>JAJAGP010000003.1:164519-819519 GCA_025084515.1 Ancistrus triradiatus | reverse complement strand
CTCAGTCAGTCAGAGAACTGAGGGAGTTCTTGCCCTTGGTGGGGTCTCAGTAATGGTGTGGGGGCTGGAACTGATGACAGAAGAACATCCTGAGTAGAGCCGAAGCAGAATCGCATCTTGGTGGGGAACTGGAACGGAAGAACATCTTAATGTGTGGGCTGGAACATGTGCTCAGAGGGAAAAGAGAATATGTAGTTAGTTATCGTTAAGAGCACAATGATCATGAGCAGAGTGTATTGTTAGATCCATATTCATACCTCACAGAGTATAGCAGTATGTAGTTTGATTGATTAGTCCCAATGTGCTGACTTTTAAAGCTCTTCGTTTTCGTCTTTAAGGCAGGACAGGAGGGATATCTGGACGTCTTCCACTCTGAACTCGAGGCCTTCAAACAGAGAGTGAGAGAGTACTCTGGGAAGCCTAAAGTGGATACTCCTAAAGTTCCTGAGCAGCAGGTGCCAGCTGGCTGTCGCCTCGACCCCAGAGAGGTCCTGGAGTCTCTGCCTCCTGTAAGTGTCCGCTGTAGCCAATATCATATTTTACAGATGTGCTGAGATCACGTTGCGTACTTAAGTGACTGTATTTTAATACTTGACATGAGATGGTGGATGCAGAATGAGGACTGTGAAGAAGTCCAGTCACTGAGGAACTTGTTCTGCCTTTAAACTTGCAGGAGCTGAAGGCGTGTATCCAGTCACAAGACATGCACATTCTGCAGAATGTTCTAAGCACCATGAATCCACAGGTACTGAGAATCCATGCAGATCAGATACAGTGGACTAATTAAAGCGTGGTGTTAATATGGCTAGTAATAGCTGTCATTAAATGACATTCTTATGTAATATTATATGTAATATCCATGCAAGCCTGTGGGGGCGGGGCTATGAGCTGGGGTTGCTGCAGTTGGTCAGGTCTAGATTCCGTAACGTCATGTGCCAAAAGAATGAGGTCAGCCGACTACCTGAAGATACTGAACAACCAGGTTATTCCATCAATGGATTCTTTCTTCGCTGATGGCACGGGCATATTCCCAGACGACAATGCCAGGATTCATCGGGCTCTAGTGAAAGAGTGGCTCAGGGAGCATGAGGCATCTTTTTCACACATGCATACGGATTGCATACTGGGTTAGAAATTGTAGCCAGTAAGTCTGAGAGTCGTGAACATTAAAGATGATGCAACAGCCATAATCTGCTTGAATGGATTAGTCCTTGTGCAGGCTGGCCTCCGTGTGTGTAGTGTGTGTGACTGTATTGTGGTGCTATTTTAAAACCTGCTCTTTTATAACGTTTCCCACTGTCTTATCAGCTGGTTTCTCCGTCTCCCTCTGTCCCTCTCCTTCTGTTTCTTTGTATAATGTGTCAGGTGGCAGAATATCACATACAGCGCTGTTTGGAGGCCGGACTGTGTATGAATCCTGGACGAGGCCCCAAAGAGGAGGAGTCGGAAACAGAAGAGCTAAGAATGATGGAGATGTCCTAGCGCACATGGCTGCATGATTTAACACTTTTGGCTGTGATCTGGCTACGGGTTGCACAAAGCTGATGGCTGGTCTTAAAGTGATCTGCATCAGAAGCTGCATTCACTCGCTGAGGCTGCAAGGAACCCGGCTGTGTGTGGTGTGTAACTCCTCCAAGCATCGCTTGAAGATCAGCTATTTGTTTGAGACTGATGTACGATTACAGGCACGCTCTCGCTAGGAGAGGAACATGGAAAAACATGGAGGGCTGAGATCAGACAAGGGTTTTTTCCTCACCTTTAATCCATGCTTGAATGTGTGCTGCACTTTATATTCATTTAGAGAGGCTATAGAGAAGGTAGGAAGAGCTATTTTGTGCACATTTTCTTACATTGTTGTTAAGAGAAAGACATGACAGAACTGTTTTCCTTTATTTATCCTTTACCAGTAGGATGACCGGGTTGTCAGCAAAGTCAGCAAGCAGGTAGATCCTGATGAGAACTCGTATGGGACCCCCCTTTTTAAATATGGTCAGCTCCAGAATGATTGGCATCCATGACAAAGGGTTTGGAAAATGACTCGCTCAGATCTCAACTGGCTTTTATTAAAAGTCTTTCTGTACTTCATGTATCCATGCAAGGTTCCCAGAAGTGTTGGAGAAGGTACTCAAAGCAGTTACAAATTATTAAATTGTACTTAGGTTTACTGTACTCCATGTTCTGGAGAAAGTGACTCCATTGCTCATTTTTATGTCACTATCCATCTGCTCCAACTAGAAAATACAAGGATAATTGCTACAGTCCTTTAAATCAGACAGTTTCCCAGATCTGGCCAGCAGATGTCGCCAATGTGCGCAGTTTTGAGCGCTTCGAATCACTGAATCACCGAATCGATTGGGTCAAATGATTCAAAGCTTCAGAAAGCCTTGTTTCTGCCATCACTAAGCGGCAGTAGAGAAGGTTTGGGAATCAGTTCGATTTCTGGCTTAGAGACGTAAATGCAACGTGTCCCTCAACACTGGTTCCCAAGATGTTTGAGGATAAGCAGGCCACATCACACTTAGCAGTGGGATTCGATTTATTTCTTTGTTACCATCCTTTGTTTACGGCCACCCACGTTGTTTGAAATCCAAAAGCTCTGTTTTGTTTGGTTCGACCATAGAACCTGATTCCATTCAAACTTCCAGAAGTGTCTAAAGAACTCTGTTTACCTTTGTGGTTAGCTTAAGAGGAAATTACCTTCTTCTGGGACACCTTCCACATAGTTTGTTGGTATGAAGGTGGTGTCTAATTGTATTTTGCAGGCTTCATTATCCCAAAATAGAAACCACCTTTATCTTCAGTGTGGGGGCAAAATATCCCTGTGTCCTCTTTTCAGGTAATTACAGCTCCTGTTTTAAACTTCTTAATTATTACCTAGAGGTGCATACAGGATATTTTCAGATGTGTAGCTATTTTATAGCCATAAACCCTATTTTAATTGGATTAGTTTAATGGGGGATGTCTGTGGTTTGATATTTATGTGTCTCCTCAGTGATAAACCCCTGGCAGGATGGTAAAATATCCTACAGAATGAGTGAGATATTCTCTAAGAATCCAGATTTGCATCACGTGTAACTAACAGGTCACAGTGCTGGTGGTGGCGTAATGGAGTTTGGAAGGTTTTCTTAGCACACTTTGGTCCCTTAATACCAATTTAGCGTCATTTGAACAACACATACCTGAGTATTGTTGGACCATGTCCATCCCCTTTATGACCACGATGTACCATTTTTCTGATGGCTACTTGCATCAGGATAATGCTCCATGTTACAAAGGTCAAATCATCTGGTTTCTTGAACATGACCGGGAGTTCACTGTACTCAAATGGCCTCCCCAGTCACCAGATATCAACCCATTGGAGCACCTTTGGATGTCATGGAAGAGGGATCATGGATGACCAGCTGACAAATCTGCAGCAACTGGGTGATGCTGTCATGGCAGTATGGGCCAAAATCTCTGATGGATGTTTGCAGCATCTTGTTGAATCTATGCCACAATCAATTAAGGCAGGTCTGAAGGCAAAAGGGGATCCAACCTGGTCCTAAAAAGGTGTTTCTAATAAAGTGGCTGGTGTGTGTACATGTACAAACATATAATCTTCCCCCATGCTGATGAATGAATAAGGAAGCTTGGCCTGTGTGTCACCTCATATTTATACTCCACTGAAACAAAGTCATGGACTTTCATAACAATAAGAATTCAAGGTGTGAAAATAATTTTCTAGGATTAATCTGACTTTGTTATATGGTTAGATCTCCTTCATATTTTCAGAGTGAGATTAAGCTAATTAACCAAAGATTCTGTTGACCCATCTTTCCCAAGGGTGCCAATCATTCTGGAGCTCAATGCATGGAAATAACACAGTCGTACTTTGGCCAAAACAAGCATCTCTTACCATAAGTGAATTGAAACCCAAGACGTTTGGTGACTGAAGTTTGCGTCTTTAGTTTTCTACTGGATATACAAGGCTCAAAACATTGCTGTTGTGTCCGTGTCAACTCGTGCTGGCTCTGTCCATAAGCTTTGGCATCTGTAGAGATACGGAAGTAGGTAAACCCTTTTGTTCCGTGCGGTTCATGTTGGTGTTATTGCTGTCGTCTCTGCAGTGTGAACCTCCGCCACCGTCCCATACTTGTTGCTGCCTAGTATGAGATTCTGTAACCGCACCACGTGACCTTCATGTTGCAAGCACATCCCAGGGTTTGAACCCAGTTCCCCAAGGAACTGCAGATTCCAGCATTTGAACCAAAGGATTTTCTGTGCCATTAGCTAAGTGTAATGCAAACTGCATTGCTATATAATTACACTGGACACTCACACCCATACCCTATGTACTAAGCTTAAGCATCCCATTTTACTCCCACTTTTCCTGGTCAGGGTTGCAGTAGCCTTACTTAACATTCACTGTTTACAGGTAGAGGGCAAAGGGTGCTAGTCCATGCCCCACGGGTTCTGTAAACGCAGTACCTAACCGTCACATTCAGTCCCACCCAGGAGCAGCTCACTCTACCCAATGAGACGCTATAGCTACTTATCCTAAAACGTACATCCCAGTATGTACTATCATGTCTATAAGTACCTTGGGTATGACAAATAACCCATAGAGTCCCAATGGTGCCTTCCAGCTGGGTCAGGCTTCATACTGAATCATACTTTGATACAATTGGCTGTATCTGAGGGCGGTAGGTCGATGTGGGATCATCCTTTGGTACTGGAACAGCAACCTCTACCTAGCTATGTGAAGGCTTGGTGCTTCAACCCTGCATCCTCTGGGAATAGGAACTAGCAATCTTGACCAGAAAACAGTAAGTTAACATGGCAGTTAAGGTGCTGAACCATGGATTGCAAGGTCCAGGGTTCAAATCCCACCTCTGCCTGGTTGGTACTGTTGGGTTCTTGAGCAAGGCTCTTAACCCACAACTGCTTGGATTGTAAGACCGTATCAGTTGTAAGTCCCTCTGGATAAGGGGGTCTGCTAAATGACTCTGTAAATGTTTGTGCAAAATCTGATGATCCATGTCGTCCAACATTACTTTGCAATAACCAAAAGCGTGTCTTGTGATCCATCAAGGGATTGTGGTGCCCTAGCAGTTGAGGTACTGAACAATGGACCAGAAGGTCCAGGGTTCAAATCCCACCTCTGCCAAGCTGTCAGTTATTCTCCATGAGCAAGACCCATAACCCTTAATTGCTCGGATTGTAAGGTGGTATCAGTTGCAAGTCGCTCTGGATAAGGGCGTCTGCTAAATGACATGCTTGGCTTTCTCTCTTTTCAAGTTCTACCATGGGATTTAGGTCAGGTGACTGGAGGAAGTCCATGGCTTCTTTGTTCTTCTTTCGAGTATTTAGTTGCAAAGCTTCGGGGTGTGTTTCAGATCATTATCCTGCTGCACTGTTAATCCTTTTCCCCAAAGATCCAAACACTTTGACTAGTGCTTCTACTGCGAAACTCGACGAGCAAACTTCAGACACCAAACAGCTCACAGGTAAGGTGGGTTAACGTTTTTGGCCAAACTGTTGCTTTAATTCTGATCTTATTCCTTGTAATCATTTGCTGCCCTACAATGGGGCAAAAAAGTATTTTGCCCCATCTTTCTAGGTAGGAGAACTTGCACAATCAGTGGCTGACTAAATACTTTTTTGCCCCACTGTACATTCATGTGTAGGTACATTAACTGGAGATCAGATATCGCCTGCGTAGAAAGAAATAGATGACTTGGGCTTTCAGCCAGATCATTTTCAGACAGCCTGTGGCATGGTGTTAGTTTGCAGTGTGTTAACTCTAGCTGTGTGGCTCTACAGTCTGCCAAGTCAGAGAAGAGTGTGAGCCATGTAGCCTACAGTCACAGGTATGGCTTGTGCAGATATCGGCACTCGAGGCAGTGCTGCTGGAGTTCTTATACACTGCGTTCACTCATCATGCACTCCGTTAGACACACCTACCATACGGCTCCACCTTGTTGATGTGAAGTCCGAGACAGACACAGCTTGTGTTGGTCATCCTCTAATCCTTCATCAGTATTCACAGGATGCCGGTGGCTGAGCATTTTTGGTCTGTGGATTATTTTCAGTCCAGCATTGACACTGAGGTGTTGAAAAACTCCAGCAGCACTGCTGTGTCTGATTCACTCCTACCACCACATTAGTGTTACTCTGGGGGTCCTGACCATTTGAGAACAGAATAAAGGGGAGTAACAAAGTATGTAGAGAAACAGATGGACTACGTTCTGTAATTGTAGAACTACAAAGTGCTTCTGTATGCTAAGTGGAACTGATCAAATGGACACAATGTCGAAACAAGGTGGTGTACCTAATAAAGTGATCGGTGACTGTATGTTACTGTGTCTATCTATTTTGTGAGCTCAGCCCTGTTACTAGCTGTCTTGGCACTTTCGGCTCCAACCCTGGGCCACTGATTTGAAGCCGATGTAAAGTGATGCACCTGAGACTTCATCCACCAAACAGCAGTCCAGTTCATCCAGTATTAAAAGTCCAGCTAGTTGTAGGAAAGCTGCCCCAACATTACTGGTTGTAGATCCTCTGTGAGTCTGAGGCACAGCATAAACATTTCAAACTGTTCCACTTAAGCTGTAGTGATGAATTATGCCAGCAGGAAAGCGGAAGGCATACAGGAAAAGAGCTTTAGAGGAAGAAGACGTTTGTTTCTTAAGGCAGGTCACCGAAGCAGCCTTAACACTGCATGGTAACTTTTATTTGTATCACCCTGCCCAACAATAAAGGTCTCAGTTTTATTGAAATCTTTAAGACTCCATGGTTTTTCTAGATACTTCCTAGCTCTGGTCATAGTTCGATTTCCAGCCCACACTCTGCCTGGGTGGAGTTTGTATGTTCTTCTCGTGTCTCTATGGGTTTCCTCCCACATTCCAAAGATGTGTTAGTTCAACTAGTCTCCAAAAAAGCCTCAGAAACTGCTGATCTACTGGGATTTTCACGCACATCCATCTCTAATGTTTACAGAGAATGGTCAAAAAAAGAGAAAATATCCAGTGAAAATGCCTCAGAGGAGAATGGCCAGACTGGTTCAAGCTGATAGAAAAAGCAAAAGCGACTCAACCACTCGATAATACAACCGAGCTATGCAGAAGAGCATCTCTGAACGCACAACGTGTCGGACCTTGAAGCAGATGGGTCACAGCAGCAGAAGACCACACCAGATGCCATTCCTGTCAGCTAAGAACTTTGACTCCATGACTTTAGTTCGCTCTTAGATTTATCATCTACGCCGCCCAAGGAGGTTGGGTCCCTTTTTGAGTCTTGGTCCTCCCAAGGTTTCTTCCTAGAACTAGGGAGTTTTTCCTTGCCACTGTCGCCCTAGGCTTGCTCAATTTGGGATTGGACGTAGTTATTAGGAGATAATCTAAACTTGTAAAGTTGCTTTGAGACAATGCTCCATTGTAAAAAAAGCGGCTATATAAATAAATCTGACTTGACTTGACTTGCAGCTTAAGAACAGGCAACTGAGGCTACAATTAACATGGGCTCACCAAAATTGGACAACAGAAGATGTTTCCCGGGCTGAAGAGTTTCGACATTCGGTTGGTAGGGTCAGAATTTGGCGTAAACAATAGGAAAGCATGGATCCATCTGGATTCGTATCAATGGTTCCAGTTGGTGGTGGTGTAATGGTGTGGGGGATATTTTCTCTGCACACTTTGTGCCCGATAATACCAGTTGAGCTTTGTTTAAACAGCACAATACCCGAGTATTGTTGTTGGCCATCTTCTGATGGCTACATGCAGCAGGATAAAGCACCATGTCCCAAAGCTCAAAATGGTTTCTTGAACATAATGAGTTTACTGTACTTGGATGGCCTCCACAGTCAGCAGATCTCAATCCAACAGAGCACCTCTAGGATGTGGGAATCCTAGTCGGTGAGTGTATAAGTGCCCACAATTGGATTGGTGCTCCGTCCTAACAGTTGGTCCCGTGCTCACCAGGATGAAATGAGAATGAAAACGAGTGACTGAATCATGTATGCCAGATGTACCCACACCAATTTGTGGGCAGACCTTCAACCCATGGCCACAGATTAAAAAGAAAGAGTAACACGCGTCCATGTGGTAAATGTGGATGAGGCAGCTGCAGCTGATCTGATTGTGGACATACATGCTCTATAATACATAAATAATGTAACATCTTTACTCCAGTGAACGTTGTTAGAAATTCTTTTATTTATATTTTATTCTATTCATTCTGTTTTGCTCAGGTAACACCATGGCATTTAATCAGTAACAAACACCAACAATCTTTGTCCATTTTTATACAAAATCACTTGATAAAGGTTCAGCTTTTTCTGGAAATATAAGATCATTTACAGATTTGTAAAATGCATTTCAAAAGGAATCGGTCCCTTTAAAACGATCACTCAGTTCCCCCTGAGGTGCAGGACACAGGGCTGAGCCTAATTAAGACTACATAATTAGATAGAAACATTCATTCAAAATACAGCATCGATCAGCACCTACTTAAACATAGCTATTAATTAACACCAAAACAATGAGTAGTTCTCAGCTTCAATTTGTGCAACATACCATTAATCTGGCGTCTTCATTGCAGTTCGTGTGGAATTAAATACATTAAAAGCTCACCCCAATCTAACTGAAATGCACTGCGAGGAAAAAGTCAAAGTAGTAAATAACAATCTATATTAAAAGAAATTTAAAACAGAATTCACCCGCTGAACCTATCACACTGTAATCGATACAGATTGTAAGGCAAGGTCGTGTCTATTTTAATCAGTACAATCACATATAGATCTTGTGCTCTTATCAAAACATCATTTCACTAGGGGGCGTACACATTTGCAGGTAAGGGTCATGGGGGCTCTGGAGCCTATCCTTGGAGATCATAGGAAGACACCGCCCAAGCAACTTTGGGCATCTTTTCAGATTTACATTTAGCAGACATTCCTATCCAGAGCAACTTACAACTTATAATTTTACAATATAAAGCCATGAAATTGTGGCTCAAGGGAGTGGATCAAGGACGCAACAGTCTGGCAGTGCTAGGTCTTGAACCCAGGACCTTCTGGTCCATAGCTCAGTACTTTAATCTCTATACAATCACAGACCACCCAGTAGTGTTTTTTGTAAAGCCCTAGAAATTGTTAGTGGTCTAGAGTTGGGCGATATGATAAAAATATTATATCACGATAATTAAAGACATTTTTGTGATATTTATCACGGTACCTATGACCACAGACAAAACGCACCAGTAGCGACAGACTCTTAAAAACTACTATTCACATATTATCCCATACCTACTAAAGTGATTTATGTTCAAAAGGTGCTGCACTTCTACAGGACTAGTTGCTCTTCATAATGAAACATGCAGTCGGTCAGGGTTGTTTAGGCACTGACGATATCCTCGATTTGCCCAGAAAAGCATATCGCGATAATAAAACTTATCACGATACGATAAAATATCGTCATATTGCCCATGCCTATAGTGGTCCATTAAAAGCTGCATATAGTTTAGGTTTCATTCATTCACGTTCTTATCCGCTTGATCCTGGGCAGGATCGCGGGACAGCCGGTGGCATAGGGCGCAAGGCAGAAACAACCCTAGACATGGCGCCAATCCATCATAGGGCCCACACTTACACACTAGGGCGTTTTAGAGACACCAATTAACCTGACACGCATGTCTTTGAACTGTGGGAGGACACCGGAGTACCCGGAGTAAACCCATGCGAACCCGGGGAGGACCCAGACCATTCCAAATGCAGTAACAGACCCAGCTCTAAGAAAAACTCAGAAACCCAGAAGCCCCCTGGTGAGTTGGAAACTCAGGGTGTACCCACACTAGGCAATTCGAACCGCGCCCGGGCGCGTTTGGTACCCGAGCGCGGTTCGTTTGGCTAGTGTGAGTGCTCCCAATTGTGCCGGGGCACGATTCACGAATTGCACCCGGGCGCGCTTGAAATAGGTGGGCCGGAGCGCGGCCTCTAGCAGGAGTGTTGAGCAAAGATCATTTTGTGGTACTGATGAGAACATCCTTTGGGGATGCTAATACTGAAGGGGAGTGTGTATCTGTACGTTTTGATCACCCTGAGCTGGGCCAGAACTGGGGAATCTTGATAAAGGTCTACCACTGCACCACTGGGCGGCTCAGATGCCAGACTGAGTGAACACTTCTACAAAGCAAAGCAGGAAAAATGGCAGGAAATCAAACAAAGGAATGGCCAATATTACATGCTTAAAAAAAGAGGGAATTATCCTCAGCCTAAAATACTATTTACCATTCTAATCCTTTTTGCCATTTCAATACTTTCATTCGTTATCAATGAACTCTTGCTAATTCAGTTTCATTTCGGTTCATCCCATGTTCAATATTCTCTTCCGCTTTGAGGATTAAGGTTCTGGTCAGTTCTTCCCAGCTGTCACATTTCCCCAGTTTAGCTTTTCAATTCTCCGGACACAGTTCGTCTTTTCTCTTCTTTCTGATTCTTTCTTATCTGTTTTTTTAGTAGGACACACAAAGACAGACAACGCCCCAATATACCATACCCACCGCCCCTCTACAAAGGTGCGGCAAATGACGTCAGGCCTTAAATATCACAATTAGCCTGGGGTTTCTATGAAACTGAGTTTCTACTGTTGGACTCGAGCCACTCCCCTTCTTCCAGTCAGTGAGGTGGCACATCCGGCATCTTTACAACAGGTGTCCTAACCTCCAATCCAATTAGATAGTGCAGTGCCTCTTCAGGCATCTTGATTGACTTGGATTTCTGCCCTACAAGGCCTACTGTGAATAGCAGTGGTCAAAAATGTGTGTTCTTTTCCAACACAAGTAATGTGGCAGAGACGATCAGAGCACCACAAGAGTTTAGTGAAAACCAGCAGGTAATTCTGCCTGTAATGACGTAAGAACATAGATATGGACGGAAATAAAATGACAAGAGGAGCTCCTGCTAAAGACATTAATAAGAACCCATGTTAATTTAATCCACGTCACTTGACCAGCGATGTACGTGTAAGACTGCAACGTGAAGGAATAAGCTCCTTACTCTACGTAGCTTAAGTTGTATGGCACAGCAGCAGCTGGAGCTCAGTAGCTTCTGCCAGAGTTACATCCTCATTCTTTTCTCAGTACTGTAATGACCAGTCTGCTGGCCCCCACACGGCCCCTCCAGTGAACGTCACGTTGGGTATCGGACATCATGTTCCTCATGTTTCAGTGTCACAGTATCTGGGACGATTTTGCTCCCGCATGTGTCCTCTGACAGGCTGGTCTACTGACTCGGTGGGATTTTCTTCAGCAGGAAGGCGTGGACGTGAGGCCATATCTTGTTGGTTTCTGTTCCGGTGAACGTTACCAGAGTTCCTTTACTCCTGTGAATTCAGCAGGAGAGGATCAGTGATATAACAGTTACAGGGCTAATTTTATAAGCGCTATTTATTTTAGGAAAGAGATGTTGTCCTACCAGACCAGTATTCCTTTATTAACATTTACAAATAAAAACAATGGCCGTCTTAACAGGCCTTGTGTAAGAGGTTCGTGCAGGGCATTTATTGTACTTTAATAGTGTAATATACCTGCATCATACAGACTAGTTGTGGAAGTTTGTGGGGTGAAGAACCCTATAGTAATCCAGGCCTTCGTGATATACATGATTCATTTGATTAATATTCTGTGTACTCCTGACAGAATAAGCTACAGCCCACACCGAGAAGAGCTCCAGTTATGATCTGAGCCAGAGGTGCCACACTCTACTGTGGCTCAGCGGTGGTTTGTGGTGCTATGTCACACTGGTTTGTCTGTCAGACCAGTGCTGAACCATGTGTTAAGTTGAGAAGTTAACTGCAAGATACGTTCTTGAATTTGGAAACATCTAGATTTCTGCATCTGTTACCAATTTATTTGATCTGATCTTCACCAATGTCATAACAACAAACAATCTGCCTAAACCTAAAACTGTTGTACTTTTTGTATCTTTACTAAACATACTGATTAAGTTCAGATTTCAAAAGCTATCTAAAACCTTCAATAACTCCTCCTTTGGCAGCAACATTTCCTGTAGCTTCTACACAAGAGTCGGAGGATATTCTGGGATTTCCTGCATCATCTTTAATTATATTGTTATAGGTACCCTTATAGGTAAGTACTCAAAATCAGCTTGCTGGTAAGTATGGTGTAAACGACCATCAAAGTATGTTGAAATCCAACGCTACAGGTAGGCCCCGATTTATGATGGGGATACGTTCCGACAAATCCATCGTAAGTTGCGTGTATTCTAAATCGAGGAGTTTTATATATGCTGTATATATCATAGTGGTACCTCAAACATGCTTTAAAACTTACATCAGAGGTGGTAAGTAAAGTACAAGTACTTTGTTACTGCTCTTAAGTTTTCTTGCTTGTTTGAGGTACCACTATGATATATACAAGTTCTTTAACCCTAACTGATGTAGCCACGTCAAAAGACATCCTGTGGTCGTGGAAAAGATGTTCATCTGTTTCAGAAGGGTCAGATTGTGAAAGAGTGGTTCAGGGAGCACGAGCCATCATTTTCACACATGGATTGGCCACCACAGAGTCCAGAGCTGAACCCCATTGAGAATCTTTGGGATGTGCTGGAGAAGACTTTGTGCAGTGGAACAAATCTCCCATCATCAATACAAGATCTCGTGGAAAACTTAATGTTGGGACATTGCAGAAGCTTGTGGAAACAATGCCACAGCGAATGCATACCGTAAGCAAAGCTAAAGGCGGTCCAATTAAATATTAGAGTGTGCCCTTTTTTTTGGCCAGACCATGTATATACTGTATATATCATAGCGTATCCTACCTTAACCATTCTTAAAACACTTACATTAAACTTCACTTGGGCAAAATCAGTAACACAAAGCTTATCTTATGATAAAGTGTTCAATATCTCATGTAATGGACTGAATGAAGAACTAAAATAAAATGGTTATTTTCATGACCACAGCTTTTCTTGACTCCATTTTGCCCCAACACCCAACGTCACTCCCTCTATCACGCACTCCTGATTTCCTCATTTAGCACAGGAGAGTGCAGGAGAGTATAGCACTATACATCCCTTGCCCAGGGAATAATTCTAAATGTCAGAGTACGGATTCTGCTGAATGTGTATTTGTCTATAATCGGATTTCCATCGTTAAGTCGAAATATCGTAAACCAAATCATCGTAAAACAGGGACTGTCTGTACCCTATGTGGAATGGTACTGATACCCGCTACCTACCTGTAATACTCCAGAACTGGTTCGGTCTGGTTTTTGTAAGCTTTGAGCCTCCGAGTCACTGTGTCAGGACTGTCATCATCCCTCTGGGTCAGAGGCTCTCCCGTGACATCATCATGACCCTACAGTGCAGACAACACACAGCGAACATGGTCCTTAGAGTGTGTCATATTTTCAGAAGGAAATTATTATTAGTTGTAGTAGTAGTTTTATAACCCCACTTGTATTGGCCAGTCCTGGGACTCTGTTCTTAGATACCTTTTCTGTTATTCTCCTAATTTATTATGGCCAAAGTACAATGGTGTTTAGTTAATGATGTACTTTAACGACTCTCCTGTTCTTTCGAGCTGCACTGCTACGTGCTGCACAGTGTAACCCAGGTATGCGCTGTTTGGCGTCCGCATTGCGTTCTGTAAAACAGGGCGTCGTCCGAAATGGACCAGACATTACCATGGTAGTTTAGATGCTTTGCACATAGTGTTTTATTTTACGCAACACTATTTATTTAAAGCACAGTGTGAAAACTGTACAATACAGTAATTCG
Organism: Ancistrus triradiatus; assembly: GCA_025084515.1. NCBI lineage: Eukaryota > Metazoa > Chordata > Actinopteri > Siluriformes > Loricariidae > Ancistrus > Ancistrus triradiatus. Next base: position 805,748 of record JAJAGP010000003.1, on the reverse strand, counting down.
TAAACTGCCTGTTTGTGGTTAGAAATAAACCCCACCAATCCCTGTGCCAAGGAAAAACTCCCCAAACATTACAGGGAAGAAACCTTGGGAGAACCAAGACTCAAATAGGGACCTAACCTCCTTGGGTAGCCTGGATGTAAAATGTAAGAATTGAAGAATATATCTAAATAAAATATACTACTACAAATTAGAAAGAATAATATACAGGCTAAGATGACATAAAGTACAAAATATATAGAGTATTATAAAATATAGAATAAAAAACACTACAGCATATAAAATAGCAGTACATTTACATTTAGCAGATGCCCTTACCAAGAGCGACTTACAACTAATACAGTCTTATAAACCAAGCAGTTGTAGGTTAAAGGTCTTGCTCAAGGACCCAACAGTGGCAGCTTAGCAGAGGTGGGATTTGAACCCTGAACCTTCTGCAGCACAGTCCAGTTCCTTAACCGCTAGGCTACCACGGTACCAGTAGTACAGATATTAAATAAGAGTAAGGAATGAGTGATTTATGGCAGTTAGTCCAATAAGAAGAGTCACTGAATCTCAAGATGGGATTCTTTTTTGTGTCAGCATGTACAGCAAGAGTTAGGTCGGACTAGTTTTCTGTCATTCCGACATGAATTTGATGTATACAAGACATCTTTTTATTTCCTGTTATAATTCTTAAGCTCTCAGACGTTTATTGTACGGAAGTTAAATTGCGCATATCTGTATTGTACTTTGGGTGCCCTTGGTCAAATGGATAGTGATGGCTCAGTAGTTTGAAAGATTGAGGGTTCATTGAATCAACTAAACCGCCAATGTTGAGCTTCTGAGCAAGGCAATTAGCTGGGGTATGTGAGGATACAGTCTTCAGTTTTCACATAAACAGAAGTCAACACAACTCTGCAGGGAACAGTTCTGAGACTGTACAACAACTCTTCTGGAAAAATCTGGAATGGATCCCAATTTTTGCCCATGCTACATTTTGTGTATTTTGTTTTGGATGTTCTTAAGATCACCAAAATATGTCATTTGCCTGCGACGTTTGCAAACGACTGTAGTATTCTGACGGATTAATAGTTACCCTGAACCTTGCACACCATTTGAACAGTTCACACACCCTGAGTGTTTCTTATCATCTCATATCAGTCACTCGCAGCTCCAACTCCAGCAACACTTGCTTGTCCAACAAGCATCCACCAGCAGCTTGAATCAGACGTTCCAAATTCTATAACAATTTTCTTTGACATCCAGCACAACACACGTCTGCAGAAAGTAAACACGACCATATAAGGACAGCAGCAGCTTGAGCAGACGTGACCTTCCATTAAACTTTCCATTTTCCCCCGCGGTGGCCCTGAGCTTGCACTCGTGCCTGCTGTGCAAACACTGTCTCGGTCTCCACAACTTCCTTCAGAGTAAGCGAGCACAACAGAACCCCCGCTATAGCATGCACAATGGTTACATGTACAGTACTGTGCAAAAGTCTTAGGACCACAATCAGGTTAGATATACCACTTCTGAAACAATGGTATATCTAATCTGATGGTGGCCTAAGACTTTTGCACAGTACTGTACATGAAGTATTGTTACGGTTACTTAATGACCATATATAATTATTTCTCAGTCTCTTTATTAGAAAACAACCAGAAAAATACAGGAAATTTGAAAGCACTATTAAAAAAATAGAAAATCAGCTTCTATAGACTACAGTGGTATTTAGTGTGACCTCCCCTTACACTTGAGCAATAGCAGCATCTGGGAGCTTCATCAGCATGCTAAGTTGACCCTTCTACAGTCTGAAGAATCAGGGACTTGATCAGGGATGGTCTTTTTGGAAGGATAGCAGCCAAAAAAACACTTTTTCAGAAGGGGAACAGGGTGAAAAGGCTAAGATATGCTAAAGCTCACAACGACTGGACTGAAGATCAGTGGAAAAGAGGATTATGGAGTAGAAATCCGATTACTGCCATCTTCTCTGTGTCCGCTGTATCTTTGGTGTCTTTCTTTAATCTCTGTCTGGTCTGTGAGTTTTGGTGGGCAGTGTTGTCTTGCCGGGTTTGCAGTGGTGCCACATTCTTTCCATTTTGTCATAACAACTCTAACGTCGCTCCTTGAGATGTTCAAAGTTTCGGGTATTTTTGTTAGAACCCAACGCTGATCTATATCTCTCCACTTTGTCTCTGACCTGTTTGATTAGGGTCCTTTCAGAACAGGTATATTTATACTGGTATCATGTGCCACTTTAATTACACACAGGTGGATCTTGAAGTCACAGTATGACTTCTGAAGTTCATTGGTTTGACCAGACTTTATTTAGGGGTTTCCTAGAGAATCCGTATAATTTTAGGCTGTAATGCAAGAAAACAGGATTGGGGTGAATGCTTCGACGAGGCACTGTAAACACATCCATTTCTTTCATCCATTCCGGTAAAGACTTCATGCTCCCTGTCTGGTCAGTAGACAATAACCTTTAATCAAAGCCAAGATGTCTGAGAAAAGGAACTAGAACAAAGACCTGCAGCAAACAAAGCTTCTTCTGTTCTTATCTGTTCTCTTCTGTTCTCTTCAGTAATGGTGTCACACATTCTCATTACAGCTGGATTACTGCTTTAATGAAGTCCATACAGTCAAACTGTGGAATCTGAGAAAACTGTGAAAACCCTGCAGTGATGGTTGACCTTCTGGAAGTTTCTCCCATCTGCGTGGTGTTTCTCCTAGTGATTCAGTGAATGAATCCGAATCATTTATCTTAAACGGGCTCTCACAACAACTCGACTCACCAAAAGAAATCTATAACAAGACACTGGGCATGTCGAAGTGGTTTTGTCAGAAAACTGAAAACACGTAACAGACATATGCAGGCCTTATTTAATGATTTATTGATCCGATAACTGCAGAAAATCAGATTTCGTCACTAATCCGATCACTCGGTTAATCAGGTAACGGGAAACCGCCAGGTTTACATGACCAGGCAATAATCGAGCTTCTACTTTGAAACCAGCCAAAAAGCTCACAGAAATATGTGACATAAACTTTTTTTATATTAAATAATCAAATTCTTCATTTGCTTGAGTACACACTGCGTTTCAGCGTCTCCACAAACTGTTTGAAAATCGTTTAGCGGTTGCTGTGGTTAATTCCAGGGTTGCCAGATCCCACACCTGAATCCCCCATGTGGTCTATGTAATTAAACCAAAAAGAAACGAAAGCCATACGAAAAAGTGGATCTGGCAACCATGTTTTCTGCCAGCTCCTCTGTGCGCATGCGCAGACCCACAGTAAAATTCAATTACTGCTATACATGTTATTAGTACTCCGATTACTGTTATAAAATCTAGCTCTCTTTCTCGGATTACTTAATCTGATTTCTAGATCTGAGTATGCTGTATACATGACCACTTGAATAATCAGACAACTGCAGAAATCCGACTATGATCGGATTATTAAGTGGATGTAAATTCACTAGTACACCTATCGATTCACTCTTTTAACCCTTTCAGTCCTGTTTACGCCAAATGGAGTCAGGCAACAAAATCTTGTCACGAAAACCTGTTTTACATTATTTCAATATTTTTGGTTCATTTGTAATCATAATCTAGACAAACTAAACTCTAAATTCTGAACTCTAAACAAAAATTGTACAGAAATAGTTTTTGCTTCATTAAAACGACGCAGGACTTTTGACGACGTTTTCCACGAGCCTTCACAGTGTGGTAACTGATGTATAAGTCCTAAAGCAGCAATCAGGTTAAAGATTTATAGCTTTTTTTTGTCCATAACTAACCTGCTGTAACCTGATGAATTAGTTTCACATATCTGCACCAGGGGCAATATGCAGAAATAAATAATTAACCACCTAACAGTAATCTGTCTGCACTCTGAATCTGCTCTAATGAGTGACTGTAAGCACATTCAGGGTCTGATCTAATCACTCAAAGCCACTCACAGAAATCTTGGGAGGGTTGAAGTCTATGTTGTAGACGCGTCCACTGGGAAGGTGCACCCAGCGAGATGTCAGTCGTTGCTTGATGGTCTCAAAAGGCACGTCCAAGTTGATGACCGAGTCCACAGTGAACGTGCTGTCCAAGCTCTCTGCCTGAGACACTGTGCGTGGGAAACCTTGACACAGAACAGGGAGATATGTGATGAATGAAAGCTTTCTCATGATTATACAGCTTCCTCTGATTTCAATAAAACACAGAGAGAAGGGTGGATGGCACATTTGTTTCTATCTGAGACTTAAGTGCTTTTTGTGTGTGTTTGGGGGGCATGTGGAGTATGAAGAATTGTGTCTTTGCAATACAGCACACTAGAGAAAAAAGCAGAGAAACAGAAAATGAGAGAGAGAGAGAGAGAGAGAGAGAGAGAGAGAGAGGCTACAGTGGGATACGACTTTTGTAGAGGGTATAAATTTCATTTCAGTGTTGAGGGGACAATAAGCAGTCAAATTTCTTAAGAGTAATTCCTGAGGTCGACACCAAAGATACCAAACTTAACTGTTGTATTAAATGCATATAGAGGTTACAGGTTTTAGTACAGGTACTACCGGTATCCATCTTTAAGTTGAATTTATCATAAACCGAAGAGTTTAATATATACTGTATATATCATAGCATAGCTGTATGTATATATCTACCTTAAATCTGCATAATGAGACCCCAGCAGCATTAGCTATAGCAGCATAGCTAGAAAGAGAATAACCGGTAGGTAACACAGCCAAGAGGGATCACATGAGACATTGGCAACCCCACGGGAGGCAGAAGACAGCAACCCAACGTCTCTAATCACCATAAGACTCTTGAACCCCCAGCTCTGCCCTTATTCTAAGGCAAGGATGCATGAGTCAAGATCACGAGAACCGAAGCCCAGTTCTTAAGTACAGTGAGTATGGCCACATTCAAAGTCTGCCACATTAGCTTTGCAAGAACATATGCCGAGCTTTAAGTAGAAGAAATACCTCAGTTGATAACCAAACTAAATCAAAAAGCGTAATATTCTTCAGACGTATTTACTTATCGTAGTCGTCTTCCCAAACAAGCTATGGACAATTATGCCATCGAGTGTAGAGCAACTTAAATACGTACCATACTTCAGAAATTATGAATTGTAGCAGTATAAAATACAATGTGTGTGCGTTCGTGTGACGGTAGGAAGTATTCAAAACATAAATATGATTTCAATACATGCTACTATGCATTATTTAAAATTATAGTTACTTTTACAGTGATCACTGTGGGGGACAACGCTCTCTTTTTCCAAGGAAATCTCCTGGGATTTCCACCCCTGTCCAACGTAAATAGTCAAAAATAGAAAATCAGTATGAGGTGATCAATGCTGATAATAAATAAACCAAATCTATGGGAAACACTGCAGGATAGGGCTATTTAGTCAATATTGTACACTTCAGTATCTCATATATCAGTGGTTCTCAAACGTTTTAGACCAAGCACCACCCATCATCAAGCCAAAGCCTCCAAGTACCACCCGAGTCTCATCACAGAAACACACACCACACACACACACGTACACGGTGGGTATAATTAGCTGAGTCAAGCGATTAATTAACTTTACCTTCAATGCATTCAACAGGTGTGTTTGCTTTACCAGTTATGGTTCACTGCTCCTAACATCTGCTACCTTCAGTCATGATGTAATAGCTCACAATTTATTATTTAACTATTGTTTTTAGACAAATGCAAAAGTTACTGATAACATCTCATATAATTTGAAATAAGGGACGCAGACGCAATTAACACGACATAGACCTAATGAAATACGGGTGTCTGCGTTGCCCACGTGGTATTTTTTAAACTCAAAACACAAATTAATTTTATTAAATCAAAAACATTACTGTATAGCTCCTACCATATGACCACTGAAAGACTACACAACCATATTTCCACTACTTTACACTTCTTACGATAATGCTATTATTACTATACTACTACTCCTCTATATGACTATACAGCACAGTAACTATTCGCTACTCAATTCTTACATTTTTCTTTAAAGATTTTCTCATCTTTCTAAGTAGAACTTGCACAGTCAGTGGCTGACTAAATACTTTTTTACATATTTCAGTCCTAACTTTTTCTGATTTTCTGATTTTTTTATTACTCTGACCTGAATTACTTGATCATAAGCTTTTTGAGCTCTATCAAGAAAAACACCTCTCATTTCTCTATATGTAAGTGTCCCTATCTAAATAAATGCATGATATGAACTCCTTACCATCTAAAAGCCAGCTGCTATGATCCATTTCTCTGAGGCTAGCCAGGATGAGGCGAGAGATGACGTCGTCAGGAACCAGCTGACCCTGATCTATGCACGACTTCATCAGAAGACCCAGTTCTGTACAGAGCAGAGAAAAACAATCGTTAGCTTTGTAATTAGGCTAGACAAAAGAAACAGCTGACTACTACTGATTGTGTTCCAGATGTATTTGTACAGGCCAACTAATTTTATGTTTCATTGTTAGAACTTAGGGACAATTAAAGCAATGTTACCTAATAGTAAATATCTCTAATGGTAAAATGTTTCTAGTTAGGGTCATGCAAGCATTATGTACTGTACTAGTAAGAAAGAGACTGAAACACCTTCACGTATCTACAAGGTGACTGTAATGGGTTAATCATCTATTGAACGATACAGAAAGATACGCTCGGCTGAAGGTTATTCTCACGGCCTTCAGTCAGATCGCTGAGCTATTTTATGAGCAGTAGAATAAAGACTTGGGGCTATAATAATTGTAGAACAAGTATTCCTTATTACAGTCAAACCTTGCTAACTGAATGTACCTCGTTCTTGGAATAGGTTCAGATAGCGAATATTCGGTTAACAGGAACCTGAATCCATTATTTCTTATGGGAAAATCCCTGCCTCCATCTGTCATCTAGCAAATCACCTCATATAGGCAAGACTCGTTTGGCTGACTGTTAATGTCATGTTTAAACAGAAGGAAAACTGGAGGGTTTAACCTACATTAGAGTCAAAGTCAAATCAGGCAAGCATTAGACACAATGATCAATGACCAATCCCAGAGCACCCACCATAGAGATACTGCAATCTCCCTATGGTATGAAATATAAGCACCCTACGTAGTGCACTACATGTTTAGTGGATTGCCATTTAGAATTCAAGTCAGTGTTGCATCAGAGCATTCAGGAAACAAAGGAACTCCTTGTTTGGCATCCACTGAAAATGCATATAAAAAAAAGCAGGTTACTGTTCAAACAGGCGAGCAGTCAAAGAGCTGAGGAAAATCAATAAAATAATACCATACTATATGGTACTACAGTCGTATGAAAAAGTTTGGGCACCCCTGATAATTTTCATGATTTTTCTTTATAAATCATTGGTTGTCCAGCTCAGCAATTTCAGGTAAATATATCATATAGCAGATGAACACCGTGATATTTGAGAAGTGAAGTCACACTACAGAACCTGACCCCTACTACATACATCGTCTGTCAGGCTCACAGCAAATTTCAGGCAAATATCTCACTTATAGCAGATGCACACCGTGGCATATTTGAGAAGTGAAATTAAGTTTATAGGTTTTACAGAAAGTGTGCAGTAATTATTCAAACAAAATTAGGCAGGTGCATAAATTTGGGCACCCTTGTCATTTGAATACCTTTAGCACTAATTATTGGAACACAAAATATGTTTTGTAAGCTCACTGACCCTTGATCTACATACACAAGTGAGTCCAACTATGATAAAGGGTTAAGGTGGCCAATTGGAAGTTTTTCTCCTCTTTGCATCTTCTCTGAAGAGTGGCAATATGGGAGCCTCAAAACAACTCTCAAATGGCCTGAAAACAAAGGTTGTTCAACATCATGGTTCAGGGAAAGGGAAAAGCTCTCTCAGAGATTTCAGCTGTCAGTTTCCACTGTGAGGAACATAGTGACGCAATGGAAGACCACAGACACAGTTCTAGTTAAGGAACTCCCGAAGTGGCAGACCAAGAAGAATCTCAGATAGGCAGAGGCGAAGGATGGTGAGAACAGTCATAGTCAAGCCACAGACCACCTTCAAAGACCTACAACCTCATCTTGCTGCAGATGGTGTCACTAATCATCGTTCAACTATACAGCACACTTTGCACAAGGAGAGGCTGTATGGGAGAGTAATGCAGAAGAAGCCTTTTCTGCAGACACGCCACAGTCACTTGAGGTGTGCTACAGCACATTTGGACAATCCAGCTTCATTTTGGAATAAAGTGCTGTGTACTGATGAAACTAAAATTGAGTTATTTGGACATAACAAGGAGCGGCACACATCCCAAGACAAACATTTGCTACCCACAGTAAAATTTGGTAGCGGTTCCATCAGGCTGCGGGACTGTGTGGCCAGTGCAGGTACTAGGAATCTTGTTAAAGTTGAGGATCGCATATTCCAGTTAATATCTCCAGATTCTTGAGAACAATGTTCAAGAATCAGTGACAAAGTTGCACCGAGGCCAACGACCCAAAACCCTGCTCAAAATCTACTAAGGCATTCATGCAGAGGAACCAGTACAACATTCTGGAATGGCCATCTCAGTCCCTAGACAAATGTGAGCTGTCCATGCTCGGAAACCATCAAACCTGACTGAACTGGAGATGTTTCTAAAGAAGAATGGTCCAAAGCACCTTCAACCAGAATCCAGACTGGAAGCTGTAGGAAGCGTTTAGCGGCTGTTATTTCTACAAAAGGAGGATCTACTAAATATTGATGTCATTTTTTGTTGGGGTGCCCAAATTTATTTTCACCTGCCTAATTTTGTTTGGATAATTACTGCAACACACTTTCTGTATAATCCTATAAACTTCATTTTCAATCACTTCTCAAATATCACTGTGTTCATCTGCTATATGATATATTTAACTCAAGTTGCTGATCTGAACAACCAATGATTTATAAACTAAAATCATGAAAATTATCAGGGGTGCCCAAACTTTTTCATACCACTGTATAATACTAGTTAATAAAATTGTGATACTTATGCTCAAGCAACTTGATAAGAAGCTGCAATGAAGAGCTCTGAAAGGGCCAGGAGACCAAACGCAAAACACAAACGCAACTGAAACCTCACCTCATCAGAAGCAGGAATGACTCTAAAGTAAAGCACCGATTCGGATGTTTCCCAGTTGTTTCCGCCTCACCAGAGGCTCTTGTGTTGCCTCTATGCTCTATGATGCACAATACAGGAGCCACATTTTTATAATCTGTACTAAATTATGTATAATTCCTTTTATTCCAGCTGCCTGTCTGTGGCTCTTGTAACTATACATAGGAGGGTTTCCCCAACTTCCTATGTGAAACAGAAAACCCTTCAGTTTGACATCGTAATCTCATATTCATTTCAGGAAGCAATACTTTTCGGAAAAAAACTTGTCCGCTGATATTAAAAGAAACACAGACCTGTTTCTGCACTGCCGCCCTGTCATAGATTACAAACGTAACCTGTTGTGAACAAGTTAGAACAAGCAAGAGTTTTATGTAGCAGCAAGCAGACTGCATAATACCTTTATTTGTGTTAGAGGTCTTAGGACTAATCAGTAGATATGGAGTCTCCAAGGCTTAGGAAGCACCAATTAGCAGGATCCAAATCCAAAACACAAATATACTCCATAGGCAAAAGTTTGCGAACACCCCTTCAAATTATTGAGCTCTGCTATTTCAGCAACAGTCACATGTAAACACGTTCATAATGTACAGCATACATGCTGGATTCTCCATAGACAAACAGTGGCAGCAGAATGAGCTGTACTGATTCCTCTCAATATGACACATTTACAGGTTTCTGCTTCCAACAAGTCAGTTCACCAACCTTCTGCTCTGTGCAGAGAATTGGTTTGCCAACTTTCATTGAGAACTCGGTTGGCTTACACAGAACGTTGACCTCAACTCCATCAGACACCTTGAAAAAGTACTGGAATGCCAAACGTGACCCAGGGCTTATTGTCTAACATCAGAAGCCGACCTCACATTCATGTTCCAAAATCTAGAAGAAAGCCCCTTTAGAAGAACAAAGGCTGTTGTAGCAGCAAAGGCTGATGCAAAGTCCATAATAATACCCATTTTGGATGTTTTTAGGTGTCCACAAACTTTAATCCATAAAGCGTATGTGTGAACAAGATAAAGGTCTGTTCCATACTACAACGAATTGGCCATGCACTGATGGAATAACCCATTCTAAATCTTGAATACTGTGGTCAGTTACATCTACAGACTTTAAAATCATTACAGTTTGCAGGGAAACAATCGGAACGATTAATCTTCTGAATGACACCGAACTGCAACAACTTTTCTGTGACGGCTGTCAAGTGACGTGTGCAACGTAAACTGCACAGGCACTCGATCATCATCGTTGGTTAAAACCGGCCAAATGGCTAAACTTTCTGCATAATTAAGAACTCGTTCTGCATGGTAGAAGCATAGTTAGAAGCATAGCGGCGACTTAGAAGACTCGTCCTGCATGGTAGGAAAGGAAAAGCAGGTTAGGTCGACGTGGAAAAAAACTCGAGCGACGCGTTTCCTCAATCTCACGATCAGGCACACAATACAAACCCACACACTTATACAATGAGATCAGACACTGAATCCTCTGGTCAGTCCTGCCTTACCGCTTTTAGCCTCGATGTTTGCCCGGAGCATGTCCCCGCTGGAGAGATGCTGCAGCCCGAAACTTTCTCTAATCCGGGAGGAAACGGTTCCCTTCCCCGAGCCCGGAGGACCCATGATCACAGCTCGAAATATACTCCGAACAGCCATGTTCTGCTAACTGATCCAAAACCAACGTAAACCTGTCCTCATCCAACTCCTTATATCATGCTCAGATCAAGATCCGCCCTCCTCCACAGCGAGAAATCCGGAGAGCTGCGGCCATCTCACCGGCCAGACTGAGAAAATAAACTCCCCGATTATATCAGCGAGCCGAATCGTTTTGAACGACTCTCTTAAGCGAGTCGAATAAACGAACCGATTCTCAAGTTAGACCGTTAACGGTTTAGCAAAGAAGCATGTCAACATATCAGTACTAAATGACTGAAATGAGTGATTATGTAAATAAAATAGTCATTAAGTAACCCAATAAGTTTGAAGACAATATCTAGGCTATATAAAACCTACTAAGGAACGTACTACGGAATATTAAAAACTAGCTGTGAACTGATGTGTCACAGAATGTTAGCATGAGTCTACAGATGCTTTCCAGTCAGACTTCACAAGAACACATTATTTACAGCGTGTGAGGGAGGGGGCTGGTCAGGGGATCATCACCCAGCACTGCAGCACTGTCCCTTACACAGCCCATAGACTGGCATCCAGTCCAAGACACGGTTACCCAGGAAAATATGTAGTGAAATTTCACAGTAAAACTGTGAATTGCTTGACAGTTTTACTGTGAACTTTCACAGTTTTACCATGAAGTTCACAGTTATACTATGAATTTTTGATGGTAATTTGGCCACTTCATGTGCATTTCAGTGTACAACTGTAAAATCGGTTGACTATGAACTGAATCATTTCACAGTTGTACTATGAATTTTGTTGGTAATTTGGCCACTCCATGGTTCTACTGTCAAATTTCACAGTACATTTTTCCCTGGGTAGGCCTGTGCACCCACAAATTTGACCATGAAAAGTGGCATTAGGGTTAAAACGTGGTGACAAAAGTTGTGTACACTGATATTTTGTCAATCCCTTATCTAACAGCTGTGATCCCACACAATTTTAGCGTTCAATACCATTTTAAGCAACAATAAAAAAATGTGTTAGTTGAAGGAGGGGAATGAGGTCTCTAGTGACGCAGAGAAAGCATTTAAGACTCGTGATTTCATCAACCAGCTGGATTAGCAGAATGCTCATTGTAGTTCCAAAGCATTTAATCACCTGATTCACACCTGTAATGGCATGAGAGTAACACTCACTAGTGCCAAAGGTCCAAAGGTTGGAATAGGCGTGAAGCTTGCAAAGCACTGACCATAAAACAACATTATAATGCACGATTTAGGTACTATAGGCATGAACTTTCACTTTGTTTCTTCTGTTTTTTCCATCACTCCAAAAACCTATCCCAGAATTCACAGACAAGCATGTACCCAGTCCATTGCAAGGCTGAGACATAAATAGACATGACAGTGAGACATAAATAAATATACAGTACTTATTTCTCAGAACTCACCCCCTACTGTTCCATATAACAAGCTCTATTACCAGTAAAAATCATCATGGTATCTCATCTAAAGTGTGGCTCAGGCTCACGTTTCCTCCTTGTGAATATGTATCTGTTGGAGGTCTTTTGATATGAAACCAGCTCACATAAAATTGGCTGAAGAACTCATTTCACATGAGCACCTGCACCACTTTGTATTATCAAACAATAATCTTTGTTGCTCTGAGCATAAACAAATACTTCCTTCTTTTGGAACCTAGAATGTGGGTGGCACAGTGGCAAAAGTGCTTAGTGTTGTTGCCTCACAGCTCCAGACATCCCCAGTTCAATTCTAACCTTGGACTCTATGTGAAGTGTGCATGTTCTCTCCATGTGAGTTTCCTCCAGGTATTCCGGTTTCCAATCTTCCAAAAACATGCATTATGTCAATCTCTCTAAATGCCATTGTAGCCTTGCTCCTGTTGTGGATATAGCCACTGATGCTGACATGACGTTAATAAATACATAACAACAACAAAAGAACCTAGTATGTGCCAAACAAGTGATGATTACATCGAAGCACCATCAAGAGACTCTGGCATAAAGATGGTGAACAGGGTCATGTGTTTATGGAGATATTCAGTAGCCAAGAGTTACAGAAGCGATTTATCCTTCAGGTTGTAGAAAAACATAACCAGAACTTTCCAAATGGAAAGAAACTGTGTTAAAAGAAAATGAAACTACAGGTAGGGTCTTCACATTTGTGACCGCTGGAACTTATGAGCACTTGCATCTATTTTCACAATTTCATGGTAATTGAGCCACCAGTAAAAATATTGTTCTGAAATAAAATGTTCTGTGTATTTACTGTACACTAATATGAAAGTGATTTGGATGTGAAACTTTAAATATTGGCACCATAAGTAAGGCCCATATGCACATAATAAATAAAGTGCACAGTTGTCCTGACAGATTGTCCTGAAAATGTCAATTTTCTTATTAAACATGTAAGTACACCTTATAATTTTAGTCACGCTCTGATTGAACCAACCAAGACTGAACAAATCTGTTGGCCGTGTAAGTGAGTAACATTTTTGTGACCAATAACTTATATTATTATAGATGTATAGATGGAGATATTCTTAGTCATAAAGCTTTTGTGACTCTGGTAGCTGATGGACATCATTTATAGTAGACCTACGCTCTCTATAAAATGTGATAAGATCTATTATACAGCATTATGCTCTGTACTCTGAAATCAATGACAAAGAGACATTCTGAGGTTAAATTTCAAACTGGGAAGGTGGTAGCCAGCAGTTTAGGTACTGGACTATGGATCATGAGGTCCAGTGTTCAAATGCTGCCACTGTTGGGTCCTTGAGCAAGACCCTTAACCCACAATTGCTTGGATTGTAAGATTGTATAACTTGTTAGTTGCTCTAAATGTTAAATGTATATATAAAGAGGAAGCATGACCTTAGCCCGTCTTAGTGAAAGTTCAGCCCCCTAACCACAAATGTCTAGAGATATGCCTGCCACCATTAGAAGGAGAACCAAAACTGCAAAACAGGAACAAAGATTGTTTAGAATAATAAAAAAGGTCCCCAGGGTTCAGTTAAAGAGTATAAACAGTCAGTGGGAACAAAATGTAGACTTGACAATTGGTTTTGCAGTGGGTCTGTTGGCATGTGGATTGCTTTAAGAGGCTGTTCAACAGCCATAACTCTTACAGTTTTACACTTTCAATTGTCTCTCATGAATATAATCTTGCTGTCTACTCACACCCAGAGAGGGATTGGTTCTCCTTTTGAATCTGGCTGCTCTCGAGGTTTCTTCCTTATTGGTCTTAGAGAGTTGCCACTGTCACATGTGGCTTCTCACGTGGGATCTAGACTCTGCTTTTGTGAAGCTGCTTTGAGAAAATGTCTGTTGTAAAAAGCATAATATAAATAAGCTGTACCAAATTGAATTGGAGTGATGTGAACTCCATGTTGCCTCAGTTGGCGGCTGGAGTAGTTGAAGGACCTGTCTTTGTCTATAGTCATAATATTCCACCTCGTTTGGAGCAGCTTGACACTGTCAGGATACTGCCTGATATTTTCAAGTCTTTGGCCAACATTACATTTGTTGTTTTAACAACGGTATAATGACCATATATACCATATTGTCAACATCTGGACCCAAAAATTTCAAACTTGGATTCACCACTCTATAATCCTCTTTTCCACTGATCTTCATTCCACTCTTTGTGAGCTCTTTAGCCTTTACAAAATATTTAAAAAGTCACACTAAATACTTGCCACTGGAGCCTATAGAAGATGTTATTACTAATTTGTTTTTCAGGTTTTGTTAATACCGCATACAAATGTTATGTATTTTCTGGTTGTATTCTAACCAAGAAAATTAGTAATAATTATATATGGTCATCATACCATTGCTAATACAATGGGATCTCTAATCTTTTGGTGGCCTAAGACTTTTGCACAGTACTATACTTCTAGTGATTGTCATATTCTTGGCTCAGTAGGATTATCTGACTTTGTTACTGCTGTTTGCAGCATCACAGTCATGAAAAACATATTTGTATGGAATATGCTGTGCCAGATGTTTTGCAAGTGTATGCAGAGAACATTTTTGGCATATGTATGTCGATAACAAATTGTTAACAAATGTTTACCCTCATATCTACACATATGCAGAAACCTCCTTATATGTTTGGTTTGCTCTTGTATTTTTGAAAGGATCTACACCTTATGCAAGTGCTCAGGTGGCACCTCTGAAACTTGCTAGACAACCACCATGGTGACCTGGGTATGAGTCCCAGCAGTGCCTTCCTGTCATGTATGGTGCCACACAGGGACAATTTGTCATGTTTGAAGAAGGGGAGGCCGGCAGGGGGTTGAATAATCACATGCTGCCATAGCAACCCTTAACCAGCTCTCCAATGGATTGGCGCCCTGTCCAGGATACATGCTTGTCTGCTTCCTGTGAATTCTGTTATAGACTTTGGAGTCCCTACAGCCCTGACCAGGATAAGAAGGGGCAAATAAAAGGGAAAATACATCTGATATAATGATGCCATACAGGAGATAAAAGCTCCCCATACCCCCCCATTAGTCCCAACTGGCCAACTCACATAATATATCAGTAAATGTCCTCAGTCTCGGGTATCTCCAACCAACAACTGACACACTAACAACAATGTACTACAGACAAATCTCATTGTTTTCAACAACTTTCACTACTTTTTCATCTTCCATGCAATAACCAACCATGGCCCAGCTTCCCAGTAAGCAAAACTCACCCTGCTTTCTGGTGGAAAGGGATAGCCTCATACTACAGCTTCCTAGAGCAGTAGCTAGTATTGCAGTAGCCTACTCAAGTGCAGTCTCGGTCTCGAGACCCTAAACGAGCGCTCTCCGTCTTATCTCGGTCTCCTCCTCATTTGGACTTGGGGTAAGGTGGACTCGAGACCAGCCAAGTCGAGACCAGCCAAGTCCAACGTGTCTGTCTGAGGTCAATTCTAAACATTTTCCTATCGTTATTGAATATCAACAATCAAAGAGAAGTCAGTACTTTCTCCATACAGATTAGATAACAGGGGGAAACACGTTACTGCCCTTCTCTTTCAGTTTCCAGTCTATGAATACGTTTTATTTCCGTCTGATGTTAAGATTGCAATTTCGCCCGCTTGCTTTACCTGCCATGTCTGCAGAATCTGCAGTTATTATGTTTTCACATTTAATAATAAAAATGGATAGAATGGATGATGTTGCTATATTCAGTTGAATTTATGCGGTGATTCTGATATAAATCTTGTATACTGAATGATAATGAATTTTTCCCCCCATTTTCTTATTGCAAGATGACAAGAATCTTACTCTGGTCTCGGTCTCGTTTCAGTCTCGGACACTCCTGGTCTTGGTCTCGACCAGGACTCGAGTACTAAAAGTCTTGGTCTTGATTCAGACTCTGTTCTAGCTGTCTTGACTACAACACTGGCAGTAGCTCATGTGTGATAGAGACAACCCAACGAGTGGGTGGCAATTGCTGGGAAAGAACAGGTTTTCTTCTATGAAGCTTCTTTCCTCTCAAAGAATGGCCTGCTGCAGTCCAACTTGGCACGATAGGTGCTGCACATGATAGTCTTGAGTCCTGTACCTTGCAAGGATCTTACAAGGTATTGTCATGGGCTGTTGTAGTACATCAGGAATCTATGTTTGGCCTTCTGCTTTTCATACAGTGCATCTCACCTGGAAAATCTATGGAGAAACAAAGTATGTGCTAAAGTTAGCATTGAAATATAGATATTCATACCAAAAGCTTACGTCAGGCAATGTTTCATATTTGCCTACCTGAACACACCTCGTCAATTTGTTACCAGATTTGATTACAGTAATGAAGCAAAATCACCGAACTGTAGTCTGTACCGGCTGTGCAACATCTAAACTTCACCACAAGATGGCAGTCATTTATTGTCTACAGTAGCTTTGACCATGTGTAAACATCAAATATGGCTCTGCTCAGTTTAATCACTGTTAATAAGCTATTGGCTAATGTTACCGATATAACAATAAACGTGAGAGCTTTTTTAGCCTATTATTAGCATCTTAGTCTACTATTATGTAGTCCGACTGTAATAACAATTATCTTAAATCATATAGTTATATTTTACAGCTGTGAAACGTAATCTTAAGTAATTACAGTTTATCTGCTAAAGCCTCCAAGGTTTTGGAAAGAGACGGTAGGGTCAAGACTGTGAAAACAGTCTAGTCTCTGCTGTTTGGTCACAAAGTGTGAGACTGTCTACATTTAAACTATGCTTGCGTACTGTTATGATGGTATTTGTGTAAGGTATAATCATAACTACACAACATTTTTATTAAGATTCAAGTATTATAGTAACGCATTTCTAGTGCATTAGAACATTTGGTGGTTAATGGTTAGGCGTTATGGTGTTAACCGTGTGATGTTGAGGGGAGGACCCAAGTGCAGTGAGCCGATGGTGGAAGTGGCCGGCTAATAGGCACATATATATATCAAACACGCGCACAAAAAAGGGGGAAATGATACTTCACCTGGGTCACAGACAGCTGGGACTGAACCCTGATCGCTGGTGTCAGGGACAGGCGCGCTACCATGGCACCACATGGCTGTTGGAGGAAATGCGGAAGAAAAGGCTAAGTTGGGCAAACAAAAGCGTCGCTTGGGGCAAACTCGAAAGCAAGGCGAAACACTGACCGGTTATGAGGGAGAAATAAAGGGATGGAAAGCCGCAATAACGAATAATAAAAAGGGGAAACAAAAGGCCACTAACAATGCTCAATAGCGTCGTGGCGAGCGTGGAGAGTGAGCGAGAGCGAATCACTCACGGAACTGCTTCAGTGCATGCGTAGCCCGACAGAGCAGAAGTGGCGGATGAGGCTGATAACAGCACAATGTCTGCAAAAATAGCGAAAGTGGGGCAAAGTACAATTCCCGATTGCTAAAAGAAACTCACAAAAACTGGGTGTGAGCGGTCGATATGGTGAGGGTGAACATGGAGGCTTGTGTCGCCATGAGGATGGAGCTAAAACTGCTCAGGGGGTTGGAGGAATTGAAGAGGGTGCTAAGGGAGCAAGCGGCAGCAGGATCTGACCCTAGCCTAGCTGACCCTAGCCTAGCCCTAACATTACCTCTGGCCTCCTGACCGTACCTTACACTCCCCCTTAATGGGAAGGGTATACCTCTCTCCCTGAACCAAAAACCAACGTGACGGGGTAGTGTGCAAAAGTCAAGGCCACCTTATATGGCTAGGGGAACAGGTGCACCTAATTCCGGCTATTGGGGGGCGCGCTTGCTGGGCACTGGCGGTGCGTGAGTGCTGGGGACACTATCTCCATCCTAGCATGTTTACTCTGCTGGCACTGCGCTCTAGCGTCAGGCCGTGAGGCAGCGCGGCTCCTAATATATGGTTATATATCAGTGATTAGGCACTATGGTTACTGGTTAGAGGATATGGTTAGGTATTACTGGTTAGGCATTATGGTTAGGTATTAGTGGTTAGGCGTTATGGTTAGGTATTAGTGATTAGCCACTATGGTTACTAGTTAGAGGATACGGTTAGGGGTTATCGATTAGGTGTTGTGGTTAGGTATCAGTGATTAGGCGCTATGGTTAGGTATTAGTGATTAGCCACTATGGTTACTAGTTAGAGGATACGGTTAGGTATTAGCGATTAGGTGTTATGGTTAGGTATTTGTGGTTAGGCACTCTGATTACTGGGTAGAGGATATGGTTAGGTATTAGTGGTTAGGCGCTATGGTTAGGTATTTGATGTTAGGCCCTATGGTTACTTTTTAAAGGTTATGGTGAGGGGTTAGCGATTAGGTGTTATGGTTAGGTATTAGTGGTTAGGCGCTATGGTTAGATATTTGATGTTAGGCCCTATGGTTACTGGTTAAAGGATACGGTGAGGGGTTAGTGATTGGGTGTTATGGTTAGGTATTAGTGATTAGACACCATGGTTACTAGTTAGAGGATGTGGTTAGGGGTTAGCGGTTCAGCGTTATGGTTAGGAATTAGATGTTAAGCACTATGGTTACAGGTTAGAGGATATGGTTGGGATTAATGATTATGAGTTATGACTAGGTATGAGTGGGTAGGCATTATGGTTACTGGTTAAACAATATGGTTACGGGCTAGTGGTTAGGCATTACGGTTAGCAGTTAGATGCTAGGCTCTATGGTTACTAGTAAGAGGGTGGAGGTTAGTGGTTAGGCACTATGATTACTGGTAAAGGATATGGTTATGGGTTAGTGGTTAGGCATTATGATCAGGTATTACTGGTTAGGCACTATGGTTACTGCTTAAACGATATGGTTATGGGTTAATGATTATGGATTAAGATTAAGATCAGGGGATACGGTTATGGATTATGTTTAAGGTTGAGGTTAGGGGTAAGTCTTTAGGCATTAGGCATTAGTGGTCGGTTATTTGTTCAAATTCATACACATTTTTCTATTGATTGATTGTTAGTGAAGTAAGCTACATATCTTTTCATGCTTTACATGATTTTATTTGGGTTATAATGACATTTTGGCCAAAAGAGAGAAAAATATGAGGCTTTCCAAATATTACAGTCTTTATTTCATGATTGCAAATACTGAACAAAAGTATACATAGGAATGCTGGTGTTGTGGTAATTTCAAGTAATGATATAGACACTTTGGTAAAACCTTTCACTGTGGCATTGAAGGGGAAACCAGGCTTTCTGTGTAGTCAGTCTTAAATAAATCCTTTGTGATCATTTTTCATCAGTTTAGGGAGGAACAAACATGGGGGAATGAGAGGAGGTGGAGTTATTGTTACACTATCGTGACCTCAAGTAAAAGATAACAACCATGGAAAATGTATTTCCCAACAAACAGTCTAATAAAAATAAAATAACAGATAAGGTGGCTAGGCTAAAGAAATTAATAGTATCCTCAACTAGTGACATCATAGGCAGACATCATATAATTACACCGGAAAAACATTCCACATGTCTCATGTCTTCCCTAATTCCTGGTTACACCTTACCTTGCCTTAGAACGATCCAGTTGTTTCTAGGTGTGTCTAGAGGTTGTAGGAGGTCCTATTACATGCTATTCCAAATAATCAGACAATAATCAGTTTTGAGAAGAGCTAAGGTCGTGTGGTTTTGCTGGTCTGCCACTCCTTGAAGTATTACAGTATCATTTTACTCTTAAGTATGTTGATAATACAATTCTCATGTTCTGCACAAACCACACATACTGATCATGAAGCTTATTTCTCTATTGAGATAACAAGCCTCCATTATTGGGTGGATGAAGCTCAATTTGTGTAATTTAAAAGCTGTGAAGGTTAAGGACTAAAAGAAATCCTACATAAATAAAGACTGAATTGTCACTTTCTCATATCATTCATGTATGAGGAAATAGTACATGCATGTTCTAAAATAGCCATGGCATATTCTAGATAACAACAAGTGAAATGTCCAGGTACAATAAAATAACAGATTTCCTTGATAGTGCCTTACTTTATGCTTTTTGTTTTTCCTTGCTGATTAAGTTTAAGAGAATAAAGGAAACAATCATCACCATCATTTGCTTCAAAACTTATATATAGGGTATGTGGTAGCTTAGTGGTTAAGATACTGGACTATGTTGGTCCAAATCCCACCTCTGCCAAGCTGTCACTGTTGGGTCCTTGAGCAAGACCTTTAACCCACAATTGTTTGGATCATAAGACTGTATCAACTTTAAGTCACTCTGGATAAGGGTGTCTGCTAAATAACATAAATGCATAAATTCTTCTTGTATGTTGAAAAAAATCGTAATCTGGTCTTGGTCTTGGTCTCCTACTCCGTCACTCGATCTTAACTCAGACTCGACTACTAAAAGTCTGACTTAGACTCAGCTGGAGAGGTCTTCACTACAACACTAGTGTCCAAATTGCATTTTGCTTCTACCAGCACCTTCCTTTTCTTCTCTAATTAATAAGAAGCCACATTTGAGCTTTACACACTACTGTACATTTTACACTTTTTATTTACACTCATACACTAGGTGTCAAACCCGGTGTACATTAGGTGTAAAACGATCCCGAGCACGGTACGAACTGCCTAGTGTGAGTACACCCTTGGAGCAAGAAACAAGTGCTCGGAAGTAACCCGAGGACAGAACGCAACACACACATGTCACAGCCACACCCAGCTGTGAAAGACAAACACAAGGATCACTTTAGGAGACGTTTTAATTTCTTGTAATCGTGAACTAAAATCACAGAAGGAATCCAAGCACTTAAGAAAGCCCAGTGACAAAAACAACACCAGAGTCCCAAAAGACTGAATCACAAACCATGCTGAGTTCCAACGATCAATGGACTGCTGTGCAAAGGGCAACAAACGAAGGACGCTCTTAACCTCATTAAACACAAGCCTTAAAGAGTGGGGCAGATAAGGCACAAGGAAGGCATTTATGCAGATATGACTCTTACACAGTACTGTACATGGCTACCTCTAGCGGTCAAACAGTGTAAAACATTATGGCGTCAAGACGACGTTTTATGACAGTACATTATTATGCTATCCCAGTTACACTTTTTCCACAGGTGCCACGAAAATCATAAAAAATCACCTATTTAGTCATAAGATACAAACAGTCAAACAAGCATGGTGAGTCACGTGACATTTCTGAAGGTGTGTCCGTGTTCATGAACCGCAGGTGTAGCACCCAGGACCAGTACTTCCTGCTGAACTGTGTACCAATAACCAAGCCTCTTTTCCTCTTTGAGATGTAAATTGGATAATGCTTTCTTCCTTCCCCATGTTTTGTCCCTTCGGTTCGTTATATGGCCACGACTTGGTGTTAACATACCCCTGCTTTAATGTTGTTCTACGGGAAGTGCATATTTGAATGAAGTGGCATTTCTGTAGCCTAGCCTTTTGTGTTTTACCGTACACTTTTAGTTCCTTGTTCCTTTTTCAGTCTTGTTTCGACCCTTTCTTGGTTTTCAGGGGTTTGTGTTCCTGATACTTAGGGGGTCTGATATCTGTCCGTTTCATGATTTCCTTAGTTGTAATTGTTTTGATTACAAGCATGCTTTGAGTTCGCACCTGCAACCACATCCCACTCGCACCCACACTCGCCTATAATGATTACAGCTTTGGTCAAAGGCCATGACTAAAGCAAGCCTAATTAAAATGAGGACTAAACAAGATGTCAATTTTATCCCATTATGTCACTAACAGATAAAGGTTGTAAGGCCTATTTAAGCATTCCATCTGCTTTTTAAAAAATTAATTAATATTACACATGATTTTATGAAATGTCTAATTTGCACAGCTTTAAAGCAGCCCACATCACACACAGAAAGCTCAAATGACACCATTTCTTTAAAGTTAAACACTATCAAACCTGTGTCACTATAGGCCAAAGATGATTTGAATTGAATTAGATCTTGACTGGTCTGCTATACAATGCATGACTCAGTCGTACAGCTATTCTGAATGTTGTGTAGTAGCAGAGCTTATCAGCTCAAGTATCATCGCCTAGTTTCTTAAGGATGATGTCACTGCTGTTGTCATCATCCTTAATCACACCATATGACTTACCGAGAAGGTTATGAACAATGGTTTCACTGTGTCACAATTCCTTACTGGACTACTTTCAAGAACAAAATGTGTGTAGACCTTTCTCAGGGTACACTATGTATCTATGTAACTAAGGTATTGAGTTTTTAACTTAGATTGAATGAATATTTTTCTTTTCTTTTTTTACATGAGCATTAAATCCACTCCAAAAGCACGCCAATCTATGGAGAGGGTTTTATTTCTGAATGATTAATGCGAAGCAGCCCACAAACCCAGTTATTGCCAGCTTACACTGCGAATTGTAACAAGTAATTTTAAAAATACTTAGTTCCTAAACAACTACAGTATACACATGTAGTTAGCAAGTTAATCACCTGAATATGAGCTTATTACAGGCAAAATTCCCTTTCTCACAAACCAGCTAGTCATACGCTATTATAATTGGCTAATCAGTCAGTTAGTCTGTAGCTAAACTTAATTTTGCTCTTTGTTTCCCTTGTTCTCTCTCACTTGTTTTAAATATTTTACATATTAGATACTTTACACTTTCAAGACACCGACTGAACCTGAGTCTCTGGAGTTGTGAGGCAACAGCTGTGCAAACCAATTAAACAGAACAAACAGGCTTTAATTATTAAGTTACATTTACAGACCAGATTGCATTACAGTTAATATTACAAAGGCAACACAGTGTATGAGACTGTTTAAAATATTAATATATAAGGAAGATATATAAGGATTTTTAAAGTAGGCTGAATGCATCATTATTTAAAGTGCATATTAAAAGTAAAAGACCTTATTAGAGTTGTTGTTGTTGTTATTATTATTATAATTACAAACCACACTAATGGCTACATTTGAATATGTTTTAAGTAATTTGTTAAATTATATCATTTTACCATATAGAAGAAATTATCAGCAAGTCCTGATTTTTTATATTGCTTACATTTACATTTACATTTACAGCATTTAGCAGACGCCCTTATCCAGAGCGACTTACAATTGGTACAGTCTTACAATCCAAGCAACTGTGGGTTAAGGGCCTTGCTCAAGGACCCAACAGTGGCAGCTTGGCAGAGGTGGGATTTGAACCCTGGACCTTCTGGTCCAGTACCTTAACCGCTAGGCTACCACAGGCGATGTTTTATGAAGTGTCAAATTAGGCATTAGGAATTAAGCAGTAATACATGAGACAGAGTGCTTTAACATATACCACAGTTCCGGTATCTCCATTTATTGTTAGCTTTTACGATAAAGGGGACAGAAAAAAACGTTTTGTTTATCACCCTTCCGCGAGGTAAAATAGTTCCATTCTATCGTTACCCCGTGGCTAAGCCCTTCAGCCATTAAAGTCGAGAAACAGAATGACCAATAACTGGTACTATACTATACAATTGTATAGTACTGTACTATACAGACAATAAACATGAATATATCGATTGTTAAGTTTTAATTGACTAAAAAGAAAGTTTATTTACATTCAGCAAATAAAATGGGTCGGGTTTATAAGGCAGTCTTCCTTCTGAAGCAAATCGGAGTGAGGTCCCAGTGTTATAGCCAAAGTCTAAGATCCCATTTGATTAGTGTTTGTATGATGAAGCTCTTAATGTTTTTTTTTTTTTTTTGCCAAGTATTTTTTATTGGAAAAGTACAATGTAATATGTACAATCACAAAATTACCATTTACATGTTCCATTTTTTTTGTTTATAACAGAACAAACAAACAAACAAACAAACAAAAAAAAACAACAACAACCCCGCCCCCACACCCCGTCCGGCTCAACACGACCAACAGGCATATTAATGGCTGTTTAGGCAACACAGAAGGCACAAAAAAAAAAACAAAGGAGAGAGAGAAAAAAAAAAAAAAGACAAGCACACAGTCAATTAGGTAAAACCTTTAAATTAGTGAAATGGGGGTGATAAAGGCTTGCCACTTGTAGAAAAATTTTGGACTGTACAATCCCTTTACTAACGTGTATTTAATTTTCCTCAAGTCTTCTTAAAAAGAGCATGACGTCTTTATAAGCCATCGGGAAATAGAAGGGATATTTGGTGGACTTCCATTGCAATAATAAGGAACGTCCTAGCTAGTAGGGACGTGAAGGCTATAATGTGTCCTTTTGTGTAGAGCTTAAGTGTGATGAAGTGTCATAAACACCAAATATGGCAATCAGAGGGCAAGGTTGAAGATTAAAACCCCCAAGAACAGTGGAATAGTCAAAAAGTACCCAGCCCCGAAAAGCTTTTCAGCCCAGGACAAAGGAAAAACATATGGCTAAGATGACAAGGGAGCCAATGGCACTTATCACATTTGTCTTCCACTTCCGGATATAATACAGACAATTTAGACTTGGAAAAAATGCACCCTGTGTAAAACCTTAAACTGAATAAGTCCAAGACGAGCACAAGAAGTGGTAAGATCTTAAATCCTCTCTATGGCCTGTTTTCCCAGGAAATCACCCATGCATTTGAACTTCCAATTCCCTTTCCCATTTCCTTTCCTCCCATGGTACCCTTGAGTTTAGCAATCTGATTGGTTGCCAAATGCTAAGATGGTGTTATTCACAACTTTGAAATAAGACCTCTGTTGTGGGGAGCAAATGAAAGCAAAGTTTCCCATCGCGCTGTTCTGGAGGTAAAGAGGGAAAATTAGAGAAACACCTTCGACACAAAATTGCGAGCTTTGGAAATAGCGAAATAGATGATCCTGAACCAGGGAGGGCCATAGCGGGATGACAATTGGAAAAATTATCAAATATAACCATCTACATGATAAAATGTTTTTGAATTGTGTAATCCCCTTGTCAAAACCACACTGAAAATGTTGAATCTGAAAGTGATGGAGGAAATAACTGGGGTTGTTATTTAAAGGTCCCAAAGAAGATGCTGCCATAATTTTAAAGTTACCTTTTACCGTCTAAACTGATACCAGATCTTGATAGTGTTAAGGACCACTTGATTATCAGTATATAGGGAGGGTTTTATAGGTAAGGAAGAATAAAGTAAAGCGGATAAAGAGGACCCCCTACAGGATGAAAGCTCCAATTTACACCATGAGAGTTCGGGAGATTTCAACAAATAGCCAAGTTTGTGAATGTGAGCAGCCCAGTAGTATGTTAGAAAGTTAGGTAATGCAAGTCCTCCATTAAGTCTGCATCTTTGCAGTAAAGATTTGCGAACCCTAGGTGATTTCCCACCCCAAATAAAAGAACAAATTACCCTATCCAGTGAGTCAAAAAAGTGTTTTGGCAGAAAAAGAGGAACTGACTGGAATAAAAACAGAAATTTTGGTAAAATATTCATTTTGACTACATTAATCTTGCCAATCAATGAAAGGGGAAGGTTACCCCATATTTTAATATCAGATGTAATCTTCAAAATAAGGGGAGTGAAATTAGCAGATGCAAGGCCAGCCAATGAACGAGTCACATTGATACCGAGGTATTTAAACCCAGATGGACTGAAGCTCTTAATGTTAATCTGAACAGTCAGAAATGTGAGGGCAGAGTTACAGAGCATCAGCAGCTTCTCTGGGTTAGAGCTGGACTTACAGATAACAGACCTGTCAGATGAATGAAGCTCCAATCAGCCGCGGATGGGGTTTAATGAAAGAGCCGAGTTTAACTCCAGCAAATGACGTCTGTGTGAGTGATGAAGCTGATTCAGCATTTATGCTGATGAGACTAAAACTGATCTTCAGTCGAGCTGTGGATCCATTAAGAGCTGGGAAGTTTGATTTAAAGGACTGACTGCGTTTTGGCTTTTTCAGTGCTTCCAAATCCTAAAGGTGATAAACCTTTGGCCCAGGTTGGTCATTAATAGCTTCATCTACCAAATTTATATCGTTTTCAAAACCAATAGATTTTATAAACTAATTGTAGCTTCCATTTCGGCAGTGTTTTACTCATTAGAACTTGTCTGATTTTTAGGGCGGGCATCGTTGCTAGGTCATCATCAATGCAGTCACGGGGAAATCGTCTCCCAGCCAGTCAGATTGCAGGGTCTGAACTAACTGTGGTATAATATGGATTAGATCAGACACAGCAGTGCTGCTGGAGTTTTTAAACACTGTTCTCTCACTGTGCACTCTATTAGACACATTCCCCTTATTGCTCCACGCTGTAGATGTAAAGTCAGAGACAGCAGCTCAAATGTTGTTTGCACAGTGTATGTTAGTCATCCTATTAGGAGATAATCTAAACTTCTAAACTTGTAAAGTTGCTTTGAGACAATGCTCCATTGTAAAAAGCGCTATATAAATAGATCTGACTTGACTTGATCCTCGAATGCTTCATCAGTGCTCACAGGATGCTGGTGGCTGGACATTTTTGGTAGGTGTACTATTTTCAGTGCACAAGTGACACAGAGGTGTTTAAAAACTCCAACAGCACTGCTGTGTCTGATCCACTCATACCAGAACAACACACATGAGGACACCACCACCACCACGGCAGTGTCGCCTAAGTCACCCAAATACTGTAGTACCTGATCTGTGGGGGTCCTGACCATTAGTGAACAGAGTAAAGGGGACTAACAAAGCATGTAGAGAAACAGATGGTCTGTAATTGTAGAACTGCAAAATGCAGTGACGGTTAAAACTTGAATAAAGAATAAGCAGAATATAAACGAAAAAAAGTGTCTCATCGAATGCTTCTGTGGTGGAACAGATAAAATGGACAATGATAAAGTGCGCGCGTGTGTGTGTGTGAAACAGAATACTAATTAGAAATGCAGTACATACCAATTATTTTACGAATGTAATAAATACTAATTAGGTACGTAAATAAAGAAATTAATTCTAATGAGGTACGTAGTATTCAAATATCTCGCCCAGAATATAAATATGATTTGCACTGACCACGCCCACTTTACGATGGAGCCCTGCCCCTCTTAGCGGTCTCGGCTTAGACACACGCGCACACACACACTCACACTCTCACACACTGCTGCGGACAGAGCTGTGGTGTCTGTACATCGCGGCACAGCCATGGCCTTGTTGGAACTCGCTATGCAAGGCTTCTCCATCTTCGGATTTATCTTATTTATTGTCCTTTGGCTCATGCATTTCATGTCCATCATCTACGTGTAAGTAGCTAGCGCGGCTAATCTTTATATCTACTCCTCTGTTCTCAGTTGTGATCCGGTGTGAGAGCCGTTCTGCTTTGTATATGTTCTGTCTTTAATACGTGTCCGTTATCTATTATTTTAGGTATCAGACTTCCTTATTTGCCGCCTGTTACGAATATTGAGTCTCGTAGCTCAGTATGTGTTTTGGCTGCTGGGTTTATTACTGGTTGGGCTAAGCTAACCAAGCTACGTAGGGACTCTCCTGAAACCGCATACTAGCGTACTTCGTAGTATGCGGAGAGGCGTCGTGTCGTCACTGTTTTGGCATTCTACGAAGTACGTTAGTATGCGGCTGGGGACGTAGCGATAGTCGGTTTGAATTCGCGTCAGCTTGTTTCACCTGCCTTGGTTACGCCATTTCAGAAGTACAGTATTGTCAAGAGAGCTGACATTGCGGTTGAGTTTATTACTAAACTTGATCTCGTTGCGTTTTGGTTTCGCAAAAGGAAGCTTACGGCAACATTTTAGCTGTCAGAAGCTGCTTACTTCACAACTAAATAGACGAGTGTTTCGTACTACCTATTACGATAGTATAGTATGGGGTCTGGGACGCCGCCACAGCTCATTTTGGTTTGTAAATGTAGCCAGTTGTTCGCTTAAAATGATTTTTAAAGTTGACCAGCGTGTTACTAGACACCATGTTGTGTCGCGGTACATAAAATTCCTTAAATTCCTTTGCATGTACGGTAGTGTTAGTAAGGAAGCGCGATCAAAACAGCAGAGCCATGATACGAATTCGAGTCATCCTTGTACATAAACATAAGGGGGAACAGGATTGTACAGATACAAGAGAACAAAAATAGCTGTTGGGTCACAACAACAGTGTCTTAGAGCATACTTACTGTGGATTTAGTTTAAGTCTTATATCAGGTGCTTAAACATGATTATTACTATTTGGTCAGTCAATCTCGAACCCGTTCTCATTAACAACTGGAGTGGAGGATGTTAACTGATATGACACAGATATAGCACATGGACCTAGGACTATCAAAAGCCTGCTGCAATTGCACCTGTGTGTTTTTTAATAGACTGTGCAGTTGGGAGGTGTTTGGGTGGTGCAGAACTCCACCTGGGTTCATTGCCTTCGGCTGTGTCGGACGTCACTTACAGGCATGATTGCCATTGTTTTAGGGAGGGAGATCATTTTGCCTGTGCTGTAACAGAGAACGGTGCCAGCCCTGAGACGGACTGGCGTTCTTTCCAGAGCAGGCTTGTGTCTCAGGCTTGTGTGTTCTCCAGGTTGGGCACCACAATCCTTATCATGCAAGCAAAAGCACCTGAAAATTTCAGGTTCAGCTTTTCATTTGTGTCATGATGAGAAAATCAGACATGAAGTAAGAGCCAATAGTCTGGTTGCAAAGGCATATTCTGTGTTTGAGTCTCCACAAAGCGATCGATAGCTGTTTAGCGGGGGCTGTGTTTATTTCCA
The DNA here is from genome assembly GCA_025084515.1 of Ancistrus triradiatus. Classification (NCBI taxonomy): domain Eukaryota; kingdom Metazoa; phylum Chordata; class Actinopteri; order Siluriformes; family Loricariidae; genus Ancistrus; species Ancistrus triradiatus. The sequence goes on along the minus strand of JAJAGP010000003.1, from coordinate 776,957 downwards.
GGGTTGCCAGATCCTGGGAGTTAAAAAGCCAGCCATGTATATGGAAACTAATCTCAAAGTTGGCGAAGTCTCTAAGCATAAGTCGACCTGGCAATACTGTTACACGTGTTACATTTGCGTCTGAGAAAACTGATTAGTGAGCTACAATCCAGCTCTCTTTATCAGATTTCTTAATCTGGTTTCTAGATCGAAGTATGGTGTATACATGACCACTTGAATAATCAGATAACTGTAGAAATTCGGCTATCAGATTATGAAGTGCATCTAAATGCACTGATTGTGTTTTTAACACTGTGTTTCTCTTTTCTGCCAGCAGGTGTCACAAGGGTTTGCTTGTACTACTTTGCTGCCATTCAGATGTGAATTAGATGTATATAAGGCAGATATTTATTGCCTAATTCTTAAGGGTTTGGACATTAACGTGAACGGGCGTTGATCAGATGGAGCATAACTTTTTTTGCTGTTAAACATCGTACAAAGGTCACGGGCACAATGGTTGGGTTCGAGTCCCAGCTGGGCAACACTTTTGCATGTTCTCTTCGTGCCTGAGTTCTGTTTCCTCCTGTGTTCCAAAGATATGCATTAGGACAGTCGGTATTTCTAAAGTGTGAGTTAGTGAGTGAGTGCGAGTGCCTGGCGACAGACTGGCACCCTGTCTAGGGCATGTTTCCACCTTGCTGCCTTTGCCACTACTTCTGATTTGGATTTAGGAGGTGTGAAGAATGAATAAACACGATACTAACTTGTCCCAAAACATTGAACACAATTTGATCTAAATACCGTCCAGTAAGTTAGTGACAGGATTGAAATCAGTGTATTGAATGACGTATTATAGTATAGTACAATACTCTTTCTCCATAATATAGATGCTTAGAGTTTCACTGTTTATTACAGATACTTATTAGGCCTAACGTGTGTGCTTTCTTTGGCGGAGAGCACTAATGAACCACAACAATGCACAAATGTATTAATAGGAGAACTGAAAAAGGCTAATCACAGCAGGAAAACAGAAACGAGTGCATTATGATTTCATGACCTCCACACTGGCTTGTGGCCTTGTTAAATTGAATCGTGCACCTCATGCTCGCGGATTAATAAATAATAACCACTACACGCTCTCTGCAGACCTGGTGCAGAGTGGAAGGGGCTTGATTGAGTTTTGTTGCGTGATGAGCAAATTGCTTTACTGTGCTGTCATGTTGAAGTAGCGAGCACCCGTTACGAAGATTGAATTTCCTGAATGCGTGCGCTCAGCTCTTCGGCTCGGTCCGACTCGAACTGAGAAAGAAATCGTTCATTAAGTGTATAAGGAAGAGGATTTTCGGATATTTTGTCATCTTAGGTTGTCGCTTGCCTGCTGAATCCTCTCTACTTTCATTTGGCATGTCATGTCTTTAATGGAGTGTGCAGATGCGCCTGGTCTCTTCCTGTTGTAGAGAAATTCAAGAGATTGAAAACACTTGTGTTTATGAAAGCGAATTGTCACATCAGGTGCTTGATTATTAACTCTTATAAGTGGAATGCACTACCACCGAGGTGACCAGGGTTTGAGTCCCGGTGGTCCTCTCTGGCCAGGTCTTGTCACATGAAGACATGTTGTGGGATCATCCCCCACTATGGAGTACCCGGAGACATGCATTAGGTTAATTGGTCCCTCTAAAGTGGTTCAATGTGAATGTTTCTGACTAGTATTGCTTTGTCGTGAACAGCCATCGGTGCTGGTGGAACTTAAGTAATAATAAAAATAAGTTTAGGGAAGGATCTTATCCAGAGAAGCAACTTACAACTGGTCTTACAGTTAAAGTAATTGTAGGTTAGTGGCCTTGCTTTGGCAGCTTGAACCCTGGACCTTCTGGTCCACAGTCCAGTGCCTGAACCACTAGGCCACCACCGTTGTAATTTATGCCGTATGAGCATGTTGACACAATTTGTGCATGTGTGCAAAGCTGTTTTAAAGCCTGAGAGGTCTGTATACCTAGTGTCCAAACAGTTGGTTCTTTGAAGGGCTGTGTGAGGGCATGGGTGAACGATATGATCTTTTTAAATTGTGAATGATTAAGCTTCCATATTGTTTGTCATGAGAGACTTTGCCTTACATTAGCTAAGCATCGACCTCTGATTCATACAGCCTAGATAAAATGCAGTCAGCAGTCCTGGCGGTGTGTGCGCAGTTATGAGTCATTTATTAGGAGCCGATAACGAAAGCGTATATGGTTTTAAATTTCTCAGCATCTCGTGTGTTCATGTGAGAGCTCGGCATGTGCCCTGAACCTGGATCATCACACGTGGTTGCTCCATTTGCTGCCTCGCTGCTCTAATTGGGAGAATAACAGACTCTGCTCTTCCTGCTCTATTTACTATAAATCTAATACAGAACGTGTTAAGCCTCAAGCTGCTCGACTAATCTGAAAGTAAATATGCTCAGACTTGAGATGTGGTGTAAAAAGCCCATCGAATCGAATTTGTCTCGGGACTGCACACGGACTGGCAGGAGTCAGACTTGTGGACTTAATAACCGCTCGTGATTTACGATCACTATATGGAGTAGGTTTTAAATACAGGTGTGCACGTTTTAACGTCCATTGAAATCGACCTTCGTTCGGTTTAATGGCCGAGGCCTTAAAAATTAGTGAAGGGAATAAAAATGTCCTTGAACTCTGGACATAGGGGCTGTAAATGGACTCAAAACAGCAAAGACACTGTGCAGCGCGGCCTGACGTATCGAGTTGGAGTATACAGTCCTTACCTGCTGTCCTACCGTGCTATTAATGTCACGAAGACTAAAGATATTATGAGAGGCTTAATGATTCGGTCAGTGGATATCTTTACTGATAAAAAGCCAGCATTTTCTGTAATCCAAGACTTTCCTCGCCCCACGTGCTGGTCATCCCCCTGCTAGCTCTCTCCCCACCTCCTGGTCTGGTCATGAGGGCGTTCGCATCACTCTAATGCTAAATTCTCCCTTTCAAAGCTTTGCTTGTGGGCTTGTTTAGCCGAGAAGGAGTACAGGATTTAAGGAATTCCTTAAGTACACAATGGGCACCTTGTTGTTTATTTGTAGGTCCAGATTACAGAACTGTTCATTGGCGCTCTTCTGGTGGAATCAGGTCATCTCAATGAACATGGTAGTTTCAAGTACCAAGGCTGGAATTACCTGTATGGTAAGAAAGCCTTTATAGGCATTAAAGCCGTTAGGCATAACTGACTTTACTAAGCCTGAAGATGCAACCAGTGTACACTTGAGAAAATGAAGAACTTTGTCCTAAGTGTTGAGCTGGGCTGGGCTTCTGTTACGGGTAGGTGTGAAACTCGCCACCCTCTAACTGGCAGTTTGGATGACAAGGATCATATTTTCAAAGTATGTAGGGATCTGTCTGAATTCAGTGTTCATGTCATCATACCTGTTGGACATTTTATCATGGTTATGATATTTTCAATAATGTAAAAAAAAAAAGTAGTTTTACTTACTATGGAACAAGTATTGCATTGTGGTACTCGAAAACATTTACAATATACAGGAGTGCCCTGATTTACCTTCTGATAAGCCCATTGAAGTTTAATGTATCACAAACTTAGCTTTATATATACTGTATATCTATATAGATGGAGTATTTTATTCATAAGTTATGTACATAAGCAATGTACATTTACATTTACAGCATTTAGCAGACGCCGTTATCCAGAGCGACTTACAATTGGTACAATTTTACAATCCAAGCAATTGTGGGTTAAGGCCCTTGCTCAAGGACCCAACAGTGGCAGCTTGGCAGAGGTGGGATTTGAACCCTGGACCTTTTGGTCCATAGTCCAGTACCTTAACCGCTAGGCTACCACAGTCCCGTACATAAGTGACAAGACTCACATTTTTAAAATGGGCAATGAGGTAGGTACAATTAAATGGAATACAAATATTTTATAGATGGATAGATATATACACTTGTCTGCGAAAGGCTCTACACTGTCATGGCAAAGCCCAACTTAGATGCTTAGATCACTTGCACAGTGCTGGGTACCATTTTTGGGTACCACCAAATTTCAAGTTGGTAGTCCCATCTGAAATATATTTACTGAGGAAAATATATATCTTATACTATATATAAATATATATTACACGTACATAAGTATTGAAGGCATCAACATTTTTCTCAGTAAATATATTTCTGATGGGACCATTGACTTTTGATTTTCACCAGATGTTGGTAACAACCCACAATTGTAAAGCAGTCAAAAAGTCAAGTTTTGTGTAATAAAGTGAAATGACATGGAAAAAGTATTGAACACGCTTACTGAAATGTATTTAATATTTAGTAGAAAAACCTTTGTTGGTAATGCCAGCTTCAAGACGCCTTCTGTGTGGAGAAACTAGTCATACGCATTGTTCAGGTGTGATTTTGGCCCCAACAGTACACAATGGAACATTCAGAAGTTTAGAAATTAGTCTGTAACCAACACGAAGGTCTCGAGAGAGCTCTTTTCTTTTACCCATCATGAGGTGCTTCTTGTGTGAGACCTTGGTATTAAGAAACCTTTTCTTAGGCCATCAATCAGGACTGAACCAGCTGATATTAATTTGCACTGGTAGGTTTCAGCTGGTGTTTTGGCTTTCCATGCCTTTTTGCATCTCCTTGTGTCATTTCACTTTATATATAACTTAATTTTTGAACTTATTTGTTTTGACTGCTCTGTATTTGTGGAGTACTTGGGTTGTTACCAACATCTAGTAAAACTTCATGTCAATAGTCCCATCAGAAATGTATCTCCTGAGAAATATTGATGCATTCAATACTTATTTACCCCACTGTGTCTGTGTGTAATTACCGTACCTGGTTAATTGACTGCTAATTCCATTAATAATATCAATAATTATTTTAAATCTATCAATAGATTGTAGTTTTGTGGAAAGGATGCACTTTTTCATTTTATGTTCAATGGAATTTCGGAATAGGACATCGAACGGTCCATTTGAATTTTAATTACCCCTATATTCAAACAAAAATTCGAACATGGGCATGCTAAATAAAACACTCAATGGTGCGATCTTCCAACCACAATCCAGTCCACACAATGGCAATAAAGCATTAATACGTTATCCCAGTCATCATAAAACACAGAAGATGATCATAGGCATGTATATTATATTTTATTATTATACTATGTGTATGTTTATTGTTTGTCTACGGGTGTGATTTCAGACACTCCTTCAGTCACGCTGCCACTGTTCCAGTGATAAGACGTGCAGAAACTGCATCGGTGGCTTTGAAGTTTCTTTTTATTTTCACCTATTCCGTGTCTTTATATTTCTTTATCATATTCCATGTATTTATAGAGTATTGTTAGCATTGTGTTCCATTCCTTTGCTTTATCCATTCTTTTCATCATTAATTACAAAAGAAGACAGGCGTAAAAACATCTAGGGGTCAGGAATGGAGTAATCCTATTTGTATTACTTCTCATTGGGAAATTTGGTTCCTTCTGGAGCCAATTAAGTTAGAATTCTGAGGTTATACAGTGTACATACAGTGTAACCCTGTTTAAATGGAATAGAAGTTGTGTCTAGCCTTTGTGGTTGTGTACGTGAGCTGTCATTTGCTTAGTGTCACCATACCATCACACCATCCAGAGACATCAGACTTCTCTTATGACATTCTCTTCTGTTTCGTTGCTGTTTTTAGTCCGACTCGAGACCCGTGTCTTTCACGCTTAGCCGTCTGCAATTGCGACCACATCTTTTGTGTTAGGAAGTGTAGTAGACATGTGCGTGAATGTTCGAGCAAAGCAATATTCAGATAAAGGATGGCATGATTCGTTGCCGTTTACATTCACTAAAAGCGCTGCTACTTGTTGCTTTTATCTGTTGCGTTCACTGATCTTATCACAAGACATACAGGCCATACGCAGGAAGTGGGGCAGGGGTGAGCTAGTGTGTGACTAACTTCCCTCATTTACTCCCCTTCACTTTTGGTTCAGATATAGCTACTGTATTTTTCGAGCTATAAAGCGCACCGGGTTATAAGACGCATGAAATGAAACAAAACTCTTAAGTTCCGTCGGAAGCTCAGTTTGGTCTTTACCTGGCGCAGGGCGTCTTCTTGCTTCCTCCACTTCCGTATCATTGGTTCGTTAATGTTGAATTCTCTCACAGCTGCTCTATGTCCATGTTGTACTGCGTGACCGATAGCGCTGAGTTTGAAATCCGCTTCAAAAATGAATGAATGAATGCACGTACCCTAATGCTGAAGCACATACCGTATTGCTCCGCGATGCTGCGCACTACAGTGGCCGTAAGCTTCGTAACCTACCAAGACCGTGCTAAAACATTTTGACAGATTTATGAGCGCCGTGTACCATCTACAATCGGTTCTAGGTCAGAAAGCACAACCAGAATTAATTCATACATTAGACGCACCGCATTTTAAGGCGCACTGCCGATTTTTGAGAAAGTTAAAGGATTTTAAGTGCGCCTTATGGTCCGAAAAATACGGTAATAAGATCCAACATTGTTTGTGATTCAGGAAATGCAATGACAGTCTGCTTTATTGCGTGATGCCACCGTGGTACTGGAGTTTTAAGAGGTTCTTTGAGAAATGTGTTGGTTCAGCAACTGGAAGGAGAAGCAAAATGCTCCAAAAAGGCACTGACATGCCATGGGCCTGAGTCCAGGTTCTTTCCAGAAGCTCGGCAAGACAGGAACTATAATGTTCAGCTGATTAAATGCGAGAGTGGAAGCTTTTTCGGTCATTTTTGAGACAGTTTCAAAGCCTTTTTTGTTGTCTTTTTTTGTCTGATTTTAGATTGTAATGCGTGTCGGTTATTTTGGCCTCAATAGGGCCAGCTGCAGCTCATTCATCAAATCAAGTGCTTTATTTCCTGTCATTTTCGCAACGATTAAAGCGGCTTCAGTTCAGAATGTTCAGAGGAGCCTATATATAACCCTGAGATAACAGATAAAATATGATGTAAAATTTAAGCCTTCATCTTGTTATATTATATTGCTACTCTGATGGAGACTACACCGCTGTAGCTGTTATATTTTTGTGTAAAATATGTGTTCTATGCTGAGCTGCAACATTATGTACAGGGGAAAAAACAGAGAAACTGGTATGCTGGGTGAAACCAGATCTTCAGCCCAACCTGTTGGACCACATTGCCATTTCGTTTTGGTGGTTTACTGAACCATAGCTTTATATGATACAAGAATCAAGCTTATTTGGTAGAAATGAGCTTGCATGCATTTCTGTAAAGGGATTAAATCAATGCTTTATTAAACAAATGAACATACAATGCTGTTGCTGGTAAACATTTCAAATGCTTCATTGGGATTGATTATATTTGCTTGAACTGTCAGTGTTAAATGATCGTGTTAAGGCATTAGACAGCCCTAGATGATGGCATCAATATGGTTTCTCCACATACTGTTCGTGGAGGACATGCTAAGTGGCGCTAAAAATAACCATTCTGGAACCAAAGATAATTATCTAAACATTTTCTAGAAAAAATATGACATTAATAATAATAACAGAATGGTAGGACAGTATAAAAATTTGGGATGTTATTAGTCCAGACCATATTCAGTGTCTTTGTTGGTGGTTCAAACCTCACAAACATGAAGTTGCCACGGTTGGGCACTTGAGCGACCCAGCCCTCTCTGGTCCATGGGCACCGTGCTTTGTGTTGCACTTTGAAGCCAAGTTAGATAGAATAATTGTTAAGACTTCGGTTGTTGGAGCAAATTTTAAAAAGTAAACGTTGATCGGATGGGTACGGCACTTGCCTGTATTTAATTTTACTCTAATATTACTCTGTTGGCTTAATATTATGGTTCCTACATAAAGCTTATGGTTGCTAGTGAAAGGGGGCAGTGATTCACTGATTTAATTTGTACTCTGGTGAATCTATAGTTCATTGCCCCATCAAAGTCATACACAATTGTTTACATTTCTTTGTAACCATTGTGGGTTTTTCCCCCAAACTAAGAAATGTGATGGTTGATGTCATGGCTGGTTAGTTTGACTCATTGTTGTTGTTTTTTTTACAAAACCTGGGTGGCAGTACCTTGGTAAATTGTCATGTCTGTCATTAATGTAGTTTAGTCAAGAAATGAATATCCTCGAATAAACGCAGACAATAATGAAAGCCTGTTTTCCACCTTCATGATGACATACGCTGTAAGTGTGCCACATACTGAGGCACAGGCTGTTGTGTGATTACCCAGAAAACATCCAATAAAATAAACATGGCTAGCAGCGCATGTTGAAAAAGTTTGGCATGGTTTCTTGACTGGAGGCATTAGTCAGGTTCAGCACCTCCAGGTCTGGAGGCACTAAAAGGTTTTATTTTTCACACCTATTTTTTTTCCCCAGCATTTCCTGTTCTGTATTCGCTCAGTGATTGAATTGTGGGGGTGGAAAATAATTAACTAACTACCCTCCAGGACTGCAGCTTGGTCAATTTCATTTAGAAGTATTAGACATATTTAATAAACCATATATGAGAAATGTTCTCTGTATTGTGGTCTCACAAGGGAAAGTTAGGATCGATAGAAACTTAATGAAGAGTATGTAAAGCTCAGGAGGTTGAAATGTGTGAGTATAATTATAAGCCACAATCAACAGGCAAATGTATTGATGCAATATGTTATGCGGGATTTATAAGTAAAAAATATTTTCTTGATAACAATAATTAGACGATATTTTGCATCCTTCAAAGATGTGTTTGGCTGAAATGTTTTCGGCCAGGCAGTGTATATCTTGAGCCTAAAGAATTCGGAAGCTGTTTGAACCCATCTCTGTCAACCGCCTGAATTGGCACCGTGTCTTTTGCGATGTCATTGGTGACAGAATTTGTCTTGCCATCTGCTGCTTTTCTTGTCGTAAGCCACTTTTTCCCAGACTGATTCCGATAAAGTTTGCAGAGTGTGTTTTGTGCTGCTATCTTGGCTGGTTTAAGCCTGTTGTGCACAGCTGACTCCAGAGGTTTGTCATGATCTTCATATTCTACACAGTGGTTAGTGCACACACTCGGATACTGCAGTGCCAGGCGTGCCCCCCTGCTTAAGCCAATATATATCCAGGCCCGTCTGAAGTTTGGCAGAGAGCATATGGATGATCCAGAAGAGGATTGGGAGAATATCATGTGGTCAGATGAAACCAAAATAGAACTTTTTTTGTAAGAAGAAGAATGCTGAGTTGCATCCCAAGAACACCATACCTACTGTGAAACATGAGGGTGGAAAACATCATGCTTTGGGGCTGTTTTTCTGCAGAGGGGACAGGACGACTGATCCGTGTTTAAGGGAAGAATGAACGGGGCCATGTATCGTGAGATTTTAAGCCAAAAACCTCCTTTCATCGGTGAGAGCATTGAAGATAGAAAACGTGGGCTGGGTCTTCCAGCATGACAATGATCCCAAACACACCGCTCAGGCAACGAAGGAGTGGCTCCGTAAAAAGCATTTCAAGGTCCTGGAGTGGCCTAGCCAGTCTCCAGACCTCAACCCCATAGAAAATTTGTAGAGGGGAGTTGAAAGTCCGTGTTACCCCCCGTGTTACCCAAAACATCACTGCTCTAGAGGAGATCTGCATGGAGGAATGGGCCAAAATACCAGTACAGTGTGTGCCAACCTGGTGAAGACTTAGAGGAAAAACGTTTGACCTCTGTCATTGCCAACAAAGGTTATGTTACAAAGTCAAGTCAAGTCAAGTCAGATTTATTTATATAGCGCTTTTTACAATGGAGCATTGTCTCAAAGCAACTTTACAGGTTTAGATTATCTCCTAATAACTACGTCCAATCTCAAATTGAGCAAGCCTAGGGCGACAGTGGCAAGGAAAAACTCCCTAGTTCTAGGAAGAAACCTTGGGAGGACCAAGACTCAAAAAGGGACCCAACCTCCTTGGGCGTTTTTTTTTTTTTTTTTCTTTTTTTTTTGATGTAGTAGTCCAATTCAAAGTATTGAGTTGAATTTTTGTTATTGACCAAATACTTATTTTCCACCATAATTTATAAATTTTTAAAAAATCCTACAATGTGATTTCCTGGATTTACTTTCTCATTTTGTCTCTCATAGCTGAAGTGTAGCTATGATGAAAATTACAGACCTCTCTCATCTTTCTAAGTAGGAGAACTTTCCCAATCAGTGGCTGAATAAATACTTTTCCGCCCCACTGTGATGCGAGTGAGGAGCCACGTCTAGCAATTAAATCTAACAACTTAGACTGAGGCTGATGGTGGCTGTATTTGGGCTTCTTGTGCAGTTTGTTTGCTCCTTTTTTAACTTCGTTCATTTTTAACCTTTGTTAGAACGCTTACTTGATTTGTGGTGCGTTGAACATGTAGCCTCTACTAGCATGTTGTATGCAGGGACTTTTTTTGTTTGGTTTTTTGTGCAAATGAGTGACATGCTCAATAATGTCAGCCCGCACATTGTTAAAACAACAGTTAAGATGTCATCGTAGACAATACATATCTCACATAACTATTTGTAAGTACTGTATACTTTCTGCAATCAGAAAAGTGTCCACCTAGGAACAGCGACTGACAAGAATCAGTGGTATGATGGTTATAAAAAAAGGAGGGAGCGTCATAACAGGACACAGTAGTTGGCTTAAGTGCTGGTCCACAGGATTTTTACAACATGAGTCACTAAACAATCAGTCGAGGAATATGATTTTGTTGTGGTAACTAATTGTGCTTCCTACTACTCACAATAAAGTCATATAGATGAGATTTCAGATAAGGGCTTGGATAATAAGTTTGAGCTTATAGTTTGTTATAGGCCTGGAGTGCGTGTCAGACAGGCTTGCACATATTTAGGCTAGAAATGGGCAGATTCTGAGACCATGAACGTGTTCATTTGGTCACATTACACCCTGTAAATTAAAGTATGAAATCTTTTCTTTTTCCAGTGATATTTACACATTATAACCCTCAACACCAAAGTGAATAATTGAAAAAGTGCGACACATTGTTTGGTTAAGTGATTGAACCCTGTACAGTAAGAGTTATACTCTCCCTCATAGGACTTCCAAGTCTTAACAGCTGAGATTGGTCAGCCAGCACGTGTGACAACAATCTCACAAGCTTTGCACAAATCAGGCCAGTATGGCAGGGTGGAGTATATTTATTTATTTATTTATTTTTTTGAAAACCCATGACCCTTCACTAGGCAGCCACAGACAGACAGGCAGGTGATTCACCTTCCAGCCTGACATCAATCCTACAAACCCTATAAAACAGAAAAGAAAGCAATAACTTCAGGATAGGAAAGTGAATGTCATCGAGTGGCCATGTCAGATCCCTGACCTAAATCTGATAGAAAATCAGACTCGTATAGAAACCAGTCACCATTGGATCTGACAGAACTTGATCAATTCTGCAAGGACGGCTGGGCAAGTACTCGTTATTCTGTGTGTGCAAAGCTTGTAGAGACATAATCAAAGACTGGTTGTAATTAAAGCAAAATTTGACTCTACAAACTATTGGGCTGATTGCTTTTCCAACCCTGTTGTTCTAGTTTTTCCAATTAGTGCTGTTGCCTTTTCTCATTACTTGAATATTATAATGCAGTATGTATAAATAAAGCTGGAAAAGTAGTTTTGAATTTAGGCTGTAAGACAAGAAATTCTCACAGTAATAATCCTGAAACTGGGACTGTGGTAGCCTAGCGGGTAGGGTACTGGACTATGGACCAGAAGGTCCAGGGTTCAAATCCCACCTCTGCCAAGCTGCCACTGTTGGGTCCTTGAGCAAGACCCTTAACCCACAATTGCTTGGATTGTAAGACTGTACCAATTGTAAGTCGCTCTGGATAAGGGCGTCTGCTAAACGCTGTAAATGTAAAAGTAATTATTGCAGTGACGTATGATTTTTTTGATTGGCACTGGATAACTCCCAGATCTTTATTGGCATGGCATTGTAAAAAGTGAAGACACCTGGATATATGTATAGAGATTATGAACCGAGGGCGAGGAATCTAAGGTGTTTCATGTATTTATTTATTTAGTTGTCAGGATGCATTATTCTCATTGTAATATGCTCCAAAAATCACATGTCCTTAAGCAATATGTTAGGTCGCAAATTCTATTTTTGTGATGATTAAATGTGCAGATCACTAATAATAGGGTCATATGGGTGATCTAGTCTGTATAATGTAGCACAGACCAGTTCACTCCTAGAAATTCGAGGTATAACAGCAGAGATAAACTTTGTACCTGGTGCTGGTGGCTCTTAATATTCTGAAACATGTCGTATTATTTATCTAAAAAGCTTATTTTGTCTTTGCAGCCGATTGCATCTCAATAAGAAGACCACTGACAAGCAGCCGTACAGCAAACTGGCTGGGGTCTCCCTGCTGAAACCCCTGAAGGGAGTGGACCCCAATCTTGTAAATAACCTCGAGACGTTCTTCGAGCTGGATTACCCTAAGGTATGGTCATCTACAGCGTTCACTGACCTGTGGGCTGTTCATATTACCAGTGTATTCTTAACTAGGACCTTGACTCTGTAATCGAAGACTTCCTCTGCAATACACTGAGCCTGTTGGACTGTTTGTCCTGGTTATAACTTGTATAAGCTTTTTTCTGGCAGTCTTTGGTGTACACAGTGCTATTTTTGTTGTCTTGTGTTGGAAAGTCCTTCAGGGGTTTTGTTTGGTTAGGTGGCACTAAAGATGCGCGCTCATGCGTAGCCATTAAATGGGTGTTCTTTAGGAGACAGGTTCAATTGTGTCCAAGCAAACATCGGTAATGATGACTCATCGTTGCTGGGTTACGCCAAACGAGACTACGGACTAGTATCGCTTGATGACTGGCGTTGGAATAATTTGTACCTCTCTGACACAGCCCATGTGTCTTTGTAGTGTTGAATGAATGGGTGAGTAGGTGTGAATCTCCAGGCCCCACAGGAAGCAACACCGAGACATTGATTTGTCCACCATCTAAGGGAGTGCGCAGTCTGGTATTTCCTGTCGGGAAAGTTTTCTGGTGGCACTTTGTAATGCCAGTGCTCTCCCAGTGTATTTTGGGACTTGACAGTGTGACTGCAGAAAGTGTCTTTGGCTCTTTGTGTATTGTCATTCGATATAAAAGCTTTCCTACTTAATGGCAGCCCTGCCAATAGTTCCAGCTTTATAACGCTCACTTTTCCATGCCTGTTCTTTAACTTATGAACACTGTTGCTCTTTGCTGATGCTGTTTGTCAGCGCTTGACGTACGCTGCCAAGACCTTTAACACCGTTGTCGTTAAAAGTATTAAATCATTGTCCAGGTTTTGTGATTAATGCCTCTGTTGTTGGAATTCTGTCCGTTGCCTTATGCTGCCATATAATTGGTTCCTGTATTTTACTGCTTGCTTTTGTTTTGAGAGTGGTACCTAAACCCTTATAAGGTCTTCGGGACCCATTTTCAGTTTTTAGCTTAATAAAAATGATACTAGTATTGTTTTTCAAACTAGGATTCGTTGGCTTTGGCTCATTTTCTGTGAGGAACATAAATCAGAAAACATTTTTAATGATCCCCCCCTCTATTATTTATTAAGATAAAAACTGAAAACAGGTCCCACAGACCCGAAGACCTTATAAGGTGGTGTGGCTAAGACAATACCCGAAACTGCCCATAGAGAAAACATTGGAATATAATTTAAGAAACAATATCTTAGGCGCTCAATTGGCACAGGGACCATGCTTAACCCTATCAATGCTATGACAAAGGTTCGCACCCTGGCATTACTTCCATCTGGGTTGTGCTTCAGGCTTGCTGGCCTCCCGGTGCTGCTACCTAGGAGTGGGCAATATGGTGATATTTTATCGTATCATGATAATTTTTATCGCTATAGACAATATGCTATTTCAGAGCATATAGAGAATATCGTCAGTGCTTAAAGAAACACTGAGCATCTGCATGTTTTATTATAAAGAGTGAAATTAGTCCTGTTTGAATCAAAATCTTTGTATGGGATAATATTTGAATAGTAGTTTTTAAGAATCTGTCACTACTGATGGATTTTGACTGTTCACATGTATTGTGATAAATATCGTTTATCATAAAAATATCTTTCAATATTGTGATACAATATTTTTACCATATCGTCCACCTGTACTGCTACCTAGCCTTTACCTGAACGCCTACCGTGCCCCTTTCAGGATACATGGTTGCCTATAACGTTTTATGATGGCACACCTTTTGGTATCTGTTGTTCTTGTTGCAATTCTTGTGATCCCAGGGCAGAAACCATTCACTCCCTTGTGTTGTAACTTGGTGGATTTGACGTTATTGCTGTACATCGCTGCTACGTAACAGTGCTGAGCTCTGTGGTGATTTGGACATAGGTTGGGCAAAACCACGTTTGTAACTCAAAGCTGGATTACAACATGCTTATTGATGTCTGCATTGCTACAGTAGGCTTTAGTTTGGATCCTACGCTCAGGGCTGTGTGGTTGCAGCACTTCACTTTGCCTTCAACGATATTTGAATATGTGTGATGCAGAACATTTCCCTTGCAAAGGCTTTTGTTTTATGTGCGTTTCTTTGGAAGAACATGAGGGCACTGTTCACGTCTGTGTTTGAAAAGGTTATCAAACCCCACGTGAAACTGTGCTAAACTTCTAAATACAAATGTTTTTTAATGAGTCATCAAAGCTGTGGGCTTGTTTTGTGAAATGCAGTGAGTTTGCAGTCCATTGGGCTGCGTTTTTATCTCTGTCGGTGAGGATCATCACCAGCTAGTGTGGCTGTGTAACAGTTTGTGAAACCCAGCACATATGAGATGCATGGTCACTGCACACGAGAGGGTTACCTGATGTGTGGCAGGAGGTTTTATGGCAGAGGGTTCATCAACAAGCTAATACATCTAATTCATGTCTGAATGACAGAAAACTAGTACGAGCCAACCCTTGCGACACCTGCTGACAGAAAAGAGAACTTTTTTCAAAGTTTATAAAACTTACAAAGATGAGAATGACTTTTGTACAGCACAGGTAGTCCCCGATTTATGATGGGGATACATTCTGACAAATGTCAATAGAAAGTTAAATGTATACGGAGTTAAATATATACTGTGTTTATCTTAGCTTTTACATCACAGTTTACTTTTTACACCTAGATAACATCCTAAAACATCTTGTATAAAGCCGTGGAAGAAGTGCTCAGATCTCTTTCTTTCCACTGAGTACTTTAATCTACGTGTAACAACGGATATACAGATCGCACTTAAGCATAAATATAAACCTACGCAAACATAAGCGAGCACCAAACAAGTCTGATTTTAGAATGGAATTAAGTTCTGAACTTCAATTTTATATCAGACAATTCATATTTAGAATACAGGTTGAATAAATATTACATATAATGCGTAATAAATACGTTAATAACTTTACGTCACATCTCCGAAATCCTTGGCGTTTTTTATGTAAGCTTTATAAATTGACCGCATAGTTGAAGTTAAGTTGAAAAAAAAAAAAAAAAATCTTATAACTTCATTCCGTGACACTCTGGCTGTTTCTCAATATGCGTACTTCTCTGTTCTTGTGTACTTATGAAACGTTATCAGTCACAGCCCAAGTACTGTTCCATTTCTAAATTTGCTTCTAACCAAGTACACTCCAAGAAATGTGTTCTCGATCTGCCCATATTACCGAGTCGGAGCAGACTTGAAAAGCGAAATATCCCACAATGCATTGCCAGCTCGGTAATGGCGGATGAGATTATACTTCCGACTGGATGTATAATTTCTAAAGTAATACTGTTATTGTGTCATGGAACTAAGTTAAGTTTTTTTTTAGGCGAGAATGTAGTTGTTTAAAATTCAACTATGCGGTCAGTTTATCAAGATAAAGCTTACATAAAAAATGCTCAGACGATTTCGGAGATGTGACGTAATGTTATTAACGTATTTATTATGTGTTGTGTTTATTATTTGTTCAGCCTGTATTCTAAATATGAATTGTCTGATATACATTGAAGTTCAGAATTAAATTCCCTTCTGAAATCAGACTTGTTTGCTGGTTGCTTATGTTTGGGAAGGTTTTTATTGATGCTTAAATGAGATCGGTCCGTTACACGTAGATTAAACTATTCAATGGAAAGTAAAAGATCGAAGCACGTGTTCCAATACTAACAGGCTTTATACAAGATGTTTTAGGATTTAATCTAGGTGTAAAAAGTAAACCGTGTTGTCTCCATAGCCAAGTACGCTGCTGTTCCAATTGTAGAATAACCAAACTGCGTCCTCCCTTCATCGGGAGAATGTACTCGCAAGTCCAACTTCCTAGTACAGACTTAGGAAGTACGCAAGTCTGAACTTCGCGTACTTGGTATTGAGAAATAGCCTGTAACAAGATTACTTTGAAAATCATACATCCAGTAGGGAGTCCTCTCATCCGCCATTGCCGAGCTGACAATGCATTGTGGGATATTTCACTGGCCAAGTCTGCTCCGATGCGTCCTTGATAATTTGGGCGGAGCAAGAACACATCCAGGGATTTGGAGCGTACTTGGTTAGATGCGAACTTTAGAAATGGAGCATTGCTTGGGCTGCGAGTGATGACGTGAGAAACAGCCCTGCTGATTTCCTTATTTAGCACGGTAGTTGTGGGAGACCCGGGGAAACATTCAGAATTCAGAGATCGGTGTGTTATCAGATTCCCATCGTAAAGTTGAAATATGGTAAACCCATTGTAAAATGGGGACTACCTGTACAGTACTGTACTAAAACTGCTGTGTCTATGGTAACATCCATTTTGATCATTTCACAGACTAATGTGAACCTCAAACACCATATCCCTGTATTGCAACATCACATAGCTGCCTCAGTTTCAAGGTACAGTCTGATGATCATTTCATAAAGGCCCATAGATGAACTGATCTGGGGTTTAACCCCTCAGCCTTCTGGTCAGTAGTCCACTGCCCTCCTTTTAAGGAGGTCTCAGTCTCCTTTATATATGTGCTTGAAGGACACAATGTGCACAACCGGCATTCAGTGACAGTGACAGTGAATTGTATTGTACGCACAAGTGCATGCATGTGCGATTAGACTGAGCTTCTGGAGGGAATGCATGAAGGGAGGGACTGCATTTGTTTGGATTTTGTGTTTCAAAACAGCTGGTCAAGCCACTGTTGGTCACATTTGAAGGCAAGCCTCTACTGTAATTGTCTATAAAGAAGGGTGTGCGTTAGTCGTGCTCAAGTTTTCAGGGCAGTTCCAGTCTGAAACTGATTCACATAGATGAAGGCTTCATTCCTTCTCCTGCTTCTCCTCCTGCTGCTGGTAACATGGCTGATGTTGTGTGCTTGATAGGAGTGTCTGTGTGTCCGATACGATCCTATCAGCCCTGCTTGCATGTGTATGTGTACGATCAGTGGTATGAGCAAGACAGCATGGTCTTGGAGAAATCGAGACCGATGGCTAGTCAGAGGCATTCCTCGTGCTCTAAGTGATGCACATTAAAATACTGGTGCCGTTTGTCTGGACTACTGGTTTTGGTGTTCATGTAGCTGCTTTGTCAGGACAGTGAGAGTCCGTCAGTTCTTTAATACCTACTAGACTTGTCAGGTCATGTCTCGTGTTGGCACTTGCATTCCTATCAGTTCTATTTACACTCCGATTCAAATTTCTCCTAGGTAGGCATCTAGTTCTCGTATCCCTCATGTCATCAGGTCCACATGAGTACCAGGACATGATGGATAGACTTAGCCATCAATTAAAACCAATTCATAAAACCATCTAGTGCAGCCATGGCTGTTTTCCTTTGAGAAGCAGAAATGTTGCCCTGGGGTTTATAATTATACAGAGGAAATGAAGCTACTTTCGGTAATGTGCACTTCATTAAATAAGCAGGCTCCTACATCTCGTTGTTATGCTTTCTATGCCCCTCTTCCGTTCTCACCTCAAATCTTTAAGACAGATGAACGCCCGAAGGCATGCAGGGATGTACAAACCTGCATAATTTCAGTGTTGAGTATGTTGGTTGTTTGACCAAGAAAGATGCATGGTCTCGAGCAAGCACTGAATTATTAGGCAGAGTCCCTGCAGTGCCTTCCACATGATTTGTTGTGTCTGCGGGAGAGGAGCTCTGCGAACTGTTCTCCAGGCATAGGCGCACAGCCCTGTCCAGAAAAAGTAGGGAAAGCTGCTTTATGGAAATCATGGTCCAAAGCACAAATTGAGCAAGGCTGGGTGACGGTAGCAAGGAAATCTTCCTAAATATTATATGTAGGACCAGGAGGCAAAGGGTCCCAACATCGTTGGTTAGCCTTGATGATATACACAATAATTAAAGCAAGGTATCTAATTAATACGGTTTTAGTCATAGTTTCTATATAGAGAAGCTAAATATAAAAAATAAGAGAGAATACATATATGGCGGCACGGTGGTACAGTGGTTACCACTGTCGCCTCACGGATCCGAGATCCCCGGTTCAATCCCAACCCTGGACTCTGCCTGGGTGGTCTTTGCATGTTCTCCCTGTGTCTGTGTGGTTTTTCTCACTACATTTTAAATACGTGTGTTAGGTTCATTGGTGTTCCCAAAGTGCCCCGTAGTATGTGAGTGTGTACCCTCCAATGGATTGGCACCCTGTCTAGGGTTGTTCCTGCCTTGCACCCTGTGTCGCCGGCTAGGCACCGGTTCTCCCTCGACCCTGAATAGGGTAAGATAATGAATGAACGACATACAATACAGGCAGTCCTTGTTTTACTCTGGCCTGACTTCTGATATTGCGATGGGAATCCGATAATACACATTCAGTAGAAACCGTACTCTTAATTACGAATTTTCCCACGCAAGCGATGCGTAATATACGCAGTACTCTTCCACACTCCGACGAGGAAGTCAGCAGGCGAGAGTCACGAGTGCTGGGAAATGTAGTGAGGAAGAATGTGGTCATGCAATCATTGTCTTTTATTTTTCATTTGCAATACATTATGCAACAAATGATGATATATTAAATACTTTAGTAATAACTACACTTTGTTAGTGACTTTGCCCAACTGGAGCTTAATGTAAGTGTTTTAAACATGTTTAGGGTACATACGCACTACGATACTCTCCAGCGTTTGGCAGTGCGGGGCGGGACGGATGAGCGCTGGGAAATGTAGTGAGAAAGAGCTGTGGCCATATATATACAATACATATTAAACACTTTACGATAAATTCAACTTGCGATGGATTTGTCCCCCTCAGAAATTAGGGAGTACCCGCATTATGAAGAGAGTAATAACATGGAGAACATACAACTAAGGACAATAAGACAGTAGTGTATAGAAATGAATTACTGAATATAATAGTATATAGTATGTAAATATCTATCTGCATTATGTAGTCCATTTTAGTCATTGTAGATTCTTGAACCCTCGGCTGGAAAGTTTTGAAGACATGATGAGTCAGATGAGGTAGGGGATGGGGGCTTTATGTTTGTTTTTTAACCCTCTGATGTGGCCTGAACCGGAAGAATCTATTGGTGTGAAGAAAACATTAATCGTGTGGCTTCGGCTGCAACCGGGGTTTCTGCTGTATTAAACATTTTCAGCAGCTGGCTCCTTAACAGTAACTCCTCGAGCTGACACCTTCCTCTTCGCTTAAGCAAATAAAGGGGCTGTGTAAAATCATGACCTTTCATGCAGCTGCCATATTAGGAAAAACCGTATACAACGCAGGAAAGGGATCTAGTGTTACGAGCTGATATAAATCACAGAACAGCACAGCAAATGGATTTTTGTTTAAAAACTTATTCAGGAAAATGTGCCTTGCTTTGCGTTCTTTACACTCTGGGAAAAAATGTTCATGAAAATTGAATCATGAACTCGTATCAAGAACCGAATCGTGAGCAGTTAAAATTCTAGTCACATGATAATACTATGAATCGGATCAGAGTTTGGTTAAACGAAGACCTAAATGATCATGTTCCTAGGCTTTGGTGTGCAGTCATGCTTCTAGTACAAAGATTTGTGTGTATTGTGTACCATAGTTGTTTGACTAGTTCCTTGAGTGGGGTTTTCTGATGTTAAGTGTTTTCTTTAACGTTAGTGTCATAAATGTCCTTTTTAAACACCGATCTGCTGACAAAGGCTGTGTTCTTCTCTTGTTTTACTCATCAAGTCACACCATGGTGTCAGATGTTTCCTAAAAGGACTTGGGCAGGTCAACCGTCATGTTCCGTTGAGATTGTTTAGAATTCCTCAGTGTACAGTGACATCATGATGTTCTTTCGACTTGTGTGTTGCAAGGTGTGTCCAAATAAAAAATTCCAGAAATAAAAAAAAGATCTCCTGGTTGCCTTTGTGACGTAACTGAGGAGTGAATCATTGAGTCAGAGGCTTGATCTGAACCGTGTACCCAGACAGGTTTTGTAGGGATGTGAGAAGTTTGATCTGAAGATTAAATGAAATGACTCTGTGGTAGATGGAGGATCTAACCTGGTGGGCAGGGTAAGTACTAAGCTGTAGAAGTTGTGGAAGTTGCATTCTTTAAGCAAACGTTTGGTTCTGGGCGATATGGCCAAAGTCCTCTATCATGGTGTATGTAGTTTTATATCACGTAAACATTTTATACTCACCGACCACTTTATTAGGTTCAACTGCTCATTAATGCAAATAGCTAATCAGCCAATCACATGGCAGCATGGGTGCGTTTAGGCATGTAGACATGATCAAGACGACCTGCCGTGCCACTCCTTCCAGCTAAGAATAGGAAACTGAGGCTACAGTTGGCACGGACTCACAATAGTCGAAACAACATGAAAGCATGGATCCATCCTGCCTTGCATTAACGGTTCAATCTAGTGGTGGTGTAATGGTGTGGGGTTATTTTATTGGCACACTCTGAGCCCCTTAATACCAATTGAGCATGGTTTAAACACCACAGCCTGCCTGAGTGCTGTTGCTGAACAACAACAACAGCATTGTGGAAACTTGTGGACACTTTAGAAACACCAGATAACCTAACGCACGTCTTTGGAATGTAGTAGGAAACTGGAGAGCATGGAGTAAACTCCACAAGGCCTGAGGTCGGGAACGAACCAGGGATCTCAGAGCTGTGTGCCAACGGTGCTGACCACTGGCCCACTATAATTTTGGAAGAAAATTCATTTTGAAATAGTTTAAATATGCCTTTTGACTTACCCTTAAAATACCATCAGTGATCAATAATCTTCGATTTTGTGCCAGCATTTGCCATATAATCAAGGAAAGCTAAAGTGCTTTCAGCTAGGGTTGGGCGATGTGGTAAAAATATCATATCGCAATATTTAAAGACCTTTTAACGATACACGATATTCATCACGATACATGTGATCGCGAACCAAATGCATCAGTAGCAACAGGTCCTGAAAAACTACTATTCAAATATTATCCCATACTTAGTAAAGTGATTTATTTTTAAAATATGCTGCACTTCATCTAATTAAACAGGACTGATTTC
This sequence comes from Ancistrus triradiatus, assembly GCA_025084515.1. Taxonomy (NCBI): domain Eukaryota; kingdom Metazoa; phylum Chordata; class Actinopteri; order Siluriformes; family Loricariidae; genus Ancistrus; species Ancistrus triradiatus. Next base: position 755,548 of record JAJAGP010000003.1, on the reverse strand, counting down.
ACTGTACAATGAAACCTGCGGATGGTCCGTGTTCTTTAAGCGCTGACGACCTCCACGATACTACGATACAATATCATCATATTGCCCATCCCTACTTTCAGCTCAGCTTTATATACCTCACGTCATCGATTAGCGCCTTTTCAACTCTTGGCCCTGTCCTTCAATATATAAGAAGATTATTTGGCATGTTCTTCCATCTGCTAGATTTTATCATATAGAGTCAGTTTAGGTAAACCATTATGAACGACAGGTCTTGGATTTCCTTTTAACTCGACTGCATATGGCACCACATGTTTAGACTTTTGTATTACAGGTTACATGATGAACCAGGTTTTGATAAACCACTCAATGCCTACACAACAGAATCCATTACTATTTTTTATCACAAGTTCCTCCTCTTCAGCTGTTTGTGACGAAATCATTATCTCTGAATTGTCCCTCTGCTTCACCATCCTTCCACGTGACTCTTGCATGTGAAAAGAGTAAAGCATAGTCAAAGTTGTCTACCAGTAGACTTTGTTCAAACATCACATTCTGTGTATCTTCATAGCACCCAGACCTGGCAAACCATAAAGTAGATTTGATTCATGTGCACACCGGATGTCTATAAAACATTTTAACGTTGTTAATACATGGAGTGATGTTTGTTGCGTCACCCACTGGGCTCACGTTAAGGAGATGTCGTGAATAAACCCTGGGCTTCTTGTACCTCGTATAAATCTGAAAACAGCCTCTCGTACGATGGTACGACTTGTTATATGGGCACCTTGTGTTTTCTAAATATTAATACAAACTGTGGATGTGTCAGCATTTAGAAAATGTACCTACTCATCAGTGACGGCAGTGCATCAGGTACAGTCTAATGGAACATTGTGTAAATATCTGACTCAGCCTAGTATGCTCCACAGACAAAGGATTAGTTGCATGTGTCATTTTTTCCCCTAATACTGGGTTGTGCCTCGTCTGACCTTAATGACCTTAATAATCAGTCCTGTCAGGTAAGAATTGGACCAGTCTCTTGACTCTTGTGCACAACATGTGGACAGTTTGTGGTTCCATATTTCAGTTTGTCCAGAATTCTGCAACGTCATTTTTTCCTACATAATGCAATAACATCCTTTTGGCATCTTTCCTTCTAACCACAATACTCAGTGTGAGGACTGAGAAACTGTTCTGCTTCAGGCTGTAACCAATAATATTGGTTGAGGACCAGAAAAAGTCTTAGCACTCATTCTTTCTGATGTATTGGAATTCCATTCTTATTGGCTTTTTCAGTTTCACAGTGTACACCAAGGTTTTCTATTTCACTTTATCTGGGTTATTATCAAAATGATTGCATTTAAGTTCCAGAACACTCTATCTGTATTCTAATCAAGACTCTTTGATATAAAATAAAGTTAAACATCATACTCGAAGACGAAGAGAGTAAACCTCAGTTCTTAGCATCAGTTCATTTGCTGTCAAGATGGCCTCTTTAAAATGTACATATCATTTTACGAAAGCAAATTCTTCTTGCTTGCTTGGGTATCAGGGTAACCCGTGACGAAATGCGTTTTATTTTTTACTAATAAGTGAGATTTTAAAATGGGACTGTGGTAGCCTAGTGGTTAAGGTACTGGACTCTGTACCAGAAGGTCGAGGGTTCAAATCCCACCTCTGCCAAGCTGCCACTGTTGGGTCCTTGAGCAAGACCCTTAACCCACAATTGCTTGGATTGTAAGACTGTATCAACTGTAAGTCACTCTGGATAAGGGCGTCTGCTAAATGCTGTAAATGTAAAATGTAATGTAAATGTAAAAACTTAAAGGCAGACCTAAAAAAGGAGGTTGGGGTCAATCCTGCTCAGGCAGGCTTCAAGGCACCCATGCGAGGTATGAGCGCACTCCCTTATTTTTATTGGAACTTGGTACGTCTTGTTTACAAGACAGCCGAGAATACTTCCTTGCGAGCTCCGTGTTACGCTCAAGTGCACGTTTCTCATGAATTACTTGAACATGCCACAGTACAAAACAGCAGATTAAGTCCAGACTTAAAGTCTGCGGTGTGATGACTCTGATTTCTAGTGAATAGGCCCGTGATGTGCACACTGATAAATGGGTTTGGAGACTGCTGATGTTAATGGACGTCTTGGCTCGTGTGCCCTTAATCCAAACATACGTCTGTGGTGAAAGACACAAAACAGGCTGGTAAAGCAGTCGTGTGAGGGACCAGGTGATTCTGAGTACCTGCAGACTCCTAAAGGAGCATTTGTAGTCTCTTACATTTACAACAATGTGGAAGTTGCCAGAGCGTCTGCAGCTCAGAATACTGTCGTACCGTCATGATTTCTTAACTTGACAATTTTGCGTCATTAGTATTGACCGGATGAACTTGTGTATTAAATACAACAATGGCAATATTGTAAATGTAATAAAATAAAAAAGGTACACAAGGTGGTTCACAATCCAAGACAATCATTCACAATTCAATTCAGTGTTAAACACAATTCAAGCTTTTATCATATGAGCTTATGAGACAGACCGGTGCTGACGGATGATGATGATGATGATGATGATGATGATGATGATGATGATGATGATGATGATAGTATGTTCAATTTCTATGGTGCCTTTCACAAATGCAAGGACATTTAACAGAGAGAGGAGGGGGAAAAATGATGATTTCAGGTGTGCTTCAGTGTTACTACTTAGTATACTAAATAGTCTCTTTCTGTATAGCTCAGTATTAGTAAGGGAGCAGTGATATAGAGTTATTTCAGCCATGTCTTCAGCGTTCTAGTTCTTCACAGTACCGTATTTTTCGGACCATAAGGCGCACTTAAAATCCTTTAATTTTCTCAAAAATCGACAGTGCGCCTTTAAATGCGGTGCGTCTAATGTATGAATTAATTCTGGTTGAGCCTTCTGACCTAGAACCGATTGTAGATGGTACACGGCGCTCATAAATCTGTCAAAATGTTTTAGCACGGCCTTGGTAGGTTACGAAGCTCACGGCCACCGTAGTGCGCAGCATAGCGGAGTAATACGGTATGTGCTTCAGCATTAGGGTACGTGCATTCATTCATTCATTTTCGAAGCGGATTTCAAACTCAGCGCTATCGGTCACGCAGTACAACATGGACATAGAGCAGCTGCGAGAGAATTCAACATTAACGAATCAATGGTACGGAACTGGAGGAAGCAAGAAGACGCCCTGCGCCAGGTAAAGACCAAACTGAGCTTCCGACGGAACTTGGAGTTTTGTTTCATTTAATGCGTCTTATAACCCGGTGCGCTTTATAGCCCAGAAAATACGGTAAGTGCTGTCTGCAATGTGCATGTCCAAAGTAAACCGAAAACTCTCAGGAACAACGAAGTTAATAAGACATTTAATCTGATAAAGCTAAAACTAGCTCTGCTGAGACGGTCTTTCTTTAGCACTAAAGAAAAGTTTCCATTGAAAGAAAAGTTGAACAGATTTGCTCCTGTATGATGTCATTTATAATTCTTGGACAGAAAAAAAAAATCGTCCAAAATCAGAATCGGCCGGTCATCTGTTAAAACAATCGAGAAAAGAAAACTGCAGTCAGTTCATCTCTGCTAAGCAGTGCCTTGTAATTCCCAGAGAAATGAGAATGAGAAATTGCGGTTGTGTGGTATTATTGCTGATTTCTCTCCGTCACACAGATTTGCTGACATTTCCCTTTTTATAGCTAGTGGCTTTGTACCGTCTGGTTCCTTAATATTAGGAACATTTTTTTGGAAGTTGATTACTGAAACTAAAACGCCGGTAATCATGCCTGTTAAGTTCACCACAAGTCATCGTGACACTGACACAAGCAAGAATGTGACCTTGAAGCCAGTAGCCTGTTCCACATTATATAAAGCCGTTCCCCTCTGTGATGTAGCCCAATGTAAACATGCTTTAAAGCACTTTAGAAATACCTGCGCAGAAGACGTTTGCTTGGTCTCTGCTTGCTTCACCTTCCTTCATGACCTGTGACAGTATCGTCCTGGAGTAACAATGGGTGCATTGGAATGCAGTTAATAATCCGATCATGGTCAGACTTCTGCAGTTATCTGATTTTTCCAGTGGTCATGTATACAGCATGCTCCGATCTAGGAATCAGATTAAGACCTCTGGTGAAGAGATCTGGATTTTAGCTTAGCAATTCCAATTCTGGATTTCCCATAACACGTATATCAGTTGCCCGATGCCATAATGCCATGCTCGTGTCCGAAGTAAGACGGTTGCCAGGTCTGCTTATTCTAAAGACTTGCCTTTATTTGGGCTCTCTTTCCATTAACAGTAGGGTTTGTTTTATTTGTAATTTGTTTAATACCTCCTGGGATCTGGCGAATCCGGAATTAAAGTCAGAGAAATGGCTGTTGAATACATTCATCTTACATTTACAGCATTTAGCAGATGCCCTTATCCACAGCGACTTACAATCTTGTAATCCAAGCAATTGTGGGTTAAGGGTCTTGCTCAAGGACCCAACAGTGGACCTTCTGGTCCAGAGTCCAGTATCTTAACCGCTAGGCTACCACAGTCCCACACTCCTACTGTGTGGAGACTCTGATTATTTAACAATCAAGTTCGAATCCTTTCTCAAGTCTCAGTTCTTCAAGTATCACATTTCTGTGAGATTATTGGCTGGCCCAAGTCATCTAAACCCGGTGGTTTCCCATTATCTGATTAATCCGGTGCATGTATACTCCTTGATCAGATTACTGACAAAATCTGATTATTAAGTGCATGTAACAAGCTGAATAAGGACTTAGTTCTTGATTCTCCATTTGTAAGAGCCAAAAGCTGGGCAGGGGCTAAGGCTATGGGCTTCTAATCGGACGGCTCTGCCATGTTTGCCACCGTTTTAACCTGAAACTCTGAATACACTCTGATTAGGGGTTTCTGCTAAGTGCTGTCAATCTTGTTCGCAATGCTTATCATTACACTTTAAATGATTACTATATAGGGTGCTGCTTTAGAGTCTACCTATTGCACTGATTACTCTGTTGACGGTTATTTAAGGTTTGGCAATAAGCCTTGTAGAAATGTTCTGATGTCACAATACTCCTGTTTCATAAAGTTCTATTAGAAGATGTGCAATCTCCTCACAAAGTATGAATACATAAGGAGTAGTAAATTAGAAATAAAATGGCATGCATTTATTCAGACCACTTGACCTACATGTAACGTGTGGGCACAGGCGTATCACGCAGACCCTGCCCCCACTCTGAGAGCAGAGACATGGGAGCCTCTGGCAAGGTGGAACATATGGGCATACATAGAGAAATCCATCTGCTCGTGGAAAAACCGCACCGATGGACTGGAGAACGTGAGGTCTTAGTACCTCAGTGCATGGGACCACAGAGAGAGGAGCCAGCAGACTGAATGCAGCATCGAAACTGAAATCTCACTTCACCAGAGACGAGTTACAAACCAGTGTGGTTCAGCACGGCGAACCTTCATACACGCCATTATCAAGTTGAAGTTTCAGCTGGGTGTTTTTGTCTCCTAGCACCGGTATTTTAGTTGCATGGTTCCCCAGTACCGAAGTCCATATGTACGGCCTCCTGGTGGCATTAAGTAGAAGTTTCTTAAGGCCCTATGATTTCCGTGATGCGGAGAATACGGATGGACTCATGGAACTGAGGAACAAAAACTTTATATCTTTTGATATAAAGACGGAAATGCGCAGAGTTTGAAATCTAAAAGTGAGTGTGAGTGGCCATAAAGATCAGTCTCATATAACCGATTCTTTTCCGGTCACATTTAACTTGTGCAGCAGTGTTTTCACTAATTCAGAATTCAGTTCATGTACCAGGCATTAAACACGGCTCAGCCACTCGCGTGTTTGTTTATGAGACCGGTCCTGGCGCATGTCGATGATGAGGAAGTATTAGATTTCTGTGTTCTTAATTCAGTCGATGCATCTCTAGTGTTAATTGTGAAATACAGGGCGCTAGTGTCATAATGATGTAAGGGCATTACTAAAAGGAACTTAGGTTTGTTGAAATCTGATTATGCAAATTGAACTTTTATTCATAGTTACAAAATATGCACCCTGAACCTTTCCTTGTTTGTTTTTATTTGTTTTTATAACTGTCATTTATATCATTTTTGACGTTGCTAAACGTTATAGCAGCAGTTTCATAAAATACAAAGGTGCCGTTTTGCTGCTGTTTGTTTAATTGTAGTCATTTTCTTAAAGAAAAACCTAAAAATCGGAAGGGTGAAAAAGCAATCCATAAAATTGAAAATGGGTAAGAATAAAATGGAATTTGGGGAAAAAAAAAAAACATATTTCATAGGGCCCTAGTGTCTTGGCATCAAAATGTCAGGTTGCACTTTGTCTGTTTCTTGACGTTGGCATCTTGCCAGAGGCTTCCGAGTCTCTGTGCTTTGCGAGGTGGGGGCTGAGTCTCTGTGACACATTGCACAGACCTGGAGTGCCCCCACATTACATTACATTAAAAAAGGACAGTTGGGCCAAATAAATAGGAAGTGCATTTTAATGGAGGGATGTCAGTACAACACAGGGCTGTAAAACCCTAAATATTATGTACGTGTTATGACGGTGAACACCGTGCAATTACTTTGACAGTCCTAACAGGAATGAATCTGCTCTTGTTTGGCACATGGTGATCAGATTAGGAACTTGATCTTTGTCGGACTAGCACTGATGTGAAGTTACTTCATTGGAACAGGATCCCACTTCCATGTCTGCACTGCACTGGCAGTGATCTTTGCCCACAGTAGGTGTACATGTCGTACATGTGTTGCAGATTAATTACACCTAGATCCTCTTGGCCTGTTTCAGGATTATCAGTTGATTTGAACTTGAAGTTAGGTGTTTCAATCAATGGGATGACAATCAGGTGTGAGGGGCACCCTGTTTTATTTAAAGAAGGGTTTATCAAAGTTTGCTCTTCACAACACGTCTGTGGAAGTGTATCACGGCACGAACAAAGGAGATTTCTGAGGACCTCAGAAAAAAATTGTTGATGCCCATCAGGCTGGAAAAGGTTGCAAAACCATCTCTAAAGAGTTTGGACTCCACCAATCCACAGTCAGACAGATTGTGTACAAATGGAGGAAATTCAAGACCATTGTTACCCTCCCCAGGAGTGGTCGACCAACAAAGATCACTCCAAGAGCAAGGCGTGTAATAGTTGGCGAGGTCACAAATAACCCCAGGGTAACTTCTCGTGTTTACTGCTAAAGATCACGTGGACGAGCCAGAAGGCTATTGGCAGAATGTTTTGTGGACGGATGTGACCAAAATAGAACTTTTTGGTTTAAAAGAAAAGCGTTATGTTTGGAGAAATGAAAACACTGCATTCCAGCATAAGAACCTTATCCTATCTGTGAAACATGGTGGTGGTGGTGGTGGTATCATGGTTTGGGCCTGTTTTGCTGCCTTTGGGCCAGGACGGCTTGCCATCATTGATTGAACAATGAATTCTAAAGGAAAATGTCAGGACATCTGTCCATGAACTGAATCTCAAGAGAAGGTGGGTCATGCAGCAAGACAACGACCCTAAGCACACGAGCCGTTCTACCAAAGAATGGTTAAAGAAGAATAAAGTTCATATTTTGGAATGGCCAAGTCAAAGTCCTGACCTTAACCCAATGGAAATGTTGTGGAAGGACCTGAAGCGAGCAGCTACATGTGAGGAAACCCACCAACATCCCAGAGCTGAAGCTGTTCTGTACAGAGGAATGGGCTAAAATTCCTCCAAGCCGGTGTGCAGGACTGATCAACAGCTACAGGAAACGTTTAGCTGCAGTTATTGCTGCACAGGGGGGTCACACCAGATACTGAAAGCAAAGGGTCACATACTTTTGCCACTCACTGATATGTAATATTGGATCATTTTCCTCAATAAATAAATGACCAAGTATAATATTTTTGTCTCATTTGTTTAACTGGGTTCTCTTTATCTACTTTTAGGACTTGTGTAAAAATCTGTTGGTTTTAGGTCATATTTATGCAGAAATATATAAAGTTCTAAAGGGTTTTTAGGGAAGTGAGATACGTATGCGTAGGGGAAGTGGAGACAGTTTCTTGTTCCATTGAGCATTTTTTTGTGAGGAACCTGAAGCTGATCTGCATAAGCTGGTTGTTTGATCCCTTGAACATGTTTTCATTCTTAATGCATATTTACTTGTCAGCACTAAGTAAACCAGTAAATATTTGCCATTATCATGTGTACTGCCATTCCTATTCTACTTCCTATTCCTAGACTTTTATACAACATGTTCTCGTTCATGAACTTAGTGGACAGCGAGAACATAGTGGTGATATTTTCTGTCTGAAACTGTTTACATTTTGTTTAAAGTAGGTCGACTAGCCTAAGTGGTCTCTTATTTTGCCTTTTTGAAGAAGCTAGTTGTTGTTACGAGATAACTTAGTTTGTGAGTTGTGTTGTTCAGTTACAGATTAAGTCTTGAACCAACATGAAAAATAAGCCTGAGAAGATTGTGGATTGAGATTGTAATGCGGTGTTTTTGTAAGCTCATAGTTCGTTCCGCAGTACCTAAAATATTCATAGATTCTAGAAAATGATATCTGCATCAGTAAACCTCAAACTGCCCTGATCATGTTTGCTTTTTATTATGTAAACAAGGGTTTCCGTCTTAATATCTTTAGACAGCTCTTGGATTCATCTTCAATAATAAAAGGGCTTGGACTCGTAAAAGGCTATAGCTGTCAGTAGGGATAACTGCTGTTATTGCCCCTGAGAGCTCTCCTTGGTTTCCAGTTCCACTTTATTGCCTCTCATCATTGTTGCTGTGCATCATGCCAGGCCACGGGCCAGGGCGAGTCGCTCATCACTGTAATGCACAGTCGCACATGATCAGATAGAGTGCAAGGGAATACCAGTGTAGTGCTGATCTCTGGTCAGTGAGCTAAGCTGTGCTGTATTTCTCAGTGTGTTGAGAGGAAGTTGGGCGGTGCTGCTCCTGGACCTGTAGTATCAATCATTAGTTAAAACCTCCCCCTCTTTCAGCATGGCTCTATTACTCGGCGCTAGGGCATTGTGGTCTTGCCAGCATCCCCCAGTCATGCACTAAAAGAGCCTTTGTCCTGTTGCTCCCAGGTTCCATGCGATAACCATGGCAACATGTACCCAGTGGCCTGGCATCTGAAGAGTAAGGCTAACAGCAGTGTGCAGAACCATACAGGCTGTTTTGGAGTGGGATCAGTTGGACAGACTGGTCTTGTAGTGCAACGTCTGTTCTTCTGGCCATCTTCTCTGAGGCTCCGAGCCAAAAGTCATTATCTGAGAGGACGCTCTCTTCTCAGTCTTTTTTTGTTAGCGCTTGTTACAAGCTGGTCTTTATGTAGGATTTGTTGTAGTAAATAGTTGGGCAGAGGGCTGAGTTGAATGAGGCTGTTCTTTTGTGATTCCAGACGGAACATATTTAGATTTGGTTCATTCTGGTCTGACCACCATGACCAAGGTTTCACCTTTTGGATTTGGATTTATTTCCATCTCAATGACTTTCCAAACATGGTGGTTAAACCTATAAATGTTTAGTCCTTCTATCTCAAAGGGATGCGTCAACCTAAATTCTATCCACCATATCCGGAGAGAGTGCACTTAATAATCCGATAACTGCAGAAAATCAAGCTTGGTCAGTAATCCGATTAACATGCACTTGGGTAATCAGGTAATGTGGAAACCTCCGAGTTTACATGACTCTGGCAATAATCGGATTTCTACTTCGCCCAACCAGCCAATGATCTCACAGAAATATGTGACAAACCTCAAACGTAGTATTTTCCTTTTAAAATTAGTGTTTCATCATTATTATTATTTTAATAAATTCTCTCTTCAGTCTTAATTAATTTAATTTTGGGGTTGCCAGATGCATATTTCAGGCAACCGGACAGCCGACTGAGCAGAGCAGCACCAAGGGACTAGCCATCGATTTCCACTTTTCCGTACATTATTCAATAAATTACATGAGATATTTAACACTTTATTATAAAATAAGCTTTGTATTAATTATTTTTGCCCAACTGTAGTTTAATGTAAGTGTTTTAAGCATGCTTAAGGTAGGCTACACTAATTATTTACCAATTAAAGGTTGTAGCTGAAGATGGCTAGTATAACTAGTAATCTTTTTATCATCTTAAAATGAAGCCGTATGACGAAACTCACATGTAACATTCACTGGTGAAACAGCGTCAGATGTTAAAGATAAATCCAAAGACGCGAGGTTCAGGAAGGCTTAACTGAATGCTTTGTTAAAGTGATCGGAATCTATATGATGAAAAGAAACAGGCTACAGGAAATGTTTGTCTTTTATGCGACGAATGCCAGCTCAAAATTATATTTAGGGTTTTGTGTTTTGCTCTACTTAAAGATCTGTGGTATCTCTCAGCCACACATTCACCTTCCTGGAAAAAGTATAAACATATATAAAGTTAAAGTTTCAGTAAATGAAACAGCCTTGTTTATGCAAAATGTGTTTTGCATGATCATGAATTGCGATATCACTCCTATTATAAGCAAGCTTCATATAAACAGGCTTTCAGCTGCCATACATGTTTGTGATGATCAGAGTAAGTGGATAGAGATGAGGTTGAAGAACACTGGAGATTTTTAAAAAATACTTTTAATATAAAATTATCTGAGAATAAGAGAAACTGTAGTACGCAAGTTGCAATATTAAGTCCTGGCCATGCTGGTGCTATTTTTTGCTTGGTTGGATAGCTATTAGTTTGACTCCAACTGATGTCTAAACTTGGTTCTAATCCTTCCACATATAACTGGTTAACACTGACTGTCCGTAGTGTGTGTGGTAAAGTTTGTGTTTTAATAACACTATGGAGACCATACTTATTGTGTATCTCTTTTCTAAGAATGGTTCTTGAATGTGTTTACTGCCAGTTAGCAACCATGGGATTAACCTGTCTGTGGAAGGGCTGTATTGCACACCTGAAGTTATTAAATATTCTTCCAAAAGGTGCTTATTTATCATAGTTCTACCTCAGGGAACTCCGAAAGTACATGATGCTGCTTATGTTCAGGCAGATAAAACTAAATGTCGTATTTGCATGCACAGTAGCAGCGTCAGGGATTCAAACGCAGACATAAATGGCCTGTTCCTGTAGTACAGTGGCGTGTGACCCGTGTTTACTGTACTTTACTCAGACCTACATTTGTTTCTTGGAACAGGGTCAGTGGGCATATGCATGTCTTCTCTTGTGGCTTTGTGCTGTTTGCGAGGGAAAACAGTTTACATGCAACGTTTTGCTTTAACCTTTTTTTAACAAATATGTTAAAAATATGTTAAAATGTAAATATTGATGCTTTCGAATCAAAGTTGAAGCAATTTTATAAAGGATGACCAAGTAGAAAAAATTAGACTGGTTTGCAATATTTAGAGAGACATCTCAGTAAGGAGAAGTAGGTCACTGCTAAATCACCTTTGGGGGTACCTTTGCAAGAATCCAGTTTTAACCAAAAGCAGAATTTGATTTTCATTCCTTGTACTCGTTTGAAGTTATTCATGTGACACATGCTTGTTTATCCACTCCCAAACTTGTATCATATATTGTGCAGATAATAATGTATGTCTTTAATTTACCGGATAGGCTTACTAGACACTCCTGGGCACACAAAGTGGGGGGCAAACACAAAAATAGCCAAAATCAGCATGTTCCACTCCGTGGTAATGACTTCCAACAGTTGATGAGTAGCTGAAAAATGTTGCCCAGTTAGTGTTAATTGGAACCAAGTATGCTTAAATTTGGACTCTTGACCAGGCCAAAACATGAACCTCATGTACTGTGGTGGATTATTAACTCATTCTTAATCTTTTTAGGAAAAACGCCGAAATATATTTGGAGAATTTTTAACACCCATACATCACTTAGAGAAGAAGTGATTTTCCTGTGTCCATCTTTTCCCTCCCAACAGTTCATTGCACCAGTGAGCAGTGATGAGCAAATGCTGATGCAGATACTTGCTCATTCTCTGACCAATGATTTGTCACTAGGACCATTATGTGTTTATATTTTGCAGTTTTAAATTTGGCCTGTTTTTTTGCCCAGGAATGTATGCTTTGTTAATGAATCGATTTCTTCCAGTACCTTCAACTCTATTGCACCTTGTTGTTTATGGAATGTTTTATGCATTTGGTCCAGAGATTTTATCACTGCATAGATTATCAGTTATTTTTGGTTCATCCTGCAAAATAGTTAGTCATACTTTTTTTGTTGTTGTTTTGAGACGTAAAAGAAACTGAGTATTAATAATGAAGGGAAATGCTTAGATATGAATTGATGTCAGCAGCAGTGTAAACATTGTTTAATTCAAAACGATTTGCTGCTTTGATTTTTGATTCATACTTTCCAGCAGTTTGACTGTAATGACTCGTGTATTTGAAATCCTAATGGACTAAATATTCCTTAATTACATTTACATTTGCGTCACATTTACTGATATTCTTCACGCTCTTGTCCAGAGTGTCTTACAACTGATATCTTGCACTGGACAGTCCAAGCCGTTGTGGGCTGAAGACTTTGATCAAACACCCAACAGTAGCAGCTTGGTTCAAAGTCTAGTACCTTAGCAGCTAGGCCTGTCACAATCATGAAACTTTAGCTGACGATTAGATGTCGTATAAATAACTGTGATTAACACTTTAATTGTCAATTCATTGACTGTATCTATTGACATGCAACCCTAAAGTGACCGAACATCTTGCTTGCAAGCCATGTTTGATTGAATATCAGCAAAAAAAAGCACCAACATTACTGAGAGCTGCTCTCTAAACATGTTAAAGAACCCAGCTAGAAGTTTCAACTTTGTTTTCGTTAACCCCATTAATCTCAATGAATGCATTTACTGCTTTATTTTATTCAAACTTGCTTACCTCAGTCCAGTACATCCTATTCACTAGGTCTGTGCAAAGAATCGATGCAGCAATAACTACTTTTGATACAGCAATATTTATTTTTGCGATATACTAAATTGATTTTCAGCTCCTGTTGATTTAAAAATAAAGGATAAATTTTGATACTAATGTGTTAAAGGTATCCCTCGGCTTTCTGCATGCAACCTGCAGTTCTCCAGATATGTCTGCCGGTACATCACGTACATCTCTGTCCATCATGTGTCCAATTGATAGGGAAATAAGCAAATGACTGATACTGTGTTTCTGTTTTTTTTTTCTTTCCTCAGTTTGAAATTCTCCTCTGTGTGCAAGATCACGACGATCCAGCCATTGACGTCTGTAAAAAGCTTCTGGGCAAATATCCCAGCGTTGATGCCAGGTTATTTATAGGTAAGCAATTGATGAGCCTTTTTGTGTGTAAGATCTGTTGTGTGATTACTACTTGTGCTTGAGTGCATGCATCGAATAAAGCTGGCTGGGTGAAAATGCACAAGGTCCTTGAATGCAGCTGTACTCTCAGGCACCCATTGTCCCATCCCCCCCCATGGACATTGCCACAGTAATTGGCTCCTATAGGAGGCATTTAGGTGCAGAGAAGTCCATTTAGAAGGTTTCCTCTGAGCATGGTGGGCCCGTGTGTATAGATGCCCAGCCCAGCCGGGCATCTGTGGGTGCTCCTCCGAGACAGGATATCGATTCTTACTCATTAAGAACATGCACTCCGTACCGCCAACCTCCAGGGTCCTGTTGTCTTCCACTCGCGTGCTCTGTTTCATTCCACCCATCAGTTAATGTGCAGCGTGGTATTGGATTAAAAACAAAAACACAACAGTTTAACAGGCGGAGTTTGGAGTTTGGGTGTGGACTTGTAAGATGTTTTCTTATGTACTTTGGATACATGTTTGTAGTAATAAACCAAATATCACCTGATCTCACACAGCTGTGTGAAGCCATGATCGCAATTATATAATGTTTATCACCCTATCCTAATTATGAAAGACGGTACACATTTAATATGGTAATGTAATTAGCTCCTTTGCCAGTACAACAAATTCTAATTGAATGCCCTGGCATTGACGAAATCAGGAAACCATACTATAAAGAATTGTGTACACATGTTAATGCCATGTATTTAGCCTATTTGTGCCGGAATGGCAATAAGCAACAGCTCCTTTGCGACTGCGTAAAGGCTTTTTCCACACAGAGTACAGTTTGTACGTAAGCTGCGGTTTTTAACGTAGTGGGACCTTCACACCAAATTCTGCTTCTCTTAATGTGAGATTTTGCCATGTTTTTGACATTATCAACTTAAAAAACAAAGACACGAGTGGAGATCAGTGCAGGAAGCTCTAGTTTGTGTTTTTGTGAGTATGAACAGATTAGAATGCACTTGGATAAACAAGAAAAGTCTTCCATCCAGTCACTGTGAGGTTTATCACTATCGTTCTCCAGCCTTTCTGTTATTTTCCGCCAGATCTTTTCTTTAATATCCACGTTTTTATAGTCGCCAGCTTGTCCTATAAGCTCTCGTGCTCTGCTTCTAGCAGGATGAGCCGTTCTGCCTGACAACCGAGCTCTGATTGGTCAGCCTGATTTTATCCGAACAACACAGAAATTAGAACAGGCTCCGATTTAAAAATTTTACACAGCGCTTCAGTCAGTCAGTTTCGGACTCGGTGTGAAGGACTGCGTTGATATACGCGAGTTATTTTTCAGAACCTGACCTATTTTTTTTCGTCCGCAAGAATCGGACTCTGTGTGAAAAGGCCTGAAAGCAGGGCCATGTCCGTAAGAGTACAAGTAAGACACGGTGATATTTGTTCAGCCTGCTAGATTTTTCGCTCTAGCGAAGCATTCAACCAAACTTTTTGGAACGTGACACGACTCTTTAGATTTAGCATGGATGCAACACACATCTTTTTTTTTTTTTTTTTTTTTTTTTTTTTTTTCTTTTATTTTACTGTTTAACATTTTTTTTAAAGCATAAAGATTGCTAGCGTTTCCTTCTCTAGCTGCAACTGTTGAGTGGTGAACTTTATAGATGTTTTTCGACTCAGTGTCTGATTATTTAAAAAAAACAACAACCTAAAAACAGAAGTCTCTCCTTTTAATCAGTTCCTCATTTTTAGTTTTCTGGGGAGTCCTTTACCTCTGAAATGGTTTTCCTCTTTCCTCATATCTCTCACATGTAAGCAGAGTAAAAGCCCACTTAAACCGGTTTGAGCTAAACAGCACTATGCAGCTAATCAGGGTCTTATTTGGAGACTGTTCGACTTCCATGGTAGCTTTCATCCGTGGTAACTACAGGCTTGTTATCGGGGCTGAGTGCATCCATTGTTGTGTAGCTGGAGTACTAATTTGATATACTACTTAGTACGGCAGCGTGTGTTTGAGAGTAATCCCCATGCTAAACATTGCAGTTACTAGGACCTTTGCTGGAATGAGGCCTGTGTAGTTGGTTATATAATAACTTATTCGATTGCTTGTGTAGTAAGTTTATTAAACTCTTATCTTTACTGCAATTTTCATCACATGAGATCATCCTACATTCTCGAAGCAAGGTCACTCTGTACTAACGCACAGTCAGAGATATAGAATCACAGAACTGTGATTCTGAAGTAATTAGTCTTAGTTTTTAAGAGTACATCAGATGCAATTCTGAAAGGGTATATGAAACATCAGAATGTGGTGACGTCTTGCTGTATTTAATGGCTGTTGTAAAGATAGAGATTCTAAACCATTCTGTACTTACACTTTAATGATCTAAAATCTGCAGAAAGCACCATGTGATCAATATCGTTACCTAATCGCAATAATAATGAACTTTGTCCTCTAATGCTTTAATTTATTGACTGATTATTAGCGATCTCAGCCACACTCATTGATAAGTGCTATTTTGTGAAGTACACGGGTATGGACTCTGTATATGCAGTCGAATGGATTGTACTGAACACTTAGTGAGTGCGTGTACATGGATTTCTGCAGTTCTATGATTATCCAAGGGGTCATGTGTACAGGATACTCCGATCTAGAAATCAGATTAATAAATCCGATAAAGCTGGATTTTACCCCAGTAAGCGAAGTATTAATAACATGTATACCAGTTATTTGATTTCGTTTTGCAGTCTGCACATGTGCGCAGAACGAAAAGCATTAAAAAACATGGTTGCCAGGTCCACTTATGCTTAGAGGTTTCACTTCTTTTGGTTTTTACAAAGACCCGGTGGGGATTTTCTTGTGGTATCTGGCAACCGTGGAATTAAACACAGCAAACTGCTTAACCTTGTGAGGACTCAAACGCAATATATACTCAAGAAAATGAAGAATTTGATTATTTAATATTAAAAATTGAAATTTACGCCACACCTTTGTGAGGTTATTGGCTGATTGCAAAGTAGAAATTCGATTATTGCCCGTTTCATTTTAAACTCAGAGGTTTCCCATGATCTGATTATTCAAATTCCTGTATACTCCTTGATCGGATTTTCTGCAGTTATCGGATTATTAGGTGCATGTAAACATACTCGGTGACTCTTACTATGACATACTTATGGGTCTTCACTTCTAACAAGCCTGTTCATCAGCCTCACCCTCCTAAAACAAGGTCCATACAGAAACTATTCTTCATCTTTGATGCAGAACTTGGCTGGTTTGTGAGGGGGCTCTGACCATAACTTTTGTCAGGCACCTTTTATATGAGCCGGACTACCAACAGTGTTTTTTTTTTATTTAATTAAATGTTAATTTAATATCGATTGTGTCGTTTGCTAATCACGACAGTTACATAGATATTAGTCAGACATGTTCATGGGGCAATTTGGAGTAACCAGTCAACAAAACGCAGCTTTGGAATGTGGGAGGAACCCGAGGTAACCAGAGTAAACCCAAGTGGCCTTTTTTTATTTATTTATTGTTTGTCCAAAATCAGTGCCCGACCTCACAGTCACGTTCCAAAATCTACTATAAAGTGTCTCAGAAGAGTGAAGGCCGTTGTAGCAGCAGATGAGGGACAAACTCTATACTATACCCATGTTTTGGTCCATTTATGATTGTCCACAACCAAGGACAATCAAACAAAATCAAATATAGCTTCAAATGATTTTCAGAACGCAATACAGGAGATCTGTTTTTGACTTTTCTGTTCAGCCTTTCCTTTTCTTGTGTTCTACGGACAACATTTATACAACAGTTAGTTCTGACCTTACTGTCTGATTGGTTGAGAAGTAAGGACGGATTAGCTTTATGCACACACACGCATAAAAATAACGCAATAACCCTAATAAAGGACTAAATTCTATTGTTTAATTATTAAGAACCTGAGAAAAACTGAAAGGCACATAAACTGGTTGTCTTTTACATAACTTCTGCCATGACAAATCATAATTAATTTCAGCTTTAGTTTTAGTCCTTTTTACGTTTCAACTTTGACTATTTTGCACTGATCTAACGTTATTTAGTAGTGTTATATAAACCGTATGACTTTTTTGTACCATATTGTGTTAAGGAAGAAGAGCAAATTGCATAGAAACAAACTCATTTCTTGTGGACCTACTTTTTTGTCCGTATTGAAGCATGTTCATTAGGAAATCTGGGACTTCTTTGATTTATTTAATTTGTTTACGGCTGTGATTATCTACGGCACTCTCCTTCATCTTGTCCCTGCAACCAAATCATAGCCGTGATGTTATTTGCGATAATGCACTCCCCCTCGTGTTCTGTTACTTAAATATACCTAAAAATGGTCCATGTTTTGTTTGTTAATAATTAGCTGATCGTGCTATGGTGGTACATTCTCACAAACCATGTCATTTCTAATGTTTTGTGTTCCAATACAATGGAGCATGGTTAATAAATAAGCTTGCTCAAAGTCTGGTCATTCTCTCTCCTGGTCTCCAGGTAATTAAACTGGAAGAACACACATCCTGCCCATTTAGAAAACATTCTAGACTCCTGTAACAGGAAGGCATACAGCCAATCAATTGCCATTTATACTAGAGGACTCGGTGTGTGATTGTACATGACAGAATATTACAAATCTGCATGCATGCATGATTAAATGCCTTGGTGAGCCACATTAAACACTGGATGCCGTAATGGTATTTAGATGGAGGTCTTAAAGTGAGGTTTCTGAGATGGCTCTAAAAACTTGAGTGCTTCCTCTTGCGTTCTAAATATAAATAAATGTATTACCATCCATCAGTGGTGCTTTCAAATGGATCAGTAAGGATTGTTAATGGGCTGTTTGAAGGCAACTTGTGTAAAACAGGGCCACTCTGGGCCATTTAAAGAGTTTGAGCAGAGAAGTGAAATGTTTTTCTTCCCTGTGCTTCTTCTAGGGGGGAAGAAGGTTGGCATCAATCCAAAAATAAACAATCTGATGCCAGGCTACGAGGGCGCCAAGTATGATCTGGTGTGGATCTGTGACAGTGGCATTCGAGGTAGGGTTTACACACATTCCACATCGAAACAAGTCGTGCAGGTTCACCCCCTGTGGATTTGGCTTGCTCTAAGATTTAAAAAAAATTCTCATTGTTCTGTTGTGACACTTGATTTGCTCCAGGGTGCAAACGGACAGCCTAATTAGTAATTACTTTGTGCACAATAGTGCAGGAAATTCAGAAACGTTGCTAAAATGTTGTGATCAGTTTCAGCCTTTGTTTGAGTGCCAGCATTGTTACAAAGGTTTCTCAGCGCAGGCTGTAACTCGGCGAGGTGTTGCTAGCCGCTGCTTTGCTCACTCTGTGTGGTTTCAAACAGTGAGACCAGACACCCTGACTGACATGGCTAATCAGATGACCGAGAAGGTGGGACTGGTTCACGGCCTTCCCTACGTAGCAGACCGACAAGGTTTTGCAGCTACACTGGAGCAGGTGACCACTTTTTTCAATTCTGATCGCCGAACCTGTTTTGTGTTGCATGCCGTGCTAACGCCCTGATGGGATTTATTTAAATGCTTGACTTTGTTTGGCTGCTAACATGAATGTTCTGCTCGCTGATGACACAACAGGCCTGTATTTCCTTCAGTCTGAATTGCACAATAAGTGCGAAAATGACGCTTGTGAGTCCAGTTTCTCAGTTATTTAGGCAGGTTAGGATCAGGAAAATGTTAATGCACTTTTATATCAGCCCAGATCATAGATTTTATACGGATGTATATAGAGATGACAAATTCCATTTAATTGAGATTACTGTTAGTTTAAAATCTGTTATTAAAAGATGTTTGTTTGGGTATCTCTACGCTATATATTATTCATTGTATAGCTTTTAAGAAATGCATTATTAAACAGGATAACCAAATTTGTCCCCCAGAAAATGTCAGTTGGCAGGGCCACACATTAATAATAAATACATTTTAAGATGTTTACAGCCTACTTAAAGCAAGTTTGAACTCTTCATTGACGTGTTTTTATTGTGTTAGACATGCATAGCCCAGAAAGAAGCAAGTGTTAGAACCAGAATAATCATCACTCAGAGAAAGTTAGTATTTGTGAAAGGACTACTGACTACTTTAGTTTTTTTTAACAATTTTTAATTGAAAGAAAACATGGCATCCATGAAATAATTAGAAACAGAGAGATCCTTCCCTCTCCCCTCCCCAGTTGGTATAATGGGAGTAACACTGAGTTTGTTTACATTCACTTAATAATCTGATAACTGCAGAAAATCAGATTTAGTTAGTAATCCGATCAAGGTGTTTGCATGCACTTGAGGTATCAGATTATGGGAAGCCTCCGGGCTTACATGACCCAGGCATTAATCGGATTTCTACTGGGGAACCAGCCAATAATATCATGGAACAGTGTGATGTAAACTTCAGTTTTTAATATTAAATAATCAAATTCTTTGTTTTTTTTATTATATATTGCGTTTCAGAGTCTTCACAACGTGTCTGATAGCCATTTAGCGTCTTCCTGTGTTTAATTCCAGGGTTTCCAGATCTCAGGAAAGAATCCCCCATTGGTCTATGTAATTAAGCCCTAAAGGAACGAAGTCTCTAAAAATAATGGACCTGGCAACCTTGTTTTTTTCCACTAGCAACCCTGTGCACATGCGCAGACTGCCAAATCCAGCAAATAAAATCCAGCTCTTTTATCGTATTTCTTAATCTGATTTCTAGATCGGAGTAGGCTTATGCTGCATACATGACCACTTAAATAATCAGATGACTGCAGAAATCTGACTATGATCAGATTTTAAGTGCATGTAAATGCACTCAATGAGGATTGCATCCACTTACAAAAAAAAAAAAAGAAATGCATAGCTCATATGTCCTTAACCATGTAAATACATACATGTGCATAGAGGTCTGCACAAGTTATTAATGGAATGAAGGGGAGCAAGGGAATAACATTTCATTCATGTAGTTGAGATTAATTCCTTAATGCTACAGGCTAGGTTTTCCCAAAATCTAATGGTCAAAGCCTTAGTTTTATGTATCCTGGCAGTAGAAAGCTACATCATAACTATATCATGAAAACAAAATAGCCATTTTCTCTTATGCAGTACATGAGGAGGCATCCAGGTCGTTTTGTAATTCTTAGTAGATTTATGCTGGTAAGAGAGTCAGCTTTGTATTTGTAAAGGAATTCCTAGTAAGACATTTAAGGACTTTGAGGCGTTAAATTCACTGGACATTTGACAAGAAATAGTTTCCAAGTCAAACACGGCCATGCTGCCACTGTTAATCCAATGGAATCATCCTTTATTTAAACCGAGAGTACATTGGGGGTTGACCCTCCTTTGCAATGACAGTAAACATACATTAATGATCAAAACAATATGGTAATTCTTTAGTCACTAATTAATAAAAGGAAGTAACTGAAATGTCTGAGTAACTGAGTGAGCTTGCTGTCCCACAGTTGCTTGGATTGTACATCGTGTCAGTTGTAAGTCACTCAGAATATGTTTCTGCCAAATTGCCTTAATGTATCTGAAATCCCATAAGTGATTAATGTTAATGTTAAAAGCTCTAGAAATGTAATTTCTTCCACATACAGAACTCTCTCTGTCTGAGGTCAGGAAGGCCATCTATCTGCCTCTGGATCAGTGGCCCCTGTCAGCCATTAGAGGCACTAGCATTCATTCATTCATTCATCTGTCTCTCTCTGTCTCTCTGTCTCTCTGTCTCTCTCTCTCTCTCTCTCTCTCTCTCTCTCTCTCTCTCTCTGTCTCTCTGTCTGTCTGTCTCTCTCTCTCTCTCTCTCTATGTCTCTCTATGTCTCTCTCTGTCTGTCTGTGTCTCTCTCTCTCTCTCTCTGTCTGTCTGTCTGTCTCTCTGTCTGTCTCTCTCTCTCTCTCTCTCTCTCTCTCTGTCTCTGTCTGTCTGTCTGTCTCTGTCTGTCTGTCTCTCTCTCTGTCTCTGTCTCTCTCTCCGTCTGTCTGTCTGTCTCTCCGTCTGTCTGTCTGTCTCTCTCTCTCTCTCTCTGTCTCTCTCTCTCTTTCTCTGTCTCTCTCTGTGTCTCTGTCTCTCTGTCTCTGTCTCTGTCTGTGTGTCTGTCTCTGTGTCTCTGTCTGTCTCTCTCTCTGTCTGTCTCTCTCTCTCTGTCTGTCTCTCTCTCTCTGTCTGTCTCTCTCTCTCTGTCTGTCTCTCTCTCTCTGTCTCTGTGTGGAAGTCCATTTTTGATGGAGTTGTATGGAGGCATTGGGTGGGGGATGATGATGATGTTAAGAGACTTGGAAATTAAGCAAACCAAATTGCTAGAAAAAGGGAAAAAAAGCTCCAGTCTCATAAAGATTATAATAAAATTCCGATTGCTCGTTTTTGACAGTTGTTCAAGGTGGAGACTAATCCATAAATTGCAGTCCGGTCCTAAAATAAACACAATGCAAATGCACTAACTCACCCAGGCTAATATAATCCACGCCTGACAAGCACATGAAGCGTGTTTGTTGTTTCAACAGATAACTGCAATAGAAGCTGGATTTTCTGGTTCATCTCCCTCTGAGAAGCTGAAAATGCTGATTTCTAAATGAGGGCGGTGGTATCTCTTTGGGTTATTCACCCCTCTGTGTGGAAGAGGACAGAGATGTGCTGTTTTGTTGTTTCCTTTGCTCCTTACACGTTCCTATGGGTCTTGATGACCAGGTGTGTCAGGGTGATAAGTGCAGAACTGTAATGTACTGCAGAGTAACTGCGAGGCAAACAGTCAGGCCTCTGCTATGGTAGTGAGACTTGAAATGCTGAATGCAAATGCTGCTTTTGTTAAGTGGAAACATTGCAGTCCCAAATTAGAGGAAGAGACTTGTGCTAGAGTTCCTCTGTCTAATCCACAAAAGTGTTACAGAGCTGCCAAATCGTTGCAATATTTATTCAGGACAGGCACTGCTGATTTATTTACAAAATATCGACCGCATTTGTCATCATGCTTTGAGAAATATTCACAAACGAGAATCTGAACCGACATTATGGTCTGCTTAACGTCTAGGCTTTTAGGGGGAAATGCACTTGATTCATTTACATTTATGTCATTTAGCAGACACCCTTATCCAGAACGACTTAGAACTGGTACATTCTTATAATCCAAGCAATTGTGGGTGAAGGACCATGCTCAAGGTTTGTGGACGTTATGATCCACAGTTCAGTACCTTAACTGCTAAGCCATCACAGGATCTAGCTGTGAGTCAGTGATTAGTGGGAGTTTCTGATTACCCTTAACATACCTTGTTCATAGATTACTGAAATTGGTCATCATTTCATTTCAAAATTGACACATGCTGTGGTCACACCAGCTTTTTTCTTGTTTGAACACAATAACAGTTCACCACAATTGCAGTTTCTTGTCATGCAGACTTCCTATGCAGATAAACTCTGCACATGAAGCTTTGTTTCTCATTACCAGCCAACAGAGAACTGCTTTGCTCTGCTGACTTTTAACGTAAATCCAAAATGAAGGAAGTACACGCTTCACGTCTGCATTGAAACGGGACCTTTGAAACAGGACGTTCACCAGAAAATGGACATTGACCAGACATTACCATAGTTACAGTGTTTTTGGGCTACTCTTTCGTGTGGTAAACAAATGTTTGTGCATAGTGCTGTTCTTTATTCATTTTGCTTGCATTTCACACTTTCCTACAGAGAATGGATGTAAAGGGTAGTATGCCTACATAAAAAGGGTATTTTCACAAGAAAACTGTGCAAATGACATGTAAATGGGTCACAGATTTAGGTGAAAACCCACGTGGAACGCTACCGTTTACACAGCACCCCTAATGCTGTCGGGTTTGGAGCCTAAATTGTTATACACAGGCTAATCTTTTTTTTTTTTTTGGTGGAAATTCTGAATAATTATAGAAAATGCAGTGATGTACATCAATAAGGAGTTAACATTACAGTCTGTAACAATTAAGTAAAATATGGAACTTAAGTTCAGTACAGTACTGTAAGGTCATACCATGAGCAGTCTGGCTTTTTTTAGTCTGTTTACATGCAGGGATTATTATTTGTAATTGATGTAGTTCTGTAAACCTTTATGGTAATTTATATGTCTAACATTTAGCAGATGCCCTAATCCACATCAACTTACAATCTTACGAGGTACAATCCAAGCAACTGGGGGTTAATGATCTGGCTCAAGGCCCTGACAGTGGCAGCTTTGCAGTGCTGGGACTTGAACCCTGGACGTGGTCCAGTACATTAACTGTGATGTGCCACTAGGTTTTTTAGATATTTATACCTTGTACAGTTTATACATTTACATAAGAGGGCAGTAGAAAAAAAATCAACTAAATACATTAAAGTGTCTGTATGTAAGTATTGATAATAGGCTAGAGAAAAAGTAAATGTATTGCATTTCCAGAAAAATGTTAACAGCGTGTTTAATCCTATGAGCCAGCTTCCAGACTGTCCTGTTCAGCTTGTAACTCGAGAGCGAGTGTAATCCTCCCGGGATGGTCCGGTGTGTAACTTTGGTGTGTTTCTCTGTGCAATGCTGTAGGTGTATTTTGGGACGTCGCATCCTCGCTCCTACATATCCGCTAATGTGACGGGGATTAAGTGTGTGACTGGAATGTCGTGTCTGATGAGGAAGGACGTCCTGGACCAGGCGGGGGGCCTTATCGCTTTCGCCCAGTACATCGCTGAAGATTACTTCATGGCTAAGGCCATCGCAGACAGGTTAGACCAAAGTAGAAAATCAGAATAAAGCTGTTACACTGGATGTCAATGGGGAGGGGATTGTGCTAAACTGCATATAGTGATTGTTCTGGCATTTATGTGGTAATAAACAGCTAGAATCTGTAAGCAGCCTCTGCCAAAATGTTGATTTGAAACAGTATTGGTTATTAAGTTGTGCAAAATATGTCATCCTGGTAGGTTAAAAGCCTTGTGCAAAAGTTTGGGCGCTCTGGTCAAATTACTTGCTTTGAACATTTACATTTACAGCATTTAGCTTATCCCTTATCCAGAGCGACTTACAATTGGTACAGTCTTACAGTCCAAGCAGTTGTGGGTTAAGGGTCTTGCTCAAGGACCCAACAGTGGCAGCTAGGCAGAGGTGGGATTTGAACCCTGGACCTTCTGGTCCATAGGTCCTGTACCTTATCCGCTAGGCTACCACAGTCCCACAAAAATGCTTCAACTGACTGTACATTTACAGCATTTAGCAGACCCTTATCCAGAGCGACTTACAATTGGTTCAGTCTTACAATCCAAGCAATTGTGGGTTAAGGGTCTTGCTCAAGGACCCAACAGTGGCGACTTGAACCCTGGACTCTCTGGTTCATAGTCCAGTACCTTAACCGCTAAGCCACCACAGTCCAAACTTGAACAAACTTGTAATGCAATAATTCTGCTAATTGTAATGCATAAATCGTGCAAACGGATAAGATGTTTGGTTTGTTCAAAGCTTTAGGCACCAGCCCATGAGTTTTCTCCACAAACTTTAGGTCAGTTGGTGTCTCTAGTGTCCCAGTGTGATTGAGCGAGCCCCGTCTAGGGTCCCTGCATGGCACTCTGCACCCCTTAATTGGTTTAACTGGACATGAAAGTGAATGAGTTGCTGCAGTTTTCTCCTTTCTGACCTTTCCCCTAGTTTTTGGAGAAACCATAAAACTAAATCCAGCCATAGAACATGGTATTAAACAGAACAATAAAATCTTTCTCGCTCTCACATTAATGCCTTTGAAGAATCAATAATAATAGTGTTATTATTGCACGTTACGGCTGATACGGAAAAGCCGCTGCTTTCTCCAGGTTTGGCGGGTGAACGGTTTGTGTATTATCTTATCTGCAGCTTTGTGTTGTAGCCATTCTTCATCGGCTCTGTCGGCTTCGCTGTCGTGAAGCAGGTGAGACAATAACTCCGTCTCTTTTGTCCTCCAGAGGGTGGAAATTTTCCATGGCGACGCAGGTAGCCATGCAGAACTCTGGCTCTTATTCCATCGGCCAGTTCCAGTCACGCATGATCAGGTACTGCGTCTCTCACTGTCAGTCTGCTTAGCTCTTCCTCTGCACTGCTGTATACACTGACAATATGAGGTTTTTCCTGGGTCTTTGACAAAGCATGTCTCAAGCTAATGACATCACTCAGACACAATCGATTGTAACGGCTAAACACGAACACGCAGCTTTCCCGTCCCGTCCCGTCGCTCATGCTGTCATGTTGCTCTCTTGGCACCAGATGGGCCAAACTGCGCATCAACATGCTGCCAGCCACCATCATCGAGCCCATCTCGGAGTGCTTCGTGGCGAGTCTCATTATCGGCTGGTCCGCCCACCACATGTTTCGATGGGACATCATGGTGTTCTTCATGTGTCACTGCCTCGCCTGGTTCATCTCCGACTACATCCAGCTCCGAGGAGTCCAGGTACGTAGTTTTACATAGAAAAAGGAGAAAAGAACACGATTAGAGGAATTAGTTTTACAAATTGCCTTAGGTTTTATCATCACTGATATGTTTTTGCAACAGGATCACATGAACATCCACCGTCTTCATATTTATGATAGTACAGGTAGCCCCCATTTTATGATTGGGACACGTTTCGACGAATCCATCCATCCATCCATGAGTTTAATTTATCGTGAAATAAATACTGTCTGTCATAGCGTAGCCTACCTTAAACATGTTTATAACAAACTACAGTTGGGCAAAACTTTTATGGAGAACTGGCTTGATTTGTGGTGCTAGCACGCTGCATGCACTCACTGAGCATGTGCAGTAGTCTGTCCTACCTGGCTATATGACACAGTGAATATGTGAACTCTTAAGGCATGTTTTTTGACTGTTTTCTGCTCTTTAATGTCAGCTCGCAACGAGCAATTAAGATATTAATCATAGACTTATTCACTTATTGTTTCTGTAAATAATCCTCTCATTAGTGTGTGTATATATAATGAAATGGGTTTAATGTTTGGAGCACGACCTTAGGTCATTAGTCACTTCATGTATACATTATAGAGTGCGTTGCTGATGAGCTTCGGTAAAAGCACTCGTTTGGGCGACCGAAGTTTACCTTACAGAGCTTGGTAGATAGCTGAGTTTTGCTCATTTGCTGCATTAGGTTTGCTAATGCAAGGGAAACACCAAAATGCAGAGCTGGGCACTCTCAGGTCCAATACTCTTAATCCAGGGGAATGGAAACATAGCGAGGTGATTACTGTTGTTAAACAAGTCTTACATTGACCTTGATATTTATCATTTTGAACAAACATGGATATAATCTTCAGGATTTAAGAGGTGCTCTAAAACAGTCGTGACTCACAATTGTTAAACCAGTTTAAGAGCAAGTTGTTTCTTCTTGCCAGTCTTCCTTCTGTTGCGTTTTCTTTTTTTTCTCCTTCCAATCCATCCCATTGTATGTGGGGGGAGTCTGGAGCCTGTCTCGTGGTAAATCACTGGTGCAGCACCAGGGGATGAGTCCCTGACTGACCCGCCCTCCTTCAGACATGTGTAGCCAAGGCTGTATGAAGCCCAAGCCAGTCAGAAGACACCAATCAAACCTGGGTCACCGTGGCGGTTGGCTAGTGATTTGACTGTTAACCACTCCAGCACCCCTAACTTTTTCTTCTTTTTTTGTCCTCAGTTCCTTGATTTTGTGTGGCGCAGTGGTTAGCGCCATCTCATATGCTGCTGCCTCTCACTTTTAAATTGGTTAACGAAAACTAACTAACATACGTTAGTTGATGATCTATTTTTCAAAATGTTACACCTTTGGTCAACAGATAAAAGCGAAACCATAATGTGAAAGACGGATAAATGGACCGCGGTCCCTTGCGACCCTGAATTGGATTAAACAAGTATAGCATGAAAGAATGAATTTATCTTGATTTTCATCCTTGCTTCCAATCTATATAGCTCTATATTTGTGTATGATTTTTTTTTTCCCACGTTGTAGTTAATTATGTCGAATTACTGGCTGCGCAGAAGAACGTTGTAACACGTCGTCTCATGTATCCATTAGCTGCATCTGATAACTGCATTCTTCGGTTACAAGCCTGGTATTTGTGCCTAATGTTTGTCATTTTGCTTCTCTGCTACTTGTGTGAACTCAGGGCGGCCCACCATCTTTCTCCAAGCTGGACTATGCTGTGGCCTGGTTCATCAGGGAGTCTATGACCATCCAGATTTTCCTCTCGGCTCTCTGGGATCCCACTATAAGCTGGAGGACGGGTCGGTATCGGCTACGCTGCGGTGGCACAGCTGAGGAAATATTGGACGTATAAAGTCAAAGGAAAAAAAAAAAAGCACCTTGAGCGGACACACTTGTGATAAAAAAAAACAAAACAAAAGAAGTGGGCGGAGACTGAACACTCAGAAATAACTGCAACGGCTTTCTTTGGTTTTGATTTATCCTGTGTGAGTTTTAAATAAGGAATAACTGATTCTGTTTGTTTTTTACTGATTTTTAGAACCTGTGCCGTGTCTGAGAGCGTGTATGGACTATTTATGTTCTCGGTGTTTTGCAATCCTCGCTAGAGTTCGCTGGACCATTAGTTCTAAAATGAGCCAATTATAGTGGAGTAAATGAAGAGAGGAAGTATGTGAAAGGAACCAGGGCTAGTTGCTCGAACCATGTCTTAGTACTTCAGTGGACATTCTGAAGCCTAAATAATCCATAGGAGTTTTCGTTTTTTTAAGTGCTGATGACGTTTTTTCCGTGAGCCTGTACGGCACTGTTTCCATTTTCCAATAGAGGTTCCACCGATGTGGGTAGGTTCTCGTATGAAATCCGAAATAATCCAGCTGCCGTTAGGATTCAGGGAGGCATTTTAAAAGATCCATTTAGGTACGTGACGCAGTGTTGGGCTCCACTCTCGACGCTGTTGGCGTATCTTTATATAAGGACTACTGAAGGCTTGAAGTGCGTTCACTAGCCAGAGCAATACCACAGGTTTATAGCACGCAGTCATGTATGGAACAATGACAGATACGCTTCACAAACTTTCCCCTCTGCGTTGGGTCTTGTGAATAATAGAAAATACGCAGTGTTTGCCTCGTCAGTGTTCGTAACGTGTCATGTTTGAAATATAGGTTATGGCAAAACCTCCAATCAGCCAATGGTGAAGCGACAGGGATGCACTGATCTTTGTTCTTGTTTAATACTATACTAATATCAGCTATTACTGAGCCTCCATACGCTTTTGTTGATAAAGCCTGGTTTAGACTTGGTCAGAAGCGCTTCAGAGGGTCGCCTTAATTTCCAAAATACTATTATGGTTTATCAGGCACAACACTTTGAACAAACTGCCTTCAATCAGAAATGCAACAGCGAATGGGTTAAATGGAAATCTGTGTACCCTTTATCATTTCTGCTCTACCAAGAGGATGATGGCTTAACTCCTTACAGATAAGTCAAGCTTACATGTAGTCAAGCTGTGTCTCACAGGTCCAAAAGTTCCCTGGTTCAGTCCCGACCTTGGTCACCGCCTGTGGGTTATTTGCATTTGCATGTTCTCCCCGTGTTTGTGTGTGTTTACTCTGGGTACTCCGGTTTCCTCTCACATTCCAAAGACGTTCTTTAGGTTAATTGGTCACTCTAAATTGGCCAAGTGTTTGACTAGTATCGATGTAACCGGTCATGGATTGTGATGTCACGTTAAATAAATAAATAAACAAACAAACAGACATCTCAAATAGCAAGGTCAGATGGGACAATGGCAAATTACTAGCCTGCCTCAGAGAAAAATGGCTTTGAGACCCAGTTCTGCCTTCCGGCTGGGTCAGGCTTCTCTCACACACAAGCAGAATTGGCCGAGGCTAAGGGAGGGGAGGTCGGATGGATGCCCAGTGGTTTCCAGGACAGGTTCTCAACCAGATCTGCCTTATACAAAAAACAAAACCAATATGTCAGGTGTGCAGTCCCAACCTGTATACTGCTGTGCAAATAGAATGTTAAATCAACACATCAGGTATGTTACTGTTATTGTCAAACAGTGCTAGCGCAGTCTCCTCACAGCTCCAGAGATCCCTGGTTCGATCCTGACCCTGGGCTCCACCTGTGTGGAGCATATCCTCCCTATGTACTCCAGTTTCCTCGCTCTAAATTGGCGCCATATGAATGTGTCTGACTAGAATTGATGTAACTTCGCCCCTGTCCTGAATAGCCATTGATGCTCAATACAATGAATTAACAAACCAAACCGCCTATGGTTTATAGTGGTATATAGTTTGCGACTGCATACCTGACCTAAACCCATGCACCGATTTAACTTCAGCGGAGCACAAGCTCTGTCCACATGTCCTGACCAGTCACACTGTTGGTTCAGACTGCCTGAATTCTACACATTCCAAGCGCTTAAAGTCTGCATGCTTCAGGAAGCTTGTTCTGATGGAAGCCTAAACCACGCTTATATAATGCAGTGAAGTTACGTAGCATCCGATCAGTGCCTCCCTGGATGCGAGAAAGCTGTTGCGCTACCATTGACGACCCTGCATGATGTAGAGATTGCTGATTGGGGCTCGAACCTTTATAGTTACATATTAGCTAGATACGCTAAGCAATACATTGTAAAACCGAGTGCTGTGGGAACAGAGGAGTTGCTTTTGTGCGTCTGCTGGAAACACACTGTGGCAACTGGTGCGGTTCCAGCACCTGTGTTGATGTACGGACACAGAAAAAGCAACAGTGATCCTTTTCGCCTTCGCTCGGTTTAAGAAATTCGGTCTATTCCCCAGGCTTCGCTCTCTCCACGTGCCAATGAATTAATGACGCACATTCCGGCACCCTTGGGAATCCATGGCACAGAGGGCCCCCCAGCGCTGCTTTTCCCGCCCTAGAAGCGACGTCAGTATTCCCCTGAGATGTTTGATATTTGCCTCACGGAAGTGTTTTTGGAAGGAAAGTGTTTTTTTGGATTTACTTGAGGGGTTCACTTCCAAATCATGTACCCAATTTTCTTTAATCCTGTTGCATTTCAATTGGTGGAATTGGTGCAGAACTCGAGCCATTGTGGATGATGAGGCCTTTTTGCTCCTCTTTGACACATTTCAATCAGTAAACATGAAGCTGTTTAGCGTTTTGAGCACTTCCAGTGTTGTAAATTGCCAAACCGCTCAGGGTTTTTAATGTAAGCCCGGTCTTTCTTTTAGAGACGTACCTATCTGTAGTGCTGTTTAGTTACCTGATGTCCATGTTTGCCCGTACCTGACGATCCACATGCACACGTGGGATCGTTCTTGCAGCAGTTCTCGTTCTACCCATACAGACTCTGACACTTATCTCTGTGATGATCTAAAGAACAGAATGAGGACAGAATGTCTTACTGTTTGCCATCGCGATATTGTCCTAAACCCAGGCGCAGTCCAGTGCCAAATCTTCCATTATATCTCTATCTGTCTGATTCCTCAGTCGTTCTGCCAGAATACTCCGGCGGTTACAAACCAAACTATTGTCTACAGCATCTAATGTATATCTGGTTACTGCAAGCACATTCGACGTTTCCCAAATGAGAGAAAACAACAACCCCTTTGACTGGAAGCACACTTGGAGTGGCATCCTTAGGGCAGGCATTGAATGTAGTCAGTTAAGTTTTACACTTCATCCATTCTGCTAGCAATCATTACAGTAATTACACCTATTTGCAATTTTGGATTTGTTGTAGCCAAGAGCCATCTTGGTAACACACTTTAAAAAAGCACTGAAAATATCTCTTGGCTTTTTGAGCTGCTCTTATGGTACATTCATGAGCAGGTCAGGACTTGGCAGACTTCTACATATTTGCACAAAAGCCCTGATTTCTACAAGCTTGAATTTAATGAAGCCGATGGAATCTCTACATGGAATCGTTCCAGGAGCTAGTGAAGACATGAAGGATTTTAGCCTGACATGTGTGTGTTAAATATCTCCAAATACAGGCTCAGTACTTTCCAGTCCTGACCTGCTCATGAATATAGCATAAGAGTGGCTGAAGAAGCCAAATGTTATGTATTATCATTCTTTTTGGTCTCATGACAGCATGGCCACCACAAAACTAGAAACAGCATGTTCAGGTTGGCCTGTACACCTTATTTGACTGCATTTGACAGCTGTAAGTCAATGGCATTGTGAAAACATTCAGCTTACCTCAGCCAGTCGCGATTTTGTGCATGCTCCGAGATAGCAAATTCCAAACATGGTCTTGAAACGAGTTTCGGATAAACGGGTTCATTGTCTTCTCTCGCTCGCGGTAATCTCGCAGATGCTGTAGATACTCGGTTGAAAGACGGGATTTTTCTGGGTCCCATACTGAATTTTCCACGCTAGACAATAGGACTGTGTGAGGCTGGGCATCAGTAATAACGAAGGTTTGGTTTCTGGTAGATCATTCAGCAATAAAACTACAAAGACCTGCTCTGATTAGTCTGTGAAAACCCTCGTTGGTACCATTAGTCGTAGTGTAGATCTGTATATAAAATTTTATTGACCATTTCAATTCCAATAATGGTACGTTCACGAGCGACGCAGTGGATTTCAACGACGCGGCCGAGCACGTGAACGTATCACTGCTTGTATATAGATCCTGCAGATGATGCCTCGAGTAGATTTTAGAAGGTTTCTTTTGCCACAAACGATCATCCTTGGTCCCTTTCTGTTATTTGTGTAACTCATTCTGATTCGTCAGTGGCAGGAGGTCTACACCACTGTAAAGGTGTCGTTTATACTTCTGTGTGTGAATGACGTGTGTACAGACTTTTCATATTGCTGTTAATCGCGTTGTAACGTACGATGGGGAACTGGACTTCTTTCCTTACTGTCTAACACTGTGCGTTGTGTTGTGTTGCGTTACTAAGAGGCTGACTGTGTGGCTTCAGTTGCAAACTCAAACTCTCAAGCTTACTAATCATACTTGACATATGTGCACAGTAACACTGTACCAGCTGCTATACGTGTGTCTGTACACTACATGGCCAAAAGTATGTGGACGCTCCTTCTACTCAGTAGGCAACACTATTTCTACCACACAGTCTCTGTGGACATCGAGTGGTAGTGTTCCAATAATAAGTCAGGACCAAGTTCGTATGCATGCCTGTGTTTGTACGTGCAATCTTCGGGACCTCACAAAGCTTTGGCCATGTTGTGTGGTGGTGGTTTGTGGATGTGTACGTGAGAATGGTGCGTGAGAACAACTCACGGGTTTTCTGCGGCAGTGATTCAGCACACCCTCACTTTAACCCAACTACCCACCACTTCACTGAGGTGAACCTCGGACTTTCCAGGCACATTTGTTTTCTGCCTTGATCGAGAATCGTGACAGGTGGAATGTATGGTTCTGACATGCTTACCTACAGATAATGTAAGCTCTTGTCTGTCACCATTCTCCTTTTTCCTCATACCAGGTCAGGGTTATTATAGTTTAGACCGTAGTTAGATTGAAGCAAAAACAACAACAGCAATCCGAGCTGAAATCTATTGCTAAATCTACCCTAAAAATAGCTGCAATAAAATGCAGGCATGTTGTTTTATAGGCGCAAAACACGCAGCAGTGCTCTGTCATAATTTGGCTCCTGTACCATAGTGTAGTGTTGTACAGCTTCAGGGTCCAAGGTTCTTGTCTGGCCTCTGCTTATCCTTTTCAGTCTTCTCACGGTTCTTCTGTGGGTTTCTTCCTGGTGATCCCACTCCATGCTCTGAAATACCATTGGTTGTACGTCGGTGTGTGACGCATTGCTATGGACTGACCTCCTGTCCAGGTTATATTCCCACCTTTCACCCAGTGTTCCCAGTACACGCTCCAAATCCACCGCCTCCCTGGTCAAGCACTTACTCTAGCCAAACCTGTAAACCCGAACAGAAGTGAGTTCGATCTCTTTGCCTCACACGTAATCAGAAAGGCCACATGAGAGCAGCTGTTTGCATAAAGCCACCAGTCACACTCGGGGAAAGAAGTCTAGTTGTGATCCACTACTTTACATGCTCTGTGCTGAAAGGAAGAGAAAAAAAATGCTTTTTTTTTTTTTTTAAAAAGACAAAAGAAAAAAAATATGTACAGTATATTTATGAACTTTCATGAACATGCAAGAAGGCTTAATTTATTCTCGAGCTTGACATTTTTTTTGTAGCTCCTCTGTCCGTCTGCAGTGTAGAACCATGGCTGAAATTTTCTCGATTTGAAAGGTTTCTTTTTTTGTAGCTGTTAATTGTTCTGTACTGTGTTCAGAGCTGAGCCTCTGAGCCAGAGCAGGGAACCATGTCATTACAGAGAAATTAAAGCTTTATCAAACCACATGGAAAAGTCAATTCTGTGCTGTGTCATGTTGTCCTGTGTCAGCCATCTTCTCTGGGACGCCGGAGCTGAGTAGGTCTCTACAGTCTGCAGCTCTTCCATTAGAGCTCCATTCGAGGGGTGTGTGAAATATTGCTTTATTTATTTATTTATTTAAATTTTTTATTGTCTTAAAGCAGGAGTAAGTGAAATATTTCATTATTTCTTAATGTGTTTATTTCATTTTATTTATTGTTTTATTTATATAATTGTTACTTATTATATTATTTATGCATTTATTTATTATTCTCTCTTATACTTGAATTTTATTTTTAACACTCTAACTAACTGAGCAAACTTATGTAAAGTGGCAAGGAAAAACTCGAATTTTGAACCAAGACTCATTCGGTGGCCTAAAAGTTACATGTAAAAATTAAACCAAGTTACCTTATTAATAAGTCTATAGTAATAGTTTAAATACACTGAAGCTAAATATAAAAATTAGAATAAAATCTAATAATATATAGACAATAATAACGATAATACAATATTATGAAGTGTATAACAGAATTGAGAATATGAAACTATAGTATAGTTTGAACAGTAAGTTTTTATTTTTATATATATATATATGTGTGTACATATATGTATGTATGTATGTGTGTATGTGTATATGTATGTATGTATGTATGTGTATATATATGTATGTATGTGTATATGTATGTATGTATGTGTATATATATGTATGTATGTGTATATGTATGTATGTATGTGTATATGTGTATATATATATATATATATATATATGTGTATATATATGTATATATATATATATATATATATATGTGTGTGTGTATATATAGTATATATATATATATATTATATATATATATATATTATATATATATATTTATATATATATATATATATAAACTATATATATATCTAAATATATATATATATATATATGTAGTATATATATATATGGTGAAGCGATTAGTAACATGTGGTAAGATGCTAAGTGAGTCTTTCTCTGCCTCTCTCTCTCTTCTCTCTCAGCTTGCGTCTCTCTCTCTCTCTCTCTCTTTCTTTCATCTTTCTGCTCATCCTTTATATATATATATATATGTATATATATATATATGTATATATATGTATGTGTGTACATATGTGTGTGGTGTGTGTGTATTATATATATATATATATATATATATACACAACACCATATATAATATATATATGTACACACAATACCATAATATATATGTATATATATATATATATATATGTATATGTGTGTGTATATATACACACACACACACAGAATATGTACACACATTACATATATATATATATATATATATATAATATATATATAAATATATATATATATAGATATTATATATATATATATATATAATATATATATATGTATGTGTGTGTGTATATGTGTGTGCGATACATATATATATATATATATATATATATCTATATCTATACTCTATATATCTATATATATAATATATATTCTATATATATATATATATATATAATATATCTTATATATATATGTGTGTGTGTGTATCTATTTGTTTCCATCGTTGTGCATGCTATGTCTATCTGTCATGCAAAGGTTTTCAATGAAATCTTGTAGATAATGGCTAAAAAAAAAAAGATAAAGTACTGGATTATCTTGATAAGCGATATATAAGGACCTTCTGGATTTGTGCATACACGGTGAGTTGTGGTAACAGGTACCCAATATGATTCATTTCCTGTGCTAAATCAAAAACACTCAACAGCAGATTCGTGTTAGTGTTTTAGTTTGTTGTGTTTCTTGCATTGTTTTAGGATAAATAAACCAGCAGCACTTACAGTATAAGGAAATCCGTTAACTTACTGAAGCTTGTACTGAAATGGGTACTCCTTTTAAATAATACTGTTTCTATTTGTGAATGTAGTGTCTGCTGCTGTGAAGCCGGCTGAATAGTTTAGCAGAACATTACTGATGTAGTTGCTTCTTTCTTTGCTGTGAATCTGGTTTGTGTGGTTTAACCAGCAGCCATCTTAACTGCTGTTGTGGATCTTGTCAATGTTTGCTCAGTTAAACTACTGTATGTGCCCTGTATATGTACAGTACTGTGCAAAAGTCTTAAGCCATCATTTAGATTTGTGTTATAGCAATGCTTTAATGACCGTATATAACATTTGTTGATTATTGGACCCAAAACTTTCAAACTTGGATTCGTCACTCCATAATACGCCTTTTCACTGATCCTCATTCCGATCTTTGTGAACTTTAGCAGACCTTAGCCTTCCACAAAAACTGGATTCTTGGCTGTCACCCTTCCAAAAAAAACAATCCTGATCATGCTTCTTCAGACTATACAAGAGTCAACTTGGCATCACGATGAAGCTGCCAGATGCTGTTGCTCAAGTTCAATGTTTTAATACTGCAAACAAATTTCCTGCATTTTCTGGCTGTATTCAAATAAAGACACTATGAAATAATATGGTCATTACACCATTGGTGTAACACTAAAACAATATGTCTAATCTAATGGCGGCCTGAGACTTTTGCACGGTGTTGTACGTGATGCGTATAGCCTATAATTTATGATCATGCTAAATTGTGGGTGGGTTTGGCATCCAATAAACCTGCAAAGGTAGAATAATTTGTTATGGACACAAGAACAATGCATGTTGGCGTTGTTTCAGTTGTTCCCCTTTTAACTCGGTGGTTAGGCTTGTTTTCTTTTGGCTTATTAGAGTAAATGTAATTACATTCTAATTCAAATGAGGATGTGCCAAACAACTTTGTTCTGCTTTCAAAAGGGAAGGTGGGAGAGAATCAAGTAAGTAAGCCACTGAAACTGGAGAAACCTTTTTAGCTGTGTGTGTGTGTGTGTGTGTGTGTGTGTGTGTGTGTGTGTGTGTATATGGGAACACTTAAACAACACAATATGTTCCCTTTATTGTTTTTGAGCTATGTATGTGTGTGTGTATATATATATATATATATATATATATATATATATATATATATATATATATATATATATCTATCTCTTGAAATTTGAACTTAATTGATTTGATTTGTTCAAAGTCTGAATCAAATTCTCCCATAAGAAGACATGGAAGTAGGATTTATCCATTCCCAACCCCCAAAGGAATGTTTTTATGCCTATATTTGTAAGTAATTAATTATTAAAAGCATAAATAAAGCAAAGGAATGGAATACAATGCATAAAATAAAGAAGATATGAAATTAGTGACAAGAAATGGAAACTTTAAAGCCACTGAGGCGAATGCAGTTTCAACATGTCTTATCACTGGGACAGCAGCGCTGAGACTGAGGGAGTGTCTGAAAACACACCCGGAGGCTGCTATAATATACAGTGGAGAGAAAATTGAGAGAGGTTGTAATTTTCATCATAGGTACACTTCAACTATGAGAGACAAAATGAGGAAAAAAAATCCAGGAAATCACATTGTAGGATTTTTAAACAATTTAATTGGAAATTATGGAGGAAAATAAGTATTTGGTCAATAACAAAAGTTCAACTCAATACTTTGTAACATAACCTTTGTTGGCAATGACAGAGGTCAAACGTTTCCTGTAAGTCTTCACCAGGTTGGCACACACTGTAGCTGGTATTTTGGCCCATTCCTCCATGCAGATCTCCTCTAGAGCAGTGATGTTTTGGGGCAACACGGACTTTCAAATCCCTCAACAAATTGTCTATGGGGTTGAGGTCTGGAGACTGGCTAGGCCACTCCAGGACCTTGAAATGCTTTTTATGGAACCACCCCTTCGTTGCCCGTGCGGTGTGTTTGGGATCATTGTCATGCTGGAAGACCCAGCCACGTTCCATCTTCAATGCTCTCACTGATGGAAGGAGGTTTTGGCTTAAAATCTCACGATACATGGCCCCGTTCATTCTTCCCTTAACACGGATCAGTCGTCCTGTCCCCTCTGCAGAAAAACATCCCCAAAGCATGATGCTTCCACCCCCATGCTTCACAGTAGGTATGGTGTTGTTAGAATGCAAATCAGCATTCTTCTTCCTTCCTTCCTTTTGTCTCTCATAGCTGAAGTGTACCTATGATGAAAATGACAGACCTCTCTCATCTTTCTAAGTAGGAGAACTTGCACAATCAGTGACTGGCTAAATACTTTTTTGCCCCACTGTACATAATATGCCTATGATGCCCCCTCCCCATTTTTCTCCTCCTTTTTGGTTCCATGGCGATTGGCATACTGTATTGGTGCATTATCACTATCGACTGGGCTGGGTTATGTGCATCGTGGTTGTAACACCGCACCATTTAGTGTTCTGTTTAGGGTT
Source organism: Ancistrus triradiatus (assembly GCA_025084515.1). Taxonomy (NCBI): domain Eukaryota; kingdom Metazoa; phylum Chordata; class Actinopteri; order Siluriformes; family Loricariidae; genus Ancistrus; species Ancistrus triradiatus. Next base: position 717,678 of record JAJAGP010000003.1, on the reverse strand, counting down.
TGAAGCAGAATCGGGGGGACACAAATTCAAATGGCTTGTTCAAAATTCAAATGGTTCGAGTGAAGAGACATTCAAATTCCAAGGTTCAGTTGTAATTTTTTTTCTTGAATGAATTGCCTGTAATAACACAGTTACAAACTTGTATATGAATGTGTTTACAGCCCAAACTACTTAAGCGCATGCCGAACTACCTGTAGTTATTCGTCTGATACTGGATCTTTAATTGAAACTTGGTCCGATGGTGAGACATCGTATTCAAGGTAGGTTTGGCCAAGGATTGTATAGCAAGCAACGCCGATTATGTGGATACACCAGCATGGGTTAAGCTCTGGGATATCTTTGGCAGTAAGTGAACAGTCTGTTCTTGTATTGACATGTTGGATGTGGGAGAAATGTTCATCAGTAAAGGTCGGAGAATTCCCTAAACAAGGCTTGTGGGGTGCTCCGGGTCAGCGGTGGTGAGTAACTATAGACAGTGGTTTGAGAAGGGACGAAATATGAATTGGTGACAGGGTGTTGGTGCCCGAGGTTCATCAGTGTCTGTGTAAGAAACAGTAGGCTTGGGAAAATGGCATGGGCATAAAGCCCCTAGAGTCCTCTAGATGCCTTAAACACTCAAAGGTTTGTAGCTAACTTGTAGACATTTTTTGCATAGAACATAGCTGAACGTAAACATTTTCAAACAATTGTCACAGGAATTAGGAATTTAACGTTAGCTAGATACATTCACCAGTGGGTTGCCATTACACTTTGCTAAATATTTGTTCTGTCAATATTGTTTATTGTCCAACCACTGCAGAGAGGTCTGAATAGCCCAGGCTTTGACGAAGAGGTCCAGCCTGTGTCAGCCTAGATTTGGTAAGTTTATGACCGTTTTGATTAGTAATTGAAGTGTTTTAAATTATAAACCTTAAATTTGAGAATTGCATTGCTTAATAATAAAATAATAAATAATGTTGCTAAATAATAAAAAAAAAAATTTTTCAGTTCGTTATATTAATTGGGGATGAAAATGGCACCCATTCGGTGGAATGGCTCTTCAGGCACAGCAGTGATAGTGGGGATTGTAAAACTGTACGTTTTAACTTTTTTACCTCCAGTTAATACAAAATATAAGCAGTTACAACACAGTAGCAACTTGAGTTCTGTAAGCCATTTATAACTAAGAAATTCCCCCAGCAACTGCATCCCCGAAGGGATTTTATCCCACTGAGCTGGAAACTGCATTGTTTGTCCAGGCACAGTTTGAGGTAATAATCCTCTAGCCTTTCCGTTTGAGCCTGAATACTTTTGCTTGGTAGATTAATCTCAGTACAACAGTGGCATTGCATTGCTGCACCTCATATACTAGTACAGCATGTACTATAATAAGTGTCTGTTTCAGTGATAAACGACTGTGTGTAAGTATGTGCACTCAGCAATCACTTTTGTTCCACCTCATTGTTCATTTATCACGTACACTTTTCTTATAGAAGCACTTGGTAGTTCTACAATTACAGACTGTAGTCCATCTGTTTCTGTACATACTTTTAGTCCCTTTACTCTGCTCACTAATGATCAGGTACTATTTGGGTGGATCATTCTCAGCACTGCAGTGACATTGATGTCCTGGTATGAGTGGATCAGTGCTGCTGGAGTACTTTAACACTGTTTTCACTTTATTGGATGCATCTAAATGTATGTAGACAAACAGATGGACTACAGTGTGTAATTGTTGAACTACAAAGTGCTTCTGTGGTATGTGGTACAGTTAGTTTTTTTTGTACCACAGAAATATAACTGGAGTACATGCAGATACCTGCATTCCATTACACCACATGCGAGCAAACCTAATAGCCTGCAGTGAGCACATATTAATGCTGCTATGAGCTGCTGTTGGGTGATAATAACATGCTCTGGGCTGTCATTTTAATCTTAGAAAAAAGCCTGGTGTGTTTAACACTGACTGGTGTTGGTGATATTTATGTTCATTCTGGTTTCACACAATTTGTCAAATGCACAAAATTGTGAAAAAAACCCACTTTCTCAGCACAGAGCAGCATTCAACATGAGAGAATGAAAGAGTTTAGCGTCTCTCTGTAGATTAACTCTGCATTGTTAACGATTAACTACGTTACTCAATTCAGATTTATTTCTATAGATGCTTTTTATAGTGGAGCATTGTCAAAAAGCTACTTTACAATTTTCTAGTATCTTCTGTTATCTAGGTCCAATGCCCAAATTCAACAAACCAGTGGGAAGAAAAACTCCCTAAACATTATAAGGAAGAAACCTTATAGGACCAAGACTCCAAAATGGACCCTACCTTCTTGGGCAGCATAGATGTTATATATAAGAATTAAAGTTATGTAATTAATATCTTTAGAGTAATAGGTTAAATAAACAGAAGCTAAATACAAATTAAGAGAGAGAGAGCATATTTAAAGAAAATACAATAATCTGCAGACTAATAATCAGACATAATGTAATATTATGAAGAGTATAATACAACAGAAATGACAAAACTATAGCATATGAGACGATGGCGTAAATAAATACAATAATTAATAAAAATAACGTCCAAAGTATTTATATCTGCATTATTTAATCCGGTACATAATCACTGTAGGATCTCGTGCCCTTAGTGGGAATATTTTATAGTTTTTTCCCTTTAATATTCGGTCTGGTTATGCAATGTATCAATTGATTTTGATTGCAAACTGAAAACTACTCTAATAATTGTTCTTGTTTCATTCAAGGTAGCAGTCATGAAATGAGCTATGGCAGTTTCTTCTTGTCCAGGTTTGGTATGAGAAAGCTCCCAGAATTCCTACTACTGGTTCCTGTACCTCTCATATTTGGAGAGCATGCGTTCTGGAGATTATGTACATCCAGCACTTGTTTTTATATATAAAACAAAATGCAAATAAGCAATATCAACAAACAAATTTGAATTATTCATTCATTAATTCACTCAATTTCTTCTCCGTTTAATCCTGGACAGGATCTCAGGAGAACCGGTGTCTAGCCAGTCGCACAGGACACAAGGCAGGATCAAGCCTAGACAGGGTTCCAATCCATCTTAGGGCACATACACTCACACACGAAGGCCACTTTAGCCTAATCAGTTAACCTAGCGCATGTCTTTGGACTGTCTTTGGAAACCAGAGCACCCGGAATAAACTCACACGGACACAGGGTGGACCCAGACCGCTCCACCGGGGATTGAACCCAGGACCTTCTCGCTGTGAGGCGACAGTGGCATCTGAATTAAATAATACTTATTTGTGTGTAAATTACTTACTTTCCAAAAAACCCAAATGGTTTATTTTCTTTGATGGTAACTGCAGTCCTAGCGTGATTAGATCATCGTGTTTTGTGGTTTGGAAACGGTTATAAAAAGACTGATAGTTAAACAAGGTAAGTAAGTATTTTTCGTTAATATCGATATTCTAGTTTAAAGGCTACTGTATTTGGGTGGAGCATTTGGAGCACTTTTCACTGCCTGCCCATTTGCTGGCTCACTCCACCCTTGCTGTTACCCCAAGTTTTACAAATTAAACACTGTTGTTACCTAAATATTCTATGACGAATCGGCTACACTCTGAACAAGATGTGGGTTGTGGAAGTGTGTGGTCCTGTGTTTACAATGTTGGGTGAGAGAGATTTCCATAGCAAAACTAATGAAACAAAGAGAAAGCAGCAATCATTTAGAAAGAGGATGTTGTACTCTGACTTTTACAACGGAATTGAATTGCAGTTCATTCTGTCATTCTCAGATCCCCATAACTACCTGCTGCGTCTTGTTTGTACCAGTTCAAACTGGATGAAGATGAGGACGCTGGCTTCTCCAGAGTTAGATATAGCCTGCTCAATATTCATTCTCACTTTCCCTTAAAAGCCCTACCTCTTCTGTCCCCATCAATAAAGGGACTGATATAAATAAGTCAATTATGTGACCAAGGAAAAAAGACAAGCTGTGGGTAAAGGTCAAGAATCACCATGACAACCTGTACCGGCAAAGTCTGTTCTGAATCCTCATCCAGGTCTAAATTTATCCCTCTGATGAACTGATATTCCCCATCAGCACAGTGAAACACTGGGAGTGCAGCTTCTAATGCACCTCTAGCTAAAGTGTCTGGACTTACACCCTTGAATTCTACTGTCTTTAAAAGAGCCAATTTCTTCTAATCTGTTACGTTTATATTACATACATACACTGGCCACTTTATTAGGTATACCTGTTCATCTGCTCAGATATGGAGTGACACAACAATACAAAAATAAAAACGATTTCTGGAGGATTTTAATTATTATATTTCATTGTAAAGTCTAATGTTAGAGACCAGGGACAGCTAACAAATACTACACACTTTGCTTAATAAGAAAAAGTTTCATACAGTTAATTATATTGACGATCTATATATGTAATGTCCTGGGGATGGAAATGGCACCCATTCGGTGGAAAGGCTCAGCTGTACCAACTTTTGTTTGCGAGTTCAAAAATAATGCAGGTTATATTTTGGGTACTTTTACCTATGTGGAAAAACTTATGGACATCTTTCATTGCAGGAAGGAATGAATAGTGCACAGCTCTCGCACCAATGCAAGCATTGTACATTACTGTGCAAAAGTCTTAGGCCACCATTAGAGTTGTTGTTTGAGAATGACCATATATAAAATTTCAAACATGGATTTGTCATTCCATAACACTCTTTCCCTTTGACTTTCACTCCAATCTTTGTGAACTTTAACACCCTGTTCACCTTCTCAAAAGTGGTTACTTGGCTGCTACCCTTCAACTTGGCATCCTGATGCTGTTGTAAGGGGAGGTCACACTAAATACTTTCTCATTTTTTTAATACTACAGACACATTTCTTGGATTTTCAGGTTGTATTCTAATAACAGTAATGAGCAAATTTTATATGGTCATTGTACCATTGCTAAAGCTAATGGTATATCTAATCTAATGGAGGCTTAAGACTTTTGCACAGTACTGCATGTTACCAATAGCCAGAAGTCTGCCCTTTGCCTCTGGCCTTAGTTAATTAGTCACTGAATGGTGTATCTAATCGCTGATTTAATGGGTTTTTAACAACACATTTCCTTTTAAAAAATTCTGACCATGTAATTGTGTTTTGGATCACTGCCTTGTTGCATCATTCTACTATTCAGCATATTTATGGCTATACGTTTGACTTTGGATGTATTGTATTTGTCTTTTGTGATCTGCAGCATACAGAGATTTTCTCCAAAATGCAGAATATTCTGACAGCCTTGGTATTTCTGCCCAACATGACCTCAAATGGTGAGTTACCACTTTCTTGCATTTTTTTTTTAGATTTGTCTGTCATTCTGTATAAGACTTGGAAAAAGAAGCAGCTCAGTAATCTAAGATAGAAGGACACCTCATCCAGGGCAATGTAATTCTTATCTACTGTTCTGAGTCAGTGGATACAGTTACAGTCAGGGGCTAAAGCTACATCCATTTTCACAGCTTTCAACGAACCAAGCCTTCCTAGCACACACAAGGCTCTTATTTCAAAGCTGCCCTCTCTGAAATCCACACCCAGGCTCATTAGCAGCCGTGTATCAGTGACACGCTGGTGTAACTTCTGCAAACGTTCTCTACATTCACAGGGTCACTGCCAGTCGTACTCATCGCTTCAAGTGCTGGCCCTTAGTAGGTGCACAGAAACAAATGATGTTCAGTGGGGCTTTTGGACTGGATTGGACTGGATTTAGATTAGGTATCCATATATATTGGTGTATGTGCCTATGTGTGCATTTCTGCTATAACAACCTTCAGTCTGATGGAAAGGCTTTCCACTAGACTTTGGAATATGAGTGTTGAGATTCATTTTCATTTACCCAACAGTCGTTAGTTAGATTAGTCACTGATGGTGGGTGATGAATGTAGCCAGAGCGAGGCGGAACTGAACTCCAGGACCTCCAAGCTGAGCTTGGAGACCTCTGCAATAAACTGAAGGCAATGTAGGATAGTGCTGGATCTAAGGGTGTGCTGACACCAAGTCGGGTTACCATGCCAGAGCATGATTGTCCCCCCTCAAAACACACCTGCTGGCCTGTGCTCACATTGTGCTTAAACATTCTGGGCCCCACCACTCTTAGATCATCATGATACCAGAAGTGTGGACTTGAATCCCGAATTTGATGACTTGTAACTTGACTTTGACTTTGGTCTTTAAGACTCGAAATACTCAAGAGCCTCCACACACCTATTTTTTCAGCATAACGATTTATTCACTTACGATTTATTTATTTACTAAAAATGGTTTCCTTTCACTCTTCCTGCATATACAGTATTGTGCAAAAGTCTGAGGCCACCATTAGATTAGATAAAGCATTGTTTCAGCAATGGTGTAACGACCATATAGAATTATTTCTCAGTCTCTATTTGAATACAACCAGAAAATACAGGAACGTTGTATGGAATATTAAAAAAATTGAACAATAACAACAAAAAAATGTTTCTCTAGGCTACAGGAGCAAGTATTTAGTGTGACCACCCCTTGCCAAGTTGACCCTTCTACAGTCTGAAGATGCTTGATCAGGAATGGTCTTTTTGTAAGGGTAGCAACCAAGAATCCACTTTTTTGGAACAGGGTGAAAATTCTACAATATATTAAAGCTCCAAACATTGGACTGAAGATCAGCAGAAAAGAGTATAATGGAGTGACGAATCCAAGTTTGAAATTTGTGGGCCCAATCATCATCAATATCTTATGTATTGTCATTATAGCATTGCTGAAACGAAAAAGGTGGCCTAAGACATTTGCACAGTACTGTATTTTAAATAAATGTTGGAGTATGGATACATCCCATCCTCCTAGCTGTTGTTAGAATAAGCTCCAGCAGCTCATCATTTACAAATTAAGTACTGATAATGAGGCTGGTTCTGCCCAAAGGTAGTGGTTTGGGCCTTGATATTTCACACCAAATCACTTTTATGGACTTAGTTTTACAGGACCTTCCCCATAGCCACAAGGACACAGTCTAGAATGTCATTGTATGCAATAGCATTATGGTTTCCCTTTAAGGCAAATAAGGGGCATCGGATTTGTTCGTAGGAAGACCAAATAGGGGTGTGCTTCATTACTCCAGCGTTTCCAAGTCCACTGGTGGTCTGTTTACATCCGTTCAACTGATTCACAGTGAGATTATGGACTTTTGTGGAGCTGCTCTGCAATGGAAGCCATATCCCTAAAGCTTCTGAAAAACAGTTCTTGTACTGGTCTCTCTTAAGAAGTTTGCACTGAGGCGAGTTTTACAAGTTTGAAGCTCTGCCTGCATGATTTAGCACCCGTCAGCTCCTTTTCGTGACCTTGTGTACAGGTGTGTAATGCTTCACAGCTGAGCTAGATGTTTCCACCGAATGGCAGTTTTGCACTTTACAGATTTATTCCTTCATTAATTAATATGTGGATGTGTTATGCAGGTATTTTAGAGCATGTATCTTTCACAGGACGGAAAATGAGTACAGTACAGCCCTTATTTACCCAGCATAAGAGGAAGCAACTTTCTCTTAATATCGTGCTAAGGATCTAAAAGGCACAAACTGTTCCCAGGTCATAGAATAAATCTGGACAAAAATAGCAAGGCTGATTTAACTTAACAAAACCTGCTCTAGATGCAGGTCTGCCAATATTGCACAGATTAGACGCAGTAACTTGCTTTCTCATGCTCATGTGACTGAGTCTTAAATGTCAAGAATTTAGCAGTACCAGTTACTTATCGCTGATCTCTCACTGACTTCCTTGTAGCCTATTTGAACAGGGCTGACTGTCAGTTTGTCCAGTTAGAGTAATAATTGTAACATAAACTTTACCTATGTGCTTGTGATAAAGGACGAGAAATCTAGGCAGCTCAAACGGTGGGGCCGGGTAAACAACTTACTATTGAATGGAACAGTTAAAAGTCTTGCTCAGTGGCCACAACAGTGAGGGCCTGCTGGAGCCAGGATTTGAACCAAGTCCAAATCATTAACCTCTGAATTACCTCGTCCCCCATTTTAGGATAAAATAACCATCATATTTCCTTGTTTTTAGGGAAAAATGCTTATCATGTAAACTCAGAAGAACATGTGACTATAAATGTGACTTCAAAGTGCCTAGTGTTACTCAAACAAAAGTCTTAAGATGACATATAGCTGAACCCTGCTAACCGAGCTCCAGGTCTTAACTTGCCCTATAAAATTTGACACAATTTAATCCCCTTAACCTGTTTTCTGGGCCACTAATCTGTTGTTGTATCATGAATACCAATTGGGGAAGAACAAGAGTTAATGGTGTTCTAGCCCTAAGATGCATTGGCACCCTATCTAAAGTTGTTCCTGCCTTGTGCCCTGTGCCGCTGGCTAGGCACTGGCTTTCCCACGGCTCTGATTAAGCCGATAAGAAAATGAATGAATGTTGTTCTTAATGGCTTTTTTAATTCTATCTATATCATCCAATCTTGTTGTACAGTATGTAGGAGTTAATTATGAGGTTAATAATTAGTTGTTTATTCTATATTATAGAATTTAGCTAGAAGGAACAACTCTGAGACAGTAAAGTCAAAATCAAATTTATTTCTCTAGTGCTTTTTAGAATGCCGTTATATATCTAGGCCCAAAGCCCTAACTGAGTAAACATAGGGTGACAGTGAAAAAGAAAAACTCCCTAAATTTTGTAAACCGGTAACCTTGGGAGAACCAAGACCTAAAAAAGGACCAAACCTCCTTGGACAGCCTAGATGTAATAAGTAAACTACTGTAAGTTGCCTAATTAATGTGTGTATAGTAGTAGTTTGGATAAACAGAATCAAAATGTAAACTAAAGCAGAAAACATATTTAAAGAACACTATACTCCAGTTCTCTATAGTTGGTTATCAATTTATCAGACTGCTTCATGTACTCATTTCATGATTTGTCTGTATAACTGTATGCTATATATAACCTTACTGTTTAATTATGCATATCCACCAATGTCTATGCTGCTATTATTACACTAAGCCTTTTATACAGTCTATACATGTATATAGTATCCGATTTTTAGTTTATGCATGTAAATAGTGCTGTTTAATGTTTTTTTTATCGCATATTTGCACTGCCGAATGTTTTACTGTGGATATGCACTCCACTGTTTACATCGGTAAGTGTACTATTGCCATCACTCAAACAACTGTGATACTTTTGTTCCTTACTTATTCTGTTGATTTTATTGCTCTTTTTTCTTCTTAATATTATATACTTTCTATCTATCTATCTATCTAATGCAGCTGAATGCTTTCTGTATCACGCTATGTCACTTGAAACTAAATGCAGGTCTTTGTTGGCACTGCTGTTCTGTGACTTTCCAAGCTGGAGGGGATTTTTGATCAGCTGGTGTGTGTGAGCAAAGATTAGAGCAGACACAGATGTAGGACTGACTGGCGGGACTGAAGAGACAATACAAAGACTGGGCCCATGGTGCATGAATGAAACCTTATCTGGGTGTGGTGTCATGTGACCCATGTGCTGCACACAGCCTCTCTTGAGCTTTTTTACGCATCCTCATGATTCAGTATGATCATGCGAAGTCTACAAATCAGTCCTTGAAAGAGTGAAGGATCCATTTACTTGCCCGCCAGCATGATTTGTACATTGGACTGTCTGCTGGAGTGTGTCATTAGTACAAATGACTGTCTTTCAACTGTGTGTTTGTCTTCATGAGATTCTTCACGTTTAACTGGGCACTGTCTGTGGATGCCACGCATAGCTTAGTCAGCCCTTTTACATACTTGCATCAATACCAATAAGTGCTTTAGGGGTCATACGATCTCAATTCTAGGTCGTGCAAAGGTGCACGTTCTGCTTATATTTATTTAGCATCTTTTACAACCCTAAATCAGAAAAAGTTGTGACTGTATGGAAAATGCAAATTATTTCTTATTTTAAGTCTTACTTCATTGCAGACAGTAACAACCCAAGCTATTTCATGTTCTGTCTGGTCAACCTCATTTCATTTCATGTTAATAAACATCCATTCCTTGATAATCGTGAGAAGATCGAATCATGAACTGGTGATCATGAATCGAACTGTGAGTTTAGTGTTTCACCCCTAGTTAATTTAAATATAAAAAAAATGTACTTGGCCTTTTTAAGTCATGTTTTACAATGTTAGGAACAATTTTCCCGGTGTGTCTCAGTAACCGGCGGTATGTTTTTTTCTTCTTAGACTTGTACACATTGCAGAAATAAGTAATATTTCCTATCTATAAAGCATATTTCTCACATGCTAAGCACGTTACCAGCCTGTGTCAGACCACAAAGAGGAAGCCATGTTGAGCTGATTGTCACTGAAAAGCTGTCTGAAGAGATTCTGAATGAATTGAGTGCAACCGAGCTGCTGTGAATAAGAGCTGTGTTGCATCGACGGATAAGAGAAAGGAAATGATGGTCTGAAAAGCTTAAAGCAGCTGTCTGTCTCTTATGGGGAGGGGCTTTGGAATCTGTCTCTGGAGTCATAAATAGTCTGGAAGTTAGAGTGCTGATGTAGCATAAGGTCTCTTTCCTTAATGGAGGGTCATGACCTTGCACAGCAAACTACCCGGCTGGAGCAGAGTAGCTGGGATGGTTTGATGGATCTATTTACGTGTTTACTCTCGCCAAGATCGCCTAGATTCTGCCATAACAACGCATTAAATGCATACTGTTTTTTTAACATGCTAATAGTTAATTGAAATTCAGTCAATCATGGCCACCTCATCTCGTTTTCATACCATATTTCAGATTAATATGTAGTGTGGGTGTGTTGGCAGCATTACAGATACATGTTCAATTGAATTCTATGCAGGATAATATGAAATTAATGCAACGTTGCTGTAAGAAGCTAGGATATCTAAGCAAGCTAAAGCTTCCAAGTTGCTAAATAGATGAGGAAAGATGGGTTAAAGGTGCTGCAGCTCTCCCTACAGCCTGGACTATGTCACTGCAACTAAAGCCGAGTAACTAAAGCCGATTTCAGTCAGGTATATGCACAAACTACACCAAACCTATATTTAAAAAGCAAAGCTTCCCATTTTTACCCCTGCTTATCCTGGTCAGGGTTGTGGGGAATTCTGAGCCTATCCCAGAATTCCCAGGCTGCATCCTGGACAGGGCGCCAGTTCTTTGTAGGGTTTCATAAACACAATGCCCAATCTTCAAATTGCAAACCCACCCATTTGAACCCTGATCCTTAGGAACTGATGTTCCAGCAGCTGATTCTTACCTCCCAGCCACACACACACTGCCTAAAACCCCATTTAGTTACACATAATTCAGCTGTAAAGTATCGAATCTTCCTACAGTTTCTTTTTCTTTCTACTGTTGGGTTCATTATTAAGCCCAACTCCTCTTTCTGTCAGCTACCCCATCTGCCTTCTTCAAGGACTGATACACGACGCCGTACTGTTGCACATCTTAAGACGTGTTTGCAGAAAGAATGGGACAAAATAACACCTGAAACACTAAATCACTTGGTATTCTCAGAGCCAAAACGTCTTTTAAGTGTTGTGAGAAGGAATGGCAATATTACAAACTGGTAAATGGAAACGATGAAACGATGGTGCCCAGCCAAAACATGATATTTCTTGGGTTCTTACTGTCTGCATTGAAATAAACAAAAATGTAAGAAACACTGCGTTTCCTAAACGGTTCCATACTGTCCCAGCTTTTTACGATTTGGGGTTGCAATTCTAAATATTAAAAATGTATATTGCTATCGTAACCATTGCATTTAACACTATGAGGAAGCCATTTATATAGAAAGATCGAGCCTCTCTTGCCCCCTGCTGGTCTTTGTTAGAATGTAACTACTTTCGTCAAAAGAGAACTATTTCGGCACTAGTCATACTGAGATGCATAAGCATACCTTACAATGTAACTCCCAAATTATTATATTATTTGTTTCTTATTATAATACAATATAAAAGCTTCCATTTGTCTAATTTGGGCCCCAGAACTAACTAAGTAAAATAAATAAATAAAATAAAATATGACACAGACTTGCCTTAAACGCTAATTACAGTACATATATACTCACCGGCCACTTTATTAGGCACACCTGATCAACTGCTCATTAACAGACAGATCTAATCAGCCAGTCACAAAGCAGCAACTCAATGCACTCAATACATGGTCAAGACAAGCTGCTGAAGAATTGTGATTGACTGAACGTGGCACAGTTGTTGGTGCTAGACATTCAGGTCTGAATATTTCAGAAACTGCTTACCTACTGGCACTTTCACACAGCCATCTTTAGGGTTTTCAGAGAATGGTCTGAAAAAGAGAACATATCCAGTGAGTGGCAGTTCTCTGGGCAAAAATGCCTCGTTGATGCCAGAGGTCAGATGAGAATGGCCAGTCTGGTTCGATCTGATAGAAGGACAACAGTAACTCAGATAAGCATTTATTACAACTGAGGTATGCAGAAGAGCATCTCTAAACTCACAACACTTTGAACCTTGAAGCGGATGGGCTACAGCAACAGTAGACCACACCGGCTAAGAACAAAGAAACTGAGGCTACAATTTGCAGGGTCTCACCAAAATTAGGAAAGAGAAGACTGGAAAATCATTGCCTGGTCTGAGGAGTCTCGATTTCTGTTGAAACATGACATGACAGTCACTGTACTCAAATGGCCTCCACAGTCACCCAGATCTCAATCCAATAGAGCACCTTTGGAGTGTGGTGGAGCTGCGTGTTGCTATCATGTCATTATGGACCAAAATCTCTGAGGAATATTCCCAGCACCTTGCTGAATCTATGCCAAGTAAAATTAAGGCAGTTCTGAAGGTAAAAAAGGCATGTGCAGTACAGTACTAAGGTGAGCCTAATAATGTGGCCTGTAAATGTATATTTACAATGAACTGAATTAATATTACTGCTGCAATCACACACATTTCTAACAACATGAAAGTGTCCCATGAAGCCGACTGCGTCTAGCAAACAGAATCCATTTGAACAATAAGGTGAAGGATGAGTACAGTTCAGGTTGGACTAAACTCTTTTGTAGAACAGAAGGCAGGTTAAAAGTCTTGACTGAGGAGTTTCAGCTGTGTGATCATGAAATCCTTTGGCATGCTTTTGAGACATTTACATTTATCAGTTAATCCTCCAGATGAAGCTTTGTTACTCATGAAAAGGATGGCTACTGGAAAAATTAAGACTGATTTCATAGGGCAATACATTTTTCAACAAAGAAGTAAGGCCAGGATTAAATTAGCCGTTACCAGATGAGGCCCCTCCATCTGGGTGTGGCTCTAAATTACGTGTTCAAAGCAGTGTGTCCAATTAGCATCAGTGTTTTGTCCTATCCTTTTAATGCATATGTTTGCTCCAAAAACTCCCAGAGACAGGGAGTCAATGAGTGTCTGTTAGGTTTGCATCTGGTCTTCAAAGAAGATTTTGGATGCTGTTCTGTGCTGTTCACCAGGAGAACACTAAAATATTGAATTTCACCAAGACTAATGTCAAGTCAAGTAAGATTTATTTATATAGCGCTTTTTACAATGGAGCATTGCCTCAAAGCAACTTTACAAGTTTAGATTATCTCCTAATATCTACGTCCTATCCCAAATTGAGCAAGCCTAGGGCTACAGGGGCAAGGAAAAACTCCCTAAGTGTTCAGAGGAAGAAACCTTGGGAGGACCAAGACTCAAAAAGGGACCCGACCTCCTTGGGCAGTGTAGATGATAAATTAAGAATGAAACTAAAGTCATGGAGTCATAGTTCAAATAAAATGTGAAATATGCACATCGGCATCAAGTAGTCCGAGTCATTCTAGGATCCTGAGTCTAAACAGGAAAGTCATCTATTAACAATCACTGATGCCATGTGTAGCATGAGACCCCGGCAGCATTAGCTATAGCAGCATAGCTAGAAAGAGGAGAACCGGAAGGCAACACAGCCAAGAGGGATCACATGAGAGATCTGCAACCCAACGTCTCTGATCACTATAAGACTGTTCGACTATGAACCCCTAGCTCTGCCCTTATTCTAAGGCAAGGATGCACGAGTCAAGATCACGAGGACCGAAGCCCAGTTCAGCCAGACCGCCCACCCGACACTCCTGGCTAATGGACAAGGCAGGCAGGCCAGACATGACTCCAGACTCTGGCCCTAGTAACCCGATCCATGCATCCTGGTCTAAATCTAGTCAAAAGCCTGTGTAAATAAGTATGTGTGTAGCCTAGACTTAAAATTTTGGAGAGTGTCCGAGTCTCAAACGAAAGTGGGAAGTTTATTCCATAGTTGGGGGGCCATGTATGAGAAAGCCTTTCCTCCTGCTGTGACTTTTTTAATTCTAGGAACTAAAAGAAGTCCTGCACCCTGCGAACAAAGTAAACGAGCTGGATTGTAAACCTCTAAGAGTTCACTCCGATAATGTGGGACCAGGCCATGTAGAGCTTTATAAGTTATAAGAAGTATTTTGTAATCAACACGGAATTTGACTGGTAACCAGTGCAGTGATGATAGAACAGGAGAGATATGATCAAATTTTGTAGTTCAAGTTAGCACTTGGGCAGCTGCATTCTGAACTAACTGAAGTTTATTTATAGATTTACTAGAGCATCCAGTATGTAAGGAGTTACAGTAATCCAACCTTGAGGTTATAAACGCATGAACCAGTTTCTCTGCATCGTTAAAAGAGAGGATATTTTTAAGTTTAGCGATATTACGTAATTGAAAGAAAGCAATTTGAGTGATGCTGCTAATGTGCGCATAAAAGGGAAGATCTAAATCAAATATGACACCTACGTTTTTCACAGATGGACTGGACAATACCGGACAGCCATCTAGATTTAGGATAGATGTAGACAACCTGTCTCTCACAGCCGTGGGTACCACAAATAGAACCTCAGTTTTATCTGAGTTAAGTAAGAGAAAATTAAATGACATCCAATCTTTTATTTCCTTTACACAGTCCTCAATTTTGTTGATTGTAAGGCTGTCATTTGGTTTGGCTGATATGTACAGCTGTGTATCATCTGCATAGCAGTGGAAACTAATGCCATGTTTACGAATAACTGAGCCTAGTGGCAGCATGTACAAAGAGAATAAAAGTGGGCCAAGCACTAACCCCTGAGGCCATACTTCACTTTTGAGAGCTTAGATCTTAGATTATTTATATGAACAAACTGGTACCGGTTGGTTAAGTAGGACTTAAACCAAGAAAGTTCCAATCTCTTAATACCTACAGTATTTTCTAGTGACACTAGTGCAGCGTAGTGTCAAATGCTGCACTTAAATCTAACAGAACAAGAAAAGAAATACATCCCTTATCTGAGGACATTAACAAGTCATTTAGTACCCTAACTAATGCTGTTTCAGTACTATGATGGGGCCTGAAGCCAGATTGAAATGTTTCATAAATACCTGTAACTGCAGAGCTGCGTATAGACGGCTTTTTACAAGATTTTGGACAGAAACAGTAGATTTGAAATTGGTCTATAATTAGATATCACACAAGGATCAAGATTTTTTTTTTTTAATCAGTGGTTTGATAACGGCAGACAAAGGATTTGGGCACATAACCAAAAGTAAGGGATGAATTTAAAATAACTAACAGTGGCTCTATAATACTAGGTATTACTTGTTTGAGTAAACGTGTAGGAATTGGATCTAATAAACACGTTGTTGACTTAGACGAGCTGATCAGTGCGGATAGTTCAGTATTAGTAATTGGGGTAAAAGATTCTAATCTTGATTTACAGCTAATTAAACATGTCTTCACTAGTGCTGCATCAGGAAGGTTGCTGAATAGTTTGGTGATGTGATGAGCATCGAGTTTTATGCCTAATGTTTTCTATCATATTATTAAAAAGTGTCATGAAATCATTACTGTTAAAATTACACAGAACGTGAGAATCACTTTCTGTCTGATTTTCTGTTCATTTGGAGACTGTATTAAAGAGAAATCTTGGATTATTCTTATTTTTCTCTATGATTGAGGAGAAATATGCAGCCTGCTTATACTCTGCCATGCTGTCCCTCCAAGCAATCTTAAATACCTCCAATTTACTATGTCTCCACTTGCACTCTAGATGCCGTGTTCTTTGCTTTAAGGTACGGGTGTGGTCATTATACCATGGTGCTAACCTTTTATTCCTAATGCGTTTTGACCCTAGCAGGGGCATTCATGTCCAGGGTTGAGAGCGAACACACATTCTAATTGTCATTTAACACACTCAAATGATTGTTCTCCGTAGGTGGTAATTAAATTTCAAGTCTGATAGGTTTTTATAAACGCTCTGGAGTAGCAGATGTGATAAGTGGAGTGATAACGAAGCAGAAGGATTTTATTTATAGATATAGCCAAATACTAAAAGATAGTTGGATCCTGAAATCGAATACTTTGTGGGAAAACATCAAGTTATCTATATTGATACCAATGTTAATATTAGATCTAAGTATGATTACCGCGGTGTTGTCCCCCTCACATCTGAGTGATACCCATGGATTCTAAGATGGACTCGAAGCATTTTAAGTTTATCCTCGCATTGTCAATTGAATATGAAATCAACCTACAATTAAAGCCTTATCTGTTGACAGTACTAAAGCAGGAAAAAGAAAAGTTAGCAAATTCCTGAAGAAATGCTGAAATAGGGACCAGGAGGGCGGTAAATCGTGATAAGCTGAAAAGAGTGTGGTTTTTTACTTCCATAATGATGGGTCAGTCACATTAAGAATCAGTATTTCAAAAGAATTAGCCTTGTAATGGGATTTAGCTGTAACACCTAACTCTTTGTCAAAAATTGTGGCTACGCCTCCCCCCCCGACCATTAGGACGAGGGCGATTAGCATGACTGTATCCAGGAGGTGAGGCTTCATTTAAGGCTAAATATTCATCAGGTCTAATCCTGTCTCAGTGAGACAGAGAGCGTGTAAGCGTTTATCGGTGATTATTTCATTTACAATCACTGCTTTGCTTGTAAGTGATCTAATGTTAAGTAGTCCTAGCTTTAGTCTAATGTTGTTATTTCTCTGGGGGTTATCTGTGTTTATTCTAATTAAATTATTAAAACAGACTTTTTGAGAGCGTTTACGTTTAGAACAGATGCGGGTAACAGACAGTTTCAATAACGTGAGTTCTGGGTGACGGTGCATGGCTACCAGCAGACAGTTGGTTAAGCCTGACTGTCTGCTGCCTGACCCCTGCTCTGGATAGTCAGCCCCTAACCAATCGGGCCAAAAGACTATGGGCAATGTTGCAGGAGATGAGAGCGACACCGTCCCATCCTAAAAGGCCAGGCTTACCCTCAAAGGATGTCCAATTGTCTATATAGCCCACGTTGTTTTCAGAGCACCACTTGGACAGCCAGCAGTTCAGCGACCATAACCTGCTGTAGGCTTGGTCATCTCGCCGCATTGGGATGGGGCCAAAGCACACTCCTGCATCGGACATCGTCTTCACCACTCTCTACAAAATTAGCCTTAGTAACCTCTGACTGTCGAAGGCGTATATCATTAGCCCCTACATGAACAACTATCCTCTCGAGTTCACTAAGACTCGTTACAATGTCCGGCACTCTGGCTCCCGGGATACATGTAACTCTAGCTGCTGGTGTCCCTAAAGGGGTAGCTAGTTTCACGTGTCGTAAAATTGTGTCACCTATGACCAGAGCTCTTTCAACAGGCTGCTAATGAATAATATGGACACGTGTAAACATTATTACCGCGTTTAAATTAAACGTAAGGTAGTCTTAAGGCAATCACCTGTCGTGCCATGTGTCTCTCACAAACAAAACCCAGAGGAGCCTCTGGAAAGATAAAAACACAGTGAAAAACAAAATACATACCATTTGACTTCTATTGTTTTAAATATCAGGACATAATAAAAAACATCAGGTTTTTAGAAGGTCTTAAATGAGGTAAATACAACCTCAGATGAACAGCAATGATTTTAGAGAAGCAATTGTTGCTGCCCATCAGTCTGGTAAGGGTTATAACTCCATTTCCAAACAATCTGAAGCCTTTCATTCTACAGTGAGAAAGATTATTCACAAATGGAAAACATTCAAGACAGTTGCCAGCCTTCACATGAGTAGACATCACAGCAAGTTCACTCTATGGTTAGACCACACAGTGCTCAGAGAAACTGCAAAAAACCCAAGAGCTACATCTCAGACTCTACAGGCCTCAGCTCGCATGTTAAATATTCAAGTTCATGACAGTGCAATTAGAAAACGACTGAACATGTATGGCTTGTTTGGAAGGGTTGCCACGAGAAAGCTTTTCTTTCTAAACAGAACATGGCAGCACAGCTTAAGTTTGCAAACTTGGATCTGGACAAACCACAAGACTTTGGAACAATGTGCTTTGGACAGACAAGACCAAAGTGGAGATGTTTGGTCATAATTCATAGTGGCACATTTAACAAAAACCACATACAGCATATCAGCACATACTGTACACCTCATACCAACTGTCAAACACGGCGGTGGGGCTGTGGTGATTTGGCCTCGTGTTGGAGCCACATGTCCTAGGCACCTTGCAGTAATTGAGTCGACCATGAAATACTCTGCATACCAAGGTATTCTAGAGTCTAACGTGAGTCCATCTGTCCAACAGCTAAAGCTCGGCCAAAACTGGCTCACGCAGAAGGACAATGATCCCAAACACACCAACAAATCTACAACAGAATGGCTACCAAAGAAAAGAATCAAGGTGTTGCAATGGCCCAGTCAAAGTCCAGACCTCAACCCAATTGAAAAGCTGTGGCGGGACCTTAAGTGAGCTGTGCATAAGCAAATGCCCACAAATGTCATGAACTGAAATTCCTCCAGAAGTCATAGAGTAAACAATTACTTCAAGTTATCGCTGCTAATATCATACATGGATATTAGAAAACCTATACTTCATACTTGGATTTTCCATTTTGGCTTCATTTTTATTAAATACATAATGACACCTTGGAATCTGTTGTGTGTTCTTCTTCATCTTAGGTTGTATTTACCTAACAAAGATCTTCTAAGGACGAGATGATGTATTTTATATGTCCTGATACATTGAACCATAGAATTCATAGAATTTGTTTTTTCACATGCTTTTAAATATCTGGACTTTCAGTGTCTGGATCCACACAGCAGGACCGTCAGCTACAGGAAGTCACCAGACTTCATGATGCCAGGAAACCGCTCAAATCTGAAACCTTACATCACCATAGATGGGACTGAACCAGTATGAACCACACTGATTTGGATCCCGCCTCTGGCAAGGTTTCAGTTGCGTTTCAAAGTTGTTTTGGTCTCCTTTAACAGTATTGTCCAGGTATAGTTTCCTGGCACCAAATTTCAGCTTACACCATTTGTATTTTCTGGATGTGTGTTTTCAGGATATGTCTTCCTTGTCAAAACTCCCGAGTCTCAAGTCACCCTGGTTCTGGGATGGTGTGATGCACAGCACAGGGCAGGGGTGCCCCGATATTACACGGTCAGACATCAGAACACTCACAATACTGGAAGAAAGTTTTAAAGAGAAACCAGCAGCTTTTTCTGTTTGAATATGTTGCGACACAGCTATGCATCCTAAATACCAAATTTAGATGCTGCACCCATCCTATAAATGTTACTAAATATGGTGTCAAACACCATAGAAAGGAACCTGGCTTTTTACATGAAGTACAGCAAAACAGATTTGGTGGTAGCCTAGTGGTTAAGGTACTGGACTATGGACCAAAAGGTCCAGGGTTCAAATCCCACCTCTGCCAAGCTGCCACTGTTGGGTCCTTGAGCAAGGCCCTTAACCCACAATTGCTTGGATTGTAAGATTGTACCAATTGTAAGTCGCTCTGGATAAGGGCATCTGCTAAATGCTGGAAATGTAATGGAGCTTTGTTGAGGCTCTACCCTCTAAATCCTCTAAATGCACAAGATCAGACATTAGCGCTGCTCTAGTCCCACAGCCATAACATGCTTTACAAATAGGATGTCATTTAGTAATTTAGTGAATAACCATTTAGATTAGTTTTGTATGTAAGCAACTGATGAAACACACTTTTTTTTTTCTTTAGCTTAAATGTAAAGGTGAATAAATCTTTATGTACTGTATTATTAGTTTGATAGAAAATAAGCCAAACATATGGATGTCTGCTCTGTGGCCAGACATTTATGGCCTGAAGTCATATTGTGATACCAAACACGACCTTATTGCCTGTTTTCTCTTCAAACTCTTACATGAACTTGAGAACATTATGCAAAATTATTCAATAATACCTGCAGTTTTTCATTCAGATAAGGGTAGGGAAGGATGAAATTGAGGTTAAACTGTTTTTTCAGCTGCTTTGCAGTTCAGCAAAGTGATGTCATGTTTAATAAGCTGCAGAACACAGCAGAAGCTAGCAGAGCACAAGAGACAGTAAGTTAGAATGGGAAGGGGTGAAGCAGCAGTTTCAGTCCTTTATGGCCACAGCAAATGCATGGTTTAAAGTTTCCCTGCTCACACAATATGCCCAATATGCAAGTAAAGTAGGTTCTAGAAACCTGGATGAAGCACACTATACAGCATAATGGGAAATAATTCCAGAACCTGTGTGAAAAGTGCCTGTGGGAGGAGCTAGTAAAGTATGTAAGGGAAGATAGACTAGGGAATATAAGTACTTGACAAAGAATGAAGACCATAGAAACTGTGGTTAGAGCAGGAGAACCTCTGCTGTGACCCTCCAGGACTATAAGGGGCTGGCTTAGGTGCAGTTAGAGAAAAGGCAGCAGGAAGACAGTTACAGTAAGAGCCGGGTCTCCAGCACCACAGCTCTCAAAACACACTGGATGGATGAATATGGCTTGTTTTTAAATGAATGTTACTAATCCAGTCTGTTCTGAGAACAGCTGCACAAAGAGAGCTGAAAGTGTCTGGATTAGACGTGTCTTTAGGTGTGCAGGAACAGAACACAAGCCCAAAGAGAAAAGGATGAAGAGACAGAGGACTGAAGGAAGTACAGATGTCATGACATTTATTCAAGGCATGCTACAATTAAAGTCGATTAGGAAAAAGCAGAGACCCCATCTGAGGAGTAGTAATAATAATAATAATAATAATAATAGCTATAACTCTAATAAGGATTATGCATATTAGTAATAAGAAATTTAGCAACACAAAATGAACGCTTTCTACCCAACACAAACCAAGAACAAACAAAAAACCCTCCAATCAACCATGCACTTCAAAAATTAGAAAATATGCTTCTTTAATAGTTATCTTCTATTTGCATTTTATTACATCAAACTCATAAACTGAATCCGCTCGTCGTCTTTCTCCCCATTTCCCCACAGCGTCACATAAACGACTTTACAAATGAAAGCTGGTACTGCTGTGATATCAAAATACAGAAGACAAATCGTATTTCTGTTGATAAATATAAAAACCAGTTCATATTGATGTGGTTGTATCTTGTTCCCAGAAACCTTTTTAAACTTTTTTTTGGCCAGGTTGAACAAAAAACGGAGCAAACAAACAAAAAAACCAAACAAACAATGGGAACACATATTTACAGCACTTGTTTCTGTTTGGTAGTGGAACATTCATACAAGTTTTATATAAATTAGGTATCTCAAGGCGCGTCGAGCATCGCGAGGTCCATGCAGGCACTTCTGTATGTGCGCTGTGCCTGAGCAACACCTCCGTGGAGTTTAGTCCCTCCCTTTTAAATATTAATTTACAATCTCAGTTAATTGTAGCCCACATAATTTAGAAAATGAAACAGAAAATAGAAAAGTCTATAGATGGCTGAAATTTTAAGCCCAGAAACACCTTGAAACCTTTGAGTGCAACGGTAGTTACTTTTTGCATGTGACTGGTGTGCATTTTGGGAAACAGTTCAGACAGCCAATGTTTTTCTCTCGATCAAGTTCTGCTAGTTACACATGCGTAATCCAAAACATGAAATGCATACTGATTTGTCACGGATCGAATTTTTGTCAAGATTTCATCTACCCAGCATCACAGAAGATCATAATATTAAACATTTCTTCAACAAACCACTGAAAATGATGAGGTCTGAGAGTAAGAGCATACAAACAGCCATTACACCCGTAATCTGATTCTTCATAAGGTTTGCCTCGTAAGATTGACAGTGGTATGGAACTTAAGAGCTGAACAGCCCTGTAAACCCAATTCTAGTCAGATTCCTTTGGTTTCATTTCTTAATCAGTATATGCTGCAGAATAGTAAAGCTTGATTGTGTAAAGACGAGATGAAATCTATCAGTAGGGATTTAGCTTAAAATGTCACCTAAAAAAACTGAAAGGAATTTTAATTTTAGATCTCTGCTCCAGGTATATGTAATTTTTTCCTAGTCATATGTTACCATTGACTTGTATGGAATTTTTTCTACAATTAAATTCATACTAATAAATAGCCAGATTAAACAAAGTTTAAGCACAATTAAGTTAGACGAAGAAATGGCATTTCTAACTAAAATACATTAGTGTAATTTGTTACTTTGGTCTGTATATAAATGATTGACTGTTGACTAGCAGAAAAACTAATTCAAGATATTTTGATTTAGACATCACATTTTAATATGCACTTAACATGCATTTAATTCATTTTGTCATTTAGCTTTTCCAAGGCGATGCGGTCTTGAGGCCTTTTCAGACCGAGTACGATTTTTATGCATAAATAAAACGAACTTTTAACGTAGTGGGACCTTCACACCAAGTCCGATGCATTTTTTTGTCTAAACACTGAAATTTCCCTGTCTACGTTTGCTTTCTTTAATTCCTCTTTTTTCAACGTGTCACAGAGATTTTGCCGTGTCTTTTTCACATTGTCAAGAGGTGGGATTTGAACCCTGGACCTTCTGGTCCATAGTTCAGTACCTTTTGACCTTGGTTTACCACCGCAGTCAAACATTAACATATAGGGATTTACATAAAATTGTGGCTGGACATGACTTAACGCTTGACAAGATAAATGTTTTGATTAACGTCTTCATCTAACAGGACTGTAGATATGATAAAATAAGACATTATAAATGTTTCACCCTGGCTTCATTTTTAGGAACATTCCAGATACTTAGCCCTAGCATTAACATTAGGAACATTACAGATAACAATAACAGTCTGGATTATCAGTCCAGGCATTAATATTAGCAAAATTCCAGACACCTAGTCCTCAATTTATGACGAGTCAATATTACATAAGACTATGGACATTCCAAATATTAACATTCTGGACCAGCCCTGACATTAGGACTAACAAAACCCTGGAAAGTCGGAACATTTGGGATACTCAGCCTTGGCATTATTACCAATAGAAAATAACATTCTGGAAAGTTCAAATGAATTAAGACTAGTAAAATTCTGGATAAAACAACATACCAGATATTTAGTGCTGGAATTCTGACCAATAAAAATAGTATTGCAGATATTTTGTCCTGGACTTGGGAGGTCAGAATGGTTTTGTAGGTCTGGCATTAAGTATGAGATTTAAAATCTGTACTAGGAAATTGTTGCAGATACCTAGAGTTGGCTGGTATAATAGGTGACATTTTAAGCTAACCCGGGTTGTTGTACGTGGTCGTTCTTGTTTGGATGCAACTAACCTAAACTTAACCGTAGTAAACAAGGCTTCAGGTCGTCTGAGCAAAGTGGAGCCGCCAATAAAATGTACACCATCAGTTTCATTCAAGGATATTCACACATCAATAACAGGCGAGCAAAACATTCAATGTCGTTATGGTAACTCGTTATCGGGGCAAATGGTATGGCTTAACCTTCTGTTTGAGGGGAAACATAAACAAGTTAGAACACATTCACTTCAGTGGAAACCAGACTTGTAACAAGAATGCAAAAAGAAACTTAAAACCCAAAACCACAATTAAGAAGTGTGTTGGTTCTGATATACATACAGGAAGAAAGTTACAAACAATCTAGATGAAAGGCACATAAACTTTGGTCCTGCGTTATTTGAGTTCAGTAGAAAACCCAGAAAAAAGCTGAAAGCAATGTTCCAGACTGTTGGAGTGACAGGCGGATATCAACAGGAAATTGTCAAACGTCATGGCGGGATGATGTTGCCTGAGTCGAGACAGGACTGACTATGATTTAGATGAGAAAACAAAACAAACACACAGGCTTGAGATGTAGTCTAACCGTACGGATCAATGTGAACTGCTTTAGTGCCATTTGTTTCTGAAGTCTGGCTTTTTCTCCTGTTTGTAAATGAAAAGCTTTACAGATACAGCATACAGCGTTGCGCTGTTTCCAACACGCACACACACACACTCACTCACACACACCGGGATCATGTCCCCTATCTCTCTCTCTCTCCATCTCATCTGCCATCTTCTCTCACCCACTCTCACGCTCTCGCTTACATGGGCACAGCTAACTGACATGAGGAGAGTCTCACACAACAACCTTTATCCAGTTTTCACATCCTTACAAATCAAAGAAATTAAATCACTACAGAGCGCAAAACAGACCACACCCCCTAAAATATATATATAATATAAAATACAGTAAATTAGATAAGAAACTCCAAAACCACACAGACTTAAACATACACCACACACACACACACAGGCACACAGAGGGGAGGTCTCAGACTGCTATGCTCAGAAACTGCACTGAAGGCAGAGCTTAAAACCTGCACTGAATGCTGTGGGCACCTCCAGACACTCCAAACGATTTGGGGACTGGATTAGACAGGATGAAGCAGGTCTCAATCAAGTCCGACTTGCATACTAATGAGGACCGACAGGACTGACGGATCACACCCTTTGACTGCATGTGACCAGAACAAGTGTCATTTTTCATCAACATCAAATGTGCTCTCCTAGAGCAAAGTCACGCAGGTGGGATTAACAGCCTCACACCTTAAGGTTTTGCTATCTTTCAAGGCGTTTCGTCATCCCGAGACGAAACGCTGCGAGATCCTACGACAGCACTGTGCCGAGTTCCCCAACTAGGCCTCTCTTTTTTGATTTAGTTCTTCACCCACT
Organism: Ancistrus triradiatus; assembly: GCA_025084515.1. Classification (NCBI taxonomy): domain Eukaryota; kingdom Metazoa; phylum Chordata; class Actinopteri; order Siluriformes; family Loricariidae; genus Ancistrus; species Ancistrus triradiatus. The sequence goes on along the minus strand of JAJAGP010000003.1, from coordinate 692,729 downwards.
CTCTAAGCAAGTCAAGAGAGTCCCACAGCATTCACCGAACATTTAAACCATACATTTCTCCTGCGTGCCTTCAAAGCACCGAACGTTAAATTACAATTCGAAACAGACCACACAATACTGAGTCCCCACAAATATACACGTCTAAAAGAACCTAGGACAAAAATAAAAGCTCAAATTAAATCAACCCTCTCACCAATCCCACAAAATAGTACTTAAGATATCTTAGGTAATATTTCTAAAACCTATTTGATTATAAACACATCATAAGGCACATAAGAAAATTAAGTAAATACACAGTAAATATGATTTTTTTTTTTTTTCTCACCATGATCTGCTGATTATAGTGGTACAAAAACCCGGAGAGGATTCAAATTTGTCTTTTCTGCTTTTCTCCATAAAAAAGAACAAATTACCAAAAATAAGTAACTTCTTTTTTTTTTTTTCCAAAAAAAATCTCGACAATCGTTAAATAGACCTGAATAGTTTTGCTTTATGTAAGACTGTAAACTTAAAAAAACAAAACAAATAATCGATCAATTTCTTTTGCGTTAGTGAAGAGTGGAATCGCTTCGGGTGAAATTAGCAGAAGGAAAAAGGTCACTCTCATGCCTTGCAATTTTAGGATCTATTAAAACATTTGATTTTTCTATTTTTAATGCAGACTTTGTTTTTCCTTTTATGGGACTCAGTTAGGCAAAGGAACAGGATTAGTGCCCTCCAGAGGTCCTCAGTGGATCTGCAGCACCCCTCCAAGTTAAATTAAGGCTCGACCTGGGCAGCGTAAGACGCCACCGGGCCTGTTGCACATGTTTATCGCGTCTAATCCAGCACAGCTCGTACAGTTCAGACAGCTCTTGAGAGGTGTATGAATATTAGAACCAGATGTGCTGCATGAGATGAGCCGAAACTCCAGCCATTTGTTTGGAGGAATACTCCAGCATTTCACCTGTCCATATATAGCATCTGTATCTGATGTGATTACCACAAACGACGACTGACGTTTAACTGCACCGAGGGAAAAAAGTGTAAAGGCAGTTATAAGAGAGTCATTAAACATTAATTAAAAAACGTCAATTAAACTCTGAACTTGTATCAATTGTATTTCAGAGATGAGGCGTTGAATCTATTACGAGTTGCCAGTGTGGTCGCGTGTGATGGACACTACAGAATGTAAGCAGGTAAGCTTACTGAATTTGTAAAGCCGCACTTGGACATTTGGACAATCAGGTTACATAGGTGATGCAAACAGTCGTCCATTTTGGTGCAGTCAGCATAGCCTTGGCTAGGGATAGATCGGTGAGAATGACTACGCATTGGAGAGGAGTCCATCTAGCTTAATGTCTACTTCAGCAGAGCTATTAAAGAGACAAGGTTGTGGGTTCATCGTATCCTCATCTTTTAACATAAAGTGCCATTCTGACACAAGGCTACAATTAGCATTTCCTCCATTTTGGCATCTATAATTCTACTATACAAAGCCCCGCCCCTTCGGGTCACCGTGGCCAAAGCAGTAGCGCTATTAGTTGAAATTTGAACTGAAATTTCGCTAATGATATTGTTGAAATCGGTCATGGTGGCAAATCCCATTGAAATTACTCTGATTTTGCAACAAAATTTCACTCACTAATGTGTAGTGTGACTGCAGCTTAATGCTCTTTAAACTTTGTGAGAACAGGCTTGGTGTTCATGTGGCTCCTAACACGATGGAACACCAATGCAGGCATCTGGGTTCGATTTCATGAACTGGTTTATGCCCACACCATGTTCTCCAGGGATAGGCATGGCCGCCAATGCCACCATGACCAGGAAAAAAGCAGCTTTCTTACTTTAAAACTCTTAGTAAACTAAAAGTTTACTGACCAAATATAAGTCCTTGGCTTCTATAAGACATGATTTTTGAGTATACAGGTCACATTAACTTCTATAACTTCTATGTATTTAGCTGTACTAGCAATGATTAATGTTTATACCCTACAGGTGGTTGGGAAAAATGCTGGAGTGTTCCACTAACAACCCCCATGAGCACCGGCACACTTCGACCTTACACTGGCCATCCCTAACGTTATCACGTCCCTAATTAATGCATCAGAATTGACAGTCGAAGAGATCACGAATACTTGTGAAACACAATATTTAATCCCTTCAGTATGGCTGGCTCCATTACCACAGGGATACTTGTCTGCTCTGTCTGGCTCTCTTCCTTGCTTTTCATGTTTTGGCTTCATTCACATTTGGAGGCATTTAGTGTGGGACAGCAAGGCAAAAGAGAGTGGAGGCTGCTTGAAGAAGACCAGAGCAGCCCAATGATCAAAAAGGGAGACGAGCCCACGGAACCAGATGTAGTAGAATGGGACAGGTCCAGTCTGCGCGATCGGATTCTATGGGCACGACCTAGCAAGAATTACTCATACAGAGCAGAGCGAGCTTGCCAAGAGAGAAAAGCTAACCGACAAAGTTAAAAGGGAAAGCATCGGATCTGAAAGGATCGAATCAGGGAACCGTATGTATGAAGAAATAATCCGTTCCCACCAAGAAAGCATTGTTGGGGGCTACATCATTCACATTCAAAAATGACATTTACATGGAGGCGGGGCCTCCTGACAGCTGGCCACTGCTGATTGGAGTGTTCCAGTAAGACTGACAACTAGCTGGCCACGCTTTCCCCGGAATGGTCGCGCACGTCAGGTGTCTTTCGTCTCATAAAAACAGTCTCGGCGGAATCGGTCCAGGCGCCGACGGTCACATTCAGTGTCCCCACATGAATAGACAAGGCAATGGTCCAGGTGAGGTGGGCCCACGATGGTCTCGTCCGAATGAAATCACAGTCGGAAAAATAAAATCAACCCATTTCACAGGAGAACGCAAACGTTCACCATCTATTCACAGATTCATACTGGTTGGTTCGACAGTAAGCACATACAAAGCGTCAGCGTTCGCCATGCTGCTCGGTGACCAGTCCGGCCGAGTCAGCCGCGCTTCGAGAGTTAATCCGTCCTCCCAATATTTTCTGCTACTCAAATACAAGAACAGCTTGTTGGTGAGGAATGTCGCTACAGGGTTTGGACCCAGCAGCACCTTGTGATGACATCAGTGACATTAAAAGGCGATGGATGGTCTTTGCCGTCACCCATCCCATGTCTCCAACTGGAAAGAGCAGCAGGATCTGGTAGAGCACCTGGTTAAACAGCCAACAGTTATGCAGCTACAGGCGTATCCATCTCCAGCTACAGGCGTATCCACCTCCAGCTTTCTCCACAAATATCAGCTAATGCAGCCAAAAGATCGTTTCCAGCTTATGACAGGAATTTCTTCCTCTTGCATTTTGCTGAAGCCATTAAAAGATGGCTGTACAGTAATGGCTGCGGAGAACAGAAAACAGGAACCTTCCTAGAAAAGCTCCCAGATCTCCAGCGAGCCCTGAACTCAGGACAACAACAAAAAAAACAATCTTCAGTCTCTACCTGAAACTTATACAGTAGTTTCTAGCTTCTTTAAAGTTTCCTGTTAAAATCTCTAAATCTACCCAGTTTGTGGGTTTTTTTGTGTTTTTTTATTTTATTTTATTTTATTTTGCCTTGCCTTGAAGTACATTGTTAATCAGTCAGGCTTTGTCACTCGATCACCCATTAACAGCGCCCAAGCAGTACAAAGAGTGGCAGCTCAGGGAATGCTGGGCAAAGGAGGGTGAGGGCAAGGGTGTTAGATGGTGGACTTGGAGAAGGACACTCTGAGATGGTGGTTCTCCCCAAGGTCATAGTTGTGAAGGTCGATGAGAGCCTGGATGGCCTCCTCCACTGAGCCCACCTGGATCAACGCCATCTTGCGGTCCTTCCTGTTGGCGCAAAAAAAATATATTAAAAACAAAATCAAAATAACAAATAATGAAATCATATTTCAAAATCTATGAAGAAAATAAATGCCATTTACCAGTATAAACAATTAAGCTACTATTCACAAGACGAAGTCAAACAACTCTGAACTAAAGTTGACATCCATTTAACTGCGGGCAGCACAGTGGCCAAGTGGTTAGCACGGTCACCGCACAGCTCGAGAACATCAGTTCAATCCAGACCTCGGACCCCCCACCCCATGTTTGGAGTTTCCATGTCCTCTCTGTGTCCAAATGGGTTCACTCAGGGTACTCTGGTTTCCTCCCACATTCCAAAGACGAATGTTAAACTCCCTGGTCGCTCTAAATTGCTCCAGTGTGAGTATGTTTGACTAGTATCGTTCCAATCTTGTCACAAATAGCCATTGATTCTGCTTTAATGACAAACAAACAAACTACTTGTACCTTTAACAATGCAGTTCTTTAAGTGACTCAGTCTGGACCTTGCATGCTCTGGTTGAGAAAATGATCTGAAATTGCTTTCAATTACGCAATCAGACCAGAGGGAGAGAGAGAAAACTAACACTGCCATTGCTGATCAGAACAAGGTCAATCAGTGCAGCAAAGACATTGTTCTCAGCCACTGAATTGTCAGGAAATGTTTCTGATAAAGTCTGCTGTGGCTGGTAATGTTTGGCTGGAATAAACAATGGCTGTCATGTGAAAAACAGGGACAACATGTACCACTTTTCTAGCCAGCCTTAAAAATCCAGCCGACCTCAAAACAGCCCCTAGCTTCTTATTTAACCATTTAGCACTTACAGGATCCTGAATAATATGTTATACAACGGAAACTAAATAATAAACCTAGGGTTTAATCATCTTCTGGGATAACCCTATTCTAGCTCTAACCACTAATCCATCTCTCGCTGACCTGCTGCTGTTAAGATACACTGATAAATAAGACTGATAATCCTCAAACATCATAACTGAGTCTTGGATGACGCTGATGAATTCTAGGATGTTCTGCAGTCACATGCAGAAGCTCCTCCAGTGAATAAGCTAGCATCAATACTTAGATTTCCACTTCTTTCTTAGTGACTATACATTTTCAGTTTAACCAACCCGTCTCATTCTTTCCCCGAGACTCTTATTCACAACATGCTACACCCAACAACTTACACAGGGGTACCTCTGTTCTCGACCATCGTCGAATTCGGTTCTCAATGCATTTTGCCTAGAAAAATGTGTCTCAGCTCTTGTCGTTTGCTCGGTACTCGGCGCATCTGTTTAAACTCGAATCCCGATTCATGATTCAGTACACAGTGATTCAGATTCACAATAGGCCTTACTCAGAGAAGATGTTTCCATCTGCAGTACTGTATTCTTAGTGCAAATAAGTCTCCATGGGTCCTAAAATGGTTGGTTATAAGAGCCAAGCTGCAGTTAGCTTAGCAGCTATGCTAGTGCCCAGAGTTCACCAACAGAGTAAGTGTTTTGCTTCAATGTAAAGTTATAATGCCTTATACAGCATGGATTTTCTGGGGGTCTGGAACAGATTCATTCAATTCACATTATTAATTAAGGGAAAAATGTACTCGTTATTCGTTGTTTTCGTTTCTCGACGAGCTTTCTGGAGCAAATTAATGAAGACAATCGAGGTACCACTGTACTGTCTACTCAATACTCCTTTATATTCGGCTAGACAAGGACTCATAAGAACTTAATCCCAGGGGAGCATGGGTTCATTCTAGGGCTGCAACAACGAATCGACAAAATCGATAATAATCGATTATTAAAAGCGTCGACAACGAATTTCATTATCGATTCGCTGTGTTGCATGATTTGTGTGTCCCCCGCCTTATCATATTCGCTTACGCTACTTGCACTTGCGTCCGGCACTTGCGGTCAGCGCTGGAAAAAAAACACGAGCGATTGAACGGAGCGAGGCGGAGCCAGCGCGGACGCGGAATCTTCAAAATAAGTTAGCATTAAGGCTATGTCCACACATTCTGACGCCTCTGTTCTTCAGTGTAATGAAAAAGTAATAATTGTACATTTATTTGTAGATTTGTAACAAGTTCGGTCAGCAGTGTTACAGCTGGCACTATTTTGGCTACGTCCGCTATTGCACAAAATCGCCTCATGTAAACAAAGGTGATAACGGCGCACAAATGACGTTACAAGCAAGAAACTCCGTTTTCCGAGTCTACACGACAACGGTGAAAACGGATTTTCTGAAAATCTTCACCCTGGAAGGAGTTTTGCAAAAAAAAGTCCGTTTTCGTGTGGACAAACGGTCAAAACGCATAGAAAAAGCTACGTTTTTAAAAATACCCGTGTTCATGTGGACAGGGCCATTGTCTCTAAAAAGAGAGCCAGCTTTAGCCTGGAGCATGTTGACATGATAACATTTTTGGATTGCAATGCAAAGTTCCTAAAGAAAGGGAGTGAATGAGTTTGTATGTAGTGTTTGCATCAGAGACGCACTTATTTTTCTTTATTATTTAATTTGTTATTTTAATTTATTAATGAATTAAATTTATGATTATTCATTTATTGTAAGCACTTATTTGCTCTGTTATTTAATGTTATATTTCTGAATAAAGACATGGAAAGTTTTTTTTTTTTTTTTTTTAAATCCGATTCATCGATTAATCGAAAAAATAATCGACCGATTAATCGATTATTAAAATAATCGTTAGTTGCAGCCCTAGTTCATTCATCATCTCACAGAGCCTGTGCTGCCTCTGGCTCAATATCTGGTGTCTAGAGTTTTGGTAGATGCCATTCTATTGTTCACTCTGTAATAACTGTTCAGGCCCATATCCCTCATAACAGCTGCCACTGACATAACATCACTACATGTGAAAAGTTAAACTATTAACTGTTAGCTGGGATGGCCAATTTATGTTTAAAAAGTTTAATTGAGAAGCCTTGCTCCAGAGAGACAAAAGCAAAACACATATCTGAAATGCTAGATTTCTAGAGATCATCCATACACTGTGTATTACTGCAGCTAAATAATCAATCTTAAACTTGGTGATCTAAAACAAACATTTTTGTTCTTTTAGATTCAGTTTTTAGTTGGTGTAAAGACTCGCACAAATCCTTTGTATACTGATGACGAACAATTCAAATATTTAATCACATTAATTGCATTTTTTGCTTGCTCATGTTTGACATTGAAGAAATAAATTTGCTTTAAAGATAAGCTCCAAAAGAATGAATGTATTATTTTTTTAACACACAAAAACACAAAAGTGAGTGACAATGACCAAAATGACAGCTTGTTAATGCAAAAGTATTCATCTTTTCATTTTCTAAAATAGGAACAGCACGTTCCAGTTGTTATCTGGTGTGCCAGGTATTTTGTTACACAGATTTTTGGGTACGTAGAATATAGGGAATAGGGACCATTTTGGACACATCCCATATGTATAGACACCTCATATTGTAAAACAACAAAAATTGCAATTACTGGAATTAAAAGTCATTTTGCCGTTAACATGTTATGAATGCGTTCATTTTGACAGCAAATTTTGATTTAGTTTTAGTCATAGTCTTTTGACTAAAATATAATTTAGTTTGTCATAATTTAGTCATCTGAATTGTTTTTAGTCTTAGTCTAGATTTAGTCTACTAATTATAATAGGATTACAGTAGATTCCCTAAAATATGAAATGTAAAGGTTGCAATACAATGCTTTAACAATTCCCTTGAATTATTTAAATCATTATACGCACTTAGACAAAATGAAACATCTACATGCACGCATTGATAATAAAAAGTGTACATTAAAGTGGTTGTAACTCAAAATTACCACCACAGATCTGCTTCAAACTTGGTGTGGACATTCAGAAGATATTCTTGAAAAGAGTTGGAATGGACTATATATTATAAGATCTGATTAAGATATAAGCTCAGGTCTATATGCATCCATTGATTAAATCAGTACACAGTAAAGTGGTCAGCAAAACTCAATTTCCACCAATCTGCTTCAAACTTTGTGCACACTCGTGAGATGTTTTAGAATAGAATGAAGTTAGAATAAATGATATACTATGAGCTTTACTAAATATTTAAGATCAGGTGGTCTGACGTATGTTTATGCTCTATATACATTTATTCCTAATTATAGTCATGTTACCCCAATACTCATTAAAGATGGTATGAACACTTTAGACAAAGTAAAATATATCCACGTCGTGAACTGGAAACATATTTTAATCCCTACTTTATTCGCTGAAATACTGGCTTGGACATAATGAACTTACTACCGTAATACCGCTAAAATAGGAGCTCGGGACATTTAGGTGCAGATAGCGTGGCTGCAGTTTTCGCGCCACACGGTTTACAAAGAGTCTTGTTTTCCTTGACATCAAGTGAGAAATGTGCCCATATATCGACTCTCCTCGTCCTCTGGGTTTTGACATTTGTCAAGTTGCCTACTTGCCTACTACAGACTTCTCGCTGTTTGCGTGTGTATGTTTATGTCTCTGAATTGCTTAAGAACTCGTATTCAAACTTTTAAATAGCAACAAAGAACTTACTGGAAAAATTTGAATGCTTTGACTGTGTATCCTGTACTGGCGAACAGGTCCTTCAGCATGTCATCAGCAATAGAGGGTCTGTAAACAAGGACAGAGCGCTGGTTACAGAGCATTCACAGCTGAATACATAAACACAACCACTCACAACAATGCTAGGAAGTCATTCGGTTCATTTCAATCCCAACATAAAAGATGACACTTTACATTTCCCTTACGCTACATTTCAGATAAATGTGTTTTCTTCCACAGAGAGTTTAATTGAATTGTTATTATTAGATTAGATGTGGCTTGATCTGCATGGATCTTCTTTTAAAACTTGTACTCCCTTGAAAAATGACTTAATTTTCGTATTTAAATGCCATTATGCTTTTCCATTTGAACTACTGCTTAAGCAGCAACAAACAAAGTTATTTTAAATAACTATTTGTCTAACGAATTAATCATTTGGTTTGAATTATCATGAAAAATTTTATGTAACTAATAATTTAAAGAGACTTTGTACTGAATATTACATGCAGGAGATTAGGAGATTGGCTCATTAGCATCTGACACAAGCAGCCTTGGGTCATAACGAAGTACATGTAATCAGGATTAAGCGATTACAAAATCACGTAGTCACAGGAGGACACGAGTGCGACCTTGGCACTAGAGTCTTCTGACCTATAAAATACGTGTCACTACAGGTGTAATAACGTAAGCTGCGTGTTTATGTCCTCTGTTATCGTTCATGGAAACAGGACTGACGCCTACTTAAATAGCTACAGTGGGGCAAAAAAGTATTTAGTCAGGCACTGATTGTGCAAGTTCGCCTACTTAGAAAGATAAGAGAGGTCTGTAATTTTCATCATAGCTACACTTCAACTATGAGAGACAAAATGAGGAAAAAAATCCAGGAAATCACACTGTAGAATTTAATTGTAAATCATGGTTGAAAATAAGTATTTGGTCACCCACAATCAAGCAAATATCTGGCTCTCACAGACCTGTAACTTCTTCTATAATCTCCCTCGATCTGGGGCCCCACGCAAGATCTCATCCCGTGGGGTCAAAATGATCATGAAAACGGTGAGCAGAAATCCCAGAACTACACGGAGGGACCTGATGAATGACCTGCAGAGAGCTGGGACCAAAGTACCAAAGGCTACCATCAGTAAACACACTACACTGAGAGGGACTCAGATCCTGCAGTGCCAGGCGTGTCCCCCTGCTTAAGCCAGTACATGTCCAGGCCCGTCTGAAGTTTGCCAGAGAGCATATGGATGATCCAGAAGAGGATTGGGAGAATATCATGTGGTCAGATGAAACCAAAATAGAACTTTCTGGTAAAAACTCAACTCGTCGTGTTTGGAGGAAGAAGAATGCTGAGTTGCATCCCAAGAACACCATACCTACTGTGAAGAATGGGGGTGGAAACATCATGCTTTGGGGCTGTTTTTCTGCAAAGGGGACAGGACGACTGATCCGTGTTAAGGGAAGAATCAATGGGGCCATGTATCGTGAGATGGAAACCTCCTTCCATCAGTGAGAGCATTGAAGATGGAACCTGGCTGGGTCTTCCAGCATGACAATGATACCAAACACACCGCTTGGGCAACGAAGGAGTGGCTTCAAAGTATTGGGTTGAACTTTGTTATTAAGTTATTGACCAAATACTTCTTTTCCACCATAATTTACAATTAAATTCTTAAAAAATCCTACAATGTGATTTCCTGGAGTTTTTTTCTTCTCATTTTGTCTCTCATAGTTGAAGTGTACCCATGATAAAAATTACAAACCTCTCTCATCTTTCTAAGTAGGAGAACTTGTACAATCAGTGGCTGACTAAATACTTTTTTGCCCCACTGTACATATGAAGTCATGACAGGTCGGAAATTTTTTTTTGTGGGGTTTTGTTGGGGTTTTTTTTGCCTAAAAAGGGTGTGTCCTTGTTTCCCATGAGCTTCAAGGATTTAAGCAAATAATATGATGATATGTAGCCAACAGGAGAGCATATAATTTAAAAACCTAATTTAGAAGACCCACCAAGTCCCCTACTGATCCTCTGATTTTAAATTCTGCCACTGAATAGATCTACTGACTAGTAGGATGGTGCGTTACATTTACGTTTAATCATTCAACAGACACCCTTATCCAGAAGGACTCACAATTGACACACTGCACAATCCATGCAACTTTGGGAAAAGGGCCTCGCTCAAGGATCCAACAGTTTCAGGTCAGCAATGCCGAGGCTTAAACCTTGGACCAGCACCTTAATCACTGCACCACCGCAGTCCGTTTGAAGTGAGAACAGTACCAGGATCAATTCTGGATTTTAAGGATGTGGACTAAAATACCTCTCATGACCTTTTCCGCCCTACTGTGGGGGTCTTGTTTTGAAAACACCTTACCTTTGCTCTCCACTTTAGTGAGGACTAAATATCTCACTGGTTTGAGGGTTGGGTTCAGAATTTGGATTTTGCTATATTAAATGTATAAACATACATCAAATAAATAGTGCTTTCAATATTTTTCCATCGCTTTGTGAAGCTACTGTACATCTACAACAGCCCACTAATAAAGGTTAAACAGAAGAGTGATCTCAGATATCTGAGATCAGTTGGTATCAGGAGTCTCTTATGCCCCTTTGAACTTACAGCCTCAGGTGACTATGGTTTCTTTTGGGAGCTGAGCTCATAATCCCTAAGCTATAGGGCGATAACTTCTTTGATGTCCTACTCAGGAACTCAATGGTTTTTTACATTATTTAAGATGGCTTAACTATTTTTCAATTAGATTTTCCATTTAAAATTCACACTTTAACTGAATATGTATTTTGTGATTATTTCTAAAGGGAGAAGCCGAAAGAAGAAGAAGATATTATACTGTATATACATAAACTCGCTGAGCACTTTATTAGGAACCCTATACTAATACTGGGTAGTCTGACGTTCAAATTGTATTAACGGCACCAAAGAGTGCCAATAAAACATTCCTCACACCATTACACCACCTCCACCAGCCTGGACTCTTCACACAAGGCATGTTTGGTCCACAGATTCAGACTGCCGGTGTCAAACGCTGACCTTACTATCCATGTGACTCAGCAGAATTCAAGATTCATCAGAGCAGGCTACATTTTTGCAGTCTTCAACTGTCCAGTTCTGTTGAGCCCGTGCCCACTACAGCCTCAGGTTTCTATTCTGGTTTTGTAACCCATTTACCTCAAATTAAATAAAATTGAATAAACAAAATTGAGACTGTTGTGTTAAAATCCCAGCAGACCAACTCTCTTCAGCACCAGGCAACCAGTCAAAATCACAGACGACAGTTTTAGCTCCATTATGGCTGACGCAAACATCACCTGAAACTGCTGGCCCGTATCTGCATGATGTTATGCACTGCAGCCGCACTATTGGCTGATTAGATAATTGCATAAATAATTATGTATACAGGTGTTCCTAAAAAGTGCTAAGTGAGTTATGTTTAGTTACTATATGCTTAGATCTACAGATCTATTTGATTGTAATTTTACTACTTCTAGGTCTACATGTGACATTCTTGGTATTTCTTGTCTGACCTTTAAAGAAAAATGCATTAATACATCTTAGTTTCAGGCATTCTCAGAAGACTTTCAGGATAATATATAGTAATTCTGGCAACTTGTGCACACACTGTGACACCTGCATTCACTTTGCAATTATTCTGTTTTTTTCCCAGAAATAATAATAATTTTTTTTTATTTTATGAAAAACGCATGTTCTGGTTAAGCATTTTACATGGAAATTAAACTGCTGTTATTTTTTTTATACAGGTAAGCACGGTGTAACATCAGTCCGATCAACAGCTATTCACTATAATAGTCGAGGTCTTAAGGATTACAATAAGAAATAAAAATGTTATACAAATACTGAATTCATATCTGAATGACAGAAAACTAGTAAGAGCGAACCCTTGGGACACCTACTGGTAGAAAAGAGAATCACAGTCTTGAAAACAGTAACATTTCACACTTGTTTTCGCCAAGTGTTTCTAGTTCCATAAATGAAAAAGAATTCTATTAATAGAAAGAATTGCATATACAGTACTGTACTAAATGTTTTCATATTGTGCATTAATTAATATTACTGTTTAAAATAGAAGTATTTAAACTACTGACTATGGTCATGTCCGGTCAACTTCCTGTTTCACAGAACATAATGCGGATGTTAAATGGATCCCTGTGTAATATATGATTTTCAAAAAGTGTGTCCAAATTTTGACAGGTACTGTACAATAAAACAAATTACATTATATAATTTGAGGGAATTTTTCTCTTGGGTAAACTACAAAGAAAAAACATTTAACATCCCCAGAATAACTCAGTATACTTCAATCTTCTCATTACCTACACTGAAGCTTCATTAAATACCTCACTGTTTTATCATTTCCTTACAGTTGTGTGTAAGCAGGAGGCACAGTGCTGGTACTTACGGGATGTTGGAGAGGTGCAGCGTGGCCGACGGAGGAAAGATGTTCTGGAAGTTTTTAGAGCCGGGTTTTTTGAAGCGATGAAGTGGGCTGCCACTGAAGTCTTTAGTCAGGCCCTGATCCTCCTGACCCTCTCGAGGCAGCTGCACCGTCTGGTGCTTAGAGATGGTGACACGCATCACCCTGCCGTACAACCGCTGACCATTCAGATGGCTCATAGCTTATAAAAACATGACACAGGGAGACAGTCAGCTGGAATTGCAAATGATAATCTTATGCCAGATAGAGGACATATATGCAGCATTTCGAAATGAACACAAGCTCTTTCGAAAGCAAACTGAAATATAAGATTTCCTGTATTTTCTGTTTGTATCTTACGGTCATCACACCATTGATAAAACAACAAATCTAACGGCCTAAGACTTTTGCACAGTACTGTACACTTGTATTGTAAACAGGAACTAGACTAAAGCAGACCAATAGTAGAAAGAGATTAAAGGATTTGGTACAAACAGGGTGTTCAGCTAAAATCAGGATAATCACATACCAAGCTGGGCCTGTGTGGCATCCGCCATTTGCACTAAAGCATTCTCTTTCTTGTTGAACAGAATCTTAACTCTGTGAACGTCCCCGTAGACGCCTGTACACAAAGAGAGAAAAGATACTTCCATATTACCATTCAGAAATGTGAGTATTAGATACTGAGATAATTACTGGATATAATATTTGGATTGGATCCAATGATTGACAAAATCATTGGTGAGGCCCCCAGCTATGGAATAGTCTTCTTAACAGTGTTCAGGACTCGGACACAGTCTCAGACTCTGGCGGTCTATGGGCACAGAACTTTTCTGTAACCTGCGATGTTGGTTGCTGCTTTCCCACCTCCCTCACATAAGCACTTTGTGGTTTGTGACAGTGGGGAGGTCGGTTCCTTTGGTCTCAGTGCATCCTCATGTCTGTGTCATCTTCTAGCTGTACCTTTTAATTATGCTGTAATAGACAGAGCTGCCAGACTCCCTTCCCGCACTTCATAAGCATTGACATATGACTTCAGGTTTGGTTCTCTCTCGCCAAACCTAATATTTTATTATTCCTCCCTTTGCCAGGCTGCATGTGTAATACTGCAGCCCAACCTGACACTGGTGAAGATCCTTCACCTGCTGTCATCGCTTTGCCTGGAGCATCTAGTCCTGATTTAGCAACTGTATGCATGCTCTGAAAAAAAAGGTTGGTCTACAATTCCAAAGCATTCTTTGTCATATATTTTAATCTAATAATAACTGATCAATCTGACTGTAAATATATGCTGTTTACACCACCATCTGGATGATTAGATACCTGATTAAAAGAGAGAGCAACTATATAATTAGTACACTTGTAAACGCACTCGTATTACTGTGGAAAAAGCATGTTAATACGCCTGAGGACATTTAGTACAGGCAAACACTAAGTCACTCAGTCTCTAGTGGTTTAGAACAATAAACTTGGAAAATGAAGCCTTTTTCAGCCCATCAGCCATATCATTCAAATGAGACTCTGTCTAGCTCTAGCTGCTGACATTTATTAAACTGCGAAGACAATCAAATCAATACAACACTGTACGTGTGTAACTACGCAATTGTGTGTATGTGTGTGTGTGTCACTCTGCAACTTTCATATGATAGAAAGTGTCATTCTGTATCTAAGCAATTTCCCGACTGTGTTTGCAAGGAAATGGCTCTCTCCTTCCCCCTCTCTCACTGTACCATGCCGTCTTCATAAAAAACAACCTTCAACAAATCTAATTTAGGAAAGTAATAAAATTGTTCTTACCGAATAAGATGAACAGTCCGTGTGGTGATGTACTCTACATAAGGGAGAGAATTACAGTAAGGCAATGATCAGTGTTTATAGAGGAGGGTGAGGGGCTTGTTACAGAGAAAGCACCAGCATGCAGAAGCAGTGTATTGTTCTACAACACACACGCTCTCGTAAACCTGAATGTGGTCAGGCCAATAAAGTTTGTATTATACATTTACACACACACTTCCACTCACAGTGTGTGATATGATATAGTTACAGGCATCCAATAACTGGGCAAAATGCACTCAATTGACCCTTAATAGCGACTGAGGATCCTGTGATCCAGTACATTGAATACATTGTGCCAATTAAGTTAAATACTAAAAATGGATCAATTTGGGCTACTGGTTGGTGCAGTAGTGTGTGATTTAGCCTTTGGGCCAATATAAAAAAAGATGCTAGCCAGTAGGGTCGGGTATCGAAGAGCGGTTCCGATTCGGATCCGGTTCCAAAATTAAAAGAACCGGGTACCGTTAAAAAAGGCAAAATTTCCCACTAACGCATTTTATTCTACAGATTCACGGTCGCGATTATTGCTGAAATATGTCTGAAATAAAGAGGGATCCATCTATCAGGGCCAACGGGTCATGTGATCACGAACGTGGTTTTGTTTTGATACGCTCGGCTAAAGCGTTAGCTAAAGACCAAAGTTCAAACGCGGTCGAAAGGTTTGGCTCCGATTTGAGAGAAAAGAAAAGGACAAACACAATATTTTTGGATAGCAGATCGGTTGTAAATGACGTTACACCTCCAACATGGTAAAGCATCCAAAGCACCAGCCTGATATTAAGCTTGTACTGTGTTCAACTGTCTGCCATCTTCTAGCTCAAACGCTGCGTTACCCGATAGAGTCTAGCGCTTGAATGTGAACGAAGCTTAAGGTGGTTTAATGTCCTAAAACAATGACCTAAGAACACTAACCTTGTCGTAATTACTACTGGTCATAAATAGCCTCTACAGCTAAAATGATGAACATGTCGTACAAAGAGAAAGACATTTCTACATTACGGTTTTTTCTTCTCATATCTATTATAAAGTAAAAAAGCTTAACATATATAATGAATACTTTCCCTTTGGACAAACTGTTCGTCATTTCATCAGGAGAGAGTAATTATGAGCAGTAGTAATGAGAGAAGTTTGGTGTTCCTAGGTCACTGCTTTCGTACATTAAGCCACATTAAGCTTTTTACTTAATAAGTTTAAATGGGGGAAAAATGATTACGTAAGATATTTTTTATACCAACACATCTGGCATTGACAGTTTTCATCATTTTGGAATCAAAACTTATAATCGATAAAATGCAAACGATACCCAACCCTTCTAGCCAGTCACAGGACTCTAAAAGATGTACCAAATACGATCACGTCTTAGAGGAAGCATCTGTTATCCCTGACCCTTCTAGAGATACAGTGGGTAATCCTAGATAATAAGCCGGCAATTATCATGGGCTACACTGGGAGAAAACTTGGTTAAAAATAATTAAAGCTTGAGACACTGAGAAGAAATGATACCATGAACTCCTAGCCATCAATCTTTGTTAGAATTTCCATATAACAAGAAAAACTGGATGTATGGGCTGTAGGAATGGAAGGAAGGTTGGACGGGGGGCACTCACATCGGGGTTGAGATTGGAGACGAGGAGAACAGAGTGGAGGGCAGTGGGGTGCATGCCAGGGATGGCCATGCGCCCAGCTACAGCTGACGTGGGGATGGTGAGGTGTCCCAAAGCGCCGGGCATCGCCTGCATGGAGAGACCTGAGTGGGCACGTACCCACAGGGCAAGAGAGGCCACAATGTTAGAGACAGGAACAGGGTGTTTCTGACAGGTTCCTCCATTTCCACCTGTCAAGTCTCATCTCAGAAGTTTTAAATGTGGTTTTTATGTTGAATTAGTAAGACTATTGCATTTGAACACTGACCAACAAGAGGAAACATTACAGTTTGGTTTAGACAGAATGAGACGAGAGCTTGTTTTGGAGGAAACTGTTGATAGATGATAGGGAGGATAAACAGGAAGAGCAGAGATCTCTAGGGAACCGACTTCTGTTATCATACTACAATAATGACAAAAAATAAAAATAAAAACCCAAATATATCTTATGCCCTATTCAGGTGGGATTAGATCTACAAAGAGGAGGATAATGTAACTGCTACTACTTCAGAAAGTGACCTACTACTTGCAGTGTACCTGTCCAACACAGAGTCATTATAAATAAAGCTCAAAGCACTTTTCTTGCACTACAGATATGAGATTTGTATGTATGACTGAGATATTCATTGACTGTCTTTCAGTTTAGACACTCCTAAAGTCTACATTAAGTAGGGGTGTTACGACACTGCTCATGATTCGATTCACGCTTTGATTTTCTCACAATTACTGATTCTACATTTGATAAAACAAATTTGTTCATTTCTGTTATTTAAGTGTAAACAATGCAAAACAACACAGATTTTCTAGTATACATTATAGTATACATAAACAAAAATAACTATAGTCCCCTGCATTTAAAAGAAATGACTAGAAAGAGGTTTAAAATTGTAAACAAAATGCACTATTGCAGCTTCACCATATCTTAAATAACTGAGTGAAAACGCTCTTTTTTTATTTCTGAGGAATAATGAGTCAAACTATTGTGTACTTTTCTTGTATAAAAATTTTAACCAAAATAATCTTTGGTCACCTAAAATTAAAAGAAATTAGCAGTCGCACTGGGAATGGGCAATGTGCGTGAGCATGACATATGATTGTGCCCTCTGGTGTTCAAAAATGCAACTGCATATAATAAACAAGAACACAGAAACAGACAATGCACATCGTGCCATCGTTGCATTGCTACACCCCTAACATTAAGTCACTTGGCTAATTTGCAACTGGTACAATCTTACAAGGTACAATCCAAGCAATAGTTCATTAAGGACCTTGCTCAAGGACCCAACAGAGGAAGCTTGGCAGTGCTGGAACTTAAAATTCTGGACCTTCTGGTCTGTAGTCCAGTACCTTTACCTGCTGTGCCACTAGACCCATAATCTGATTTAAATTGGTCTGTGTCAATACAGACTGATCTGGTAACAATACTTTAGAAGACTACTAGACTATAACCCTAGGTCTACATGCTAACCCAAATTTACTGGGTGCAGGAAGTGGTACACCATAGACAGGGCACAGTTCATCTCAGAGTAATATAAACACACCACCGACTGTTTTGTTGCAAGCCCTGAAAAGGATTCGAACCTAGGCCCTCAGGAGCTATCGCTTCCCGCTGTCTCTAACCACTGAGCCACCGGAGCTGCTCCTAACTAAATAGTCAATGTAAAATGTGTGACGGTTCTTATTTACACGTATATGAGATACATGAATCATTAAGGAGCACTTGAATAAGCAATCAATAGTCAATTTCATACAGCCTAACTATTCTATATAACAAACAATCCGCTCATATTGTCATAGATGGCTGGGTATTGGTGTATCTTTATGGAGAATCCTGAACTATTTCACAAAGACGTGTCATGCCACTGGCTTTGAGGATTAGCTTTATACATTCATCTCCGATCACTAAACCTAAACAGAGACGTGAGAACTATGGCATGTCCTTCATTAACAGGCCGTTCTCATGTGATGGACACGATGATTGTGAGAGGAACATACCTGCCTGAGGAAAACCAACAGCAGGAGCGAAACCAGCCGCTCCAGCATAGGGAGAGGAGATGATGCCAGGAGCACCTATACATAAAAAACACACAAACAAACAGACAACAATTGTGCATTTTAAATGCATTTAAAAACAGGACCACTGCCACAAAGCTAAAGAAAATCAGAACTGTACAATATCGGAAACTGCCGGTCACGTATTGGAAAAAAAATAAGAAATCGGAAATCAGAATCGGCCAAGAAAATTGTAATCGGTGCACCTCTAATTTTAACTAAGCTATTTTATGGAATTTTTTATGCCTAAGGGGAAAAAAAAAAACAGGTCTTTTTGTAGAGTCTTGCTTTTTCCTGGTCAGGGTCACAGAGGCTCTGGCACCTATCACCAGAGAAAACAGGATGCAGGTGTAAGCATGGCTTGGACAGGATGCCAGGGTTGGGTAGGGGTGCCTGTTGAATAGTGTCGGACTCGGGTAGAAGATACCACCAGGACTTCAATTCAGACATCTGTGGTGGCGAGTTAACATATTAGACTGCTGTGCCATCAGAGCTGACTGATGGTAGTGCCTTGTACAGTAAATCCCCCAACATATTAACCCTGCCCTGTTCAAGGTACATGCTCACCTGCATTCTGTGAATTCTCAAATTGGCACAGAACCCCCAACCCTAACAAGGGTGCCATTCTGCCACAGGGCTGGGCTGAGGCTCCATTCGGCCTCCCCTCCCTGAGACACAGCCAATCATGGCTGCTGGGACTGCTGGGGCTCCCCAGTTCACTACAGTGGTGAACTAGAGGATTGCTGCTACACCACTAAAGTGCCTTGTTACGCTAATATACAAAATAAACTCCAACAGTCACTGGACGTGCATCTTAAGTTCATTTCAAGATGTGTTGCTGGTCATGAGACCCAGCCTAAATTGTTAAAAGCTATGCAGGAGACATATTAAAGCAGTTTATTAGAAAACATGCAAAAAAGCCTGTGTTTATACTGCAGCATACTACATCATAACTACAGCAACAGCATTTATTACTTAAGTTGCTGTGTTTCTTCAACTAGACTTAAAACTAGCAATAACCATAACAGCAATGACTAAAATGCGACTAAAGCTGCTCACAGAACACCAGAATTTGGCACTGGCTGGAACCAGTTTGAGTCAGGAACGTCACAACTGATACAGATCAGACAAGATCCTTGGGAAGATGCTTTGTAGGTTTCATATCTAATATTCAAAAAACAGATCAGAAAGAATCTGGCAGCCTGTGTTCCACAGGAAATGAAAAATCAGAGATTAGGGAGCCCTCAATAAGCATGGCACTACGCCAAATATATCAAAGTATGCCACGGGGGTGCGGTGGTGAGCATCTCCACATATCTGATTACACAGCACACAAACAGCACCGTCAATTATGGCACCAAAAAAAACCCCACTCACACACAGCCATTCAGTTTCACCAGTTTAAATGTGGATTTTTATTTTTACTCTGAGATATGATTGTAAGCAACTTGCACAAAGGTACAACTCCTTGCATTTTATCAGCTCCACTTACCATATAGAAGCACTTTGTAGTTCTACAATTACAGACTGTAGTCCATCTGCTTCTCTGCATACTTTTAGTCCCCTTTACTCTGTTCTGTAAAGGTCAGGACCCCCACAGGACCAGCACAGATCAGGTACTATATGGGTGGTGGATCATTCTCAGTGACACTGATGTGGTGGTGGTGTGTTAGTGTGAGTTGTGCTGATATGAGTGGATCAGACACAGCAGTGCTACTGGAGTTTCAACACCTGTGTCACTGCTGGACTGGAAATAGTCCACCAACCAAAAAAGTCCAGCCACCAGCATCCTGTAGACAGCATCCCATGAGCGCTGATGAAGGATTAGAGGATTCCTTGTAGGACTTTACACCTACAAGGAGAAGCGATATAGTGGATGTGCCTAATAAAGTGCACAGTGAGTGAACAGTGTTTAAAACTCCAGCAGCACTGGTGTCTGATCCACTCATACCAGCTCAACACACACCAACATAACCACCACATTGGTGTCACTGCAGTTCTGAGAATGATCCACCACCCAAATAGTAACTGATCTGGGCTGGTCCTGACCACAAGATAACAGAGTGAAGGTGATTAACAAAGTATGTACAGAAACCTGGACTACAGTTTGTAATTGAAGAACTACAAAGTGCTCCTATATGGTAAGTGAAACTGATCAAATGGATAGAGTGTTGAAACAGGGAGGTGTACCTAATAAAATGACCAGTGAGTGTACATCCCATCATAAGAAACCAAGGATTTATGCATGACCTTCTTGCGTCCGCATGGGTTTACTGGGTCGATCTAAATTGCCCCAGTGTATGTCTAACCAGTACTGATATAATCTTGCTCCTGAAGAACTTGCTCCTTGTGGATGGACCTATCTGCAAAATGGTGATGCTCCAAAATTAAATGTCATCTTGACAATTTTGAAGTCGTTTGCAGTAGTCTGTCAGTCCAGCCTCCCAGATTTGGCTCCCAAATAGATGCGGGGCCAATTCAACGACTCAGATTTACAGGCTAGACACTCACACACACCCCTTCTCCTTATCAGCTGCTACAGTGCCTATCCCCTCAAGACAGCACCCTTGATTTACAAGGCCTCGGACAACGGGACATGTAGATGAGCTGTCCGAAAGATCTGTCACCTCCACCATAAAACACACGCATGCATATACACACAAAGACACACACAATAAATCTGCTCATGCTATTGCCCAGTCCACTCAGCCTCACACTCACTTGGTGTGTGTGTGTGAGGGAAAGATAAGGCCTAGTCTCTGATCTAGTCTCTGTTTTATGCATGTGTGTAACAAACTGACATCAGAAGATGGGGGTTATTTGTTAACTAATTGCAGTCAGGTAGTTTGCAATTAAAGCTTACAAGCCAGCTTTCACACACCAAAAACATCTTGGCGTTATTTCTTTACTACAGCCTCTCTGAGGACCACAAAAGAGTGCTATAGTAAATCCAGTACAACGGAAGCAGAAGTGATGAAGAACAGGTTAGCTAAATGTTGAAATGAAATCGGAGGGAAGGAACAATGCCATCTCAAAGCCAGCTTGACCTGTGTGATGGTTTGCAACACTGGGGAAGTGCAACGGAAAATGATTCTTTTATAAATCAATCTATTACTAAATTGCAAAGCTAGAATTAAAGTGTGTGCATTATCTCCGTGTAAGAGAGAAGACAATGCATGTGTGTGGTTTTGTTTTTATGTACACGTGTTTGGCAGAAGATGATTATAGCAACAGATGATCACTTTGACTTTCCTGACAAATAATGCTGCTTATATTGGAAACCGAAATAAGCCACGAGATTTCCTTTTGGAATCGAGGCCAGGGTTAGATTCAAGCATACAAAGATTAGACTTAGTCGTAGGCACAGCAATAGATAGCTACAGACATAACAATGCAAGACTGTATTTGGCGGTGTGCGTGTTACCGAAGGCGGCAGTCATGGCAGGCTCCAGCGTGGGCTGCCCATCTCCTGAGGGCAGGTCTAGCCGTGTGAAGTCTCTGCTTTTGTCGTTGTTGTATTTCACATTCAGGCTGGTCAGTTTGGAGAACTCGATGCGCAGCGTGCAGCAGGCATTGTAGATGTTCTGGCCGTCCAAGGACTGACATGAAAGGACCAAAATACCCAGATCATTCAAAACTCCAAGAGCAAATTAACCTCGCTCTATGACACTACAGGTACCCCGTGTTACGATGGCCAGACTTTATGATGGGTTTCTGATAATATACATCAATACTTATTCAGCAGAAACTATATTTTCTGAATTCTGATATATATAAAATAAAATAAAATAAAATAAAAAATCAGGTAGTCACATCCCGTACTAACTGAGGAACCCTTGATGGGCTCTGGGAAATGTAGTGAGGAAAAGTCATGGTCGTGAAAATATTTTTTTGTTTCTCACTTTCAATACATTATCCAATAAATTATGTGAAATATTCACAACTTTATAATAAAATACAATTTATGCTAATGATTTTCTGGCCAATGCAGCTATGCCTGTGGTGGCCTAGCAGTTAAGACACTGCACTATGGACCAGAAGGTCCAGAATTCATTTCCCACTTCCGCCAAGATGCCACTGTTGGGTTCTTGAACAAGACCATTAACCCACAATTGTTTGGATTGTATCAATTGTAAGTCACTCTGGATGAGGGCGTCTGCTAAATGACATTAACATGATTTTGCCCGACTGCAGGTTAACGTAAGAGTCTTAAGCCTGTTTAATATAGGCTACACCTTGATATACACAGCATATAACTTCCGATGGATTTGTCAGAACATTTCCCCATCATAAATCTTGGACCACCTGTATTTGTAGTCATTCTGTATAGCACAGGACACACCTAGTACAAACCATATTTTTTCTCAGCCAACAATCAGCAGCATCATCAGCCTAAAACCCATAAGAGCTGATGCCACTGCTAAAATGCTGCGATGACAGTGAAACCGCATGCAGTGTAACTGAAAGCACGAGCATCTGACATCTGCAATGGTGGATATATTTGCTTTTTCGCACTGACTGTTAAAGCAGACGGGATCTTCACCTCCTAACAGCTTTACTCTCATCTGCCTCATTAAAGCTGCTGCTCATGGAGAGCTGCTTCAGACATCTCAGATTATTTCATCTCTGCTGATAAGAATGTTCTACGTGTCAAGACCGAGCCTCAATTACTGTACAGAAAGGAATCATGATTACCCCCTGATTTTCCAAGCAGATTATTTTATACACAAAGCCAAGTTTTACCCAAATTTCCACCAGCCAATGGAAATTCCCAGCATATTACTTAGTTTTCACTATTGTACCACAGCTACCAATCTGGGTTGGTGAAGGCCAAGTTGAGCAAGACTTAACCCACTGCTGCTTGGACTGTACATTGTTGCTCTGGATAATAAAGTCTCCTAAATGATTAAAATGTACATCATGAATATAAACCGTTGTCCAGTTGAAATGGCGTCTTATACATATTGCTCATACACTTCCCATTGCTGTAGGTAGTTTCAGAACAATATTTCCAATATGCCTGTGGGGTCACGACACAAATGTGACATGGGAGAGGTGGGATTTAAACACGTTTACTCTACAGCCTACCACAGGACAGACGGTCAGACTTGAGGAAGAAATGGCACCAAGCTAAATTGTCTACAGAATCCAAACCTAAATATGCCTAAAGTCGATGATGAGGAGGAATGGGTGATTCTTTCAAGTAGATCTGATTGTAAGCACCTACACAGAGCTTCAAATTTCAAGCTGTCACAGAAGCAGCACTATAAGTCATTATTTTGGGACAAATGGCTTTCCCTGGTTAGGTTTTCCCCCTAATCGCCATTTACCCGTAGCCTGACTGTGTAAAAGAATGAAATATGAGCCAATAATTACTACATACAGCACAGCATGACAGAGGAAACCGAGAGCTGCACTAGTCCTGATGAACACTGCCTCCTGATTCGTCCTGACAGCTTCTCTGGATGGGTTTAGAGGGATGAACAGGCTACAGATTGGCACCGCTCGGATAGAGCTGTAATAAATTCCCTCAAGAGAGCCGTTCATTGGAATAAATCCTGATGACAAACTGCCACTGGACGAAATTCCAGCAGTAAAAACAGAGACTGCTGTGAGAACGGCGAGCTGTACATTCACACGAGAAGAGGGCATCTGGAAAAACTCTTCCTTCCTCAACAAATGAGTCGCTTTATGTTGTTTCCAGTAAGACACACAGAAAATTGTGAGAGTAATTTGTTTTTTTTTTCGTGTCTCACCCTAGTAATTTAGGGAAAGAGGATTTTATTGGCGGGGGGGCAGCACTCGGCCCCTCCTCCTCCAGCAATGCTAACAAATACCTTCTTTGTGAGCGCAAGCAATGCAACATGGCAGCAGCACAATAGATAACACCCGAAGACCAGGGGAGTAATTAGGCGCTGACTTTTCTTCCCCCCTTTCAGCTCCATGCTGTTCATTAGATATCTTCGGCAGTGACAAATTAATCACGGGGGGCGCGTGATTTGTGCAGGCCTGGAGAGAGACGGTGTTTAGTCAAGAAAAAGGACGGATTTTCCAGGCCGCACTGAAAACAAACGATCACTCTACAGGCTGAGCAGCGTGGTGATGGACGCTGACGCTCTGATTACAGGCAGGCCCAGGTGATAAATGAGACAGGCGTGGACTGAGGAATGATCATAGCTAGACGTCGGAGATAAACCCACATCTAGCCTGTTGCAACCCTTCCAGAGCAGGACGAATGAGCTTCCGTTCATATAACTACATGTTCTGCACCTGCATTCAGCCTCCATCCGTCAGTCCGTCAGTCAGTCACACATTATAATAACAGGCAAATAAAAGGGTCATTCTGAGTCACTTGTTCTAAATTCAGGACTGACCATTTTGGCATGATGTGCCTGCATGGGCTCTGCATATTGTAGCAAGGCCTGGAACTGGTTATTCTTGGTGAACGTAATGATCTTCAGTACCGTTCCAAACTTGGAGAAGATCTATGGGAGGAAAAGAAGAAAACAACACAAATACAGGATGGTTTACCCAAACACAACCTCAACTCCAAGAGCTGTATTTAAAAGCTATTTCAGAACAGAGTAGCTTTAGATTGATTTAATAACTGTTTATGTGACTGGAGCTCAGCACACACCAACATACCACCATGTTCTCCAATAAACAAACAGCGCAACTGTGTTGACCTTAAACTGCTCAGAAAATAAACGTTAAGCCAAATAAACCTTTGTGCAGCATGTAAGAGTTTGGAATCAGAGCTGGGTGATCAGTCGGACGAAGCATGAAGAATGATTACCTGTTTTTGGAAGTGTGCATTACAGTTTACATTTGCAATTACAGGCGAGTGCTGTTTGATGACCATCTGATTAGCGCCCGTTCGCTTTAACAACCAAGGTATCAACAATCATAACAAATAATAATAGGAAATAAAATCTGTCTTTTAACTAAGGATGTTGCAGCCGTGAACAGCTGGTCAAATATATATATATAAAAAGTTTGGGCTTGTGTACTTTTACTGCTATAAATACTATTTATGCTATGGTTTGATATTTTGTGCTGAGCATTGACCACTATGACTGCCTACTAGTAGCACCACGCTGAATTTACCTACTTAAAAATGTTTAAAAGGTGAGACTGCATTGCCTGTTCTAGAAACGAGTGTCTCTTCAGGTGGACCCATTCCCTCTTGGTTGTGTGCAGCCAGTGATGTATGGTTATTCATGTTTATATTCCAATGAAAATACCCTTTACATTTACATCACAGTTGCATAAAACAACTACGTGACTATTAATGCCCGGTCAACGAGTATTTCGATCCACGACCTATTTCACAGAACGTAATATTGTTACGTTAAATGCCGCACACCTGTACACTAGTGTTACTGAGTTCATGTTTGTTACTTTACTTACTCCTTTACAAGCAAGTACACCAATCAAGTTCTGTTTGAGGCATTTCTTTTCTGTTTTTTTTTTTGTTCTTTTTATGTCATGAAGCAAGTATATACTGCGGAAAAATCCTCTAATGTAGAATCTAGCCAATTATCAGTTATTACATGTAATTCCAATCTTCACCATCGGATGGCCTCAGCCATTTAAAGCTTTCTTTACTTGTCTTTGGTCATCTGCTATTAAAGCGGTAGAACAGCATGTCCTTCACTCAGGCCTTAGCTGCATTCCCTATACATTTGCTAAATATTAAGTGCTTCATAGGATAAAACATGAACCATTGAAAATGTGAAGATATTTCAGCCCAATTTCAGCCCTTAATGAATGTCTAATCATAGCAACTAATGAGAACGGAGAGGAGGTGCTAATGACTGTGCCTTCAGTTAAAACGGTGCTAAAAAGTCTAGTCCAGAGCAAGAATTTCTTTGAAAATATTTCAGCTGATTCACTTTTTGGGTGGCACAGTGGTGGCACAGCTCCAGAAATCACTTTTTCAATTCTTGGCCCCCTCTGAGAGGAATCTCTGCCAGTTTGCAGGTTCTCCTCATATCTAGGCATGTTTCCTCCCATATTCTGAAGACATGCATTGGTAAAACGGAGTCTCTAAAGTGTCCCAGTGTGTGTGTGTGCAAGCCTTTAGATGGATTGGTGCCCCGTCTATGGTTGGATCCTGCCTTGTGCACAGTGCCCCCGGTAAGGACTGGACTGAAATGTATTGGAAATGAAGGAATGAATGATGCTCCCCTTTTAGTGAATTGCCTGCTGTTGTTAATAAACTGCCTGCAGCTTTTATAAACTCTGTTGGTTTATTCAGCATGTTTTAAATGTAGGTGCTCAGGTGGGTAGCAGTCAAGTATGGCAGCCCACCACCACAGCTACCTGGTCCACTGAGGTTGGGTATCATTTGCATTTTATCGATAGAAATTCGTCATTTCAGCAGTAGAGATTACTTATCACCAGTAGTAAGTGAGAGACGTTTGGTTTTCCTAAGTCATCGTTTTAGGACATTAAACCACATTAAGTTTTGTTCACGCTAAGCGTTTTATGCTCCTCGGGCTAATCCAGCATTTGCGCTAGGAGACCACAGTCGGTCAAAGACAGTAAAATCCTGAAGCTCAGTATCATGCTGGTGCCTTGTTTGCCATGTTGGAGGTGTAGCGTCCTTTACAAAAGATCAACTTTTCACACGTATTGCATTTAGCCTTTTTGTTTTCTCTCAAACTGTTGAACATCCATCTTCTGCTAATGCTCTAGCAAATAGTATCAAAACAAAACTTTGTGATAATGTACGTGATTACATGACGCACCAGTCCTGGCAGATAGGAGCCTGCTTATACAATGTTGTCTGGCTAAAGATGTATTTGTCTTGGACTTTTGGAACCAGGTTCCATAAAAGAAATGGACATTAAGACGAGCAAACTCAAACTGTTTATAATTATGGCCCCATAGCACTACGTAAGGTATTTTGCGTTGACAACTAAAGTAGTCTATGTCCACGATGGCAGGAACCACATGCACATAATGATCCAGAAATTCATACGTTTTCAGAAGTCTGCTTTCGATAGCAACAATACTTGTTAAACATGTAGAGTAAGGAATTGTGGGAAATGCAGTCCTACCTGGTGCAGCACTTCCAGAGAAACAGGGTAGAAGAGATTTTCCACGATGATGCGCAGCACCGGACTCTGGCCAGGCATCATGCTGCTGTCGCTGGCTGATGCCGAATGTGTCATATTCCCAGAATGAACAGCGTTGACGGCCTGCAGAGTTGCCTGGGTTCTCTGTGGGACATTTCACTGCACTGTCATTTTCGCCAGCTTTTCCTCAAGCATCCCATTCACCCTCTTTCTCCCTCACACACGCACAACCACAATCCATCTCACAACCATCTCGCTTATGCCTGGAAGCATAACTTCTGCTTAGTGCTTTAAATTGGTACCGCACTGGTAAAATAATTCAGGTAAGAGAACATGAACCATGCATCAGAACACCTTAATACCCACTGTCTGGAAATGCTACCGGGCAAAATTAACATTCTCAGACGATGAGTCACATATCAGTAGGAACAGACAGCTCCCTCAATCAATTTAGCCTCATTGTCCTTTAGTCGCTAAGGATTTATGCAAATCTACCCTCCTTGTCACATCAGCCAATCAGATCACCTAATTTCCTGCCAGAACAGAATCTAGGGAGGTTCAGCGAAACTGTTACTCGTTACCACAGAGACCAATGATATGTTAAAGATTCTGGATAACGCTATATACAAAATGTCCTCACCCCCTGGTTGGGCAGGTTGTCTGTCTTCAGCTCGCGGTGGTTGGAGTATTGGATGTAGACAGGTTGGTTACGGACATGTGGAGTTGCTGTTGTGTAATAGTTGACCATGGTGATTGCTGCTTCTTCAGAAGCCATTTCTATAAAAGCCTGAAGTAAACAAATCAGCATAGCATGAAAATCAGCATACATTTATGTCATTTAGCAGACTTACAATTGATACAGTCTTACAATCCAAGCAATTGTGGGTTAAGGGCCTTGCTCAAGGACCCAACAGTGGCAGCTTGGCAGAGGTGGGATTTGAACCCTGAACCTTCTGGTCCATAGTCCAGTACCTTAACCGCTAGGCTACCACAGTCCACACACTGATGACTATTAGGTACACCTCCTTGATTTTACACCCAATGTCCATTTTATCTGTTCTACAATTACAGACTGCAGTCCATCTGTTTCTCTACATCCTTTGTTAGTCCCATTTACTCTGTTCTCTAATGGTCAGGACCCCCCCCGGACCAGCACAGATCAGCTAATATTTAGGTGGTGGATGACACTGAAGGTGGGGTTGGTGTGCTAGTGTGTTGTGCTGGTATGAGTGGATCAGGCACAGCAGTGCTGCTGGAATTTGAAACCATCTCAGTGTCAGTGTCAGTGCTGGACTGAAAATAGTCCACCACCAAATATGTCTAGGCACCAGCATCAGCACTCATTTTTATGATGATTAGAGGATGCCTAACAAACTGTGTGACAATCAATGAGCTACTGTCTCAGACTTTACATCCACAAGGTGGAGCAATATTAACCGGGTTTCCATCTAAACGTCTCGCAATTGTTATGCGCATTTACAAAATTTCAGCAAAAAATAAATAAATAAAAAATTAAGTCGTTTCCATCCAGTACAGTTATGCAAAGAAACTTTAGATGACGTAGGCTACCATGATTACGGGGTGGTATCAAAACAAGCAAAGATGTAAGAACTGACCTCGGTCTTTGCTTTTGGAGGAATAATCTCTACAGCCATTACAAAACCACCTAAAAACCTAAACTGTAACTGATCTGTGCTGGTCCTGTGGGGGTCCTGACCATTGGAGAACCGAGTAAAGGGAACGAACAAAGTATGTAGAGAATAGATGGACTACAGTCTGTAATTGTAGGACTACAAAGTGCTTCTATATGGTCAGTGCATGTGGCAAGTTATAATCTAAGTAGAAATCATGTATTTGTAAAATGTATGTGAATCATTGTCATTAATATTTACAATAAATAACGACATAAAGTTCATCTTCACAAAAACAAGGCCCATGAACCTCTGTTTTCTTCCAGACAGGAATTATTCTGACGTGCTCAATCAAGGTGTGAGAGAGCGATGGATGCAAAGGCCAACAATAAACGGGCTCTTTTGAAGCCCTATAAAACTCAGGAGCACGAACAAATTTATGCATCAGCTGCCCCAGTAAGGGAAAACCTATCTTTTCAGGTCCAAATACATCCAGTTCCATTTGAATATGAAGGGGTACTCGAGTTTATGGAAGGCTTCTTATAAAGGTCTCCTTTTAAATGAGCCTTGATGTGTTTCAAAGAATCCACTCCTCCATCCCCGGGCTTCACAATTAGGTGGCAGGGAATTAAGTCGCCGGTTTGTAAGGATACATTTAGGCTGGGTTACTGCACTGTCTATGTGCTGCGTACTGACCAGTGCGTGAAATAATGTCCTCAAATCTACCGATCACATATACGTGCTGTGTATAGAGATACTATATAGTATACAAATATACAGATCACATACACAATACATACTGCATAGAGATTATATATAGTAGGCAAACACACAGATCATAGAGTGTCTATAGAAATTCATCACACCCATTTAACAAAGGCCCTACTTTGTCTTACAGACCAAAATCAAAACATGTTAACAATCTTACGCCTCAGCATTGTTTTTATTGATGTGTTTAGGGTCATTGTGATGCTGGAAGGTGAACCACCAGCAGATGGCTGCAGACTTTCCTCAGTAATTTTGGTTTACTTGTCAGAATCTTCTTTGCCATTCATTTTGACAAACCGCCCAGTCCTCGGTGAAGAAAAACAACATGATGTTGCCTTCACCATGCTTCACAGTAGGCAAGGTATATTTTGGTTGGTTCAGTGTGTTTGGAATTCAGTCCAACACGAATAATCTTGGTCTCATCTGACCATAAAAGCTCTTGCCGCAAGGCATCAGAAGCACAAATGAAACTCAGTCTGACACTTTTTCAGAAGAGGCTTCTTTCTTTCCAATCTCAAACACATGGCAGCTTTTTGACTGACTAATCTCAGCCATTAAGTCTCGTACATCTTGTGAAAGCTGTAACGCATAAAAATTGAGAGATTGTTCTCAGATCCTTTCTTTAGCTGAATATACATTTCCAAATCCCAGTGATGACTAGATCTATAAAAACTAATATAAATTAAGTGAGGACGATTCCCAGGGCTCTGAAAAGTCAGAGAGCCCCTGGCAAAGCTAGGGAATGGAAAGTGAACCTGTGACTGAACCTCTCTTGTACTAGACCTCCATTTTAAAGCATTCAGTAGCATAAAATAGGCTGAGGTACTGTTTTAAATAAATGCAAAATGTTGATCTTCGGGTTCTAGTCTTACTTAAGCCAACTACTAACTGGGTTTTAGTTAGATTGTGTGCATAGGCGCTACAATATTTATGCTAGCATGAGAGAATATCTAACGGAGAAAACAAAGCAAGTCATGCTACATGCTGTAATTTGAACATAAATTTTATGTTTACCTGGTTTTTGCCTTTCAGCATCAACAAGTTGGTGACTTTGCCAAATGGGATTCCTAATGAGATGACCTCAGCTTCGGAGACCTCGATGGGAACCTTGCGCACGTGAAGGACACGAGAGGGGCCACAGGTGGGTCGGTCTCCTTTGTACGTTTTGGTCTCGTTGCCATTAGCTGCAAAATAAATAATTAAAAACAAAATCAGCACCAGCTAGAGCAGCCTCACTCATATTTGTCTCTGATAATAAAAATGGTAAAGCCATACAAAGGATAAGGTTTAAATGTAATAGTTTAATATAAAAAATGCAGCAGTTCCCCCTGCCATGCAAATGGTATGATCCAAGTGATGGCTTTGTGGCTGATAGGCTCAGCATTAATGGAAGTTTGTCGGATGTTCTTCCTTCACAGGTGTGGGAATGATAGTCCAAAATTATGTTACAGATTCTTGTTTAAAAAACCCCTAAAGCTATGATTCTAGAATCGCTCCTAGTTGCAAGTGTTCGGAGGCACCACTCATGTCATCAGCATTAGAATACTGACCCCTCTGTGAGAAGTCTGTCTAAACCCAATTCCATCCATCCTGCTAGGTTTTTCGTGTCCTGCATCCATTTTATTCCTCAATTTGTGTGGAAAAACGCACAGGGGATTAAGCGTACCAAAAAAAAGTCAAAAGGAAATAATTAAAGCTAAACGCATTCAGATTAAAAACTGTTAATGAGTAAACCAAGTCAAATGGAAACAAATAATAAGCTAAATAGTGGAAAGTAAAAATGGAACAATGAAAAATTACAGAACATGGAAAAATAAATGAAAAGTGTGCAGTAATTATAGCTTATTCACACACTCTAACACTGCATTTCTAGCACCTATCCCAAAGAACACAGTGGGCAGCTGTTAGCATGCCCTGGGTGTGACATCAGTCCATCACAGGGCTGGCATGGGCCTTTAGCAGCACTGTGGGATGATAGCCCCTGGTGGCCTTTCCACGCTCGGACACAGCCAATTATGTCTGCAAGTCGCGTCTGGCCCAGCAGGAAGACGCTGATAGCACCTAAACCTGGATTCCTGCAGTGTTGGGCTATCTGAGTGCCACAGAATTACATTTTATTTTTAAAAATGTATAATTTTATATTTCAACCCGGGTTTTCCTGGTCAGGTTTTTGGTTTGAGCCGATAGAAAGGCAACAGTAACTCAAACAACCACTTGTTATAACCGAGGTAGAAGAAGAGCATCTCTGAATGCATAACACTTCAAACCTTGAAGCAGACCGGGCGGCACGCCTGTCAGTTAAGAAAGACCAACTTGGCCTACAATTCACACAGACTCACCAAAATTGGACAATGGAAGATTGGAAGACCTACCGCGACCGTGTCCAGGATTCAGCGGATTAGACAATTAATGTATGAATGAAGATTGGAAATTTGTGGCCTGGTCTGGTGAATTCCAATTTCTGCTGCGTCATTCAGATGGTCGGGTCAGAATTTGGCGTAAACAATAATTAAGAATGGATCGATCCTGCCTGGTATCCGTTACAGACTGCTGGTGGCGTAATGTGGTTGGGGATATTTTCTTGGCACAATTTGGGCCTCTTAATACCAATGGAGCATCTTATAAACACCACAGCCTATCAGAGGATTGTTGCTGACCATGTTCATCCCTTTATGACGACAGTGTGCCATCTTCTGATGGCTACTTTCAGCAAGATAAGCACCATATCACAAAGCTCATAATCTCAAACTGGTTTCTTGAACAAGACAATGAGTTCTCTGTACTCAAATAGCCTCCACAGGTAGAGCACCTTCAGGATGTGGTGGAATGGGAGATTCGCATCATGGATGTGAAGCCGACAAATCTGCAGCAACTCTACTACACGTACTACAAGAGTTAACAAAAAAGAAAAGTCAAACTGGAGGAATGAATGAAAAGACAATCCAGTCACTAACTGTGGAATAAAAGGCAGTTCATACAGTTCTAATAAAGAGACCAGATTAAAGAACTGGTGGTGTATATCGTGGGAGATAAATGACAAATGCCAAACCCAGCGGGCAAACACCTCGATGCCCCCGAAACAATAAAACAAGCTTCTTACAGGATTATCACCCTTATATAGTCTGCCAGACACCAAACAGCGCCCATTGTGGGGAGATTGGCATATTACTGTCTCCAGGGGCAAATCACAGCTCAGTGACAGATTGTCTGCAGACAGACTGGCAGACAGACAGGCAAACAGCAACAGTGTGTTCACAGCATGTGCGACTCCATTACGTTTTTCCATTAAAGCTTGAAGAGGAGCTAGAGAGTACATTCTCATTCTCTGTGAAGTTTGTCCCGATCAAAGCACAAATGCTAAACAGCCTGTAAATCCATATTCTGATTCCACCAGTGTTGCTTCTTGCACACTCTATTATGAATTACTCCAGTGTTTGGTTTTGCTTTTGTTTTTTCTTGATCTCTAGTGTATTTAGGAGAGCAGAATCTGTAGTTGTGTTACCAGCCTAGTTATGTGGGTCAGATCAGGCATGATTACCACAAAACCTTCTTATTTCTATTTTTTATTTCTATCCAGTCGGCCCTGATGCCAATATACCAACGCATATTACCAGTTAAAATCCCCACAAAGGTGGATGCTTGAGTGATCTAAGGTGCTAGCCAACAATCAATGCCAGTATAGTGTCATCAATTAACCTAACATGCATGTCTAGCGGTTAAGGTACTGGACTATGGACCAGAAGGTCCAGGGTTCAAACCCCACCTCTGCCAAGCTGCCACTGTTGGGTCCTTGAGCAAGGCCCTTAACCCACAACTGCTTGGATTGTAAGATTGTACCAATTGTAAGTCGCTCTGGATAAGGGCGTCTGCTAAATGCTGTAAATGTCTTTGGACTGTGGGAGGAATCCCAAGCAGACATAGGGAGGAAATGCTGACTCCACACAGAAAGGACCTGGGCTGCTCCACCCTGGGAATGAACCCAGAACCTTCTTGCTGTGAGGCGGCGGTGTCACCCACCGAGCCACCGTGCCACCCTACATTTTCATGTAATATGGATAAATGTGTAGTCATATGTTTGTACCGTCTGTTATTTAAGGACATTTTTGCACTTATCGAGCAATTTATTTTCAACATAGTAGAGATTTTATGGTCTTCAAACCATATTTTGGGTGACTAACAGCTGTGGGTGTTAATCAGCAACAGCAGACAGTTGTCTTTAAATGTGATGGATAGAAAAACAGCAGCTTTCCTACTTTCCTGTCAGTTTGCATGTAGGAGGTTTTCTAATAACAGCAGGAATACATATTCTTAGAATCTAATCCTAGCCTGCTGTACATGGAAACCATTACAGGTTGGATCCTGGTGGTTTGTAATGCTATTAGATATACTAGTACGGTTGTATATCACAATGAACAGGGGCTAATAGATTGGCAGATTAGTGACTGGTGCTAGATCAATTTCCCAATATCCTACAGGAGTATGTTTTCTGTCAGTGACAGACTACAACTGAAGCAAGTCAATAGGTTTATAGTCATTTCAGCCATATACAATTTACAGTATATTTATTTTTATAGCACATTTTTTTTACAACAGACCAATGTCTCAAAGCAGCTTTACAACTATCTAGGCCCACAGCCCAAATTCAACAGCCTATGGCAAAGGTGGGGAGGAAAAAACTCCCTAAATGTGACGAGGGAGAAACCTTGAGAGGACTCAAAACTCAAAAGGTCCCAAGAGTCTAGGTCAAAAGACTGGGGTCTAAAGGTCCTGTTTGCCTTGTACCGTGCCAGAGGAATGACTGTTGCCCCTTCCCACGTGCCCCGCTGACCTGTGCTCACATTGCACTTAAAATGTTCTGGGCCTGAGTACGCTTTGGGCAGTCGTTTTGGACACGCCAACACAAAGCCCTCTTACACTGTTACTGATTAGGCAACGCAGTGAATTGTCCGTCTACTTGTGATCCATTATACAGAGAGAACAGACATCGTGTTCCATGCTCGCTCACGGTTAGCGATCACACTATGTGTACTGAGTCCAAGGTACCACTCCAAGCGAGTCAATTCAGTGTACTGTGCCTGGGTACAATATGATGTCATACTACAATAAGGTTCCCAAACCACACTTCAGGAATCAAACGTGCTCGGGCACAGTATTTTTTAGTCTCAGTGCGATTGACATTGTAGAGACCATGGGTATGAGTACAACACAGATCAGGTCAGATGCGCCCCAAGTACCAGGAGCTGGTGGATGAATGCAGGAGGAAAGGCTGCCAAACTCGCTCTGAGCCTCTGGAGGTGGGCTGCAGACTTTTTGCAGGACGATCCTTTACACTGCTTGGTATCACTGGTCAGGCAAAGAGGAAGGCAATCAGATCTGCAACTGAAGCCGCTGAAAAATCCAGCAAGTGGCTTTGGATCAAGAAGGCAGAACCGTGGGCAAGCGCTGCTGGGACACAGGCCAGGGTCTGATCAACCTATGGCAGGGTCACCTGGGCAAGGGAATCTGATGTTGAAAGACACGAAACACCCTATGACCCCAGGTTACATCACTGATGATGTGTCCCAGTGCATCTCCAAGACGTATCTATCACCAGATGGTTAAAGTTTAATAGGAATAGGGTGATCTGTGCGAAGGGGAGGAGAAGTATTGAGCTCGGAAGTCTGAAAGCCTGAGGAAAGAAACTGTTACACAGTTTGTTAGACCTTGAATGGATGCTCCAAAACCTTCTGCCAGATGGTAGAGGGCAAATAGTTTGTGGGAGGGGTGCGAGCGGTCATCGACAATGCTGTGGGCCTTGCGAATGCATCGAGTGTGAAAGATATCCTGGACGTGGGGATAGAGAAACGCTGATGACGTGTTCAGCCTCACAATCCGTTATTGGGTTTGATTGTTGAAGATATTGTAATTTTCAAGCAGACAGTTTGCCTTGAGGTAGCCTAGTGGTTATGGCACTGGACTATGAACCAGAAGGTTCAGGGTTCAAATCCCACCAAGCTGCAACTGTTGGGTCCTGGAACAAGACCCTTAAATCACAATCGCTTGGACTGTACTGTATCAGCTGTAACTTGACCTGGATAAGGGTGTCTGCTAAATGACTTAGATGTCTTCTTCAGACATCAAAGGAAATACTGGTGTTGCTGAACTTTCTTGGTCAAGGTGCTGGTGTTGGAGCTTTGTGGACATCACTCTCTCCACTGTTGAGCCATTAATGCTGAGGAGGGAGTGGTTCACATGAGACTTCCTTAAGTCAACACCGATCTCCTTTGTTTTGTCAACATTTACAGATAGGGTTAGAGATAGAGTTATTGTTGCACCAATGTACCAGCTCTGGTGTCATCAGCAAATTTGATATTATGATTATGGGACTGTGGTAGCCTAGCTGGTAAGGTACTGGACTATGGACCAGAAGGTCCAGGGTTCAAATCCCACGTCTGCCAAGCTGCCACTGTTGGGTCCTTGAGCAAGGCCCTTAACCCACAATTGCTTGGATTGTAAGATTGTATCCATTGTAAGTCGCTCTGGATAAGGGCATCTGCTAAATGCTGTAAACGTAAATGTAATGTAAATGATTAGAACTGGACCTAGCCACATGGGTCAGGAGCATAAACAGCAGTAGACTGAGTACACAGCCCTGGTGGGTACCGGTGCGTAGCGTGATAATGCACAAGGTATTGCTGCCAACCAAACTGTTGGTGGCCTCTCAGTGAGGAAATCTATGATATTTTTATTTTAATTATTTAATCTTTAATTCTACCAGGCAAGACATTAAAAAAATTCTAAAGCTTATTTACAATCACGGGCTGTAATGATCTAATTACATAAAGAGGCACTGATGCCCAGCATCTCTAATTTTCCAATCAGTTGCCGGGGGAAAATTGTGGTAAATGCTGAGCTTAAGTCTGTAACAGCATTCTGACTAATGTGTGTTTCTTGTCAAGAGAGGTCAGGGCCAGATACAGGGTGTGTGCAACAGCAACATCAGGAGGGGACCATTGTTTACATGTTCAAATATAAGTTATTCTAATTCTCAGACCAAAACACTTAAAATTGCAATAAAAACAGAAAGAGAAACACTGAAACACTGACGCTAAGTAAGTAAACACCGATCGCATGCAGTGAGCATGACACAGTCGCTCTCTAACTAGAGCATCCCCATAAACTGTCTTATGAGGATGGATGCTGCCTACTTAAACAGATGCCAACTTAGTCAGTGCCTACATAGGCATCTCACTAGATGTTCAAACAGACTATATGATCTTTTAGGAGAGGGAAGGATTTCTTTGATAGCACATCATGGAATTGTGTAGTTCATACTGGCCTGGATCCCTTGCCACATGTGCCACGTATCTCCAGTGTTGCTTAAG
Organism: Ancistrus triradiatus; assembly: GCA_025084515.1. Taxonomy (NCBI): domain Eukaryota; kingdom Metazoa; phylum Chordata; class Actinopteri; order Siluriformes; family Loricariidae; genus Ancistrus; species Ancistrus triradiatus. Next base: position 655,506 of record JAJAGP010000003.1, on the reverse strand, counting down.
TATCTTAATTTTCTGGGCATAGTTTGCCAGCTTGATGCCATTAGAAAAGTTGGTTCTTGCTGTACTCTGAATGCAACGTTCTGGATTTTCAGTCGTTTTTCGACCTCAGCTCTGAAGCACTCATTCTGATTGGCCCGTGTGGTGATGGTTTTTGTGACCTCCTCAATGCACTTTCTGATGTTGCCAGTCACTGTAGTAGCAAATTCATTCTTCTCCACCCACCCAGGTTCGTTCCTTTACCATCAGTTTGTGAATGTGTGGAATTTGCATGTTCTTCCAGGCACACTGGTTTCATAATACAGCCCAAAAACATGCCAGTATGTACTTCGTCTACTCTGAATTGTCGTGTTTGTAGTCGAGATCGCTAGAGTCGAGGCAGACTCAAGACCAAGACCGGGACACATCGAATCTGAGTCAAGACCAAGACTTTTAGTAGTGGAGTCTGAGTCAAGACAAAGACCAGATACAGATTTTTTTTCTTTTCTTTTCAAACAAGAATAAAAAGGAGGAAATGGGAGGAAAATTAGTTTGTAATTCACTTTACATTTATTATACATTATTTAATATAATTATTAAAAAATATTTTATATATTTATATATTACATTTCATCAGAGATTTTGTAAAAAATATAACAATTATATATAGCCTAATATTATTATTAATTATTAACATATTTTAGCAACTAAGGCAACGTAACTTTTGGAGCAAATGAAGGTGATGATTCCGGTTCCCTTCCTCTGCCAAACAATCTGAAGTCACCACATACAGTCAACAACATCCATTCTATATATTTTCATTATTAAACGTGGAAAAAATAATAAAATAATTCCAGATTTTACGGACATGATTAAGTAAAACGCGTGGGTGAAAATGCACACTTGAAGTCTTAAATGTCAGACGATTCAAAATAAAATGTGTTCATTGACTGGATACTGAACAAGAACAGCAGTAACCTGTTTTTCTCTGTTAGCCAATCTGAGTGCAGATTTTATTTAGGCATATAGAGGAAGGACTGATGTATTCTGAAGTTCAATAACAACAGAACAAAAAAAAAAAAAACGAGACAAGACCGAGTCCAAATGAGTTTGAGACTGAGACCGCACATTTATGGTCTCGAGACTCGAGTACTACAACACCACTAAACTGCCTCTAGTTGTAAATCAATGAGTGTGTGATGCCCTGCAAAATATATTCTTGCCCAATGCCCATGGCAACTCGCACCAGGATGATAAGGTTAAGGAAGATGAAGTGTACCTTTGGAAAAGTGAACATTAAATCCTGATAGGATTTTTAAACAGATACAACTAGAGATTGCTAGAGATTACTTTGCCCAAAATCCCACATACAGATCACACTTGTGCATGTGGGTGTGCGAATGGTGGCATGCACCATTTCCTATCCTTGTTTGTACGTCTGCATTTTGTGAGTAAGAGCACGTGGGTTATATAGCTCACACACACACATACTGGTGTTAATCCCTTTGGCCGAGGAGAGGAGGCCAAGAGAAATGGTAGCACATAAAAGAAATTGCTGCGGTCAGCAGGATGTGACACTACAGTAAAATGCAGAGAGAGGGAATGCATCACTTAACACAACCAGCCAAGTCCAGCCCTCATACTCCATGTCTTTTCTTACCACTCACCCCTACACCTCATTGGCCCGGACTCCTCCACCTCTTTTCTCTACACTCCTCCTCATTAATCTGGCATAAATACCAGAGAAGTTCTGCTTTCAGGTTCATGCGGATAGTCAGCTGGTGCAGAGGGAAGTGTGCTAACAGGAAGTGGATTACCTACATCACCATGTGACAGGACCAAGGCGACTAACAAAACAGGTTTGTGAGCTGGAGAGAAGGTGGAACAAACAACACACAAGTTTCACATCCCCCCTCATTAGCTCTAGCTGTTTTTATGATAATTTACAATATTCTTGGTCTTTTCCATTACAATTGGTGTTCTTTCTGTTTCTTCTGGGTTGAAAACATGTACAAAAGTCATGTTACACATCAACAACAGAGACTTACGTAGGCATATTCAAGTACAGAAGACAGAACAGGGCACCAATGAGCTCTAGTGGTAAATAACTGACACCTGAAATGTCCTTAAAAGTTTGTGAACCCTTTAGAATTTTCTATATTTCTGCATAAATATGACCTAAAACATAATCAGATTTTCACACAAGTCCTAAAAGTAGATAAAGAGAACCCAGTTAAACAAATGAGGCAAAATTATTATACTTGGTCATTTATTTATTGAGGAAAATGATCCAGCATAAGAACCTTATCCCAACTGTGAAACATTGTGGTGGTAGTATCACGGTTTGGGCCTGTTTTGCTGCATCTGGGCCAGGATGGCTTGCCATCATTGATGGAACAATGAATTCTGATTGATATCAAAGAATTTTAAAGAAAAATGTCAGGACATCTGTCCATGAACTGAATCTCAAGAGAAGGTGGGTCATGCAGCAAGACAACGACTCTAAGCACACAAGCCGTTCTACCAAAGAATGGTTACAGAAGAATAAAGTTCATGTTTTGGAACGGCCAAGTCAAAGTCCTGACCTTAATCCAATGGAAATGTTGTGGAAGGACCTGAAGCGAGCAGCTAATGTGAGGAAACCCACCAACATCCCAGAGCTGAAGCTGTTTCTGAAGCTGTTCGGAGGAATGGGCTAAAATTCCTCCAAGCCGGTGTGCAGGACTGATCAACAGCTACAGGAAACGTTTAGCTGCAGTTATTGCTGCACAGGGGGGGTCACACCAGATACTGAAAGCAGAGGCTCACATACTTTTGCCACTCACTAATAAATAATAATATTATAAATAAATAAATAATAAATAAATAAATAAATAAATAATAAATAAATGACCAAGTATAATATTTTTGTCTCAATTATTTAACTGGGTTCTCTTCATCTACTTTTAGGACTTGTGTGAAAATCTGATGATGTTTCAGGTCATATTTATGCAGAAATATAGACAATTCTAAAGGGTTCACAAACTTTCAAGCACCACTGTATGACCATGCCATCTTGTGGCCCCACCAGTAACACTCTCGTGGAGCAGCAAACAGGGTTGTCCCTATACCTTGAGTGTCAAAATGTTACGTAGTGAGTTATGAGTCAGTGATTACAGCATGCCAACCCTAATGTTGCTCAGTGAAGCAAGCTGAGCTGCACAAAGTGACTAACTTTAGCCGCTTTTGCACCGGAGGAACTTTTTCACAGTTCTTAAAACTGTTGGAGAAAGTGGCCCCTTTGTCGCATGTTCGGACCGCAGGCACTCAGAACAATGAGTGCGTTTGCATGCACTTAATAATCCGATAACTGATGAAAATCAGATTGTCAGTAATCCAGTCAACAAGTTGTACTTGAGTAATCAGATGATGGGAAACGTCCTGGTTTACATGACTTAAGCAATAATCAGATTTCTACTTTGCAACCAGCCAATGATCTCATAGAAGCATGTGATGTAAACCTCAAACTTTGAATCAAATTCTTCATCTTTGAGTACATACCGCGTTTCAGACTCTCCACAAAGTGCTCGATAGCCGTTTCGCTACTTTTAATTCCATGGTGCGTTTCATTCCAGGTTGCCAGATCCCGCTTGAAACAACACCCCAATCAATGGAAAAAGACCCAAATAAGGCCAGGTCTTCAGAGTAAGTAAACCTGGCAACCATGTTTGTTAGTTCTTTTGTTAGTTCTTCCATCCACTCCATATGTTTGCACTTCAATTTCTTAAATTCTCTTTTCAGCACAGCCATACCTGTTTTTGCATTATATCCTCAAAACTGTTGTTCATCTAGCTGTTCGAACCACTTCTGGAGCAGTACCTTAGGGCTAATTTTATCACTTAATTCATTACTAGTAGGCAAAACAAATACAGTTATTACACACAAAATGGCTCCAACACTGGTAGTGTCTTATTTAAAGGAGAATAAACTTCATTTGTAACTAGCAGTAACGAATACTGCAAAGCACAGAGCACACCAGCGTTAATCAGTGTGGTATTTTAATCTAACTGGATTCAGGAAGTGTTTCAGCAATCAAGCACATGTAAACCACATGCCACAAAATGTTTGTCTTTTTCTTGTGTAAGAACAGAAGCCTTGTTGAAAGCTTTGTTATTGCCATCCTTTCCGCCATGCTATCGGGTGCCCAGGAGAAATCAGCGTGCAGTTGGACACGACCACAAGCTCTGATCACGCCATGTGTCGCATTAACGTCGAATAACTTGTACTAAAAGATACACATTTTATCCGATCTGCCCTTGGTTAATAAGTATTGGCAAACGACAGAGCTTTATCATCACTGAGATTGTAACATTCAAACCATGCTGAAAAAGGCTTAAAGTCTGTGTGTTATACATGCATGAAGATCACAGGGCAAGTCACTAGATTCTGTGCTTCAGCAATAAACACAACAGCATGGTCTCATCTATGGTATCAGCAGTCATTGGTTTGGTTTTGACAGAAAAAAAAAAAAGTCAAACTCTGATAAAAGGTGGATGCAAATCCGAACAGGCACAGGGCTACACCCTACTCACTTCTTCCATGACATCACATGAGGGTAGTGTGTTTGAGAAACACGAGACCAAGAACAAAATGGAGTGCTTTAAAAGAAACCCACAGAAAATCCAGAGCAAACATTTCAGAGCGGATGTGTGTTGACTTGGCTTTCAGGAAAGTGGACGATGCCTTTTTTTTTAAACTTGCTTTCACGTCCAGTTAAACTAATAAAGTCTAGATTACATAACGCAACGTTTCATAACTTTTCATCAAGCATCATACATTAAACGGCTTCTACGTCCAACATAAGAAAAGCAGACGTTTAAATGGGAAACAAAACCAGAACATTGGGGAAGATCGAGAACGTGTAGACCGAAGCAGAATCCTATCTTGTTCAACATGCAGAGAGATAAGAGGCAAAGAAAGGCAGCTAGACTGGTGCCAAATGAACAGGAGCTGGTATGCTATTCTGAGAAAGGCAGGGAGAGGAGCAGAGAAACAGTATAAGAATAATATTGGTTAAATCTGGGAAATAATCTCGCCCTTAACTGCATTGGTTTGTATACAACTGATCGCCTCATGCAGCCAGGCTTCGACCAAGAATAGCACATGAGAAAAAGGCTCAGTGGCAGAGGTTTAAAGACAATCTTTCATACCAATATAGATCCCTGCACATTCACTACCCTTGTTGCATTTTACTTTTATGGGATGTGAGTCATTTTTCGCGACAGTCGGACCCTCGCTGTTCTTGGAGACAGCCGTCCTGACACATCGCAGCAGGCAAGCAAACAGCCGACGGTCAGCCCATCCTCCCCCCACAATGACCCTGCGTTACCATAGCAACCGTTCATATGACCTATCGAGGCATCTGGCTTCGGCACACCAATTCGTCTCGTTTGTGCCGTTAACAAATCTTATTGTGGCCTTAATGCGATTAGGGCGTCCATCCCTCTGAATCAAAGATGGCACAGGCTTTTAGAAGAAAAGCTTAAAACAAGACCTGAAAAGGACCAATACAGAGCTCAAGAGGCGTTCTTGTTATTTGTGCCAAATACTCAAAACAGATATAGCCTGCTTGAATCAGATCAGATATGCTGGGACTTTGGGGGACTTCACAGAAAAGCAATATGTTATAAAGAATATCAGTAAGTATCAGCCACACTGGAGATTGTTGCCTTGAATGACAATGTTAAGGCAGGATATGGAAGCTAACATGTCCTTTACACATCCAGAGTAGCCATACATATATATGGTACTGTGCAAAAGTCTTAGGCCACCATTAGATTTGTTGTTTCAGCAATGCTAGAACGACCATATACAACATACTGTCTATGATGTGATCCAAAAAATTCAAACTTGGATTCTTTCATTTCAATCTTTGGGAGCTTTAGCATTTCTTGTCACCCTGTTACCCTTCCAAAAAAGTGTTTTCTTGCCTGCTACCCTTCCAAAAAGACAATTCCTGATCAAGCTTCTTCAGACGGCACAAGGGACAACTTGGCATCCTGATGAAGCTGCCAGACGCTCCTACTGCTCAAGTGTAAGGGGAGGTCACACTAAATACTTGCCACTGTGGCTGACATACGCAGTTTTCTCTCATTTTTTATTTTTTTATTTTTTTATACTGCACACAAATGATTTGTATTTTCCAGTTGTATTCTAATAAAAAAACTGGGAAATAATTACAATGTATTTGGAAAGTCTTGCAAGTTTTGCAAATTTATTAAAAAGGAAAAACTATTTTTCATGACCATAAATGGCCAGACAGAAGCCTCTCTTCGGTAAAAGACACATGAAAGTCCATCTGAAGTTTGCAAAAAAAAAAGCAAAAGGACTCTCAGACTGTGAGAAACCAGGTTCTCTGGTCTGATGAAAAGATTGAACACTCTGCCATAAATCCCAGATTGGTGGAGTGCCGCAGTGATGGCTGACCTACTGAAAGTTTGTCCCATCTGCACACAAAATCTTCAGGAGTTCAGCCAGAATAACCATTGGGTTCTTTCTCACCTCTCTTACCAAGGATCTTCTCTCCTGATAACTTATAGAGGGTCGGCCAGCTCTTGGAAGAGTCCTGGTTGTTGTAAACGTCTTCCATTTAAGAATTATGGAGGCCACTGCGCTGATACCCAAACCATGATACTACCACCACCGTGTTTCACAGACTGGATAAGGATCCTATGCTGCAATGCAGTGTTTTCATTTCTCCAAACGCTTTTCTTTTAAACCAAAAAGTTCTATTTTTGTCTCATCCGTCTTCAAAACATTCTTCCAATAACCTTCTGGCTTGTCCACATGATCTTTAGCAAACTGCAGACGAGCAACAATGTTCTTTTTGGAGAGCAGTGGCTTTCTCCTTGCAACCCTGCCATGCACACCATTTTGTTCAGTGTTCTTCTGATGGTGAACTCATGAATATTAACATTAGCCAATGTGAGAGAGGCCTTCAGTTGCTTAGAAGTTACCCTGGGGTCCTTTGTGACCTCGCCAATATTACACGCCTTGCTCTTGGAGTGATCTTTGTTCGTCGACCACTCCTGGGGAGGGTAACAATGGTCTTGAATTTCCCCCATTTGTACACAGTCTGTCTGAGTGAGTGTGGATTGGTGGAGTCCAAACTCTTTAGAGATGGTTTTGTAACCTTTTCCAGCCTGACGAGCATCAACAACTCTTTCTCTGAGGTCCTCAGAAATCTATTTTGTTTGTGCCATGATACACTTCCACAAACGTGTGTTGTGAAGAGCAGACTTTGATAGATCCCTGTTCTTTAAATAAAACAGGGTGCCCACTCACACCTGATTGTCATCCTATTAATTGAAAACACCTGACTAATTTCAAGTTCAAATTCACTGCTAATCCTTGAGGTTCACATACTTTTGCCACTCACTAATATGTAATATTGGATCATTTTCCTCAATAAATAAGTGACCAAGTATAATAATTTTGTCTCATTTGTTGAACTGGGATCTCTTTATCTACTTTTACGACTTGTGTGAAAATCTGATGATGTTTTAGGTCATATTTCTGCAAAACTATAGACCATTCTAAAGGGTTCACAAACTTTCAAGCACCACTGTATTATACCAGGTATGTGTCTTTCTAAATCCTGTAAAATCAACTGAATTTACCACAGGTGGATATGACAAGGTGATCAAGAGAATTGGAGGCTCCAGAGCTAAATTTTGAGGGTCTGAATACTTATGTCCATGAAACATTTTTGTTCTTCCTTTTTAATAAATTTGCAAAAAATTCTAAAATTGTTTTCACTTTCTCTTCATGGGGTATTGAGTGCAGAACAATGGGGAACATCTTCATTTTTTTTTATTTTATCACAAGACCACAATATAAACTGAAAAAGTGAAAGGGTCTGAAGACTTTCTGAAAGCATTGTATATACAGTCATTGTAACATTGCTAAAACAATGGTACATCTAATCTAATGGTGACCTAACACTTTTGCACAGTACTTTGTGAGCATGACGCATATTTGTATTATGAATTAGTTTCATATAAATCATGCAAATCTACATTTAGTGAAGTTACTAAGATGGGTAAACACTCCAGAGTGTTATGATTACTGTGGGTATAAAGTGTGGCTTGGCAAAGCCAAGGTTTTGTTTTAGTGACAAGTACTGGCAGCACTGGCAGCACTCTAACCCTGGAGAACTTTCAGACAACATAAACTTCAGAGTTCCTGTTCATCTTTCTCACGGCCACATCACCTGTCTGTGCTGCAGTCCCTGTTGTTTGTACATTTGATTATGTGAATCATTTCTTCCTCTTTGTGAACTGATCTGCTTGGATAAATGCAATGTGGCAACCATGTTGCATAAAGCTGCACTTCTGTACGGTTTTGCCACAACGCAACAATCACACACTATGAGCGTAGCTCAGCGCTCACTACTAAAATGGACAGGATGGTGAAATCTAGAAAGGTTTAACAATCCTTTTCCAGCCAAGATCGTACTAGAGATTGCTGGAGACAAATATCAACAACCATGGAGTGTAACTTTGCCTTTGTTCGTCTACCATCCTATCTAAAGCCAAGTACAACAATATCATGATCTGTGTAGCTCAATTTCAGTTCACTGCATCTGTTCTGACTCCTAAGTTTTAAAAGCGACCCCAACATTTTTTTGAACACCAGTTCTTCCCGAGAGAACCTCCCCTTCATGTAATCTGCTTTTATCTCCCCGTCACAGGCCTCACAGCTGAGAGCACCTGGGTTTACTGGGTTCTTGTTCTCATTCGTGCCTGAGGGAGCTTAGACTTTGTCAGCTTTGATCGGGTGGGAAACACCTCCTGAATGAAAGAGTGGTCCCCGCAGACAGCGATGAAGTGTCTGTATGGATGTGCATGTGTGCATTTGCCAAGATAGAACAAGATCTCGCAATGGACGAGAGGTGCTGTAAGAGAGATGAAATAAAGAGGACATTTGTCACACTGTAGCAGCTTAGATCCAAGTCTTACGCTGAAACACAGAGGCTCCAAACATTTAAAGGAACTGAAGCATTCTGGAACTCTCCTAAATGACTGCATGGTTCTGGAACAGGGTACTTGCTTGTGTTTCCATCACAATACATGAACAAACGAGCTCAGGAGTATACTTCAGGATTCCCACACAATTTTTACAAACATTGGTGGATCAGATATTTGCATGATGGACTCAGAGGTAGTGAATTCATTCCTTGGGCCTCGATAATAAATCAACTCATAGAGGTTTCAGTTAAAGGTTTGGTAATGTGATGGTAATGCAAAAGAAATGTGGCAAATTGAAGATTTTTTTATGTCCCAATCACCTTTAAATTTGAATTGAAAGATTCCAACAGTGAAGGTTTGATGATGCTGAGTCAGATCCCATCCTGGCATAGTCACAGTAACTGAGCTCACTCTTACCAAGTAATGTGGCTCCTCACAGGTGTGATGGTTGTGTGCTGTGGGGACTGTGGTTGGGCAGTGGTTAAAGTAGCAGGTTTATTTATTGAAATATCTTCTGATGGCATGTAAAGCAACTCTGTGAACCAATCCTATGTAATACTTCCCTAAAAAGATATTTAGATAAATAAAACTCCAACAACTTGCTAAAGTACTGAACTAAATGATTCAAAGTTTGTTGGTTCAAGTCCCAGCACAATCAAGTAAACACAGTTGGATCCTTGAGCAAGGCTTTAACCCTTAAATGCTTGAATTGCAACTTGTGAAATGTTAAGTCTGTGTGGATAAGGGTGTCTGCCAAATACAGTAAACGTGTGTTTAAGACAGTCCTGTATTTACATGGATGACCTTTGCCAGGTCAGGAATCAAAGAACATTAATTGTATAAAATATGGCACAGTGGATTAACTTTGAAAATGTTGATTTGGAACTGATACTGATGGCGCTTTAGCACTTTATGTTCATCACTTAGCATCAGACTCACAGAAAAGGTCCATGGATTTTACAAAAGTTTCCAAGAATGAAAAAAAGTTCTCATATTTGTTTTCAACAGCCCATAACTGTGAGCTAGTAGTGGGCGAAGAACTCAAACCACAAAAGTTCAAACCACTTGGAGTTACCATGCACTTGAGTTAAAGCAGAGATACCCAAGATGAAATATTACTCCAGTAAAACTAGACATCCTCCCTTTAGAGCTCCACTTCAGTAAAAGTACAAAATATATGCCTTCAAATGTACTTAAGTACCGAAAGTAAAAATACCAGGATTTATGGCGGCTCTAATATCCCATTATCATTTTTATAACAACATTATTGCTGTCATCAATCTTTGAACAGAATGTCATTAATCAGTCCAACAGGTCAAATCAAGTTCAAGAGCTATACCCTGATTGGTGTGCTTGCTTTTTGTTTATTTCGCTTTACACTATAGCGCCAATAACACCCCATGGGGCGTACCTGGTGCTCATATGCTATGCTCATAAGTTTTATTTTAGGGGTTTCGTGTGTTTATGTTTTGTTTTATGTGTGTTTTATCAAAATAAAAAGCTCATGGTGTATGTTCTATGTGTTTAATGTGCATTTGAGCTCAGTAAATTGTGTAAAAAAAACCTGTGGATTTCATGCATTCAGTAGTAGTGTACAACTTACTGTCTGGGTGAATGCTGTGTACCGTATTTTCGCCGACCATAAAGCGCACCGGATTATTAAGACGCAATATCAACGATCGGCTGCTAACGGGTATATATTTTTAAAATACAAACTCTTAAGTTCTGTCGGAAGCTCAGTTTGGTCTTTACCTGGCGCAGGGCGTCTTCTTGCTTCCTCCACTTCCGTACCATTGATTCGTTAATGTTGAATTCTCTCGCAGCTGCTCTATGTCCATGTTGTACTGCGTGACTGATAGCGTTGAGCTTGAAATCCGCTTCGAAAATGAATGAATGAATGCACGTACCCTAATGCTGAAGCACATACCGTATTACTCCGCTATGCTGCGCACTACGGTTCCCCGTAAGCTTCGTAACTTACCAAGGCCGTGCTAAAACATTTTGACAGATTTATGAGTGCCGTGTACCAGAATTAATTCATACATTAGACGCACCGCATTTTAAGGTGCACTGTCAATTTTTGAGAAAGTTAAAGAATTTTAAGTGCGCCTTATGGTCCGAAAAATACGGTAAGTGTGACCTGAGTGAGCTGAGGTGCATCTCAGTGGCCTTACTGTTACACTGACTTGTATAGAGCCATCATCAGTGATGGTCATTTTGGTCAGTGTTGTGAAATAAAGTGCTCCATGAGCAAATTTGCTTTGCCTGATGTTACTGTTTCCCACACCGACATCACAATACTTTATGTTCTTGTGCACACAAGCCAACAGGAACGACAGATTTTGCATAAATGTAGTGGAGTAAAAAGTAAGGTATATGACTAATGCAGTGGAGTTACAGTAAAGTCACCCAAAATGAAAATACTTCAGTAAAGTAAATGCACACGAAAAACTACTTAAGTATAGTAATGAATTACAATGACTGTGTTATTGTCCACCACTGCTGTGAGCAAGAAAGCTGTTGGATGAATACAGCTTTATTTCAGTGTGCTTGCATGGAGGCAATACAGGACTCGGGAGGAAATAATATTATATTGATGCAAGCCACAGCCTAAAATGAGAAAGTGTCAGTCCAAGTGTCAATTTCAAATAAACTTTACAATAAAATTAATATAACCACTCAGGTTAGTGATCAACTTGGGCAACCAATCAGCAATGTTTATTGCTACAAGTGACACCTCTATTGTTCTTGTTCCTTTAGTGAAAATGCACCTAAAATAAAGTAAAGTTCCCGAAGTGGAAATATGAAATTTGACTAGAGGGCAAACACACTCCTGCATCAAACCATTAGCACGGCATGAAAGACCTCCAGATGACAACATCAGTAACAAGGAACAGCTGAAACAGTGCCCCAGTGACTCCAAAATTAGCTCAAACAGAGACCTTGATATAAACACACACTAAAGTTTAGCACTTCTTCAACATCATAATACTGGATGTTGCATTCCTACGACAGCCTGTCAGTCTGCGAGTTCTGTTCACGGCTTTTAAAAAAGCACAGGTTCGGCACTGAAGAAGCCTCCGCAGCTGCAGAATCACATTTTCAATTTCATATTAAAGAGGGCCTGCTGCTATTGAGCCATTCGAATCTCATAAAAACTAAATCAAAACATCCAGTCATGCACTTACTCTCAAGCAGCAGCCACTAAATGATCCACATAACATGCCCCACATGGCCCACGTTTAACAGAAGCATGCTCAGACAGACAGGCTAGGTAATAGGAGAGACGCCAGCTATCAAATGTATTATCACCACTGTTTGCACCTGCCCGCAGGAGCCATTAACCTCTCATTTCAACGTGTTTTGGAAACCACAGACATCACGTTTCTGGCGAGAATGGCTAGCTCTGTCTGTACTTTGTCTCAAGACTTTTCCAAGGCCGTTTCCTGCTAAACAAATGGATCCATTTCAGAAGTGTCACATATTAGTGGTGATGCTAAAGCATTAGTGGGCTGTATAGAAAATCCTAGTTCACAAACTATCAGTGACCGAGACATAAACCACATTTAAATCCAGACAAAACAGAGCCATCACACCGACACTGCGGCAGCACTCAGGCTCAACGTGAACAAAATTTGCTTGGTGAAAAAGCAAATATACTTCAATGGGAAAGAAAATGGGAATGCAAAAAAAAGGACACATACAAATGACTAGCAATCACTCCATCCATTCATGTTGCCATTCACAATGTTAATTAGCTCACAGATGTAAAACAAATCCGATTGTCAGTAATTTGTTCAATGAGTTTACATGCACTTGCGTAATCAGATGATGGAAACCCGGAGGGTAACATGACTCAGGCAATAATCAGATTTCTACTTTACAAGAAGCCCATAATCTCACAGAAGGATGTGAAATAAACTTCAAACTTCAATAACTAAAAAAAAAAAAAATCATCTTAATTTCCTCAACCACATATTGCGTTTAAGAGTTTCCCAAAATGTGTTTGGTAGCCATTTCACGGATGTTGGTTTTAATTCCAGGATTGCCAGATCCCGTGAGGAGATGAGCAATGAGGTCAATGGAAACAAGTTTCTTATAATAAGAGGACCTCACGACCATGTTCGATTCCTCTAGCCGCTTCTGCAACCAAAAAAAACGGTTGAAATCAGATCTCTTAATCTGATTTCTAGATCGGAGTATGTACTTCACATGACCATCCGACTAGGATCGGATTAAGTGCACATAAATGCACTCAGGATCATAATCGTATCCCCCAGTTCAGTGACCCCTGCCCTCCCTGCAACAGACTGGTGTCTCATCCAGGGTACGCTTACTCCTGTATCATGAGTTCTCTGGGAACTAAGCACAGGAATATGGCATTCCTTTTCCTATCCTTAAGCCACTCTAAGTACAGAAAATTGCTTGGGGCTATGACCGGTCATCTTGGAGCTGGAAAATATATAAATAATCAAGACTCTGCTTCAAAGGTACCATCCTAAAACATTGTTTATCATGCTTAAAAGACGAGTGATAATAATGACAGTGTGATCAAACAGAGGAGAAAAAAAAATTGTGGCGAGACAAAGGGTGGGCCAAAGAGAGAGGTTGCAGAGCGAGAACTCATTTCTGATGCTCGAGCACAGATGATGGGGTCAGGTCAGGTTGCTCCTCATTTTAGCTGTACCACAAAACATTCAACTCTTCAAATAACCGCCGAAAACAGCTCATCTACAAGCAGCACCACTGATCTCCAGCAGCCTTGACTAGTTAACAATACGTCAGGATTCTCAGAAATATTAAACATATAAAAGGAACGGGTAAAAACATTCAGGTGTTCTGTATAATTAAATGCCATAACTTTGCCATCTGAGGTTTACCAACTGGCCTTTTGTTTCTTGGTGTGATGAAGAGGCAGTTTATTGTTCCCTACAGCGCAATCAACTCAAAGCCCTGATAATTAGCTGATGACTTCAGTCAAGAGCGAGGAGAACAGTATAAACTGTTCAAAGTGCTGGCCCTGCAGGACCGTGACTCAAGAACACTAAAATAGTGTGAAAGCCCAGAGGTCTGGGGCTATTTTGGTCGATTTGCACGCTTTTGATATTGCCTATATATAAAACCTTTCAAAATGTAAGTGTCTGGTAGCAAGAAAATTAACAACAATGACAAAATTAGTGGTGGCAGTATATATTGTGTAACGGTAAAAAATAAGTGTACCTGTAGCGACTTGGCTACAGCTTTTATAAGGCAGCATTTTTAGATTATTAGCACTTTGCCATATATAGTGCTGCCTACCACAAGTACAGTGGGTGGAGCTTTTACTGTTTACATGAAGAAGGATGCCAAAAGAGAGCAACCGTTGGGACCACTCACAACCTGAAGATGAGGAACGTATGATGAAAGGGGAGCGTCTTCTGTTGTGCAGCAACACTAGCAATCTTTTGTGTCATTTTAAAATGAAGCATGCCAAGCAGTGTGAGGAAAGGCAAAAAAATGCATGCTATAACCACTGGTGAAACAGGATCAGGTGTTAAAAATAAATCCCAAAGAGGCACCCCATGTTCAGAGAGGTCGAGATAAAGCTTTGCTATAAGGACTCCATGGCACAAGATGTCTAGCAGATGGAAGGACATAATGAATACCACTGCAAGAACATGGCCCCCATTCACACAGGTGACAACAAGGGGATCAGGAAGCTAATCAAATCACTTGATCTGTTGTAGGTAATACTGTTCTAAATGTTACCTGTTATATTCATATGTGTACTGACAGGTTTACAAACTAGAGTTCCTAATAAATATTTCGAAAAGTGCCTTTCAGCAAGCTGCTGGTTAAGTCCTTGGATTCTAAAAATATACCTTCTTCCAAAAATTAATGTTGTGATATACACCATCATATAAAATTACATGTTCCATTAAAGACGGTTTTGGTCATATCACCCACCCCATAGACTGGCTAATTATGTTTTGGCTCAGATACACAAACACAGCTGACCGAAAAACACACATTGAAAGGAAAGAAAAGAAAAAAAAAAAACACCAGAAGACTGGATTAAAAAATACATTTTCCTTTACTCAAAACCACAAACACAAAAGTTTTTCAAGAGCCTAAAATGTACAAAAGACGGTTATCCAAACCAACAAATAATTAAATGAATGACAGAATTAAACTATATTCAATAATTTACAAGTCAATTCCTAACTGTCCTGTGTCTCTGTTTCCTGCATGCATTATATCTGAGATATGATTGTGCTTGTGTGTGCATTTAATAGATAAATCCTCCAAGTCATTCTGCTCAGCTGTTGATTTCAGTCTAGAGAATCTAAAGTTGTTTTTTTTTAAAGGTTCATTCAAACTTTCGAACTTTATCTGCATCATTGTAGATAACAAGCTGCAACTTAAACGCATGGGCATGATCAGTTACCTACAGTATACAGGTTAGATAATACAGTCCTACGCAAAAGTTGGGGCATTACATGTTTTGTTGATTTTCTAAATGAGCAGACCACAACGTCTGCAGGGAACAGACTTAAATATGACATACTGAACACTTAGAGGTTGACAGTCATGCTTGCATGATCATGTAGCGCAACTGCTTTCCTGCATAGTCACAAAAACATGCACAGTCAGTATGAATCTGTGTAGCTGTAAATGTGGACTGGGAGAGAGTGCCCTGTACCTGTGGATGGACTGGAACTGTTCATGGTAGTGCAGCCACACGTGAATGCAGAAGCAGGAGGCTCTTCAGATGCCCACTGAAATCCAGAACAAAAACAACACCACTTACTATGCTGACTTCTTGTGTGCATTAAAAAAACACAACTTTATAGCTTTTTATAGCCTACTTGTGAATAAAATCCCCTTTCCACCCGCCTGTTTTTGTTAAAGTGAGATTATGACTAATAGCAGTAACAGAAGGTGCTGTGTTTTTACATATTGAACATAATATTTCAAGAACAATTCATTGTACAGCAAGAAATAACACTTTCTGCTATATCACATAAAAAGACCATCGTCAGTGCTGATCTGAGAAGAAACGTCTAGTTACTATCAAGAAGCATGACTTTTTCTCACTACACTCAATCATAATGAATACATTTTTCATCATTAGCATCACAGGTCGAGAGCTACTCCAAATGCTGCTTTTGTTTACTTAAAGTTTACAAAATGAATTGTGAAATTTGCTCTGCAAAAACAACCACAAAGACATAGAGAAAGTGCAAAGGCTAAAGCAAGCCGTGACATGTCTAGAAATAAAATATTGTTTGAAGCAGCAAGTGCATTAATTCATTGTGAAGAACAGCCAACCAGCACACAGATGTCGACTTTAGCAGCAAATGGTTCAGAAGGTTCAGAAACACAATAGCTGTTTTGACAACGAGGGGACAAATCTAGTTGGTTGAGTACTGTGTAAGAATTATTTCCTGGTGTGGATAGACGTTAAGACAGACATTGCACTATCCAGGAACTAATCACTGCAACCGTAGCAATCAGCAATACACTTGAATCATAGGTATGAATCAGAAAGTGGCAACCCATTGCAATTGCGATATCACTTGGTTTGAACACTGAAGATGCGCCCATATTTGTTGCCCATATGGTGCACTACTTAGGGTGTTGGCCATGTTGTCTGAATTTTCAGTAGGTCATCAAACGACCTGGAGAGTGAGCAACATTACCCATAATCTCCTGATGCGGACAAGGAGAGAACGTGCTCGGAGGTAGAGATCGGGGTCGAACCAGGGATCTCTGGAGCTGTGAGGTAACTGCGCTAACCACGTGGTACAAATTATGCCGACTACTTCCAGATTTCTTTAGCATGCCCCCTTTCTCACGTGTTCGCACCGCAGGAACTGGGGAAGATTGTAGTTTTTAGAACGCTGTGTGTAGGGACTGTTTTTAGTTCCTACTTCAAGTTGGGTACTTTTCTCAGAGAATAGAAAAACTGAGCGACGACAGTAATTGGTCTAGACGTAAGAGTATGGCAAATGATCCAGACATAAGAAACGCAAGTGTATAGCGATTGATCCAGACGCAGGCGCTATTGTCCGGTGTTCAAATCCCAGCACCGCCATTGTTGAGCCCATGCAATATGTTTGCAATAGCTCTTCACAATTCTCTTAATAAACTGAAAGTATTATGTAATTGACCTATTCTAGGTGTTGTGATTCCAAGATGTGGTGCTCTTGAAATTATTTTCTACTTGCTTTCCCAAAAGCATGACAGCACGAAGACTTACTGACAGATCGAGCATCAGACTGAAAACCTTCTCTGCCAGTTAGGAGGATCTTAACTTCACGATGCTTCTGGGAAACTGGAAGCTATCTATCATGAAGTATAAAGAAAATGATGGAATATTCCTCAAAGCTGAGCCTCCTTATAGGCAAGCACATGTTTGCATCAGAAGCATAATTAAATAATCTGTGCATTTGCCTGTCTGAAGTGTTCTCCCCGAGGTATTTTCAGGAAGGCTGAAAATAACGTAGCAGATAAAGGATAACACGTCTTATTTAAACTATACACTACACTGCATGCGTCCATTTGGCGATGAGCTCTGACACATGAGGAAAAACAGAATGCAACGACAGACCAACAAAGCAAAGGAGGAGCAAATGAGCTCCAGCATTAGGCTCTTGTTCTGGGGCTCATCAGGAGCCACAAATTGCACTTACAAACCACGAAAACAAGACAGCTGGTGTTCTTTATTAATGTCAAACCCTGAAACAGCATCATTATTGCTATGCATGGGGGCACTGAACAACTAGCAAGCTCATATGTTCAAGCCAGGGCAAAATGAGGCAGGTGAGAGCATTTTCCAAGAGACGAATGAAGCAAAGGACAGACAGTTAATGTGGTGCTGAGCCTGAGCACCTCAAATTTCCCATATTCGCTACAAGGAACGAGCACAAGGCTTATCTTTAGCTTTTTTAGACAACATTCAAATCAACCTGGGAGGCATATGAATATGCAAAGAGGAGGGGAAAAGCCAGGGCAGATCAGATCTCTTTACCCTTTCTAGCCAAGAGCTTTCTGATGCCATTGACATTTTATGTGCAGAGTGAAAAATGCATGACGCAAAAAAATACTGCGCTGACCTACACTGCTCCAAGGTAATAAAATATCTCTGTCTTCTCTCTCTCTCTCTCTCATACACACACAAACACACGAGCACAGTTTGCAATATCTAAAAATCACCCAGACATGGCCGCACAATTGTGGCTACTGCAACTGTCCCCACTTAACCCTCTGCAACTGTGATAGCAAGGTCAGGTTTGCATTCTTTCTCTCCTCCACCATCACCCTCAAGAAACTTTAATTAGTATAATAGTATAAATGGCGAGACACAGAATAAGAGTGCAAGAAGACAGAGGCCAAATTGCAATTACACTGATTCACCCCCTGATGGTCTCATATCCTGGATTTCAAATCTGAAGATGTTGGTAATGTTGTTTGCTCACCCAGATGGACATCAGATTTTCTCCCTGCTCAAACACTGGGAGGGTAATACCCTGTTACCAAGCAATGAATCAGCCAATCATCTAGTGTTTGTACTGATGGCTGCACAGACTGTAGTTTAACAAGGTAAAAGTGGTGTTTACACAACGATGTACCCCTCCTCTGAACACTTTCTTACTGTCAGACGATCAAGGATAAAGCCAATTAATATGATCATGTGACTGATAGCATTAAATGGCTTTGTTGTTGGATGCCTCCATCAGTGAGGATAAGAAACATGCTGCTAGAGAATGCTTAAAGAATTTTCCTTGCCACTGTCACCCTAGGCTCCCTCAATTTGGGCTTGGGCTTAGATAATAGAAGATGACAGAAAAATGTAAAGCTGCTTTGAGACAATGCTCCATTGTAAAAAGCACCATAGAATAAGTCTGACTGTAGTTTTAGAAAGCAAAGTGGTGTTTATATCAGAATAAAATGATTCCCAGGGAAACAATGATCAAAACCCTCAAAATCTGAAGGAACACAGACAAAACAATTGGCAAATGGGCCCAAAAACAATCACGTACATGTATTTTAGTACTAAGGATTTCATGACACTGAATCAATGCTGGACATCAAAAGAATTTGGAGATACTGGTCATGTTCTGTTTGCTCATCCAGACTGACATCAAACATCCTCCAAACAAAGCGCAGTGTGTATTATGCACAAGCGCTGCCATAATGCGGTCCTTTAAATATGCGAAGACAAAGGATAATTGGCTACTCTAACATTGGAAGGGTATTTTCCTGTTACCAAGCAATGAATCAGCCAATCACGTTACAGACCACATTAAATGGTTATTCGCTCCGCTGCAGGTTGGAAATTAACCATCATGCACATCCTGGATAAACAATGATCTATCACCAAGATCACTTTCGGCTGCTCCTGTTTAGAGATCGCCCCAGGAAATCACCCGCATATTAGATTTAGCACAAGTATTTACGCCTGATGCCCTTTCCATATGTCCAGGCTTGAGACCGAAACTCTGCGTACACCTCCAGCGGCTGAGTTTTTCCATAAACGCAACACTTGACCGTCACAATGGAAGTCCCACCCAGGCCCACTGATACTGCCAGTCCCAACAGCTGGCTCTACCAACTGAGCCACCGAAGCTGCTAATCTGCCTATCTACCTTCAAATTTGATTTGCAAATGATTAACACAAGTTTTATGAAGAATATCAGTAAAGTCAGTGTAATATTTCAAAGATTTCATGACAGTAAATCAATTCCGTTACAGTCTGGCTGCTTCCACGAGGACATCAGATGTTCTCAAAACAAGGAACATTACGCACCATGTACAAGTCCCACAAAAATGTGTCTTAAAATACGGAAAGACCGGGATACAATCACCGGGCTAGTGTATTGAACTGCCACCCGAGGGTCCCTCAAACCAGATACAATCATGATATCTCAGCCAAAGCTGGAGCAGAAATGGAAAAATAATTCAGAAAGGATTAAGTAAATATTAGAACGTTTAATGACCCTGAATAAAGTTACTCAACAGAAGACATTCCAAATTGTAAAGCAAGAGCTTCACGGTAATGAAGCAATGTTAGTGTCAGACCCACTCTAACAAGGTACTGCTAAAAATATAATGCAAATCACGAGAGCGCAACAGGGAGAGAAACCAGGAGAGAAACAGGCGTAGGTCTAAACAGAATTTAATTTTATGTCAGAATTAAATTACGTCCGAGGAATCAACCAGACAAGCTGCTACCACCTGTTGTCCTGTGCTTTTCAAATGTATTTTTGCCCTCCTCTCTGACAGCTCTCTAATAGAAACCTTAGCAGAAAATTGCATTTTAAAACCTAGCATGGATGAAAAGTGGATGATATCAGTAGCAATGATATGATCTCATACTGGACGGAGGAATTCTTAAAGACCAGTCAAGAAAATTAAATCACGTTGTCAGGAGATACCGGAGCTAATAACATCAATCTGAAATTTTCACTGCTCATTGAGCTCAAGGCCACGTTGCCCGTAGCTCCCGAACATTTTTGAGGGGTGCTGAATGTGGTAAGCAGCTCGAACTGGTGCATATTGCCTGATGCAACTCGGCTAAAATGAAAGACAGCAGGGCACGCTGAGGCTGCTGTGGGCTTCTGCACATCATCTACAAGCTTGACTTCGTGAAGGTTCAATCCTATAGACCCTGTGGGATGCTGCTGATTTAATGAGGAGATGGAAATAACCATGGAAACAGACAACAGGAAGCATTGTTTCCAAATGCAGCTGGTTTCTAGAGAGTTATTCTTTCGGCCATAATTAAAACACAAACAATCTGATGGGAAAAATCGCTCCCCAACTGAAATTTACCCATCCTAATAAGATGCTTTAAGGTTTGACATTTGATCTACATAACCTCATTAAACATGTCAAGGCTTATCGGGGCAGAGTACCAAATAAAAGTGCCTCATCTCATAACGACTAACATTCCACACCATTGGCTTATCTCAAATATGGACATCTTGGAGATACTCAAATATACACTACTGTGCAAAAGTCTTGGGCCACCATTAGATTTGTTATTTTAGCAATGGCATAATGACCATATATAACATATTGTCAATGACTGGAGACAAAAACTTCACTCCATAACACTCTTTTATGCTGATCTTCACTCCGGGCTTTGTGAGCTTTAGCATACATGTTATTCTTTTTCACCGTTTCCCTTCCAAAAAGTGGTTTCTTGACTGCTACCCTTCCAAAAAGTCAACTTGGCATCCGGATGACGCTACCAGACGCTACTATTACCCGTGTGTAAGGGGAGGTCACACTAAATATTTCCCACTGTAGCCTACAGAAGCTGTATTTTCTGTATTTTCTCGTGTTATTCTAATAAAGACACTGAAAAATAATTATATATGGTCACTATTCCATTGCTAAAACAAATGGTATATCTAATCTGATGGTGGCTTAAAAGTTTTGCACAGTACTGTACATGGCTGTATATAAAAATTATTTTCTTCCTTAACATATTTAGTCATTAGTTGGTAACTGACAAATATCTGCAGGTACAGATGTACATCATGGAGTGTGGTTCCTCAATCATTCATACACACACACACACACACACACACACACACACACACACACACACACACACACACACACACACACACACACCATACAGGGGTCAGCAACCAACTAGCTGACATTCATCAGGCCAACTGCAGCCATTTTAATATTTACAAGACCCTAAAGGCACAGAAAGTTCCCATTCCACTATTAGGAGACCAGATCACTGCTTTGAAACATGAGGTGATGTTGCTAAAAAGAATAGTTCCGGAAGGCCCAAAAGCCTCTTCAAGCAAAGCTGACCACCTGCTGAAATTTACAGAAAGAAATAAGCCTTCAGAAATGGTCACCACAATTCAAGACCTCAGAAAACACGACTTTTACGAGAAAAGTAATAACAAGAAGGTTGCCTAATACCAGGTTTATTTTCTAGATGATGTGTCAAAAAGCCATTGCTGTCGAAGAAAAACAGAATGACATAATGAAGTTTCTGGCAGAATACAGAAAGTTTGATTCTGAGTAATTCAGCGGAGTTGTGTGGACTGATGACTCATGATTCGAGTTGCATGGTGATGGTCCAGAGTGGAGTCTTCTAAGATCTGGCGAGAAATACAATGATTTTTTACATCTCTACTACCACTAAGCATGGAGGTAGAGGTGTCATGCTGTGGGAGGACTTTTCATTTGCTGGTGCTGGTGAGCTGCTTCACTCTGAAAACTCAATTTAAGCTTTGGAGTAGAAAAAAATCTTGCAAATATCTTTGAATAGCTGAACATAATTATTCTTCATAAAAACAACTCCTCAATTTATGATAAATTCATGTAATTCAGGGACTACATGTCCATTAATTAGACCACTCTGCCTGTAATGTTAATCTCAGTGGAAGGCCATGCAAGCTGAATGACAAGATGGATAAGAAATACATTTATATATTTCATTAGTTTTAAGTATTCTGCATATGTGAAAAACACTAGTCTCAAGTGCTCTGAAGTATCTGTTTGGCAGTGTGCTTAATGGAAAACATACACAACTATATGATGTTAACACACAATTGATATACACATAGATATACAACATATACATTAACTTGCCTAGCTGAAACCACAAATCAAAGAAGGACCCTTCTGAAATTCTTTCACACGAAACACTCTTTAAATGAACTCTTCCAAACATCAGCATTTGGGTTTACCCTTGCCTTGCCAGATTATAAGCAAAGTCTAATGATAACAGCTACTTTCTGCAAAGCAAGATACAAATATTGCCAACCTGACAGCTAACAAATCAATACCTGGAGCCCAAGCTCCCTGGTTATTACTACAGCATGCTTCAGGCCCTAATTGCCTGGTTACTGCTGCATTGTCCCACCATAACATTTTCCATCAGGGGAAACCGAAAAGCGAATTTGTGCAGCATCATGTGAACTGGATGTGCGAAAGGCAGAAATGATCTCTCAGCCTCAACGGGCTCTTAGTGGGTCGCCTCATCTGAGAGAATCAAAACAAACTGGGCCCAGAGAGCTATTGCCTTCAGCTTGGGGGTGGGGGTTGAGCGAACTGGGGGCAGACTGGCAGAGAGAGCAACAGCAAAAACAGAATTCTCCCTTCCCAACAGATGTTGTGTAATGTTGTAACGCAACGCCCGGGGCATTTGATGTTTTTGGAAGCCTTGTTTTTATTCGTTTTTGTTGCTCATACCAAAGTTATGGGAGTCACACATCTGACAGCGTGCTGGGGCAAGTTCACAGATCATTTCTCTCATCTGACTTCGCTGAGGTGTCACAGGGTGTTCACCACACTGAAACCAAATATCTAGATGATTAGGCAATAACAAAATGTGCTCTACAATTAAAAACAACTCGAAATGGGTGACAATTATTGCAAAAGTATGCACTGACTGTGCACTTTGGGTAAGACATTTTGGTTTGTTGCTGATCTGGGATCAGCGTCATCCACCCGAGAGCAAGCAAGCTCAGATTGTTTTCCCCTTCATTCCATCTTTAGACAAAAGTAAACATTTATATGAAGCAGTGGAGCTCAGATCTTTTAAATGTCTAATGAATTACATTTCGTAACCTAATTTTATCAAATTTTGTTACTTCCAGTACTAGCAGATCTGCCCCAAGCACCACAAGTGGGATAAGGATCATCATGTGCTTCCTCCAAACATGCAAAGCCACTGCCTGTTTTTGAACTGCAGCTAACACAACAGCATTAAACAGATCAAAACACATGGAGCAGAGCTCGAAACTGCCCCCTTTTCTACACGAGATCGCATGAGCTATTGTCAATCTAATGTATAAGAAGATTTCTAATTAATAGGTTGCTGAATGCTTTTCTGGTGGACACCATAGGCACACAGGAAGACATAATACACATCTCAATGTAAAGAAATGACAGTATTAATATCTTATCACCCAGTTCTGGATGGATGTTCACTGTAAGAACGAGTGTTGACATTGCCATGAAACTCCTCTTCCACTTTTTTGCTCCGCCTCGCTGTACTTTCTATAACCTGACCAGTTATTGTCTGATAAAAACTGATATTCATCAGAGAGTTCACATAAGAAAATAAAACGGAAGGTTCCCATCATCAGGTCAGGGCTACACCAAAATCATATCTGTATCTGAAAGGCAAGAACGTCGGTCTCAAGTAGACATTCGGCAATCATCAAACCACTCCCTTCGTACACCTGAATTACTCCTGCCTGACATGGACTTCCTCAAACTGGTTGCACACCAGCTTTCACTTCAGTTTGACATACGGAGCCAACGAAGCACATAAAAAATATATATATAGCTGAGTTCACTCGGTTAATTCAATACGCGCACACACACACACACACACACACACACACACACACACACACACACACACACAGTACAGATTTTACAAAAACAATGAGTCAACAGCAAAGTCATCGACTTTGACTGACCCAATGGATTAACAGTGGACAATTAGTGTAACGAGAAATACAGAATTAAGAGGTAAAACATAAGAAGCCACTGAAATGAACAATATGACATTTACAAATGAAGTGGAGACTGTAAACTAACAACGTGGCTGTTCATTAGTGTCAGATTTGATGTGCTGAAAAATAAGTAACACGAACTGCATTTGATAAACCCTGATATATTTAATTAAATTGCTTTTGTCACCATTTTATAAAAGCAACAGTCTGTGCTTCACTGGGGCGAAAATAAAAAAATAAATCAACGTAACACATGACCTCTCCTGGTTTATTGCTTTACTCTACAACAGCTCAGCTGTCAAGTAGTGCTAACTGCAGGGCTTATATCAAATCTCTTGTTCATACAAGTCACTCCTTTATCATTTTCATAGTAATAGCCGATTCATGTGCTCCCATGTTGACTGATTCACTAAGATCTGAGCGTATTACTGTTGTGTTGTTGTAGTGTAGATGTTAGTAGTGTGGTGTGTGTTTGCATTTACTACGGGGTGCTTCATGCAGCTCCAGAGCTCCACAGCTCAGTTATTATAGTGCTGCTGCTGTTATGACTTGCATTGGACACGAAAACCAATTACTATGTAAACACAACAACAGCTAAAGCTTTTAAATTAAAAAAATTATATTAATTACAATTATAAATAAAAAAGAAACACACATCAAAAGCTAGTATGAATCTACCTTTACATTACAGATGTTCCACATGATTAAATGCATTTACATTTACAGCATTTAGCAGACGGCCTTATCCAGAGCGACTTACAACTGATACAGTCTTGCAATCCAAGCAATTGTGGGTTAAGGGTCTTGCTCAAGGACCCAACAGTGGCAGCTTGGCAGAGTTGGGATTTGAACCCTCGACCTTCTGGCCCAGAGTCCAGTACCTTAACCACTAGGCTACCACAGTCAAATGCACTGTCAACTGTAAGACAGTTACACATCCAAATGATCGACTCTTGGTAATTTGTTGTTGTCCGAGTGAAAGAAAACACTGAAAGTGTCACTGGGCTGTCGATGGCAATGCATGTCACCGCTGAAGCTGCTTGTGGTTTCTGTACTTGATGGTGTAGCCCTACATATGGTTCTAAACAGGAGATAAAGTTACCCAACACGGATCCGGTAAAGTAAAGCTCAGAACCTGCCCGAACACAGATACCTTTTAAAAGAAATCAACACACAAACAAACGCGACGCTCCATTATCCTCTGTACCAGCTGTTACACTTGTTACACTCGAAATACAAAGGCAGACTTTGGCAACGACATGAAAGTGAGCAAACACACTGTACCTGTAAGTCATTGCTACTTGTCCGATTAGTCCTGTGGGTAAACCATTTGCCAGGAGAGGAACAGAGGGAGCAGAGGAAGAAGCAGAAAGAGGATGAGGGTGAGAAAGACAGAAAGAGAGCAGGAGAAGCGGAATCAGGACTGAGAGAGGAGCGAGAGAGATGGAGACAGAGAGGAGAAGCTCAGAGCAATGAGAGAGGAAGTAGAGAGAGAGATAAAGGAGGGGTGTGTTGTGAAAGAGCGAGTGTGAGAGGGAGAGAGAGAGAGAGAGAGAGAGAGAGGTATGCGCAGGCGCAAACAAACATTCAATTGTAAAGCTGAATGCGGGGTGTTGAAGGCTGATACGGGGAACGACAGAAAACACAAAAGGCACAAATTAACTAAAGACAAACATGGTTATAGATAAAAGGTGATGCCTCCCTCTACTGTATAGATCCCGGCATCACAAAAGAGAGACAGCGCCTGAGAGGAAGGGAAGGAGGGAGAGCAACAGGTTGATAAGTAATCTCCCTAGAAACAGAGGCAGCATGGTACAGAGGGGAAACAGCTGTTCGGTGAGGGCGCCTTACACACCGGTTGGGTGGGTAAATGTGCGCGTGCAAGCGCATGTGGGGGCGGGAGCGCATGTGCCGGCTCTATTGTCTGAGATATCTATTATTGACGCTGCGCCCCTTCATCAGTAACCAGATACAGCAGAACTAACACGGCCTGAGGCTCACTCCAATTAAAGTGGCACCACTGACAAGAGCTCTAATGAAGCACCAGTTAGGGCTAACCTATGGTTAACATCTCATTCAGGCACATTTTTTTAAAAAGCGAAGACTAATTATGCGTGCCTAATTTAGCATGGATTGGATCGTTTGTAATTAAGACATGCCGATGGTTTATAAATGCATTTTATTTGGCTCTGACAAAAGCCAATTCATTAAACACAACCCCGAATCAGAAAGGTAGGACTGAAATATGTAAATTCATAAAACATTTCAAACTTTTCGTACATATATTTGTCGATCAGCCGGAGATCCTCTGCCCATTTTCATGGATACTGCTTTTGTACCAAATCATGATTAGAATCACCTGTTGCCATTACCTGTTTGAAATCACATCATTATTTAGTTTTGGTTTTTGTCCCAAATTTTAGGAATGAAATGCAGGAATGGATGTTTATTAACAAATGAACTGATGCTGACCAGAAAAAAAAAAAAATCTTCCTACTGTCTGCTATGAAATACAAGTCAAAGTAAATATAAGGAGCACTGCATACATTTTGTATTCGCATTTTCCATACCGTCCAACTTTTTCTGATTTGGGGTTGGATTTAACACAGATTTTATATCGATATTCCCTACATTCTCACACTCTCTGACGCACACACATTGCACATATTCACTCTATCTTTTGCACTATATAAGGCAGTGAGGAAGGTACCGTATTTTTCGGACCATAAGGCGCACTTAAAATCCTTTACCTTTCTCAAAAATCGACAGTGCGCCTTAAAATGCGGTGCGTCTAATGTATGAATTAATTCTGGTTGTGCTTTCTGACCTAGAACCGATTGTAATGGTACAACACTGCGCTCATAAATCATGGTCAAAATGTTTTTAGCAACGGCCTTGGTAGGTTACGAAGCTTATGGCCACCGTAGTGTGCGCAGCATCACGGAGTAATCGGTATGTGCTTCAAGCATAGGGTACGTGCATATCATTCATTTATTTTCGAAGCGGATTTCAAACACAACGCCTATCAGTCACGCAGTACAACATGTGTCATAGAGCAGCTGCGAGAGAACATTACGAATCAATGGTACGGAAGTGGAGGAAGCAAGAAGACGCCCTGCGCCAGGTAAAGACCAAACTGAGCTTCCGACGGAACTTAAGAGTTTTGTTTCATTTCATGCGCCTTATAACCCGGTGCGCTTTATGTATGAAAATAGATCCGTTAGAAGTCACTAAATACCACTCTTACCTACAGTTCTGCACCACTGCACCTTGAACTCTCCAGGATGGACTGTTAATATGCTGCTATACCAATATTTCTGACTGTCTATATATTGTGTATATTTAGATATATCTAACATTTCTGTTTTGATCTAGTAGGAGTTGCAAATCAAATTTCATTGTACAATGGCAACAGATTCTATTCTACATACCATACACAGTCCCCTCCACAAAAGTCCAACCTTAAACTAACGTAAATTTACTCTGTGAAAAAAATCCCTCATCGAAAACAATATGTAACTACATACATAAACTCTTCATTAGGTGCACCTGTTCAGCTGCTTGTTAAAGCAAATATCTAAGCAGCCAATCACATGGCAGCAAGTGCATCCAGGCGTGTAGGCATGTTCAAAACAACCTGTTGTTCAAATCGAGCACCAGAATGGCGGAGGAAACTTGATTTAAGTGACTCTGAACGTGGCATGGTTGTTGGTGCTAGACACGACCCCTTGGTCCCAACACCTCCTAACAGCTAGGTGAGAACGAGCTATAAAGTATCTAATAAAACAAACATTTTTGCAGGCATCTCTCTGTTAATCATGACACCTCGACAGCCCTCAGTCAGTCTCAATGAAATGTGATGCAGTAAGCAAGATATGACATGGTGAAAGTAATGATATTGTATTATTACAAAGCATTAAATACATCCTGTCGAAGCTTGTATTACTTGTATCTACTCACATGGCTGTGCAGTGGGACTTGCAAAGAAAAACGATATCTGGAGCAACCACAAAAATGCCAAATCATCTTGATTACAGTAGTTTAATATTTTCAAATCTTTAATGACAGCCCTAATTTTATTACTATATTAGCTTCACAACATAATGATTTAAGACAAACTGGCCATATTACGAAAAACTAAGTTAAGATATTGAGATTTTGAAATGTAATAGTTGCAAACAAAGTATTCAAAAACAAAAAAAGGGGATTTAAAACTGTCATTTTGTCTTAAAGTTTTCCCCTAGTTCCTTGTGACAGTGAGTGTATTTACATGCACAGGAACAACACGACCATAATCAATATCCATCGTAAGGAGATTACATGATTTTCTTTAAAATTATTCTTCTCATACACCTGCACCCCATGTTCTTCGGCGAGAGGTGCAGGAGCCCTGACCAGGATCGTTAAGGGGTTGGAGGGGTGGATGAAATGTATTCAGTCAGACTAAGAACATCAGTGATTTCCAAGAAAACTTAGTCACCTAGATTTTAGCCTAATTATCAAGATATTTTAATGCATCTCATTTGGTTTTGTGCAGCCTTAACACAGAGGATCAAATCCTACCTGTGGATGTACTAGGTTGTATTTACACACCACAAATACTCCAATTCAGTAGAGAGATTCTGTATAAAGCCTTCAATTCCTTGAACTGTAGAAGAGTAAAAGGGCTGAATGGTCACCAAGGCTAACTTACACTGCTCAAATAAAAAACTAAACCTCAAATGGATCATTCTGTGCGTATAGTTACTTCAGCTATTAAGGTCCTTATGCACTGTAGGCATTTTCCTTTCTGAACACGTAAGTGTATTTTATGCACATTGCCATGCTGATCACAAATACTACCTAAGAAATTTCCTATGACAGTGTTTTGCAGATATAACCCATTTTTGTATTATCCTGTCAGATTATAGGTCTACTAGGATACTGAACCCAAACCAAGCCGTTTCAGCCAGTCTAAGTATACCTGGGCATGCACTCAGAGCTATGCAAAATGTTATCTTAGGTATTCCTGAGGATGATTAGTCAAGCTATAAAAGCTGCTCACATTTGCAGGTGCTCTTATAATCCCATGTTGATGCACAGCAGCGGAAAAAGTAGTGCTTTAAAAAATTCTACAGTGGGGCAAAAAAAGTATTTAGTCAGCCACTGATTGTGCAAGTTCTCCTATTTAGATGATGAGACAGGTCTGTAATTTTCATCATAGCTACACTTCAACTATGAGAGACAAAATGAGAAAAAAAAAATTCTTCCCTTAACACGGATCAGTTGTCCTGTCCCCTTTGCAGAAAAGCAGCCCCAAAGCATGATGTTTCCACCCCCATGCTTCACAGTACGTATGGTGTTCTTGGGATGCAACTCAGCATTCTTCTTCCTCCAAACACGACGAGCAAAAAGTTCTATTTTGGTTTCATCTGACCACATGATATTCTCCCAATCCTCTTCTGGATGACCTCTTCTGCTCTCTGACAAACTTCAGACGGGCCTGGACATGTACTGGCTTAAGCAGGGGGACACGCCTGGCACTGCAGGATCTGAGTCCCTCTCGGCGTAGAGCGTGTTACTGATGATAGCCTTTGTTACGTTGGTCCCAG
Organism: Ancistrus triradiatus; assembly: GCA_025084515.1. Classification (NCBI taxonomy): domain Eukaryota; kingdom Metazoa; phylum Chordata; class Actinopteri; order Siluriformes; family Loricariidae; genus Ancistrus; species Ancistrus triradiatus. The sequence continues at coordinate 625,443 of JAJAGP010000003.1, read as the reverse complement.
CTCTCTGCAGGTCATTCATCAGGTCCCTCCGTCTAGTTCTGGGATTTTTGCTCACAGGGTCTCATGATCATTTTGACCCCATGGGATGAGATCTTGCGTGGGGCTCCAGATCAAGGGAGATTATCAATGGTCTTGTATGTCTTCCATTTTCTTACAATTGCTCCCACAGTTGATTTATTCACACCAACCTGCTTGCCTATTGTAGATTCACTCTTCCCAGCCTGGTGCAGGTCTACAATTTTCTTCCTGGTGTCCTTCAACAGCTCTTTGGTCTTGACCATGGTTGAGTTTGGAGTCTGACTGTTTGAGGCTGTGGACAGGTGTCATTTATACAGACAACAAGGTCAAACAGGTGCCAATAATACAGGTAACAAGTGGAGGACAGAAGAGCTTCTTAAAGAAGTTGTTACAGGTCTGTGAGAGCCAGAAATCTTGCTTGTTTGTGGGTGACCAAATACTTATTTTCCACCATGATTTACAATTAAATTCTTTAAAAAAAATCCTACAATGTGATTTCCTGTTTTTTTTTTCTAATTTTGTCTCTCATAGTTGAAGTGTACCTATGCTAAACATTAGACCTCTCTCATCTTTCGAAGTAGGAGAACTTGCACAATCAGTGGCTGACTACATACTTTTTTGCCCCACTGTAGAAGGAGGACCATTTAACCGACTGTTACATCTGTCTGACCAACGCACCTGACATCTTTACTGAAAATAAGGTATCTACTGAATACACCTTCAGCCGTGAGACCTGTGACACATGATAACAATTTGGCAGTACCAAAGAGACACAGAGCCTAGATGATTCAGATGAAGATGCCACAACATATGAACCAGATGTGGAAAACCAAACTGATCCAGATGTTGAACCATTTATTCCTGGATATCCTCATCTGATAATGCACCCAGAGTTTAATGACTTGGTCGGCAGTTAGCCACACAGCTGTACTGCATTCAGTGTATTCAACTTTTACAATTCCTTATAAAGAACGTCTTCGTAAAGTACATGATTTACCAAGGCTTCAGCTTAGGGTTTATCTTGTATATTACATTTTATATATTATAATATTCTGTTTTATTATAGTCTAATGTAATATGTACTTTTTATGTGTTATGTATTGCATTTAGCTTCTGTTTATTTAACCTATTAATTAGGGGTTGGCAATATGACGATATTTAATTGTATCATAAATATTTTTGTGATAGACAACATGCTTTTCTGAGCATATAGAGGATATCGTCATAGCTTAAAGAACACTAAACAATTATATACACTAAACAATTATAAATCACTTTGAGGAGTAGTTTTTAACAATCTGTCATGACTGAGAACTATTTACCACATCGCCCACCCCTACTATTAATTCCTATACAATTATTTTTTATTTAATTCTTAGGTCCCGCTTTGAGTCTTGGTCCTCAGAGCTTTCTTTTCTCATCATTTTGAGGGAGTTTTTTCTTTACCACTTTCACCCCCGACTTGCTCATTTGGGGCTGGTGACCTAGATGCTTGTAAATTGTACATTGTAAAATGCACTACGTAAATAAATCTGACTTCACATGACCTTGCTCCACTTACCCAAGCAGTATTTTATGAGATTCCAATTTATAAAAAGTGAATGTTTTATGGTTATCCCAGAATTCACTGGACACACTCAGAGGCACACCATGGACAGAGCGCCAGTCCAGCAGAGTAACAAGACCGTCACCTTGCAGAACTTTCACCTATGAGTTAAAGAGCGCTGGACTTAACCTTTCAAAAGTGTTCTGTGTAAATGCACATATGAGCACACGGGTCAGGTCCTCTCCTGGGAGAGGAAGGAGACAGTGCTGGGAGTTTAAAATCCAGTGGGGAATGAGAACCGGGAGTGAAAGTTGATACATAAACAGATAATGCTGGTTCCAGCATTCAATAGCAGCTTTAAACTCATGTTTTAACACCAGTCTTTTTAATAACAGCCTGTATGAAATATTTTGTGCTGAAAAACATTTATTTAGTAGCCTAAGTTACAAGGGGAGTTAATAACCTCTTATATTACAAGGCTTGAGTTTGCTCTATGGATTCTACACAGGGAAGCAAGGGCATGTCCAAATATTACATCATGCAGGTATGGTGCAAGTTATGGTGCTGTTAGTGCCATAGGCATTTTTGGTTTCATTAATTTGCAATTAGAGCAAAACTGGTTTTGTCCATTACCTTCCTTTAGCGCCACCCACGATCCAAATTCCATTAGTGATTATTATTTGTACTTTTTTGCAAATATTGTACACAGAATCACTGCAATCCTTTATGATCATCATTACCATGAATTTGGCATTTCTATATGCTAAATGCTGGGCGTCCTATATAAAGTAAGTCAAAGCCAGTCATGTTTCATCTGGCATCCATTGTTTGGCAAATGCCAGGAGAACATTACCTGCCTGACAGCATTGCGCCAACTATAGAGTTTGGTGAAGAAGGGATAAGGCTATGGGGTTGTTTTTCATAGCTTGGCCTATGCACCTTAATCTTAAACCATAATGCATCAAATTTTTGACAACTGTATGCTTCCAACTTTGTAGGAACAGTTTGGGGAAGGCCCTTTTCTGTTCCAGCATGACTGTGCCCCAGTGGACAAAGTATGATGTGGAAGAACCCTGACCTCAACCCCTTCAAACTCCTTTGGGATGAATAAACACACACACTGCGAGCCATTCCCTCTTGTCCAACACCAGTGTCTGACCTCACAAATGCTCTTCTAGATGAATTGGCAAAAATTCCCAGAGACACAGTCCAGAATCTTGTAGAAAGCCTTCCCAGATTGGTAAAAATAGCTGTAAATTCCATTTTAATTCCTACGGATTTAGAATGTGATGTCCAAAAAGTTCCTATAGGTGTAATGTTTAGATGGCCCAATACTTTGGGCCGTATAGGGTATGGTCTGTGAATGGTGTGTAAATATGCCGTGATCAGTAGTTGGTTACAGCCCTATTGCCATTCATATACTTTCACTGATATCCATTTTTTCACTTCATCAACTGGTTCGAACCTGGGTCCGCAGGAACTGCTGTTTCCAGCAGTTGGCTCTTAACTTCAAGTTACAGGACCTGCAATGTTGTCATATAATAAGAGATTAAAATGCATAGATCAAAAAGTTTAATTCATTTGCCAACTTAACTTTAGCAGCTAGTAACAAAGCTACAGTTAATATGGCAGCTGTTTGTATGTTCTTAGCATTTGTTTTTAGTAATTACTCTGCTGTTAATGCAAATTGTGAGAGACTGAGTTGGCTCAAGTAACTCAAGTTTCATGAAAATTAAATGTTTAAAAAGGGTTATATACTTTTGTAAATGTTGTTTATAGATTGGCCAATATATTATATGGGCAAACCCTTACAGAATAACACTCTGTAGCCCAAGTTTTGTTGTAGATTTGCACTGAATAAATTCTCACTGGACTGCTCAATGGTACCTAGCAGCATTGTTAGCCTAGATCTAAGGTCTACTTTTTAAACAACAGATTTCTGTTTTAAACACCAACAATTATGTAGCGTGTTAAAAAACCGGGCAACTTTGAAAGTATGGCTGCACTAAGTGCAAAGTTCATGATGCAGAACCTGGAGCTCAAACTTCACAATGGAAACATATTGATTTCCCGCCCATTAACGTGCATAGTATGTAATAGTGTATTATTGAAAAATGTTAAACCTCAGATATTAGCAACAATAGAGCCTAGTGGGATGGGGAAAATGAGAATTTCAGCAATCACCAAAGACGAGCGTCAGAAAGTCCCTAATTGTAGCGAGCCTTCAACAAACAAGCGATCTAAAAAAAGAATGACAGCCTTCCACTGACAGCCATTGCCAGGCTGTCTGCACTTCACTTCCATGACAGAAAAACCTCAGACAATACAAAAAAAAAGCCTAAATTATGCGCTTCAGTGTGCCAATCAGACTGGCACGACATATCATGCCCATCAATTCTCAGAGTTCAGAAGAAATCCAACATGCTTGAGCTTTCAGTGCTAACCACCCCTCATACAGCCAGGGCAATTGAATTAGGCCTGCACTTACGCTTGGCTAGAGTTTCGCCTTCATGTCCCGTTTTCTCTTGCGCTCTCCCTCTCTCTGCAGTGCACCCATTTGGCTCACCACACCCTGTGAGAAACCAAAATCACTTTTCCGCACGAGCCACCATGTTGTCTTCATTCCTGAGAGCATGGGAGGCACTCACCAGGCACCTGTTACAGAGGAGCGTCACGCAAACCGGGCACCAAGAGAGAGACAGAATGGCCAGTATTATGTGTTTACTACGCACTGCAGCTACTACGCACACATCATTGTCTCCATGTCACACCATTAAATTGCCAATACTGGTCCCAGAGCTGGGGTCCTAATCTGAAACTGTTCCATGCTTTTCCACTGCACAAGGTCCAGTTCATCAGTCTGTTAGGTTCCAATACAAAGAACTAGTGTCAACATGGACCTGGGGGTCTATATTTGTGCCACACAGATGAAGCACTGTAATAGAGTAGCTATTTTTTGAAGGCTACTGTTGAATAAAAAATACTGAAAACAAATACTGTAACTGTGACTCACTGGTCTTAGGAATAAACAGGCATCATTTTAAATGCAATGAACTAAACAGAATATACAGCCAAGAACAGTGCTAAAGCTTTCTTTGAGCAAATATACATTTAAAATAGCTTTAGAAATGACCAACAGGACTTTTAATAAAGTTCAATATTAGGTAACAATAGGAGTTACATAGGGACATAGGGGTAATATGTGTTTGCATGAGAAATGCAATGTTGCATCTTCAATAATCAAATATTTTACTATTATTTATTTCAATTCTCTTTTTAACCCTGCTTTTGCAAGTAGGTCCATAGTCTATTCATGGAGCACATGCCAGCGCATACTCTAGAGTGGCACCAGTCCGTCTCTTAGGGCTTGTAAGGGGTCGCTTTTGCAGTGTCGGTGGATGTTCCTCCGTCTGACCTCCCTTCCCTCAGACACGGCCAATTACGTTTGTGTGACACCCGAACCATGCACCAGGCACCAACAGAACTCAAATTCGACTCACTGTGGCGATGGGGTAGCAAATTTGTTTTGATTAAAATCAAGGGGTGTCAAACATTTAAAAATATTTAACCATGTTACTCACACCCGTTTTAAACCATTAATTCAATTAGTCACATTTTGTTGGCCTGTATTAGACAAAGTTTTACCTTTAAAAAACACTACACTGCCATATTATTGGACATTACCATCTTCCTTAGAATGCATTTACTACTTCTTAATAATTCAGTAAACATGAAGACAGAACATTCATATTATTATACTTTTATTAGAAACCACACATGCAAGCCATCGTCTCTTGAGCCAGACATGTTAGAGTGTTTATGCCACTGTTCAGCTAATCCAGAGCAGTGGGCAAAACATACAGAAGGCAATTATGAACCCTAACCACCTCTATTCCCTAAAGGATAATAACACTTTATTATAGTATGTAGAATGTAGGGCATAGTGAATAGGAGACCATTTGGGACACAGCCCATAGGTAAAAGTACCTAAACCGGTCATTCAATAGCATTATGTGATTGCTGTTGCTATTAATTATGTGATTATTATTGCATTATGTGATTAACAGCTTTAAAAAAAAAAATACTGACTGTTAATGCATTACTGACAGCCCTAACTTTGACAGTGCTACTGAACATACACATATATATTTAAAATACAGGGGTCATATCTCCTGGAGGTATAACTCAAGCCACCCATCCTTGCTTGTGAAAAGACTACTTGTTACCTGGTGTCTTTGCTATGATGCAATACACTGATCACACTTTTCTTAAAAGCATGCAATACATAGAATAATAAAATACTACGTTCCGGGTCAGATCTAACAACACTTCAGCAACTTGCACGTTTGACTGTGTAACTGTTTAGCTTTTAAAATGGTCTGAATGTGGTCTGATTCTTGAAGTGGTTCACTGGATTACTGAATTACCAGCTAGAGTCAACACCATGAGTGGGAATGGGCCCCCAGGAAAAGGACACAGCGAATCTTCCAACAAAAATCTCACCGTTTAAAAGCATGGGAAAACCCTAGAGCTTAGCCAGTATTGCTAAAGCTTTTCTCATGCAGAATGGAGAGTTTAGGAACAGTTATCTGGTCCATATCACACCTCAGATGTTGATAGAACACCAAGATCCACAGGCGTGAAGGCTGGCCTTCTGACAAAATTTGGCAAGTACAGCAAACTCATATTGAAAAACACTTTACCGAGCTAAAATGAGCCGCTCTCAATTTCTAAATCAATACTTAGGAGTGCTGCTGTTAATTTAACCTCAACCTTTCCTCAGCAATACACAAGTGTCCGTATTAATGAAAGTCAACATAGGATGCAGCTCTAATACGTGTCAAAGGCCCCCTGGGTGAGACGGAGTCAGATGGAGAATGAAAAAGGTCTGGACACTTACATAACCATGGAGATTCCTACCCACCATTTAATGTTATAACATGAGTTAAACCATAAGACACGAATGTACATGAATTACATCTCATGTACATATGACTTCATCAACTTTTAAAATTTAAGATCATGTCTAATGTGAACTGCTAATTTGCAAATACCTAGGTTGCCTCTTCATTCCAACTCCATACAAACAGCAGAAGTGGAAATACCAAAGTTGCTGGGATGGCCTGCTTCAGGGCACAGCAAGTAGCAGCATGATGGAGTGGCTATAGGAACCCAAAACTCATGTTACTCTGCACAGCCTAGGAGGGCCAGAGTCTGGTTTCCATTTCCCTTTTAATATTGTAGGAGCGTAATCAAGCCAGGGAACTGAAAACCAGCTGACAGCCAGAGCAGAAAGACAAGCGGCCATTCGATCCGGTCCGAGCAGGCAGACCTTTTACACACATCGCATTGTGTTGTACAGGGGGGGAAAAAATAGAGAAGGCCAAGTGGCTAAGGAAGGTTTGACCTTGTGCTGCCAGCAGGCACTTCTGTCACAGTGGCGGCCTAAACACAAAGTATTTGTGAATCTGAATGGAGTGTGTGCACTGAAGACAATGCTTTTGTAGTGGGTATTGCATAGAGCTTGGAGGTATAACATTATATACCATCTGAAAGTTAGAATATGCTTACCAGTCCAAATTTGGCTTTCCTGATGTATAGGAAGATCATCTCTGTGATGTTACAAGTACCAAACCCTATAACAGGCCAAATGCATTCATGATAATTGCTTGTGTAGAGAAATAGCATACAATTCTCAGATATTGCCATGTTTAATACTTTGGGCAAGATCTCCAGTTGTCTAAATGATTCACCAACCAAGTAATGTGTGCAGTACAGGAAGTCCTCGATTTACAATGAGGATATGTTCCGACAAATCCGTCATGAGTTGAATTTATCAGAAATCAAGGAGTTTAATAGGCTATAGAGTTGAACCTTGGAATTTGAACTTTATTGGTTGCAGAAGGCCATTCAAACTCCTATTTGCTCAAAGTCAGAGCCAAATTTCTCTATAAGAAAAAATGTAAATAGGCCGTTCCCGACCCCTAAATGATTGTTTTTTACGCCTACATTTGTATGTATAAAATAATACACAGATGTGAGATGTGAACCCTCAGCCATGTGTAGCTGTTTCGCAGCCATTCAAAAAGATGTTCAGATATTTCTGCACTGCTGTCTGATTGATTGTGGCACAGCATTTTTTGATTATTAGCAACAAGTTTATTCATTATGTTATGTTCTCCTGGGTGTTTCATTACTGTTAAGGTGACGTTATATACTGTAATTAAGTTTGAAAAATAGTTGCATGGAGCCTGCGCCCCAGACTGAGCGTGCCACTTGAGGTTTGGCTTCGGGTGGTGTGCTTACAGAACACTGCGATGGACTGGCACCCTGTCCAGGCTGTCTGCACCCAGTGAAATTCTGGATAAGCTCTGGAACCCCACATAACCGTGACCAGGATAAGCAAAAATTTCCCACCCCTCCACTGACAAACCACAAATCATACCATTTCTTTAATTCCTTATGGTTGCCCTTACTGTTGCATATGAAATAAAGCTTTAGCTTAAACTCTGTCCCTGTGAAAGTCACCTGATTCAGCGACCTCATCATGTGTGCATAGAGAAGTGAAAGCTCTACTTCCTGATGAGGCTTAAGCAGTGACGTTCATGTTTTGCCTGTCATTTGCACCACTTGTGCTTGTAGGCAAAATTCATAAAAGTTCCTGAAATTTCAATTTGCCAGTACACTAATGTAATATGTTGTATCTCTGAGATACAGGTCACTTAGGCTGAGGGATAGTCTTGCATAATAGAGTAGCTACAGAAGAATTAGATACTGTTTACATTTTAAACCTCCTAATTAAAAACACAATGCACGTGTATGACGCATGCAGCACTAACATGCTCAGCGCAGAACTCCACCTAAGGGCAGGTAAAACATTCCAGTGATGTCTTCGACAGTCACCTTGAGACAAAATATACTTAGACTTCAATGCAAATGCCATTTTTGAGTAAGAGGAAAGGTGAACAGAGGAGAGCAGGTAGCCTTAAGAAAAGAAAAGGAAAAAAATCCAAGCAATTCACAATTCACCCATGGACAAATAAGTGATTTCTGATCATCACAGCATTGCCAATGACATTTTCAATCCTAATTTGGCTCGCTCTTTAATGTGGAACTGATCTCCAGTGCGTATGTGGTTTGTCTAAACAGCTGTGTCACCGACTGTCGATCCAACTTTGTACTTCCTATTTCATGCCAACAGGAAGAGACAACTTGCTTTAACTTTGGATTTGAATTACTCAAGACTTGTACCTACAAAATTAAATCTGCATTTGTATGGTAAGACCACTTTTGTTTGGTATAAATCAATAATGAAAGCCTCATCATAACCCATTTTAAAATAAACCAAGCTGTACATTGTCGTCTCCAATAGCAGAATGTCCCCTTAGTTGCTACAGAAGCTCACTACATAGGGTAAAACAGATTGGTATTAAAGACTTATACAGGTAGAACCTGATTTATGATGGGGATATGTTCTGACAAATCCATCGTAAGTTGAATTTATCATAAGAAGTTTAATAAATAATGTATAAATCATACCACAGAATTCCTTACTTAATACTGTACACAACCGCAACCTTTCCTCACTACATTTCCCATGATGACCAAAGGAAGATCATTTAAAAAATCTCCAGTGCCTGAGCCTGTTGGGAAACAATATTGGTGAAGGACTGAATTATGTCCTCCTCCATCTCACAGGCAAATTCTATCTTTCCAGAGTTTTACCTGCTGTTCCAAATAAATACTGTACACCAAAGTCTTTAAAATGGGACTGAGGTCTGCCAATTTTGCTGGACAGTCAAAAGTATTCTGCCCTATCAAATGCAAAAACACACTTTTCCCAGATATGATTCTTTCAAGCCAATGCTCCAACAGACAAGTTATAGACATTGCTATTGGTGGATGTGACCATTTTTGTTTACTATATTATAATATAATCTCACTTGTATGATTTCTATGTTTACAAATTTTAACATGGTACACTATTCTATTAGCAGAAGCATGAAAATGTTAAATATGCCCCAATTAATATGCATTGCTGGCTGACACAGCTGTTTGGAAAGATATACAAAATAAAAATAATTAAAAAGAGAGAGTCTTTCTTCCTCAAGTACCGGGTATTAATACTAGTGCAAGTTGTGCTGCATGGAATCACATCAACAGTGAGTTTTGTTATGAAGCCCTTACAGCCGGAATTAATTTCAGCAGTCAATTCAAGAGTAAGAACTGGTCAGACTGGTGTTGTTAAAAATACCTGAAGTGCATTTCATTCCACAAATTGAAAACTACGCTTAGAAACAGAGGTGCAGCGACACATGAGCCTGGCTCGTCCGACCCACCACACTGTTCTCATTTCTCACACAAGAGATGACAGAAAACGAGTGAAAACCTGATCTGAGCTGATGTGCTGTAGAACAGTGCAAAAATGGCACTCATGGAGGAGCTCCTGTGACTGATAGCCAAAACAAGGGCAGCCAGCAAAGAACCGAATGCCAGGGACTAGCTAACAACACTCAGCAGTCAAAACAGCAGAGGAGCAGGAGCCTCCATGGCACACACTCGAATTAAAAGAAAGAAAGGAACTTCTATTGTTTGGTCTTGGTCTAATGAGGCAATGGAAAAACGCAGCCCGAGCTTTGTTGTGACTTCTTCAATGGGAATCTGAAGCACACTAAGGTCAGTATGTACTCAAAAACAATACAGAAGCAGGCACAAAGTTCAAGGCAGGAAATTTAAAGCCACCTATTGTACCTTTTTGGCATATGGCATTTTTGACACTGTTGGCACTGTACTACAAGATAAACAGTGTTCTTGTAAAAATAGACCATGTTTTAACCCAAAACCCAATAAGCAGGGTGGACCCTTTCAGTTATTCATTATGCATATGCTAATGCGGTGGTTCTTAAACACCTTCTGCAGTGCCTTTTTAAGCCCCCTCCTCCACGTCTTTTGAGTCCAAACCTCACTGGAATTCATTTTAAATAGAGAAAGGTCCAATTTGATCCCATGTCGGTATCGGGTCAATACTGACGTCATTCATTCATTCATCGGACGGACATGGCAGATCCATATTCCATTCCACATCTCACCATGAGCATGCAGCAACTTCAGTCTGCAACTGAGTTAGCAATAATATTAGCTGGTGATAAAAATAAAATGTCGTTCGTGTGGAGATTTTGTAGTTTGGAAACACCAAATGCAAGACAGCATGATGTAACCATAAACACAGTACCGACAATAATCATCATAATATTAAAGTAAAAAAAAGAAAGTGTGAAAAAAGGAGTGTGTGCAGTGAAGACAATGCTTTTGTAGTGGGTATTGCATAGAGCTTGGAGGTATAACATTATATACTGTGACTGGGACTGTGGTAGTCTAGTGGTTAAGGTACTCTGGATCAGAAGGTTGAGGGTTCAAATCCCACCTCTGCCAAGCTGCCACTGTTGGGTCCTTGAGCAAGACCCTTAACCTACAATTGCTTGGATTGTAAGACTGTATCAATTGTAAGTCGCTCTGGATAAGGGCTTCTGCTAAATGCTGTAAATGTAAATGTATATACCATCTGAAAGTTAGAATATGCCTTAGTGATGCACGATATATCGGCGGCCGATATATTGTTTGCCGATATATGGATTTTTTTCAGTTATCTGTATCGGTCCAATATTAGAATTTGAACCGATATTTATTAGATATTTAAATAAGAATATTTCTTTGTTTTACTCATTAAGCAAAATATCTGATGTTACTGAGTATAGTGTTATATGCAGTTCTATACTTTCTTGGATCTCAATCTTAAGCTTTCTTACACACGTAATTGTTCTTGTTGCTGGCTGTGACAATTGAAAGCTAAAAAAAAAAAAGTTACTTTATTAAAAGAAGGTCAGAAAATAAAATGGAATGAGACCATTTTTCCTTTGAGTGAACTTCACCTTATGTTTATAGTAATAGTCATGTCTGATTTATGTTTTAGTTGCTTATTGTTTATTAGTGATCTAGTTTTTAACAACAGTTCATATGGTTATCATGTGAACATTTTTTAAACGTTTTTTTAAAGGTTATATTATTGATTTTTAACATCGGTATCGGCCACAATAATGTGCTGAACATCGGTTATCGTATTGGCCCAAGAAATTCAATATTGGTGCATCCCTAACATGCCTAACAGTCCAAATTTGGCTTTCCTGATGTATAAGAAGATTATCTCTACCAAACCCTATAACAGGCCAAATGCATTCATGATAATTGCTTGTGTAGAGAAATAGCATACAATTCTCAGATATTGCCATGTTAAATACTTTGGGCAAGATCTCCAGTTGTCTAAATGATTCACCAACCAAGTAATGTGTGCAGTACAGGAAGTCCTCGATTTACAATGAGGATATGTTCCGACAAATCCGTCATGAGTTGAATTTATCATAAATCGAGGAGTTTAATAGGTTATAGAGTCGAACCTTGGAATTTGAACTTTATTGGTTGCAGAAGGCCATTCAAACTCCTATTTGCTCAAAGTCAGAGCCAAATTTCTCCATAAGAAAAAATGTAAATAGGATTAAGCCGTTCCCGACTCCTAAATGATTGTACACCTACATTTGTATGTAATTCATTACTAAAACCATGACTGAAGCAAAATAATGTATAAAAAACAAAAACAACAAAAAACTCAACCTGTCTCAGTATCAGCTGGAATTTGATTAGAATCGAAAAAATGTGGTTCGGCCAATCTCTAATTTTAAAATTATTAAAATAAATTCATACCTATTGCAAATCAACTTTACAGTGGAATTATTCCAAGTGGCATATGTCAATTTTTACAGAGTGCCAGTAACAGCTTTCATTTGCCTTGCCCCACCCCCTTGCAATAGCTCCAGGGCACCCCTAGGAGGCATGCCCCCAGCTTTGAGAACAACTTGCTAATCAAACAAGTATGAGAGCTAAGCACAAAAATCACATTGTCTGTGTAACTAGGTGAAGCAGCAATGCAGATACGGACAGCACCATTGTTTTATGGCAAAGCAACCTCATTCAACAAGTGTGTCTTGAATGTCTGAGGCCCTGATTTGCTAAGATCCTAAATAAAGACTTCACATTTGTAGTGGGTGTTGCTAACTAAGTACAATACATAATTAAAAGAGAAAATATTTTTAAATGGTTTTGCATGTTCTTGATAGCCATAGCCATTCCAAACCTCAAATTACAGAATTAATAGCCAACGTAAACATTAAAGGCTGCAGCAAAAGTAATAAAAAGTTGTGCTTTATAAGTAAAGAATTTTGTCAGTAGCACACAAAACGTTCTAAATACATCTATGTGTATTTTAAATTGCCTTGAATCATAAACCTTCGGTAGAAACACCACATATTGTATCATGATTAAGCCTCAAAACAGACAAGGCGTGTTTTATCTAGTTCATTTACAACATGCAATCCTCTGCCCAGAAATCTTTAAAATCCCAGGGTTTGATTATTTAAAAAAGGAAAGATATGGAAACTTGCAAAATTAAACCATAATCTGTGAGTAGGTGAGAAACTAGAAATCGAGTAATAAAACAGTTAAATAAATATGAAACCCTTCAAAAATTGCACCCATCAATCAACTCACAAGATAAATAGCCAGGTCATTACGATATTTGTATGCGAGTCCAAAAAACTGTGGGAACTTGGCAGCAGAGGCATACCAGGGCTAAAATGAGAAACAGGATTTCATAGTCATATGATCATGGCATTCTTTAAAGCACAAACCCAGCATAAAAGAAAATGGTCATGAGAAAACAGGTTGAGGAACAAAGAAAGTTCCTTTAAAACACATCTGTGCAGGAGATGAAGGAAGAAAGGCGACTGCAGAAACTGAGTGCGGTCTGTGTACACAAACTTGCTCATTACTGTGTTTCCATGTCAATTGGAGTTCTACTGCTGGTATCAGCACACCAGCCATGAGGCTGAAGTTTAAAGGACTGCGGTCTGACAGCATTAACTGGCTCGCTTAATTTACGGCAGCGTTCTTGGCTAAAGCTCAAGAACATGGCCATAAACGACAGAAAACTGCGGGTGTGATTTTATTGCACTGCAAAATTTTACCTTGAAAAGCTACAGGAACTACGCTCTTGCCCAAAGGTTGTAGTGGCCTGGATGCACACACAGCCTAGTTTAAAAGGCGAAGCAGTACAATACAAAAGTGTGGGGAAAACCTGTTCTACATATCTCACTGCGACCAGGCACATCCACGTGACATTCATTTTTAATTCCATGAGCTGAAGCGTGTTGAGAGCTGAGCGTAACAGGAGGACCCGTTTGACCAAGCACAAATGATTTGCCCGGCCACAAAGTGGCATCTGTTTTGGCCGTGCCAGGAAGGGTGTGTGTGATGTTTGGAATAAAGCAGGAAAGGAGGAGGGGTCTGTGTCTGATGTGGTCTTGAAATCCAGCCCCTGTAATTCCCAGCGTGTTGACCACATACACCGGCGGCACCACAAGGCCGGCACGGATGATTAATATGAGCCTCTTAGGACAAACCTTCTCCTGATTCCTATTAAAAACAACAACTCAGGAGGGGCAGGGTCTGCGTGCATTTTGCACCATGAGGGGGGAAATGCCAGGCTAGTCACCATATAACGCAGAACAGATGGAAGTGCAGGCACACATCCGGGGGAAGGTCCCAGCCGATTTGGCTGCACCAAGCACAATTGTTGTGTCTTTAAGCATGTGCTATTTTCTGAAGGTTGTCAAGCTGCACTGGACTAGTTCCTCATAGCAGACTTCTCACAACAACAACGACGACATTGTTTCATTTGAAAACAATTCCTAGTAGGTTCGGTGATACGGCAAAAGAAATCGACATGCATGTATCACAGGTTTTGCTAACAAAGCATCGGGAGTTGATGTAATCTTTTAATTCAAGTTGAAATTGGGACACTAAAATAACTGGTACAAAAATAGAAGCCGTCTAGCAATCTGGTAGCCTTCACTTCTAACAGACCAGTCTGAGACTTTCTTTCTATCTACATAGGAAGTTCTGTGATACACTGGCTAGGATAAAAAAAACAGAGACATGCCCTAAAGTCTGTGTAGGAGTTGAGGAGGTATTGATGAATGACAGGAAGAGGAATTCAACCCAAGCACTAGCACAGCCCTCTTTGAAATTCCTTTACAAAATGGCTGTAAATTAGGTTTGGGCGACTAGGCAGGTCACCCGAGTAGAGACTGTTGAGTGCATGAAGAGCACAGAGCCTCTGTTTGTCTGCCCACCATCAGCACTGAGAAGAAAAGTCTTCTCTAGTTGGTTCACATATGTATCCCATTTTTTCACATAAAATCCTTACAGTAGACCAAAAAACAGACAAACGAGAAAAAATGCCTGCTCAAAATTGCATTTCCCTTCAGTAAAACATTGCAAAAAACACCTCAAAGAGCCGAAAGCTTTCATTACACATCACATGTATAAACTAAAGCAGAAGTTTTGGCCTTGGTTCGAAAATAAGGAGTTGGCTGACAAAAGCTACAGAACCTTACTCAGCCTTTTATCTCTTGTTCATGCTCTCGGCAGCTTAATATGATCCGAAAATCTCTGAACACAAATTTTTAACGGGTAGCTCCCTTTGACTGGATTCTAAATGTACTTAGTGGACTGGAATTAGGGTTCAATTTGTCATCCCTTTACAAAAGTCAGTCATTTCCCATGTCATAGCCAGCCTGTTAGCTGTGTTACCTCTTGTGTTAAAGTCTAGTATAAAATAACTTAGAAATACAATCATTTCAATTACAGCCTGAAACTGAGAGCCTAATAATTCCACCCATGTTTATATTGTGATGAATGTGAGCTAGTATATTAGTAATTAGGTAACTAGCCTGTTAACACTGAGCTAATATTACTCACTTTTGGTAACTGTGCTAAATGTCCGTCTACAATAGGTCCGGCACCATGGAGGGCACAAATGGGCATCACTCCCTCAAGAAAAGGGTCTTGACAACTCAACTCTGTACATCGTTTACTCACATGCACAGCTAATTTAAACTTTTATTTGAGAAGCTATCAGCTGACAAGCCACAAAAACAAGAGAATAAAGTTATTTTTGCATTTCAAATTCCAAACATCCTGCTGTAAATGTAGCCATTTTTAATGAAACCTATGAAACCTTACAGACGTTAAGATGATAGAAGGAGGACCGTCTTGATTAGGCCACACAAACAAAGTTTAAATGTTTAAAATAGCTGGTAAAGGAAATAAAGAAACCAATATTCTGATGTCTGGCTACTAATAATTAATAATTTACATTTATTATCCAAGCTACCTGGGTCCACTTTTGAGTCTTGGTCCTCCCAATGTTTCTTCCTTATAATGTCACCCTAGGCTTGCTCACTTTGGGATTGGCCTCGGATATTAGAAGATAATCTAAAACTCTAAAGCTGCTTTGAGACAATGGTCCATTGTAAAAAGCACCGTGTAAATAAATCTGACTTGACTATTATTAAATACTCTCGAAGCTGAAATCACACTCATGTCAATCTGTGACAAACACAAGCTTGTTAATTAGCAGTCAGCCTGTTAGTGAACAAATCTTTGTTAATAAAATATCTTTTGACAGGTTTGTGTAAACATATACTACATTCTGACAGTATTTTATAACATGCTGACAATGTAATTGAAGCTCTGAACGTTGACCTGCCAACAATGTGAATTAGTTTATTTGTAGTTAGCCTGCTTGCTAACTTAGCAGTGTTAAAGCAGCATCTCAGTCCACTTACTGTGTACTAGATAATGTAGATAACTGAAATGACACCATTAAAAGTGCAGTCATTAGTATAATATTTAGTACAGCTTGTAGTCTGTAGTTAGAACACAGTAAAGTGACCTGGTTTATGCAGAACTACTGTGAGTTGCTTTGGACAATAAACACTACATATGAAATCACTGAGACTATGACTATCCATAAATACTGAATGGAAGATACAGATATACAAGATACCGAAATTGTACTAGCAACAAAGGATAAGTAACACAGTATATTAGCAGTTAGCTAATCAGTGTGCTAGTAGCAATGACAGGAAGATAGAAAAATAATTTCTACATACATGTTTCCATGGCTTGCCAAGACCTGTTCAGCAATACACTGACGAATAAAAAATGCTTATGAATTTAAATTCAGAACTCATTAATGACATGCATGCTTTGCTGTGCTGCTGGACCTCAGAACAGTGAGTGGCTATGCTGAGTGAGCAAATTAAAGAGTCAAACACAGTTGAAAGACATTTTCAGGAAAGTGGAAAAAATGAGTCACTTGCTTTGAGAGACACAGTGCAGATTCTCTCAATTCTACACCAGGAAGAGAGATGGTAGAAAACAAGGAAACGGGCAACATGGCTTCCTCTTCCAAACAGTAGGCAGTCGGGAAGGATTACAGATGTTCAAAGAGAAAACAATAACTCTACCCGATTATTGTAGGTGTGGAAAGAAAGCATGTGCAATAGAGTTTTCCATGTATAAATAGGAATAATGGGGGGAAACGCTGCCTCTAAAGACACACTTGGTAATTAGATGAGGCAGGAGATGTTCCATTTACATTTAAAGAGTTTGGTAGACGCCCTTACCCAGAGCAACTTGAAAAAGGGACTTTCTTAATGGCCAACCCACACCAACTTGGCAGTCCTGGGACTTGAAGCTTTGTGTCAGCAGTCCAGTACCTTAACCACTGAGCCACCACAGTCCCCACATGAAAAGATCTGAATATTTAAGGGACAGAAATGAGTAAAATTGTCTTTATTGACCTATGTGGCAACATTATTTCTGTTTAAATGGATTCCCCAAATACCATCAACACATTTGGTATGGCACAAGGTTACATTTGGAGATATGATAAGGAATATTTTGCATATTGTGATAAAGGATAATACAGCTAGCTGTAGTATACTTTCTTATTTCTTGCATTATGTGGGTCATAAGATCAAACTATACTACCTTGTTACAGTTTTTTTAGGGCATATTTTGTCACATATTCCCATAAGTACAGCTTGGAAAAAAATAAAGTATGTGTATGTCTCAATGTGCTGTAATTAGAGGTTTTAGTGAAGGCATGTTGGAAAGTGAAAGCTGATCTATGATTAGTATGTATCAAGTGATGTGTGTGTGACAAACCAATAATTATATGTTTAAAAGACTAACAACATCCATAAAGGGGTTATTCGTGCAGATCCAGAAAGCATCCAGTAGCAAGCTGGCACCCAAAAATGTCCACCCTTACCTAGAATTTCTGTTTAGCAAAATATAAACCTAACCAGAAACAAAATACAGATCTTTGCTGGATGTCATGAGGTATTAAAAAACCATTTCTCCATATATTAGTACTGCTATTTTTGGCAACACAAATTGAAAGAACATTAGAGAAATTCTGCTGCCTTCTTAGAAACACAAACACGGCCTGATCACGTACGTGTTATCAAGCACTGACAATTAGCGAAACAGCAGGGGCGGACAACAACTACATCAGCATAACATGAGCTTGAGGACACTAAACGGCACTGCATGGCCAGTCGTGGTTGAGTTTATAAGGAAAAAAGGGTGTGGATGATATTATGGGGAAGGCACCCATGTGGTCCACATACGAGTGAGCAAAACAAGTGGGTGCGATTTGTGAACGAAAATGTTGCAAATCTAAACGAGACAGGGTTCGTGCTCAACATGTGGCTCATAAGGCTTGACAGCTGTGTCCATCTTGACATCAAATCTAAAAACTGTTCACGTTTGCCTAACGCTTCTTCTTTGCAATGTGTTTTGAATTGACACCTGCACAGAACGCGTTTTAAGATAATGGTAACCCCAAAGCCATTAGTTGCTGTGAAAGATTTGGAATAAACATGAGATGAAAGCCATCAGACACAAAAGGGCTTGGAAATAAAACTGCAGGGAAGAGGGAAATAGCCACTGGTGGACACAGCTTCAAAGGAACAAGTAACAATCAGCATCGCAACCTCCGCCACAGGCTGTGAAAATCCCAGACATGGAGGAAGTCAATCTAAAGAGATGCATGCAAGGAAAAGTCAGCAAACAAATCAAAAAGCAACTCTATTTTCAGATCAGTTCAACAGAGCATCACTCGCACACTGTAAAAGCCAATTCAATGCATCAGCATGATACAACCTATAAACATTCTTCCTGTTTAAATATAAGGACTGCTGACCCAGCCATGCCAGGGAGAGGCATGACACATACTCATTTCTCTCCATGTGGCCCCGGGCTTTAACAAAACTAGACCTTTCCTCTCGTCTGTAAGGACATATAGTAGGATCCACTCTCCCAAGCACAATACTAGCTCAAAAACTACATACTGACGTTCTAAATGAACAGCTAGTTGCATTTTGCTGGGATGAAACTTTTTTTCTGTGCAACGTTCAGCACTTTGATAGATTACTAACAGCGCATTCACAACAGTTCAGTCAAGGCTGGTAAGAATGATATGACATATGATACTTTAAAGAAAATCATCATAGACGCCTCACACCCTGGACATAGCCTTTCGCCTCCCCTGGTTCTCCCACAGAACCTGGCACCCAAAAACTAACAAGAACAAGATAAGACACAAGAACAGTTTCTTTCCACATGCCATCACACTCCTATATAGCTGACCTGTATCACATACACACGTCACCATTTCCTATATTGTTTAACACTCAGTAATCTTAGTACACGTGTAACTCATTACTTGACACTCAGTACTATTGTTTACATGCCACACTTCCATTTTATGTATAATATTTTCAAATTTTATTTTCTCTCACCGTCTCATTCTATTTTTGCTTTTTTCCACAAATTTTTTGCAAAGATCTGTCAATATTTGTTTAGCTCATGTAAATATTCCGTAAACACGCTTGGTGAATAAAGTGATGAAAGTCTGATTTCAACATTTTAGTCTCATGTCAAAAGTCTATACAGCCTATATAGGCTGCAGCTACAGTGATGCTTGAACATATATATAATATATAAAGAAACATACACAATTCAGAAAATTGTAAAGCTGCGACTTTGACTTATTTTTATCAAACATTTTAAATGACATTCTTACTCTTCCTGACTAATGCTTCTTTGTTTTAAATAAATGCAAACTGCCAACGCAGTGTGACTATTAGCTTAAAAGAACAGGCTAGCACTCTTTAGAGTACTGTATTTTCGGGACCATAAAAAAAACCGACAGTGCGCCTTAAAATGCGGTGCATCTAATGTATGAATTAATTCTGGTTGAGCCTTCTGATTTAGAACCGATTGTAGATGGTACACGGCGCTCAGAAATCTGTCAAAATGTTTTAGCACGGCCTTGGCAAGTTACGAAGCTTACGGCAACCGTAGTGCGCAGCATCGCGGAGTAATACGGTATGTGCTTCAGCATTAGGGTAC
Source organism: Ancistrus triradiatus (assembly GCA_025084515.1). NCBI lineage: Eukaryota > Metazoa > Chordata > Actinopteri > Siluriformes > Loricariidae > Ancistrus > Ancistrus triradiatus. Next base: position 605,501 of record JAJAGP010000003.1, on the reverse strand, counting down.
GTGCATTCATTCGTTCATTTTCGAAGCGGATTTCAAACTCAACGCTATCAGTCACGCAGTACAACATGGTCATAGAGCAGCTGTGAGAGAATTCAACATTAACGAATCAATGGTACGGAAGTGGAGGAAGCAAGAAGACGCCCTGCGCCAGGTAAAGACCAAACTGAGTTTCCGACGGAACTTAAGAGTTTTGTTTCATTTAATGCGTCTTATAACCCGGTGCGCTTTATGGTCCGGAAAATACGGTACACCAAAATCCAGATAGCACAGGGACCTCATAGGTGCAGCAGTCAGAACTGGTGCTAAATCAGGCAACAATAGCAAAGCAAGATCACTGATGCCTTTACATTGCCTAGCCCATGGATATGAAACCCAAGACAACAATCAAAACAGTTTTAAAGCAATAAAGAGCTAATCCTCGATGTGAACTGGAATTAGCCCCTCAGCAGATATTATTGCCAGATTGTTCACGCCAAGTAGAGGTTGTCTATAATTATGCTGAATTTTTATAATTCTCCAAAAATGTCAAGAAATTTTAGCTAGATATTTCTATATTAAAGTTGGCTTCACTTGCTTATAGAATATTGTGGCAGTATAGTTGTCTTCAGCTTGTTAAGCCTAAACTGCCTAAAAATCTTTGTGGGTTTGACATTATCACAGTGGTATGATACTTAATACAGAGAATTCTGCTGGCCGTGGCCAATCTTTAGGTATAAACTTAAAACTCCTTATCCAAAATAATTGTTAACAAATGTCAGTGCATCAATTTTCACATCAACTCCTGACAATTGCTATGACCGAAACACAACTTTAGCCAATATTTAATCCATATATTTTTGCCATCCATGATGTCCTTTAACTGAGTTATAAAATATGAGGTAACATCCAGGTCAAATTCAGTTTTCAGCATAAGGACGATTAGACTACATGTAAATTGAAGGAGACAGGAAATAAGGTTTGTTTTACTTTCATACAACAGCTATAAAGTATAGGAACACAGATGTCAATGGCCATAACCACTGTTAGGGTAATAATAAGTCTTTAACAACCGGAGGTGTAATGAACTTTCCTAGAAGTGAACGGAAGTGTATTTTGCCCTCAAACACCGTTAGGAGGATGATTAGAGCAGCAGCAAATTTGAGGAGCACAGTTTGAGATTTGCAAAAGATGGAGTCTCCAGTTTAGGGGTGGGCAATATGACGATATTTGATCGTATCGTGATGAATTTTGTCATCGTGTTAGACGATATGCGCTTCTGAGCATATCGACAGTGCTTACAGAACACTGTCCAACATGGTTTATTATAAAGAGTGGAATTAGTCCTGTTTAATTGGATGAAGAGCAGCACATTTTGAATAAAAATCCCTTCACCAAGTAAATAATATTTGAATCAGGGTTTTCAAGAATCTGTCGATTTTGTCTGCAATCACATGTATCGTCATTAATATCGTGTATCGTAAAAATGTCTTTCATTATCGTGATATATTACTTTTACCATTTCGTCTACCCCTACTCTCGATCTTCATCCATGCCAACCCTGGTAGGAGTGCCACAACACTACCTCACCAAAACCACCTCATATTTTCAGCACGAGCCTAAGCTACTTAACCACACGAACATTTTTCATAACCGCTTTATTATCCGGCTTTACCAAGGGTGTGGGTCTGACTGTACCAAATGTTTAACAAAAGCTCCATTATTGAGACAAAGCATATTATAAAACCACCTCTGTATCATACTTTGCTTTTGTTACCATAAAGCCGCCATTGTCAGATCAGCTCTAAAACTGAGCCCCACAATTTGTCAAGCAAAACGAACTGCACTATACATGTGCCAACACATTTCTACCAAATCGGCCTGCCAGCTCATTCCACTCAGTATTTACACGTGATTTCTGTAATTACATGTACTGAGCCATTTCCTTTCCACAGAAGCCCAAACACCCCCAATTTCAGCTTCCTAAACAGAACACGCAGTGACAACATGGCAGGGACAGATCGATACGCACACCGTACAACCTCCTAAAATAACGTAACCTGCCGTTTGGGTGTAAGCCGATCTGTCATCTCTCAGATGCATGTCAACAACAAAAGCATTTATCCCACAGCCAATAAGGAGCGGCTAAGCCACATTATGTGACGCACCAAAATTAGTAAAAGAGTGGGTTGGTGCACAGCAGCTGCTCGATGCATTCATTCTAAACCTGCAGACTGAAACCGCTTTCAAGAGCTGCTGTTCAATCTGATGTGTGAAATGCAATACTGATCATTTCCATCTAATCAACATATCAAAGTGAGGCGCTGAACCAAACAGCAGAACGCCGGCAATGTTTATACCTGGCGTACACAGTACATCTGTGCCCGCAGTGCCAGTCTTGCACCTTGTCAAAATGCTGATCATACAAATTTATCTTCGGGGTGAACAGCTACGTTTCTGCTGTTTACTTGGCAGGAAGTCTAGCTGTAACACAATGATGTCATTCATTTCAATTTCTTCCAACACTTCCTCTAGTCTGCACTTCACTCTGGTTCAGGACAACCTACACTCACTTAAAGGCAAGACAGGGGAAAATTTAACATCTTTAATTCCACAAAACCTGGCTCTCCACTGTGATTCCTTTACTTTGATCACTCCTCTCTCTCTGAGCGTCACACTTCGGATCAAATTTAAAATGCATGGGTCTTCGCTCCATGTTATCTACCATCTACAGGCACTTTTGCCCTTAATCTTAATGGATTGCACATTTTCAGACTTTCAGGTGCTTGGGTGGTGCAGCAGTCTAAAAGTTCCCTATTATCAAAGTTCTTTGATCCAGAACTGATGGGACTGTGGTGGAATGCGATGGACTGGCATCCCTTCCAGTACATGCTTAGGCCTGCTCCCAGTGTTCCCTGGCAAAAGCGCCAGATCCCTGAGACCCTGACCAGGACAAGCAGGGTTAAACCATGGTGTTTGTTTCTGTTGTAGGTCACCCTAGAAATGGATGTCTGCAAGTGGCCGTGAACGTACCTACACTACAGGGCTCTGGGAATGACCTTCTCTGCTACTTTTCCACTATCTTCCTTCCTCAAAAACCATGCTTCTTTAAACAATACCAAGGTTAATGCTTCTTCCACCCACACTTTTTGTTCCAATTTACTTTTGTTTTGCTGCGTTACACTATTACAATTTTCTGCATTCATTCTAGTCTCTGGTTCTTCAGGTAATGAATAGTTAAAAATTCTTCCAGTGCGTTGCTAAATGACTAAATGTAAACATATTATTTGGTCATTTCTGTGTCTAGGCTAAGGGCTCTCAACTGCTACCCATAAGACACTTTCAGGACATGACACAGGGAAGTGCAGCACACACTCCTATTCTAAAAGCCCATTATTATAGTAGTATCATCTCCATCTATCTATCTATCTATCCATCTATCTCAAAGTATATTTCCTTTTATCAGTTCTGCTTACCATATATTAGTTCTGCAACAACAGACTGTAGTTCATCTGTCTCTCTACATACTTTTAGTCTCCTTTACTCTGTTCTCCAATAGTCAGGAGCCCCACAGGACCAGCACAGATTAGGTCCAATTTGGGTGGTGGATCATTCTCAGTGATACAGTCACACTGATTAGTGTGTTGTGTTGAGACGAGTGGATCAGACACAGCAGTGCTACTGGAAATGTCAAATCACCTCAGTGTCACTGCTGAACTGAAAATAATCCACCAGCCAAAAATGTCCAGCCACCAGCATCCTGTAGGGAGCATCCTATGACCACTGATGAAGGATTAGAGGATCACTAACACAAACTGCACAACAACAGATGAGCTACTGCCTCGGACTTTCTCCAAGGTGGAGTGATGAGGTGAATGTCTCTAATAAAATGGACAGTGAGTGAACAGCGTTTTAAAACTCCAGCAGCACTGCTGTGTCTTACCAGAACAACACACACTAACACACCCCAACCACATCAGTGTCAATGCAGGGCTGAATGATCCACCACCCAAATAGGACCTGATCTGTGCTGGTCCTGACCATTAGAGAACAGAGTAAATGGGACGAACAAAGTATGTAGAAACACAGTCTGTCATTGTAGATCTACAAAAGGCAGTGACCACTAAAACTTAAATAAAGAATAAGCAGAATCTAAACTGAAAAATGCAGAAGGCCTAAGACTTTTGCAGAGTACTCAGTGTGTGTGGCTTTGTGATTTGGAAAGCCATATATTTTCTCCCTAGAAATTTGCCACAGACGTCTTAAATTGTATGCCACAAGTAGAATGTTGTCATCAAAACGCAGTGCATGTACTGAGCAGTTCACAAAACTGTCCTTCAAAAACTGAAATTGCTATGAATAAGAGGTTGTTTTTAAAGAACATTTTAGTGTTAAGGAACCTGTTGCTGAATTAGTGCTAGGTGATATGACCTCAAATCAATATCACGTTTGTTTATTGTTGTGTTTCTGCCCTCATAGTTCACTGACAAAGTTTGTACTGTAAATATGCTCAACTATTACGACTAGGATATTTTTTCTAATGAATGACTGCATATCGATGTGATTTTTAGCTAACTGAAGGAAACACAGATGAACTATTTATGGCTATTTTTTGAATATTTCAACCAATCGAAATCCTTTGTGATGTAGTAGGACATGACATCAATTATTCCATTTTCTTGAATATTTACAGCATTTAGCAGACGCCCTTATCCAGAGTGACTTACAATTGGTACAGTCTTACAATCCAAGCAATTGTGGGTTAAGGGTCTTGCTCAAGCACCCAACAATGGCAACTTGGCAGAGGTGGGATTTGAACCCTGGACCTTCTACTCCAGAGTCCAGTACCTTACCCACTAGGCTACCGCAGTCCTATATTATTGATATTGAATATTTTTCATATTGTGTAGCACTTGTAAATGCACAAAAGGGAACGTATTAAGGGGTAAGGGTCCTGAATGGCGGTTTTGATTAATTTTATATTAACTGCCCAGCCCTATTCTGAATGCACTTGGCATGTTCAGTATGGTTTCTGATACTGGTCCAAGCTAAAAACAAAACTAAAGCACAGTCTCTAATGTCATAATTCATGTTCTACCAAAAAGTACAGTACATGCTCCATGACAAGCTGAGATTACAGAGAGTTTCTGTGGCTGACCTGCCCATGATTACCATGGCACAAAATGAGTTTTACAAAGTGGGGCGTGACAGCAGGTTGCGCATGTTGCCCTTTAAGGTCACTTCCTAGTGCAACTACCTTTAACTCAAAACCCCAAGCTGTATTTGCCACCTACACTACAGTACTTGCAAAAATATTCAAGCAGACAAAGCATAGAACTAATTCTAAAAACATCAGAATAACATGGCTGTTTGTGTCAGACACATGTATGAATTCACAGGGCCTAAAGCTTCGAGACACATTTCAAGTTCCCGATTACAAAGCAAGAATAGCAAATTAAACAAGCAAGATTTTGTCAGCCAGTCACCTTGTTTGCTAGATAAGGGCATTGGTCCTAAAGACAGGTTTGACCAGTTTGTAGATGAGTGCATTAGATTAGATCAGGTGCACCTGAGCTGCAATACTTCATAACTGAGAGAGCCAAGGGACGATGCTTCAGAAAAGGCTTTAGACTCCATTAGTGCTATTAAGAAGGCAATTTTGACATCCTCTTATGTCAACGAAAAATCTGCGTATTACATCCATTATATCGGCTCGGATTAAAGGAATATGCTGCACTCCTGGCTCGATGGTCAGGATTTACTGGGTACAGTTTGCCACAAGGGTGACCATATGGCTCATTACGACATTAGAGCATGAATTATTTCTGATGACCGAGATGAATCCTGTGTTTCCATATAAATATCTAATTGGTTATGTAAAAGAGGTTCAGTACCAATAACTTCTAATATAATCAATCCAAATCCTGATATATTATTATTCTTTATCACGACCTTTGTACTGTGAGCTCTTTGTACCCGTTGAGTTGTGCATGCGAGTAATATTTACCTACAGCATGGAGTTCACTCCAACATTTGTCCTTTTGTTTTAGGAATAGGACTTGTATTCATATTCAAGACATCGTTTGTGTACGGCTTCTCTTTGCAAAGTCTGAGAGGCAGATATTCACAGATGTACGATACCAATAAGTGTTGGGTTTTTTTTTTTCCCATCATTTAAATATACAACTTGTTACTAACCAGCATTTAAGAAAACAGCACCCAACTCATTTGTAGTACAGTGAGCTAAATCTTATCACTGTGATGGCCTTGTCACTATACTATTTAATAGATTTTCTGTTAACTGATTGGTTTTTTATTTTGACTACATAAACTTGTTTCATTCTTACATTTATCATCTAAGCCATACAAGGAGGTTTTTCCTTCTTGGTCCTCCCAAGGTTTCTTCCTTATAACGTTCAAACGTAACAAAAGTTTTCCTTCCCTCTGTCGCCCTAGGCTTGCTCAGTTTGAGATTCGCACTAGATATTAGTAGATAATCTAAGTTGCTTTGAGACAATGCTCCATTGGAAAAAGGTGCTATAGAAATAAATCTCATTTGACTTGACTTTTTTTGCCCTCCCTGTGTTATTGCGTCTGTAACTACTACTGGTGTATGTCAGTTTATACTGTCATCTCCTGCATATATATCAGAGAGGTCTGTAATTTTCATCATAGGTACACTTCAACTATGAGAGACAAAATGAGAAAAAAAACCTGGAAATCACACCAGGATTTTTTAAAGAATTTAATTGTAAATCATGGTGGGAAATAAGTATTTGGTCACCCACAAACAAGCAAGATTTCTGGCTCTCATAGACCTGTAACAACTTCTTTAAAAAGCTCTCCTGTCGTCCACTCATTACCTGTATTAATGGCACCTGTTTGACCTCATTATCTCTATAAAAGACACCTGTCCACAGCCTCAAACAGTCAGACTCCAAACTCAACCATGGACAAGACCAAAGAGCTGTCGAAGGACACCAGGCCGGAAATTGTAGACCTGCACTAGGCTGGGAAGAGTGAATCTACAATAGGCAAGCAGGTTGGTGTGAATAAATCAACTGTGGGAGCAATTGTAAGACATACAAGACCATTGATAATGATCTGGGGCCCCACGCAAGATCTCATCCTGTGGGGTCAAAATGATCATGAGAACGGTGAGCAAAAATCCCAGAACTACACGGAGGGACCTGATGAACAGGTGTGTCGTAGTGTGTCACGGTGGGAGGCGCTGGACGACTGGGAAGGAGAAGATAAAAGACCCCCCCGTCACACTAACGCCGAGAGGGACTCAGATCCTGCAGTGCCAGGCGTGTCCCCCTGCTTAAGCCAGTACATGTCCAGTCCCGTCTGAAGTTTGCCAGAGAGCATATGGATGATCCAAAAGAGGATTGGGAGAATATTATGTGGTCAGATGAAACCAAAATAAAAGTTTTGGTCAAAACTCAACTGGTCGTGTTTGAATTCTGAGTTGCATCCCAGAAACACCATACCTACTGTGAAAGCATGGGGGTGGAAACATCATGCTTTGGGGCTGTTTTTCTACAAAGGGGACAGGACGGCTGATCCGTGTTAAGGGAAGAATGAACGGGGCCATGTATTGTGAGATTTTAAGCCAAAACCTCCTTCCATCAGTGAGAGCATTAAAGATGGAATGTGGCTGGGTCTTCCAGCATGACAATGATCCCAAATACACTGCTTGTGCAACGAAGGAGTGGCTCCGTAAAAAGCATTTCAAGGTCCTGGAGTGGCCTAGCCAGTCTCCAGACCTCAACCCCATAGAAAATGTGTGGAGGGAGTTGAAAGTCCATGTTGCCCCAAAACATCACTGCTCTAGAGGAGATCTGCATGGAGGAATGGGCCAAAATACCAGCTACAGTGTGTGCAAACAGGTTATGTTACAAAGTATTGAGTTGAACTTTTGTTATTGACCAAATACTTATTTTCCACCATAATTTAGAAATTTAATTCTTTAAAAATCCTACAATGTGATTTCCTAAATTTGTTTTTCTCGTTTTGTCTCTCATAGTTGAAGTGTACCTATGATGAAAATTACAGACCTCTCTCATCTTTCTAAGTAGGAGAACTTGCACAATCAGTGGCTGACTAAATACTTTTTTGCCCCACTGTACACACACAGACATGCATACATACATCCTCCTCTTTATGCCTCCCTTTTCTCAAGTGGCATGTGCTGCTTGCCACTGTAAATAAGAATCTGTGCTTAATGACTCGCCTGGTTAAAGTATTTTTGTTTAATTTTGTGTGCGTAATAACGAAATTTCTTTTTATTCTTCTATGATTAAAAAATAAATAAATTAATTTAAAAAAACCTTAATCTGCTCTCTGTCTTGACTAGACAACTGAAGTATTGGTCTTAACTCGGACTCGGTGTGTCCCAGTCTTGGTATATCTGCATATCTGCGTAATATAATGACACTCTACAACACTAACATTGTGATACACTCGATCCTGTTTGTGTGTAATCAGGTGTCAGTTTCTTCATACCACCCTGTAACACACTTCAGTCCAGGACGGCCACAGCACTTCAGAGTTTAAGATTGTACCACAGTTCACACATGACTCATCTGCTAATCACCAAGGCCACGGTGGACTAAATTTGGTGTGTTGGAGAGTAAATACACAAGTCTCTCGTGTTGCACTCTTCCAGGATTTAGTCTGAACTCTATAACTGGTGTTAATCACTTAATTTTCTCTCTTCTGCTTTATGTATTTCCAACTTGCTGTAATTTTGAAACATATATAATAAATCTTGCAGTGTTGCAGCGTCATGTTGGTTCTTTGAATAAGAATTAGGCCACTCATTGCATATTGAAAAAAACAACCCTATTTCCTTCCCCTAACAAATCACATGTTACCATACAAAGCATACCATCTTTAATACATTTAATATGATAGTACACAGTCTCAGGTAGCTTACTTTATATTGTTACGTGGCCCATTCTATGCGGTCATAGATACAGATACAGGAGAAAAATGTACATATTTTCAGCATCACACTTTCTTTTGCAGAAAAGCCAGCGCCGGACACAAACATTTCCTTCCTGAACAGCAAAATTTGGACAGAAGTAGTCATATGTAGTAGTAGTAGTTTGTACAAAACAGCGTGAACAATTCCTTTAAAGCAATCACATGCTCTCACAGCCTAATGCTAGTGGGGGAGTTTTCTTGTTAACCCTGGAAATCCCCAGGGAGTGAAAGCAAAGCACATAATCTTACGCTTTCAGTTCTCCTATTGCAGGCTTGTGTTGCACAGACCCAAAAATGAGTGCTGTACGCATGTAAATATTAAATAACATGCAAATCATACTTAAATATTCTCACATTATACTGTGGCGTGTTGGAAAACTGTCTTTCCTTTGTTCTATATGGGCAACATGCCACAGCTGCAAGTTTTTTTTAATATACACTTATATATAAATTTGCCTTAAATCTCCATACATCCAGGCTTAGCATTTATATAAACACAGCATGCAGTTCATGTATTAGCAATTAATTATGAAAAATGAATTATTCAAGGTAGTTCATAGGCTATTTAAAGCTTTGATATTTAAACAAATCTATCGCTACTGCTTAAGGCAATCGTGTGCACTAAAAGCTGGTGTAATTAAACCATTTTGCATTAGTATGAGAGGTGTTTGCACAAAAAGAGTAAAAAAAAATGCCTAAACACAAACCCTCAAATCCCCCGCCCACATCTCCCTGCTATTCCCACGCACACCAGTTGTAAACAATCCAGTAATTCCCTTTAAATATTATATAACCGTGTAAACGAAGTCTACAACACTTTGTACGGACTCCATAACGAATATATTTATACACACAAGTGGAAAAAAGTGCGAATTGTTAAGGTTTAATTCATGCAAAACGTGTTTTATAGAAACGCCCCTTTAATGCTATTAAAATGGCAGACCTTATTAGCGCACTTTACGAGCGTCTGTTAAAAATAATAAGGAAGAACCGTTTAAATGTTGCTTACAACACAGCAAATCTAATAAAAATGCAGTTTCTCTACGGGATTGTACTCCGAATGAGCCTACTTCCTTAAACCTAACTTTGGGTGATACGCCCAGAATCAGCCCGAGCTCATTTTAAGCATTTTAAAAGAATATAGCTTAGAAGAGAAGAGCGTCTGTTTGTGTAAGATCTCTGAAATACACCCGCGATTCAACTACCAGTAAGTCGAGCAGTCCCGAAACATTTTGCACATTCAAAATACGCACTGGTTGTACTGTCCAACGCCTACTGGTGTCATAAAATGCAGCAAAAACCAGAAGCTGCACAATAATACTGCACGCCTATTAGCTCTGTAGTTGCGGTATAATTTATCTGGCTATTCTAACGATCCGATGGAGCGTAAAGGAAACACACACACATACCCATCCATTGCACAGAGGAACAGACAGAGGCGAAGTAAACCCTCATTCGTGGAAGGAAAAAATCGTGCAGAATCGGGTCTGTGTGCGCTTACGATCCGACTCGATCCCAGCAACAAGACAATTTGCCTGGGCACAAAGGAGACACTTCCTGCTCCTGACGTTGAGCGCAGAAAATAACCCAGACATGCACGGGCGCTCCTTTACAAAATGGCCTCCCCTTTTCGAGCAGACACACCTTTTTTGAAAGAATTACAAAACGCGTGCATCTCAAACATGAATAGCACCATTATATACTGCATTACATTCTGCTTACAATAAGGATTAGACGTGTTTAACGAAACGTTTGTGCTGCGCTCATTAACGCGTTAACGCCATGGAGCGCGTGGTCACGCGGAACTATAGGGGATAGTCCTAAAGCAAGCGCGCATGAATTCATTAATTAACTGCCTTAACGAAGCGCCTGAAACATCCCCTACCTACAGTTTGCACAACGACTTATTTATTTGTCATCAGTAACATAATAACCCGAGTTGGTATCCCAGATGAAAGCAGCGCGCTGTTGTGTTTTGGATTTACCTTTGGCCATTTTGCAAACGCTCTTATTAAAGCAATTTACAACCGTCAGAGTTCAAGCTAATTAAGGCTCTTGCTCAAGAATCCAACAGTGTCAGCTAGGCAGAGGTGGGATGTTGAACTGTACTCCTCCACAGTCCCACTTTTGGATGCTGGACAATCAGCAACACCATGTTGGTTTTATGTGTTTATTTAACGTTGCATCAGCTTCAATGTCTATTCAGGACCGAAGGTTACCTCAATACTAGTCAGGCAATCATAGTGGGCCAATTTAGAGTAACCAATTAACCTAAGCAGGGTGGTTAGAATGGTCACCTCACAGTCCCTCCCAGGAAAAAATTTACTGTGAAATTTGACAGTAGAACCACAAAGTGGCCAAATTACCATCAAAATTCATGGTCAGTTCATAGTCAACCAAGTTTACAGTTGTACTATGAAATTTGACAGTAGAACCATGAAGTGGCCAAATTACCATCACAACTTCATAGTCAAACTGTGAAAATTCACATTAAAACTGTCAAGGAATTCACAGTTTTAGTATGAAAATTCACAATACATTTTTCCTGGGCTGGTTCGACCTTAGACTTTGCCTGTGCATGGATTTACTCCCACATTACAAAAACATGCGTGTTAGATTAATTGGCATTTCTTAAGTGCCCTTAGTGTGTGAGGGTATGTGCCGTACAACGGATTGGCGCCCTGTCTAGGGTTATTTCTGCCTATGCCGCCAGCTAGGCACCAGCTTTTCTGCTACCCTGACCAGGAGTATGTGGATGAGAAAATGAATTAATGAACCTAACCCATGCCTTTGGACAGTGGGAGGAATACCCATACACCCACACAGACACAGGGAGGCCATGCAAACTCCACACAGACAGAGTCCAAGGTCGGGTTAGAACTGTGACTTTGCCACCCCTATGCTAGCCAGCACACCAGTGTCCAAAACACATCGTCTTCCCTGCTTTCAGGAGAGCATGGGACTGTCTTTGGTCTTTTTTGTGACTGACTCGGTTTTACTGATCTCCACTGAACAGAACTGCTGTATTCTACCGAGATGTTTTGCTCTCAGCTTGTGAAACATGTGGGAACTTGTTGCACCAGTTCGACTGGATCTCCTGCAGTCCTAAGCGCACACGCGCCGAAAAGTGCGCAGCTCACCTCCGAATGCACTTCCTGTTCAAACACTTTCGATCTAAATGACAGCAGTTTCAAACTGAGCTTTTTTAAAAGAAATAATGCACGTGTGAAACCAGAGCTCATGTAAACATCTCTAGTCTCATTCGGTTTCAAAATGCATCACTATGAACACGCCGTTACTGGCAAACTAAAGCATGTTAGGCTTATGTCCCATGCACATATGACAGATACACGTAAACAGTATTAAAGAGTGTAAAGCTTTAAAGTTGATGCAGCGCCTCCTTCTGGCAGGGAGAATAATAGCGGTCTAAATAATGGACTTCTATTCATGTGCGTATGAAGACGTTATGGGAAATCAACAACGTAACAGTAATGTAAGTTCGTTTTATATTATTTCATTTATGTTAACTTAAAATATAATTATTATAGTCCTTATAATACTTATTCATCCTTATTATTATATTAAATGCATGATATTACATACTACCAGTACTACTACTACTGCTACTACTAGATGATTTTATATTGTTATGATATTTTTCATATTAAAAGTGCTAGTATTATAAAGGTAGTACTGAGGTAGTACACTTTGTTATCAGGTGGCTGTTAAAATAATAGCAGTAGTTAGTGGGACTGTGGTAGTTTAGCGGTTAAGGTATTGGCCTATGGATCAGAAGATTCAGGGTTCAAATCCCGCCTCTGCCAAGCTGCCTCTGTTGGGTCCACGAGCAAGACCCTTAACCCACAACTGCTTGGATTGTAAAACTGTACCAGTTGTAAGCTGCTCTGGATAAGGGTGTCTCCTAAATGACTGTGTAAATGTGGTTAGTGGTTACAGTAGTAGTTTTAGCATTAATTACAGCTGATAGTAAATGTATCAGCTGTATGGTTGCATAGTGGTATAGTTATAGTAGTAGTAGTTTTAATAGTAGGCTTAGTGTCAGTAGTAGTTATAGTGTTAATGGTAGTGGCTGAACTATTACTGATGGTAGTTAGTAGTAGCAATAGTAGTAGTAGGACTAATAGAATTAAAACAACTAGTAGTTGTTGTGGTACTGGTAACAGTACTTAGTAGTACTACCGATAGTAATAGTACTGTAGCAGTAGCTGTTAAGATAGTACTGTATTAGTATAGTGATATAGTAAAATAATCAATTGCTGTATATAAGGTTGTATAATGGTATAGTTAATAGTAGTAGTGTTAATAGTGGTACAGTGTCAGCAGTAGTTATAGTAATAGTGGCATTGGCAATAGTAGTAATTAAAGTATTAGTGGTGGTGTGTAGTAATAGCAGTAGTAGGAGGAGGAATAGGAGTAATAATTGTTTATTTAGGTTTCATTTAACATCACTCTTCAGCATCAATGGCCATTCAATGACTGACACAAGGTTATATCAATAGTTAATGTTATATCGAAGCTAGTCACATATATATATATATATATATATATATATATATATATATATATACACACACTCAGATCAGGGCCAATTTAGCGTAATTGATTAACCTAATGCATGTCTTTGGACTGTGGGAGGAAACCGAAGCACCCAGAGTAAACGCACATGGACACGGGGCGGACACTTCCGCAAAACTCCCACTTCATTTCTCATGCCAATCCGATATATTGAAGCCGTGATGGAGAAAGTCGAGATGTGGAAGGGATAACTGTAGTAAACGTCCTAATACTATTGGATTAATACTAAAGTAGTTAGCTGCAGTAATAATAAAGTACAGTCGTAGTAGTAGTAATAAATGTGGTAGTAAAAAACCTAAGAAAGTCCAGCATATGCCGTGTTTTGGTCAGAACATATGTTGGTTAAAACCCAAGCCCACCAAGTCCATTCGAGTTCACAGCTAAACCATCACCAGATCAGCACTAACCAGAGTGAGCCAACTTCGACCAACATGGATAGGCCGTATGGTTTTGCTAACTAGCATACCAGCTTCCAAAACACACGTGCTGGTCTCTGGTGTGTTTTTTTAATAGGATAGTATATTCTGTTAGTATTAACTTACGTATTTGCAGCGATAGCAGTGGTTAAGGTAATATTAGTAGTTAATACTATAGTTACAGTATTAGTATAGTAGAAGTATCACTTGTTCTAAGTATACTGTACTGGCATTGTTATTGCAGTAGTGGAGGTTTTATTGTTAGTACGCCTGGACCTTGAGTTAGACGCCAGAGCCCCAGCGACCCTGGCGGGGAAAGTGGGGTTAAAATCGTGAATTTAGTAACAGTACTTCGTGGAAGTTTTATGTAGGGAGCGGACTCCACCAATCCGATTGTAGTTTAATCTCTGTCCACTAGAGGGCATATGAGGACCACCCTAATATTCCAACGCAAAAAAATGGTTAATTTAGAATTTTTAAAGCTAGAAATCACATTTGTGTGTAACTTCCATTACTTTTATGTATCAAACTCACATTATTTCAAACATAGCTGACATACATTTAGCTACACTACATATTTTCTGTTTGTTTGTATTTTGAAACACCGAAGAAGAGACTTTATCGGGTATGTCCCAAATCGCATTCCAAGCACTGTGTAGTGTATTACGTGGATAGGACTGCTGTTATATAAATCATGTCTTAAGTGATTAAATGTAAAATTATGCGCTTTCATAACATTTCATAATTCATTCACGATTAGTGTAGTGCAGACGACGTAGCACAAGGGACTCTTCGCGCCCATTGTACACTTAGTAGTGTATAGGGATTAGGGTGGTATTTGGCACACAGCGATCGAGAGGATTCAGGGAAATATCTCTTAGTAGGCGAAAGGGCACATCCATTAGGGACGTACTGATATTACGCTGTGTCCTTCTGCGTTGTAACGTAGATTGTAAATAGTTTAAAGCAGTTCTGTTCTGAAAGTAACGCGAGGGACCGAGAAAGTTCACCATGCTGCAGAACACGGGGTGAGTTTGCTTTTATATTGCATATAGAACAATCGCATGCAGGCGTGATTAAAGTTGCAGGTAGTTTAGTTTGTTCCTAGTTTGAATAAGTTTGCGTGACATCTGCTGTCTCTGACTTTACATCTACAAGGTGAAGCAATATGGTAAATGTGTCTAATAGAGTACACAGTGAGTGAACACTCCACCGTCACTCCAGTTTACAAACTCCAGCAGCACTGCTGTGTCTGATCCACCATGTATTATATATTATTATTATTATTATTATTATTATTATTAGTAGTAGTAGTAGTAGTAGTAGTAGTACAAGTACAAGTAATATAAGTAGTGTTCGTATTGGTGGTAGTAATGGTAGGAACATCTACATGTGTAGATGTTAATGTAGTAATAATAACACAACAGTAATGGTGCAGTTGGTAGAAGTATTAGTTTGAAGTTTATTAGGGGTAGGAGTAACAGTAGTAGTGGTGGTGGTTAGTGGTAGGAGTAATAGAATGTTAGCCTGGCTTGATTTCACAATATTCCAAAGAGCATTTTGTGATGTTTTTGTAGTAGTGTGGGTACTTTAATGTGGGTTCTTTAATGGCCGATGCTGATATTTTGAGAGCAGAGTGACCGATGGCCGATGCATATATATTTAAGCCATATAACAGATATAACCATATTCATAGCATGTATTAAACAAAATGTTTATCCTATATTAGTTCATTGAATGCTCATTCAATCTAATATCTGGCACTTTTAAGAGAGTGTGAAGAAATATACACATCCAGTGCAGGTTTAGTTTCTATTCTACACTTCTTGTTCTTGTGGAAGGTATTATTAATCCTGATTATTAATCCCTCTCTATGTTCTGACCTACAGAAAGCTGACCGGATGCACTCTGTTCATAACCGGAGCAAGTCGGGGCATCGGCAAAGCCATCGCTCTCAAAGCTGCCCGTGACGGTGCCAATGTGGTGATTGCAGCCAAAACTGCAGAAAGCCACCCCACACTGCCTGGTACCATCTACACAGCTGCAGAGGAAAGTAAGACATGGTTTATATCAAACCGTTTAAGAAGAAGTGGGATATGGGTGATATGACAAACTGCTATGGCTATGGAGAGTAATACATCATTAAATGTTATGAAGAGAATGTTGCAAGGTATCGATTTAATACTTGTGTCACTGTATTCAAGACCGTATCCAATACTGACAAAGTATTTCTATTTAGAGTTTTGCTTTTGGCAGATGCTTTTATTGAACTGGACTTGTTAAGGTGACACAGTGGAAACTTTGTGTTACTGGGAATAAAAATGAGAATCACAGATAAACCAGAAGTTCATGGGCTGTTGAACTGTTTTGGAATCCATTTTATTTTTTTCACCCTTTCTTGACATTGTCCTGGTCAGGGTCATGAGAACATGGGGCACAGGAGTAAGTGTGCCCTGGATGGGATGCCAGTCAGGGATCGATTTTTGATGTTGCACCAGGGGTTATTTCCCAACCCAGCTGGAAGGCAACACGAGAACTCAAAAGTCACTGTGCTTGTGGGCTAGCGTATTAGACCATTGTGCCAACCCCATTTCTATCATTTATTAATGTGTTTTAATGTTCTTATGTATTGCGGTTAGTTAAAATAAAGGGTGCTCTAGAGGTTCAGCAGTGTAATATGCTAGCCCACCACCACAGGGATCCAGGTTTGAGTCCCAGCGGTATGTTCCCTGTCCAGGTAAAGCAGGATTAAACATTTTTTAAAATAAGAACTAGAATGCCCTGGTAACAGTAATCCAAATATCCAGCAATGAATAATATAACTAAGTGACTATTGTCATTTTTCAAAACATAAATAAGTGAACTTCATTTATCTTAGCCGTTTTTTTTGCTTCTGTCCTGCTTTGTGAATTTTGCCAACGTGTTTACCCACTTGTAACCACCAGCCATACAAGCTAATAACATAACATAATCCATTATTTATCCATTTTGATGTAATGAGACTTTGTCCATTCCTCAGTTGAGGCTTTAGGTGGAAAAGCTCTGCCATGTATCGTGGATGTCCGTGATGAGAAGCAGATCAGCAATGCTGTAGAAAGCGCAGTCCAGAAGTTTGGAGGTGAGTGACGTGCACTGAAGTCTAAACTATCATGGTTGTTAAGTTGGATGAATCATTTGTACAAGTCCTCTTGAATGTTAATAACTACAGGGATTGATATTTTGGTGAACAACGCCAGTGCGATCAGCCTAACAGGAACCCTGGAAACACCTATGAAAAAAGTGGACCTTATGTTGGGCATTAATCTCAGAGGAACATATCTGACGTGAGTAGCTGCCTAGTAACGTTGTGCATGTGACATTCATCAGAACTCCATCAACTTCCAGCTTCACACACATCACTCGATCAGACACTCTCTTCACTCATACCCTTCCTTTAGGACTATCCCTACGCCATTTCTCCTCCCATCTACACCATGGTATAGCAGTTTGAAACCACTTCCAGTGCTCCTAGCCTTACTATCCTTCCACTTGGTCTCCTGTACACATAGTATATTTACTCTTCTCTCCATCATGTCAGCTAACTCTCTCCCTTTGCCAGTCATAGAGCCCACGTTCAAGGCTCCAACTCTCACCTCCACCATCCTACCCTTCCACCTCTCTCTTTGCCTCTTAACATTTCTACCCCCTCTTCTTCTCCTTTTTGGCCCAACAGTAGCATAGTTTCCACCGGTACCGTGCTGGTCAACAGTACTAGTGCCAGCCTCGACCGATCCGGTATGGAAATCTGACTTTTGATCCACATGGTGGATTTGGCAAAGTTGTACGCCAGATGCCTTTCCTGCCACAACCCTCCCTATTTACCCAGGCTTGGGACCGGCACTAAGGATGCACTAATATGTGCACTCCCAGTGGCTAGGTTGGAAAACACTTCTTGTTACTCCAGAATAAGTCGCTGCTGTGTGAAATGTTGTACAGGCAGCAGGTGGCACCATTTGGCCATTTTTACATGAACAACAGTTGGTAAATCCTGACACTTTAAGACGTGACTTATTGACGTCTTTGTCCTGGTGTGTTATGATTTATAGAGCGGTGTATACACGCCAAAGAGTCCATAAAGAATTGGATGCCATCTTGGGTGACTTGCACAAAACCCTAACCTTAACTCCATCAGACACATGTGAGATGAATTGGAATAATGACTATGAGCCAGGGTTGTCCCCATCAGTGCCCAATCTCAGTCATGTTCCATTATCTAATGGAAAGCTTCTCAAGAAAGTGAATGCTGTTGTAGCAACAAAGGAGAACAAACATATCTTCTTCTTCTTTCGGCTTCTCCCTTTATCAGGGGTCACCACAGCGAGTTAAACGTTTCCACCTCACCCTGTCCTCCACGTCCTCTACTCTCACCCCAACTCCCTGCATATCTTCCTTTACCACAACCATATAACTCCTCTTTGGTCTTCCTCTCCGTCTCTTGCCTGGCAGCTCTCCAACATCATCTCCAACATCCTCCTACCAATATATCCACTATCCCTCCTCTGCACATGTCCAAACCATCTCAGTCTTCCCTCTCGAATTTTGTCTCCTAATTTTCCAACCTGTGCTGTCCCTCTGATGATCTCATTCCTAATCCTGTCCACCCTAGGAGAACAAACATATAATAAATGATAAATAAAAAAGTCATTTTTGTAACTTCACTGCTAATCCTAAAGGCTGACCGTGTAATGGTTTTGTCTGATTTGTTTAACTCTTAAATAATTATCTATATCAACTTATAGTGTGTATGTGTGAAAATATCATGATATTTTGGGTCATCTTCATGCAGAACTATGGTTCACAAATGTTCAAGCACCACTGCATATTGTTGAAGGGATTATTATTTTCCTATACTGCTTGATTTTTTTAAACTAAAGACGTTTTTATTAATGGGTAGCCATTTGATGGAACAATATGACTTGTGTGTTTCACTCTTTTTCCTAATGACTCAGGTCTAAACTGTGCGCCCCACACCTGTTGAAAAGTAAAAATCCTCACATTCTCAACCTCAGTCCACCACTGAATCTGAATCCTGTCTGGTTTAAGAACCACACAGGTAAGCACCCAGGCAGCTGAAACTATTCATGTAGTTATACAACGGGTTCACGTGCTGTACTTCTATGTGCAGCGTACACCATGGCAAAATATGGCATGTCCATGTGTGTCCTTGGAATGGCTGAAGAATTCAGAGGCTCGATTGCAGTTAACGCCTTGTGGCCCAGGACAGGTGAATTTTCATGGACACTGCAGAATGCTTTAGGATAATTGGAGTGTACCCACTTAAAGTACTACGTCTGTTGTGTTGTTTGTTCAGCCATTCAGACAGCTGCTATGGACATGCTGGGTGGATCAGGAATAGGAAACCAGTGCAGGAAGGTGGACATCATGGCTGACGCTGCCTATGCCATCCTTAGCAAACCTGTCAGCTTCACAGGACAGTTCATCATTGATGATGATCTTCTTAAGAAGGAAGGCATTGTGGATTTTGATGTGTATGCTGTCAAACCTGGTATGTTGCTTAGAGATCCTAGAGGTTCACATACTTTTGCCACTCACTAATGTGTAATATTGGATAATTTTCCTCAATAAATAAATGACCAAGTATAATATTTTTGTCTCATGTACATTTACGTAATTTAGGAGACGCCCTTATCCAGAGTGACTTACAATTGATACAATCCTATAATCCAAGCAATTATGGGTTAAGGGCCTTGCTCAAGGACCCAACAGTGGCAGCCTAGCAGAGGTGGGATTTGAACCCTGGACCTGTTGGTCCATAGTCCAGTACCTTAACCTCTAGGTTACCACAGTCTAGTTGTCTTTGCTGAGGGAAAACAACAGCATCTAATAGTGTTTCCTCCTCTGCCCATGATTAGCTACACTAAATCTTGAAGATGTTTCACCTCTCATCCGAAAGGCTTCTCCAGTTCTAGAAGCTGCTGTGGAGTCTTAGGTATTAATCTCTGGTGGGGTTGTCAGGTGGTCCTGGGAGTCCTTGACCCACCCTGTCAATACATGGATCGTTTGGATCACAGGAACCAAGGTGTGACCCATTGATGAGGCGGTGACCCACCCTGCCATCATTAGTCGTTAGTCATATGGGTCGAGGTGTGAATGGGGGTTAAACCTCCTAGGAAGGGATCTCAAGGCTCCCCATCAGCTTCTAGAATGGAAGAAACCTTCCAGATGAGAGGGGAAATGTCTTCAAGAAAAAAGAATTAATCCAGTTGCCTTCAACTCAACACTCAAGTCCATGACCTGGATGACTGAGAAGTTACATGGCTGCACTAATATTTCAATTTGTATTGATCTATGAAAAATTACAAGTATTAGTGTTACTAACTGTTTTTTTTTTTTTTACACTTGTACTTTCCTGGACAGTATCTCAAATGAGAAAACAGCAGATTTCATGTTAGGCACTCAAAGTTTAATCAAGTGTTTTGTTTGACTCAGGTCATCCACTGCTTCCTGATTTCTTCCTGGATGAAGAGCCAAAGAAACTTGAAAAGATGATGGTGGATCATGGTGAGTGTTATTGCTTATGCTCGTTAAAGAATTGGTGTTAGTTTTGACGTAAAATGAGAGGAAAATATTTAGCACCACCAATTTTCAATTACAGAAATGACCATTAGGTGAGATCAAGATTAGATGGTATACATATAAGGTCTAAACTTGTTATCTCGCCCACGTCTGTGTCGTGGCTATTTTTGGCGAGAGGTGACTTTGGCGACTTAACATTCATACCTGATGCTGACAGTGTTTTACTGAGCAGCCCCTGTGATCATACAGTCACATTTACAATGTACATAAATATGTATGTACATGTACAGTTTCTATTTATTCGCACAAATTTGAGAAATACTCAGTGATTGGCGATTGTTTCTGTGACGCGAAGTCCCGTCTGCGATGAATTACAGCAAAGTCATTATAACTCCATTCACTCCAGCGCCATCTTCGTAATGCCACCGGGCGGTTATTTCCAGCCAAACAAGATACAATAATATATCGTCATATTGTCCACCCATACTTTGTCTGCTCTCTGGGGAGAGGTACCTGAGCCCTTGTGAACCTGGCCAGCAGATAATGGAGTTAAATCCTGACCAGCAGACTGTGGGGTATGTTTTTCTTAGGTGCCACACCTGCTTTCATGGGAGGAAAAGGAACCGCAGCAGCAGCAGCCCCCAGCGGATCGATCGCTGACACGTTTAAGGTCATCAAAGGTGTGATCAATGAAGACCTTGTCAAGTCCACTCAAGGAGTGTACAAATTTGAACTGTCTGGTATGTCTTAATATACTTTATTTAAGGCCTGTTTTGGGTTCAGGCAAGAAAATTGAAGGTTGTGTGTGTGTGTTGTTCAGGAGAGCATGCTGGAGTCTGGTTCCTTGACCTGAAGAATAATGCAGGCAGCGTAGGCAGCGGAGAACCATCGGTTAAAGCTGATGTGGTGATGAGCATGGACAGTGCTGACTTCATCAAGATGTTTGCAGGTGTGACACGAGAGGAACTTCCTTTTCTGTTTTTACATGTTGCCCTTATTAACTACAGAGTAATTAAGTTGGCATTACAGTGGGGAAAAATGGTGAAACAGCAAGATAAAAGAAATTACATGTGCATTTTGGGATGGGTTCAAACCCCAGCAGTGCCTTCCAGCTAGGTCGGGTGTCGCACAGACCCCATTGTTTGTGTCTGTCGCAGAGGATGCAACTGGCACTGATATTGCAATGCATTGCTTGTCCTTTGATAGACTGGTGCCCCATCCTTTGTAGAGAAGAATATTTTCTAGACCCCCCCACTCAATCTTTTTCTTCCAAACTCCACTGGAATTTATTTGAAACATTAGCAATTCAACATTTTATTGAAGTGACAACTCACCTTTACAGTGGTATTATCGTAAGTGACATGCATTTACTGTATAACAACATTCAGTTTGCCTTGGAAAATATGAAAATGGCTCCAATTACAACAGATGAATCTGTATTAACGTTTCAAAAATGTTTTTCCTCTCAACAGGCTCATTAAAGCCAACCATGGCCTTCATGTCTGGGAAGCTGAAGATCAAGGGAGACATGGGTCTGGCCATGAAAATGGAGAAGATGATGTCCATGATGAACAAGTCCAAGCTGTAATGTGCTGTCTGATGCCTTGGTGCACATTTTTGCTCAGTAACAGACTTGTTGGTTTCTTGTTGATTGGTGTCTAATAAACCAATAATACTGGTAGGAGTTTTCAGTTCTATTTGAGTTAGTTGACAGTTCAAGATGTGACCATGCAGGCAAGTAATATCAGTTATTTGTTGAATTAATTCAGAAAAATGTATAGCCGTCCTATGATTGAGAAGCAGAGTGTCTGCTTACTCTGTAAGAGCTCTAAATTGTGCCAGGACATTCCAGACCTCTGCCGTCATATTTTACTGGTGTTAATCAAAACACAAAACAAAACACTGTTGTGCCTTGGAGGTAAGTAAAAGCTTGCTTGCTTGCTTGCTTGTAATTTGGTTGATCTGGAGGTTAATATACAACACCTTGGTTGTTTTTTGTTGTTGGACTACTAAAACTACTAAAAGTCTCTTTCCTTTTCAACAGTTAAATGTATGCACACGGAAGGAAAGAATATGATCATGGAAACTGTTCTATGCCTTATATAATTGTATGTCCTCTTCTTATTGGATTTCTTAAATAAAACCATAATGGTTGAATCTATTAAATTGTTTTGTAGTTCAGTATTGTCATATTTGGGAGTTGATGTATTAGCATTTGTAGTATGCAGTGTATTCCAGCTGAGTTGGATGCCAGTCCATCGCCAATATAAAGAAACAAGGTAGATTTTGAACCAGGGCCTGAAACAGCTTTAAACTCTGTTAACCCTTTCAGTATAAGACAAAGCTGTGTCTCAGATGAAACCTTATTAGACACATACAGTAGTTCATTATCTAGGGTGCTGAAGCCATTGTTTCATCCCTTAGCTAATGCAAATATTTAGGGATTTGGGATCGAGGGATTCTGTCCCGTTTATCACGGTTCATTAATCAGACAGTGTAAGTAGCCTACTCTAGCGGTAAATTACTATTTAATTCCCCAGATATAAGGCGAAGCTTTCCTTTTAAACGTTTATGTGACTGGGAGACCTAAAGTACGTCCCATACTACATAGTATATGAAGATAGCGGCGCCGCGGTTGGTGGTATGGTGGTATACTAATCTGACCATACTATTTAGTACAGAAATATGCGGTTTGAGACGCGACCGTTTACAGCGGCTCGTAACAGGACATGACGTTCATATTCGCTTTAAAAGTCTTTTGGTAAAGAAAGGGGCTACAGGAATCCATTTTAATCTGGGATAAAACGGCTGTCACTACGGGAGAGGGTATTTAAACCAGCCTTGATGAAGAAGTAAATGGTGTCACTGAAGACTTGTATCGCCGTATGAGGTCCTGTCAGTAAAGGTAACCGATTTTGCATTAGCTCATTAGCTAGCGCTCTTTGTTACTGTTATATTGTGTAGCAGTCTGGCTAATGCTAAGCTAACGGTGTTCAGATTTATATAACTCCATATGCTTATGATTAAAGCATAAACCTAACCGATATTTTATCTCCTGATTATCAAACGTGTCCCACATAACGCCGTCGAGCTGTTATTATTTACGCAGCCCAGCCAAGATGCCATGTTTACGGATACGTCTCACAGCGCATACTGCCGTACTACATAGTATGCCAGATTAGTACACCGTTGATAGTTTCGCTAGTTTTTTGACGTACTTGTTAGTACGGAAGTATGCGATTTGCCACGTAGATTACGCTGTCTGTCAACATAGCGAGAAATAGCTAGATAAGAAGCTTTTTAAAAATGTACTACGTCTTATTAAAGTGAGGAATCCACGTTTAGATATTACAGTACTCGGGTTACCGTAACATTTCTTTATTTTAGCTAGGCATCTTCAGGGGTGATCCCCTGACTAGCTCCTCTCCCTCAGTCAATCTTGTCTGCATATGATGCAGCCAGAAGACTACCAGTCAGAAGGCTCTCGAACCCGTGTCCCTGCGGTGGTGGCTTGGCATGTGACACTACGCTATTCAAGCATCTCAAGTCATATTTGTATTGCAACATTATTCGTTATACACACAATAATGATATGCTGTCATGATTATGGTTTTTGGATATTATAATGACAATAATAACAACTCTAGGAAATAAAGTGAACTTTTTTGCCCCACAAAATGATTCTTGGTTTACAAGTGACACAGTAATTCAGTTGTGCGATAAGTGAATATTACAGCTGTTATTACACTGAAATATATAGACATATTTCTAAATTTGCAAGTGGATCCATATAGTCCTCTACATGGGCTACTTTCTCATCACCACATTCATTGTGCTTGAGGCTCCACAGGTTTATACATGAACGGGGGACTGTGGTAACGTAGTGGTTAAGATACAGGACTATGGACCAGAAGGTCCAGGGTACCTCTGCCAAGCTGCCACTGTTGGGTCCTTGAGCAAGACCCTTAACCCTTAACAATTGCTTGGGTTGTAAGACTGCACAAATTGTAAGTCGCTCTGGGTAAGAGCGTCTGCTAAATGCTGCAAATGTTAATATATATATCCATACAGGTGTGGTAGATGGACATTAGAAAGGTTTAACCCGTTTCTAATTTTGCATCTTCACAGGGGTGTACGCCATGGGGGACTGCTTGCACACCTCAGCTGAAGGTTTGTCTAAACTGGTCAAATGGGCACACAGTCACGGTACGATCTGCACGCTGATCCCAAGCCTGAAGCACCTCCTTACAGAGGGTGCTCACGGGCAGCTCACTGCGCTTTGGGGCTGCAACGCTGGCCATGCTTACCACTGGCCCTTAACGACCTCATGTAAAACAGCCCACAAGGAAAGGATGTGTTATGAACGGAGCAGCCGAGGCCTGAGCTCAGACGCTTTGATTCAGGGTGCAGCAGCCATGCAGAGCACCTCAGCTCAGAGGTTTCTGGGAAGTAATAAATCGAGCAAGGGTGACGCGAACCAGACCCGAGACTCCTACGACTTCTCCAACTGCAGCGACCCGTCCGAGATGGATGACAACACCGAGGAAGACAACAACCACCTGTTTGACATCGTGTGCGAGTCATCGGCTACAGACGAAGAGGGAGATTCCGAGCCCAGGGATACGCACAGAAAACGAGGCACTAAAGGACCGAGCACAGTGGAAGGTGGAGATCCAGGAGGGAAGAAGATCAAGCAAGAGAGAGCCGAAGACTATTATACCGTAGCTAACGCGCAAGGCCCAGCTGGCACGGAGGGTGCTCTGACATGTAGTGGGTCACAGTCACCCAAACTGAACTCGCATATCACCTCCTCATCCAGATCGTCCGTGTCTCACAACCACCCCTTATTGGAGGATGGAGACCTGGTTGGGATGTCTTCCTCACCCGTGGATAACTCCTCTCTTTCTGTTGCTAAACCCATGCACTTAGCGGTCAGCGGCTCACAGAGTAAAACGCACATGAACTCAAATCCAAGAGCCAGTCAGAGCACAGCAGCATTAAATCAGCCTGGGAGGAGTGACCTGAGTGACAGCCTTCATAATGGTGATTTTGCTCTGTCCTTTGACGACACGTCAGGCGTAGTGCACCCCGAGATGGACATTTTATCAGAACAGCCCCTCAGTGCGGACCCTAAAGGAGACAGCACAGGTAAAAGACCTTCCATACAACAAACAAACCACGTAAATGATATTCAGGCTTGATCAACACACATTTTTGTAGTAAATATTTAAAATGTGAGAGCTTTCATCTGTGGGTGGACAACTGGTGGTTACGCTATTGAACTCTTTTGAAAGATTCAATGTAAATTAGATGATTTTTCTCCATACATGTCCTGTTTGGTGTGCTGATGAAAGATGTCCCTTTCCAAGCCCTTGGCTGTATTCGAAATGGCACACTACTATACTGCATACTACACTAGTATATACTGTATACTGCCCCCTGAATGTAGTATGCAGAACAGTAACAAGTTCTGTCGTACTAACACACTACCCGATGTGCTGCCGTCACGTGATCATTTACCTGTAAGTCACCAGAGATAACTTTACTGTCCTATATTTTATATATTATATCTTATTAGCCTCATTCTGATGAGAACATACAACCACTATACTCAGTTATAAGGAGTTGGCAGCGATATCTGCCGCCATGTTGTTTCGTCAAGCAGGCTGAGCTGGTGAGGTCGCGGTGCATGATGTGATGAAGTACACCATGAAAATGGCTCAGAGTAGTACGTCACCCGGGTATCTTTAGGGCACTACAGATTTTCATTCTGGTCGCATACTACATACTACTTTCATGCAGATGTAGTACGCAAGCAGTATGTAGGATGCATTTCGAGTACAGCCAATGGGGCCCAGCGGTCTTGGCCACCACTAGGGACCCAGGTTCAAGTCCCGACAATGCATTCCCAGATTGGGAGTTTGTGAGGAAGGTACGACAGTGCTTTAGGACCACTGAAAAAAGAGGCTGGACTTTGAGAACCTGTAATATTTTGAGAATAAAATTGGAATATTTCTAGAATGAACTCATATTTCGAGAATAAAGTCGAAATGCTAAAACTTTGAGTCTCGATTTGTATTATATGCTTCCATCCACAAGATGCCGGGCACACCGGAGTTCCACTCCTTGAAGATCTATCATTTTCAGTTTCATTCCCATTGTCTCCTGTGATACTACATGCCCTCTTTGAATGGCACGATGATCTAACCAGCGATAGCCTTGTAGACAACCTCTGCCTGCAGTTTCTCCTTCCACAAAAGAGGCAATGATTTCCAAGTCTGTTTGATTCTTCATTCTGAATAAATACAGCATTCAGTTTTCTTATAACAGTATGACTCTGATGTGTCAGGACATTGTGTTTCTTTGTTTGTAAAACTGATGTGAAAGTATAACTTTGTTATAGTCATTCATTCATTCGCTTTTTTATCTGCTTAATCCTGGTTGTGGAAAAGCCGGTGCCTATGTGTTATACTATTATATTATATTTAAACTTTATTGAATCCACTACGTTCCTCATTTTCACAGTTAGGCTACAGTGTTAAGTTTCAGCATTTCGACTTTATTCTTGAAATATTACAACTTTATTCTCCAAATACTACAACTTTATTCTCAGTGGCCCTTAAACACTGTCGTAGGAAGGAGAGGCCGGTCAGTAATCGTTCCCCAGTGCTGCAACAGTGATGCCTACCAAGCCCTGTGATGAACTGGTGCCTTTTGTCTTCTCATCATGGTCCTATGTGCTCTGGAGATGGGCACCAGAGCCCCTGCAACAAGTGAAAAGTGTTGTGTGCAAAAAAGGGTATAGATGTATAAAATGTATAGCAACATGGTTTTAGATCAGACAGCGAGAGAAAAAAAAACCCAGCAGGGATGCAGATGGCAACCTGCAAGGCTGTGCCAACTGGTGCCAAGCCCTGAACTGATTTTCCATGTAAAAAACAAATGGCAAACTGAATTGGCGACACAAACCAGCAATAAATTGCATGAAATCTACACTAATATAGTCATCAAACCTTGAACACTGGTGGGACCATGTGGTGTACTCCAGATGTCGTATTGGATATTCCAGACACTCGTTCCTGCTGAGATATCTAAGATATCTTATCTAAGATTGTAAGATATTTAGAAGAGAAATCGTGCATGAGGATTCCAGACTGTAGCGCTTCATTGGCATTGATGTTGAAAGGCTTCATTAAGTCCAAATGTTACTGAAACAAGAATCGGTGAAAAGGCTGAGGGGCTGATTAGTTATTTTTTCCAAGTTATCACACATGCTCAGTACAAAATAAGATGGACCTGCTTCCTGAAGACATCCTGTGGATACAGGAAATTTTGCGCAACATGAACCGCTTACGACGCCTGTTGTAGCACGGCATTAAGAGACAAAAAGGTGAGTGTATTCTCTAGTTCAAGATTGATGTTTTAATGCAATGATAATCTCCTTGCATGAAATATGGTTGTAAATAATTGCACTATATTTAACAGTTTTAAGTGAATAAAATATGATTTGGTTACATTTTCAGGTTGCTTGAGAAGAAGACTGCCTAAACCTTCTGAATGCCTATCAGGGTTAGTTGTGTAAGACTCTTGTTACACCTTAGCTGTCTTTTGATTTTGCTTTTGTTCTTTCATGGAACTTTATATTTTTGTACTAATCAAATGAGTTTCGAGGACACTTTGCATAATTGCAAATAAAGTAATTCCAATTTCTTTGTTGATGTTTTTTTATTCCTGCATAAGGCGTAATTGCACAGATCTCACCTTAATTTAGTTCCAGCTCTAAAAATAGGGACATTGTTACAATTGGTTTCCTTTGGGCGCAAAAAATGGGTAACTGCCTTTTCTCATGTCGGTTGATATCTACTTAAAATCCTTTCTTTTTTTTGTCAAACCCACTTAATGCTACATGTTATATATTGTAATTCCCTGTAGTTATAACGTGAGCTGAATTGATTTTAACCTTGATCATAGGCTGCCTGGCTGAGGAACAGTTCTGGCCTTCCACATCGGAGCTTTATCCAAACAACGAGGGCCATTCTGATGACAGAAAACAGCTTGAAGAATTTATTACAAGCGTAGGTAAGATGTGCATCTGTTCTCACACCTGCAGCTGTGGCGTCTCTGCGGTAAGAGCCAGCTGCTGGAAACGCCAGTTCCTGAGAACCTGGGTTTGAATCCCAGGGGGCTTGCGACATGAAGCTTGGGTGGGGACTTGACGGAAACTTGCAGTAGACTAATGCCCTGTCCAGGGTGTCCCTCTGCCAGTTCCGGGTTTGGCTCTAGACCCTGACCAGGATAAGAAGGGGTGAAATCTGATGCTTTAGTTTCCAAAGTGATTGAGTACCAAGAGCAAAGGCGTTAAAACTGTACTTTTTTTTCTGTGCACAGATCCTGCAACGTTACGAAGTCTGCAGACTGTGATCTCACGGCTTCTTGTGATCCACGAGCAGACACGTACACCTGTCCGCAGTCCTCCAAGACCTGGAGAACAGGAGCTCTTTCCTAGCTCTGGACTATTCCTGCCACCGTACAAACTGGCCTGCATGCACCAGGAATCCAGACAGGACAGCATGAGGCTCTTTCACCTCCTGTTTGAACACTTCTTCACCGAGGAAGATCTTATCGGGGCTGTGGCTTTCGGGAAGAGAGGAAAAGTGCCGGATGGGAAAAAAATCCTGGACAGAAGAAAGGTTGATGGAATTATATGTAAGTAGTTAAACATACAGTGCACAGACAAAAATTGGTGAACAACCCTTCTAATTAATATTCTATTTCAGCAACACTCAATATAAAGCATACATTTCTGGATAGACAAACAGTGATAGTAGAATGAGCTGTACTGATTTACATTTACAGCATTTAGCAGACGCCCTTATACAGAGCGACTTACAATTGTTGCAGTCTTACAATCCAAGAAATTGTGAATTAAGGTCTTGTCTTGCTCAAGGACCCAACAGTAGCAGCTTAGCAGAGATGGGGTTTGAACCCTGGACCTTCTGGTCCAGAGTCCAGTACCTTATCCACTGGGCTAGCACAGTCCTACAGACCGTACTGATACCCCAGTGATTTTTAATATGACACATTTATTGGTTTCTGCTTCCCACAATTCAGTTGCAACTTTCTGCTTTGCTGTCCTTAAACAAATAGCACAGAGAATCGGTTTGCTAGCTTTGAGAACTTGGCTGGCTTGACCTCAACTCCTTCAGACACCTTGAAAATGCATGGGAATTCCAAACGTGAGCCAGGGCTTATTGTCGAACATCAGAAGTCGATCTCACAGTCCTGTTCCTGTTTTGGATGTTATTTTTCTGGGTGTCCACAAACTTTTATCTATATATTAGAGATGCATGTGTATTATATATTATCGTCTTTCTGTCTAAAAGGCTTAACAATTACATTACACAAAATTTTTGTTCAGTTTTTCTTTTAATGGAAACTTCTTCATTGCTAAAGAAAGATAGCAGGGACTGGTGCTTGTGCCTGGCTCCGAGTTCTCGCTACCTTTAGCTTTAACCTCTTTGCCTTTTTTTTAGTTTCATCATATTCCACACATTCAGCAGGGTGATGCTGTTTTAAATGGCTTATTCAATTCCTTGTTCCAAACGTTTTCGGAGATGTTCCTCCACGACTCAATTTTTTGCTATCCATGTATTGCAAACAGCAAGTTCTGAAGAGCTTCCATGCTGAAGACATGCCTGTATCCGAAATGGATGTCTCATAGGCTCCCTAAACCCTGTGCTATTTAGGGAGACTATTGAGTTGACTAAGTAGCACTCAACACACAATCGAAATATAAGGCTTCCTTATCATTAACATAAATCGTGAATGGCTGAGCAGTGTTTAGAGCACTGCAGGCTACACATGTTCTGAATTAAAGTTAGTAAAAGCATCATGGTGTTTGTGTGGCTGTGTTTGTGCCACTGTCGCTGCTGTGTGCTGCACAAGTTAAATGTGACCGGAACAGAATCGGTTATATCGACTGATGAGCGGTTATAGCACGCTGAAAACCGGTCAGTCGGTGCATTTCTACTATATAGAATACCTGACCTTTTATGTCAACAGCTTAACATAAACTTTGGTTTTAAATCCATTTGTAGTCTTGCTCAGACTGTCATTTTAAAAGGTGTCTTGTTTTATTTCGTTACAGCTTACGTGCTGCGCTGTTCCAGTTTGGATGGATGGACGCCTGTGGAGTCGGCCAAGCTGAAAAAAGCCTGCATCAACAAATGCAGGCTCAGAATTGGCCAGAGGAAAAAGTTAGCACAAGGACCATATCATTATCACAAGTCTGAGCCTTCATATATCTGAAAGTTTTAGAAGACCCTCAGCACTTTGTTCAAACACCACTCTCGATGGAACTGTTAATGTATTATTCTTCTTCATACATGAATATGAAAGCTATGACAGATACTGATTTTGTCATAATACATTTCTAAGTCTTGTTTATCAGCTGAGTCAGGTGTGGCAAAGCGCAAACCTGCAGGAGTGCTGAGAGAGATGCACTGAGAAAGATTAATGTCAGGTTGGGCTAGAGAGCAGAGATGAATACAGGTAACAGACGGAGCTTAGGAAACAGGCTTGAACTCGGCACTCTCTGAATGCACGTGTACAAGGGTTAAACAGTATCCTTAAGGAAGGGTGTGAACACGGCTGAAAAATAAGCACGGAAAGCCAGACCAGAACTCTAACGGAAGATAATTAGCATAGTCCAGAAGCCACTATATTGACGCATTCAGGTCTGCAGTATTGTCTCTCCTACCAGAGCCTCAGTTGAGAGTCACCAATCACACGAGTGAAAGCATTCCTCTTATAACTGAGCCAAAGTCCAAATAATCAGCTTGTGTAACGAGTGAGGGAGAGAGCAGCTTAATAATACAAGTGCTGGCCTTCTGGCCAGTTCGGGTGTAATACATTGGAATGAACAACCTCCAGCGCTACATCAGAGCTACTTACCCCTGAAATGGACTGGTAGCCTATTCAGTCTACATGCTCACCTGTACCCGTTGGATTCCAGGATAAGCTGCAGACCTATTGTGAATATGTATGGCGCACTGTTTCTATAATTATGAAATCATGACTCAACAGGTAAAACACAATGTGCCTCATGGCCATGAGGTTGAAAATGTATTCGTTTACCCCCCTACTTTTATGTCTGGGTGTGGACCCTATCCTGGAATTCACTGGGCACAGGTAGAATCCATCCCAGTCTGTTGTAGCACCTGGGGATGATTGCCCTTGCCTGGCCTCCCCTACTACAAACAAGGCAGTGCTGGGACTTGGATCCAGGTCTCTGCAATGGCAGTCTAGTGAACTAAAACTGCACTAAAAAGTTGAAGTTTGGCTGGCAAATAATAACAGCACCGAGTTTATATGAATAATTCTGCTTACCAACGTAGCCCCATTTTCACGTTGGAACAATAGCCCAGTATTTGGGCTTGAATATTGTTTCGTGTGGACTTTTTTACATTTGCTTTCATCTTTATTTTATACTTCACCAAAATATCCCTACCAGGATAACACTGCTTTAATGGAGTAACTGCAGTTCTTTCAGATTTCCTTCTCCTGGTAGATCATAACAATGCAGCAGACCTGGAGCAAAACAAGCTTACTGCATTTACTTAATTTCACCTTTCCTCCTTTTAAACAAATGTAGCTTTTTTCTACAAGTGTACAGAAACACAACACTCTGCCCTTGCATATTGCTTCTGTCCAGGAGCAGCAGATGGATGGTGTTAAAATAGCATTTATTGTATTATGCTGTTTTAAAGGGTTTTTTTTACTGGTCCGTGCTGTGTGTACTGAATATTCATTTGCACTGTTTTAGTGTATGTGTGTGTATATATATGCTTGGCTAATTGTTTAATAAAATGTACATGTATGTGTGGCTGTAAATGCAACAGGACGTTAGTTATCTGATGCCAAGTCTAGGTAAAGTCTAGCATACAGGTATGCGCCGTTTAACGTCCGCATTATGCTCTGTGAAAAAGATGTTGAGCGGACATTACCATAGTCACACAGTGCTTTATTTTAAACCATAATATTAAGTAAAATGCGATATGAAAACATTAGTACTGTAAAGCACAGCAATTCTTTGTAGCTTTTATAAAACGTTTAACACAATGATAATGAAACTATGAAAGTTGCCATGTTTTCTGATTTTCAATACTGCAGTTCTGTCAGCAAGGGTTGCACATACTATTTTTCTGTCATTCAGACGTGAATAAGATCAAGACAGATTTTTATTTTCTGTCATAAGACCTCTGTTAAAGCGAACAGACGTTGATTGGATGGATGTTAAATGGCGCATACTTGTACTAAAATATACTAATAATGAACATTTATGTGAGCATTTACCTACTTGTTTACTGTTATGCCATGTACAAAAGTAGATTTTGTCAGTGCTTTAATCTCTATTTATTTTTTATGTGTAAATAGTTTTGATATTTTGATGCAACTAATGATTGTAATAAAATATGAAAATTACAACCGAAAACTTTGTCCTTGCTTTGAAACGGCTCTTTATTTTAAATTTGTATCTAACGATTCCAACATCCCCTGTATTTTTGTTTTCATGTTATATGCATAAGTGTTTGGGGGCTCCTATCCCAGGAGAACACTGCATGTACGTGTAAGTGGCATGCCAGTCCATCACAAGATCCCCCAATGGCCTAATCTCCCTCAGCCTTTCATGCCTGTATGTAAAAAATGCCTGGGTTTCAACCATGGTGGCGAGCTGATATGACACAGCTGCACCACCTAACCGACAAATTGCTTGTATTTTAAGTGATTTTTAAATGTCAGTGTTTTTAGCTGTATTTAATACATTGCACAATCGAGTTTCCTCAACTGTTTTGTGTGTCTGTATAGCAGCAGCAGCTCCTGGAACGTATGAGATCGAGAGGCTCAAGACTCTTCTGCAGGCCGAGAGGAATAAAAGTGTGGCCCTTGGTGAGACCATTAACAGCCTCAAACAGGACAAGGAGCTGCTGCAGCAGGAACTCACCAAGAAGGCTGAGCTCATCTGTGAATTCCTGCAGGACCAACTCCGGCCAGGTAACTATCGTGCTTTCAAATATACAAATTATTAGGTACATGCACACTCACTGGCCACTTTATTAGGTACAACTGCTCATTAAAGCAAATATCCAGCCAGTCAATCGCATGGCAGGTACTCAATGCATTTTGGCATGTAAACATGGCATGTCAAGGCCGTCTGTTGAATTTCAAATCAAGCATCAGAATGGGGAAGAAAGATGATTGAAGTGACATTGTACGTGACATGGCTTTTGGTGCTAGTCGGGCTGGTCTGAGTATTTCAGAACCTGCTAAATAATGTTGCTGTTGCATTACTTTAGCAGAAAAGAGAAGAGCTCATCCCTCCAGTCAAATGGAAGCAGGAACTTCCCATCAGCTCATTGGTTCGTTTCCTGAAGATGGCGGTCCCTTCGAGTCCCCGGCCCTGTTTGACTCCTTTGAAGAAGTGGAACTGCACCCGTTAGACAGACCGAGGAACATTAAGGTTTCTTCCAAGAGAAACCGAGATGGAGAGAACACACGAGTGAGGAGTAAGTCTGCAGCGCTGCTACTAATAACCCCACTCAGAGAGTTCATTTTAATCTTCATAGTAGTGCTTCATACGACCTTAAAGAATGTTTTAAATTGATTTTTTTCCCATTTACACAGCACTACGCAACCGTACAAATGGAAAATATAAACTTCAACAGAATACAGTGGTACCTCGGTTCTCGAGAACCATAAACGACGAGTACCGAGCAAATGATTCCCATAAGGAATCATGTAAATTGAATCCATACTGTATTAGCACTATAAGTATTAATGGAGCTGTATTGTACAGGTGATCCATAATAATGCATCATGAACCGAAGAGTTTTATATTGTCTATACTCTCTCATAGCGGAGCCAACTTTTATAAACAGCCAAGCTTAAAACATTTACATTAACCAACAGTGGGCCAAAATCATTAATACAAAGCTTATTATATGATAAAACTCATTTAATTTAGTGAGTAATTGATGAAAAACGGAAAGTAAAGTAACACTTACTGAACTCGGGGCACTAGCATAGCAGCCTGTAGGACTCGGTTCCTTTCGGTTGGCTCTATCTAACCAATAACCATTTTAGGACCCATGGGACTTACTTGCACTAAGAATATTTAAAAAATAAGATGTTTAAATAAAGAAAAACAGCGGAGATCTGCACTAAGCAAGACCTATTGCGAATCTGAATCACTTTGAACTGAATCGTAAATCATGAATCGAGTTTCGGCTGAAACGAGTCATGCTGCTCGACTCCTAGAAGTTTCAGCAGGAGTACCGAGCAAACAACGGAAACCGAGACAAATTTTACTGGTCCAAATGTGTTGAGAACAGAATTCGACGAGCTCGGAGGTGGTTGAGAACCGAGGTACCACTGTATTACTTTTAAGAACCCAATAAGTGTCATGATGTTCAAATTCGGGTTTATTCTACTGCACTTTTTACAATGGAGCATCATCCCAAAACGGCTTTACAATTTTGTATTATACAAGATTGTATAATACAAAAAACCTGTACTTTTTGTAACGCCGCTCACTAAAACCTGCTCTGGTATTCATGCAGTAAAATGTTTGACTTCTTTTCCCAGTGAAAAACGTGGTCGGTGTGATCGCACGCTACATGACTGCGCTGCAGGAATTCCGCCGCAGCGTTTCCATGAAAGTGGCCTTCGACCGAGTCGGCGTCGACCGGAACACCATCTCCAGAACGGCGGCCATCGCCGAGCTGAGTCTGGCAGCACCAGAGGTCTTCCACGCTCTGCCTCCGTGGGATGAGAAAGAAGAGACGCTGGCGCACTATGCCGTGAGGTGCCGCCAAGCCATGGACGACAACATCAAGGCCAAGATTAAAGCTATGAAGGCGAAGGGGGAACTCTTACCCATCGTCAGCAAATAAAACCCAGTGCTACTACTTCATCTGATGAGCCTGTCCTAACGTCTGTGTCCCTTTAGTCGGATTCTCCTGTAGCATCTGGTGATACCCAGCTGAGAAGCTGTCCAGGTAGAAGTCCACTAAAGCATTGTAGACTTTACCTCGCCTAATTTGGGGTGATGATCATGAATTTTAACATAGCAGTATAAGAAATGCTTGTTTTTTTGTATTGTGAATGATCTCGTATCGATTGTCGTGCCTGGATGACCAGTATTGACCTCGGTGTCACCCTTTAGTTTGTAATTAGCATATTGATCACTCGACCGTTTCAGTGATGCATGCTTCCGTGTCTCAAATGATTCGATTGGTACTTTTGGCCCTCAGATGTACCATCCCACCTATTTAATAGGGTGTTGGTGAAGTCACCATCACATGCCTAATAGCTGGTGAGTCACTGGCTGGCAATAAAGTGAACGTTCAATTTTTCTTACTGTTTACCTTTTGGTTTGTTTACACGAGCTTCTGCTGGAATTCACAGGACTCATGAACCAGGATCAGGGAGGTTAGGGTTCACCACGGCCAGTCGTGAATGGATTTGAACGAAACTCGTCCTTATCCCTGAAGTCATCGGGTGCAGCCTTAAGTATTCCCTGGATGGTCTTCCAGAGCACTGCAGATTCTAATTTTTTTTTTATACAAGTTCAATGTATCATGAACTGAGGAGTTTAGAGTGTTTGGTGTATCATAGCCGAGACGAGGCTGAAGTACAACATATCAAGGGAAGATTTTATTTGATGTGAAATACAAGAACACAGCAACTGATATACATACAATCGTCTTCTGTATATGGAGGGGAAAAGTGTCCAGTATTATCCTACAAAGGGCTGGTGCGTGCAGGACCTCATTTCATTCAACCAATTAAAATACATTTAATCACACTGATTCCATTTTGGATACAATACAGATAGGTCTTAGTAGCAGCTCGTACCCGAAACTGACATCCTCACAGTTTCTTAGTAACGTAAAGCAGACTTGGATGACATTACGATCTAAGCAAGATCCATGTTCTATCCCCACGTTTTAACCCCTCTTCTTCCTAGTCAGAGTCGTCGGTGCCTGTCCCCAAGGGCTGGGTAGGGGTCGCCGTTGCAGTACCAAGGGCTGATTCTTACAGACGCAACCCTTTGGGCCTGCATATGACACCTGACCAGGCCAGAAGGCACAGCCAGAACTCAAAGCAGAGTGCCTGCAGTGGTAGGCTAGTGTATTACATTGCTGTGCCACCAGAAGACCGAACTGGAAAATCATTAACCATATCAGATACTGATCCAGTGTTTCAGAGCAAGATTGGCCCCAACATTTAGGATAAGTCACATGAAGACATCAAGACCTGTGGATTCAAATGGAATTCAGTGTGAAAAACCTGCAGCCGCACCAAACCTTAGCAGAATATATCAGACATTAACTTCAAGACTTAAGGTGATGCCCATGAGCCGGTGTAAGACTGTGAGATTAGAAGGCAAAAAAAAGTCCTTGTTAATGCACAATGCCTCCTTTCTTCGTCACTCCGGATCGAGTCTGGGCAGCACAGGGAGGATCAGGTTTCCAAAGGAGGAATCCTGAGTGATGAAGAAGCCTGAGGAATGAGCGTGCGCGTGCTGAAAGCAAAAAGTAAAAACCAGGTTGACGTTTCGCAGATGATCCGCCTGAACAATTACTAGGTAGGCAGCATTGTTACATCATCAGAGCACCGTGACACAAAGGGGTCAGCCTTCATACAGAGATCCTGACAGTTACCTGTAAAGCTGCTTTTTGCTGCGCGGCGATGTGCTGCTGTTCCGCGTGATCCCGGAATTCCTTCACAGCCGGACGTGAAAGTGGGATACTGCGGCATAGAAAGCAGGCATTATGTAATAAAACTACAGCAGTACCACAAAAACTAAGAGTACCGAGGAAAGGTTTCCCATAAGGAATAATGTAAATTGAATGAATCCTTTCCAGACCCCCAGAAAATCCACACTGTATAAGGCATGATATGCATTAATGGACTTTAATTGTACAGGTGCTGCCTGATTTATGATGGGGATATGTTCCAACAAATCCATCATAAGTTAAATGTATCATGAACCGAGAAGTGTTTGGTAGAAAGGCCTATACTGTATCATAACAAAGCCTATGATAAGTAAGTTGATGTTTAAAACACTTACATTAACCTACAGTTGGCCAACATCATTAACACAAAGCTTATTTTCTAATAGTGTTGAAAAATCCCATGTAATTTAGTGAGTAATGGATTGAAAGCCAAAAGTAAAAGCAAAACACTTACTCTACTGATGAACTCAGGGCAAAGCATAGCTGCTAAACTATCTGTGCCTGTGTTCTGGAGCATTACGTTCCTGGTTTACCAGCTCTTATAAACTAACCTTTTTGGGACCCAGGGAGACTTGGTTGCACTAAGAATACAGTACAGTACAGGATAGGAATAGCGGAGATCATCACTGAGGGCTATTATGAACATGAATCACGTACTGAATCGTGACTCGTGAATCATGAATCGAGTTTCAGCTGAAACGAGTTGCACAGCTCAACTTATACAACTTTAAGCAAGTGCACCGAGTACCGAAACAAATTTTTTTTTTTTCTTTTCAAAATGCGCCAAAAATCAAATTGGCGCAGGCTGATGAGAACTGAGGTACCACTGTATTTGTTAGGTGAGGGCAGTATGGATTTAACATACACATTAATGAGATTTGCTCTCAGGTTTGAACAAATTACCTTGTTCCAGATAGTGGAAGCCTGTTTTCATTATTTACCATTAGGGATGTAACGATACACTCCACTCACAAATCTATACGGAGTTCACGATTTGTTTTTCTTATGATAAGAAAGTCAATAAAAGATTTGTTTTTAAACAAAAAAAAGAACTTTAGTTCCCTGCAATTACAATAAATGACTAGAAACAGATGTTTAAAGTGGTAAACAAAATGCCCCACTGTAGCTTCACCATATTTTATATCCGTGTCAAAACATTCATTCTTATCAGCTTATTCCTGGACAGAGTCGCAGGAGAGCCAGTGTCCAGCCAGCAGCAAAGGGTGCAAGGCAGGAACAAACCTAGACAGGGCACCAATCCATCAAAGGGCACATGCACTCATATACCACGGCCATTTTAGCATACAGTGATGCTTGAATGTTTGTGAACCCTTTAGAATTTTCTATATTTCTGTATAAATATGACCTAAAACATCATCAGATTTTCACACCAGTCCTATAAGTAGATAAAGAGAACCTAGTTAAACAAATGAGACAAATATATTATACTCGGTCAATCACTTATTGAGGAAAATGATCCAATATTACAGATTAGTGAGTGGCAAAAGTATGTGACCCTTTGCTTTCAGTATCTGGTGTCACATTAGCTGCTCGCTTCAGGTCCTTCCACAACATTTCGATTGGATTAAGGTCAGGACTTTGACTTGGCCATTCCAAAACATCAACTTTATTCTTCTGTAACCATTCTTTGGTAGAACGACTTGTGTGCTTAGGGTCGTTGTCTTGCTGCATGACCCACCTTCTCTTGAGATTCAGTTCATGTACAGATGTCCTGACATTTCCGTTTAGAATTCTCTGATATAAATCAGAATTCATTGTTCCATCAGTGATGGTAAGCCGTCCTGGCCCAGATGCAGCAAAACAGGCTCAAACCATGATACTACTACCACCATGTTTCACAGATGGGATAAGGTTCTTATGCTGGAATGCAGGGTTTTCCTTTCTCCAAACAACGCTTTTCTTTTAAACCAAAAAGTTCTATTTTGGTCTCATCTTTCCACCAAACATTCTTCCAATGGCCTTCTGGCTTGTCCACGTGATCTTTAGCAAACTGCAGACGAGCAGCAATGTTCTTTTTGGAGAGTATTGGCTTTCTCCTTGTAACCCTCTCATGCACACCATTGTTGTTCAGTGTTCTTCTGATGGTGGACTCATGAACAGTAACATTACCCAATGTGAGAGAGGCCTTCAGTTGCTTAGAAGTTACCCTGGGCTCCTTTGTGACCTCGCCAGCTATTACACACCTTGCTCTTGAAGTGATCTTTGTTAGTCGACCACTCCTGGGGAGGGTAACCATGGTCTTGAACTTCCTACATTTGTACACAATCTGTCTGACTGTGGATTGGTGGAGTCCAGACTCTTCAAAAACGGTTTTGTAACCTTTTCCAGCCTGATGAGCATCAACAACTCTTTTTCTGAGCTCCTCAGAAATCTCCTTTGTTCGTGCCATGATACACTTCCACAAACGTGTTGTGAAGAGCAGACTTTGATAGATCCCTGTTCTTTAAATAAAACAGGGTACCCACTCACACCTGATTGACATCCCATTGATTGAAAACACCTGACT
Organism: Ancistrus triradiatus; assembly: GCA_025084515.1. Classification (NCBI taxonomy): domain Eukaryota; kingdom Metazoa; phylum Chordata; class Actinopteri; order Siluriformes; family Loricariidae; genus Ancistrus; species Ancistrus triradiatus. Next base: position 565,620 of record JAJAGP010000003.1, on the reverse strand, counting down.
CTAATTTCACCTTCCAATTAACTGCTAATCCTAGAGGTTCACATACTTTTGCCACTCACTAATATGTAATATTGTATCATTTTCCTCAATTAATAAATGACCAAGTATAATATTTTTGTCTCATTTATTTAACTGGGTTCTCTTTATCTACTTTTAGGACTTGCATGAAAATCTGATGATGTTTTAGGTCATATTTATGAAAATATAGAAAATTCTAAAGGGTTCACAAACTTTCAAGCACCACTGTAATCAATTAACCTAGTGTGTGTCTTTGGACTGTGGGAGGAAACCGGAGTACCTGAAGGAAACCCACACAGACACTGGGAAGACAAGCCTCCTTTTTATTTTTGAAGGATAAAAATTCAAGTGTGTAAAATGTCGTAAAAAATCTAAACAAAATTATCTTTAATCCCCTGCAAAGAAATGAGAAGGCGTTTATAATGCTACTTCAACGAAATGTGCTGTTGCAACAGTTTCACCAAGTGCTATCTTAAACTGAAAATCAAAGTAAACAATCAAGCTCACTGAGTTTAGCTCAGCCTTTAAACATCCTCAATCTCCAATTCACCTTCACCAGTTTCCATTGCAGAACGGAAGAAGCTACAAGGCTATTAACGAGGCTAAAGACTGTGGTGCATGAGGGCATGCTGTATTATGTGCTGGTGAGAGAAAAATCGCCCTCTAGTGTTCAAAATTGCAATCGCTTTAAATAGCATGATAAACATGACCACTGTCAAATTTTTGTATCACGATGTACTGTGTCACGAATTGTTACACCCCTATTTCCTATAGGTTAAAACCTACCTAGCCTATTCAAAATCTCACCTACTTTCCGTGAGTTCGGGTTAAGGCTGGATCTCCAGGGTGTTGACTGGGTAAGTGTGGGGCTTTGCATCTTTCATACCTTCCTCACGTGTGCACACTGCTCTATTCAGTTTACTGCCTAACAAATGTTTCTTGCTGTTATATTTGTTATGGCTTGGATTAGTGATTCAGACAGCACCCTTAAATTAAAATACCCCATATGTTAGAGTGAAAAACTGGACAGGGGTTGTGTGGTTTCCAATATTTAGCAAGAAAGTTTATACTATTTTCATTTACATTTTCTCTTTTTGCCCCCACCTTAGCCTGTTCAGTATCACTCAAAGCACATAAGGAATGCAGCGCCCCTGTCCAGGCTCCCCTCCTTCAGACACGGTCAGTTATGTGTCTGTGAGATGCCCAACCCAGAACCGGAGTCACCGTGGTGACGGGCTGGTATATTATCACTGCAGCACTCGAGCGTCCCATTTTAATGAATGATCAAATAATTACTTAAATAAGATCAAGTGAGTGTGTAATCACCTGGCCCCTGGGTTGTTCATGGACTGACTCTGTATCAGCCGTCTCTTCTCCTTATCCAGCTCGGCTAAAATGGCCACTCTGTTTTTATTCTGAAATCCTGCAGAAATGATAAAATGCATATCAAACTGAATGGGATACAATACTCCTGCACAAACAGACATGAGATCTTAGGTAACCTGTATCTGTACTTAATTATACAGCGTGTCATTAAAGTAAGTCCCACTTTAACACTGTCAATACATGTTTGTTGCGTCACCCACATCGCTCAAACGGATCAGTGGAATGTGGATGAAACCTGGGCTTCTTGTGCTCCACATAACTCTGAAAACCCCGCATGTACGTCGGTTTGTGAGTAATACAGTTATTAAAGTGGGACATCCTGCATAGACATCCTGTGTAATAGCTTTAGGGTGGAACAGTTTTGACAAATTATTGGATGAACTATAGATGCATGTCTCTTACTGTCGAAATATATCATAACATACAATGCTTAAAGAAAATCATCATACCAGGGCAAAATCCTTACTGCAACTTTTGGTTTATTCCTATGTCTTGACGTTTTACCAATAGCCCTTTGGTCCTCTGGGTAGGTAATGAACTTTGATTTGTTAATTCTTCCCTGTTTGAAAGCACATGCAAACTATATTCTCAGTATTTGAGTAATGTATTTAGGACCTGCTACTAGAAGTAACATTGATTGCATCTTTGCTTGATCTGTACCTGTTGTTAGTAGATGGACGACAGTTAAATCATATACAGTGGGGAAAAAAGTATTTAGTCAGCCACTGATTGTGCAAGTTCTCCTACTTAGAAAGATGAGAGAGGTCTGTAATTTTCATCATAGCTACACTTCAACTATGAGAGACAAAATGAGAAATAAATCCAGGACATCACATTGTAGGATTTTTAAAGAATTTAATTGTAAATCATGGTGGAAAATAAGTATTTGGTCACCCACAAACAAGCAAGATTTCTGGCTCTCACAGACCTGTTACTTGTTCTTTAAGAAGCTCTTCAGGCCCTCCACTCGTTACCTGTATTAATGGTTATCTGTATAAAAGACACCTGTCTACAGCCTCAAACAGTCAGACTCCAAACTCAAGACCAAAGAGCTGTCGATGGACACCAGGAAGAAAATTGTAGACCTGCACCAGGCTGGGAAGAGTGAATCTACAATAGGCAAGCAGGTTGGTGTGAGTAAATCAACTGTGGGAGCAATTGTAAGAAAATGGAAGCCATACAAGACCATTGATAATCTCCCTCAATGATCTCAAGATCTCATCAAAATGATCTTGAGAATGGTGAGCAAAAATCCCAGAACTACACGGAGGGACCTGATGAATAACTTGCAGAGAGCTGGGACCAAAGTAACAAAGGCTACCATCAGTAACACAAAACACCGAGAGGGACTCAGATCCTCTCGGCGTGCCCCCCTGCTTAAGACGGTACATGTCCAGACCAGTCTGAAGTTTGCCAGAGAGCATATGGATGATCCAGAAGAGGATTGTTAGAATATCATGTGGTCAGATGAAACCAAAATAGAACTTTTTGTTAAAAACTCAACCCATCGTGTTTGAATGCTGAGTTTCATCCCAAGAACACCATAACTACTGTGAAGCATGGGGGTGGAAACATCATGCTTTGGGGCTGTTTTTCTACAAAGGGAACAGGATGACTGATCCGTGTTAAGGGAAGAATGAACGGGGCCATGTATCGTGAGATTTTAAGCCAAGACCTCCTTCCATCAGTGAGACCATTAAAGATGGAACGTGGCTGGGTCTTCCAGCATAACAATGATCCCAAACACACCGCTTGGGCAACGAAGGAGTGGCTCCGTAAAAAGCATTTCAAGGTCCTGGAGTGGCCTAGCCAGTCTCCAGACCTCAACCCCATAGAAAATTTGTGGAGGGAGTTGAAAGTCCATGTTGCCCCAAAACATCACTGCTCTAGAGGAGATCTGCATGGAGGAATGGGCCAAAATACCAGCTACAGTGTGTGCAAACTTGGTGAAGACTTACAGGAAATGTTTGACCTCTGTCATTGCCAACAAAGGTTATGTTACAAAGTATTGAGTTGAACTTTTGTTATTGACCAAATACTTATTTTCCACCATAATTTACAATTAAATTCTTTAAAAATCCTACAATGTGATTTCCTAGATTTTTTTCTCATAGCTGAAGTGTACCTATGATGAAAATTACAGACCTCTCTCATCTTACTGAGTAGGAAAACTTGCACAATCAGTGGCTGACTAAATACTTTTTCCCCCACTGTAACAAAAACTTTGAATGTCTCGTCAAAGAAATTTGCTGCTATCTGGCGTCTTCTCCGAATAGTTATATGCTTTTAATTCCAGACCCAAAATCTGGACCTTTTTGGATCTTTTTTAAAATCTATTATGGGGCTTACCAGTTAAAGTACTGGACCTTAACCAGAAGGTCCGAGGTTCTAATACCACATCTGCCAAAGTGTTACTCTTGGGTCCTTGTGTAAGGTCCTAAACTCACAACTGCTTGGATTATAAGACTGTATCAGCTGTAAATGACTAAATGTAAATATTATTACTAACTATGACTTCAGCTCAACTCGACATCCTGTATGACTTTCTGTAAATAAACTACACTCTTCTAACTCTAAGCTTACCTTGTCCAGGAGGATTTGAAGCCATTCCTTATACAGATTAAAAGAGAAAGCAGTAATTAAGCAGATCAAAAATGAATTAATTAACCAAGCTCGGAAACATGCTTTGTTGTCGGCTTCTGCTCATCTTCCTCGTTCCGTTTCTTAGTTGCTTTTTACTAACTGCTCTTTACACTGCCCCCTGGAGGCCTGGTGGAGACGATAAAGTATGTCTCGTTTTAAAACACACCCATTTTAAGTTTCCAAAAACGCACAAGCGGTGTTTCTAGACTACTTGTCGTGCTGGGGGGCACACAGAATTTACAGAAGCACAACTGTATCCCTCTTACTTGCTCTCCTTCTTCATTTCTCCCTTTAGTAAACCAAAATTCAAAATAAAGATTAAGAATTTGTCATATTGCATTAATTTCGTTTATGCTAACATAACTGATACCTATGCTAGTTCACGAGTGCCTTTGCTTTAGTGGTGTACTTTATAGGTTATATGGTTCTAATTAAAAACAAAACAAAAAAACAAATAGGTATGAACTATCATTACAAATTGCCTGCAGCATGGCTGACATTTTTAAATAGCTGCAGATGTCCATTACTCTAACCCAAAAGAAACTGGTTTGACTGAAAGGCTTAACCACTCAAGCTTTTGAAAATATTGAGGCATTGTGGAAAATGTGGTGCTTGTAGTAAATTTTCGTGGCATGTCCTGAAGTTATGCTCAGCAATTCATTTAACATTTTACTGGGTCAAGTCCCTCACAAGTGAACCTAATGATGCCTCTTATGCCTACAAGACATTGCTATTATTATTATTGCTTTTTACCATGCTTTGGTGGTAAGCTAGAATCATTTTGTTGACAGGAAAAACTCCAGCCTAGTCTCATGTCTAATGCAGACTAAAACGGATCTTCTTCGACAACTGACCTGCTTTTGGTTCCATGCATTTCGCCTTCGGTTCTGATGGGTTCCCCAGTCTCTGGAGCTGAAACACAGTGGGGCAAAAAAGTATTTAGTCAGCCACTGATTGTGCAAGTTCTCCTACTTAGAAATATCAGAGACGTCTGTAATTTTCATCATAGGTACACTTCAACTATGAGGGACAAAATGTGAAAAACAAATCCAGGAAATCACATCGTGTGATTAAAAAAATTTAATTGTAAATTATGGTGGAAAATAAATATTTGGTCAATAACAAAAGTTCAACTCAACACTTTGTAACATTACCTTTGTTTGGAATGACAGAAGTCAAACGCTTCCTGTAAGTCTTCACCAGGTTTGCACACACTGTAGCTGGTATTTTGGCCCATTCCTCCATGTAGATCTCCTCTAGAGCAGTGATGTTTTGGGGCTGTCGCTGGGCAACACGGACATTCAACTCTCTCCACAAATTTTCTATGGGGTTGAGGTCTGGAGACTGGCTAGGCCACTCCAAAAGTTCTATTTTGTTTTTATCTGACCACATGATATTCTCCCAATCCTCTTCTGGATCATCCATATGCTCTCTGCCAAACTTCAGACGGGCCTGAACATGTATTGGCTTAAGCAGGGGGACACGCCTGGCACTGCAGGATCTGAGTCCCTCTCGGCGTTGCGCGTTACTGATGGTAGCCTTGTTACTTTGGTTCCAGCTCTCTGCAGGTCATTCATCAGGTCCCTCCGTGTAGTTCTGGGATTTTTGCTCACCGTTCTCATGATCATTTTAACCCCATGGGATGAGATCTTGCGTGGGGTCCCAGATTGAGGGAGATTATCACTGGTCTTGTATGGCTTCCATTTTATTTACAATTACTCCCACAGTTGATTTATTCACACCAACCCGCTTGCCTGTAGATTGTAGATACACTCTTCCCAGCCTGGTGCAGGTCTACAATTTTCTTCCTGGTATCCTTCGACAGCTCTTTGGTCTTGGCCATGGTTGAGTTTGAAGTCTGACTGTTTGAGACTGTGGCCAGGTGTCTTTAATACAGATAATGAGGTCAAACAGGTTCCATGAATACACATAACGAGTGGAGGACAGAAGAGCTTCTTAAAGAAGTTGTTACAAGTCTGTGAGAGCCAGAAATCTTGCTTGTTTGTGGGTGACCAAATACTTATTTTCCACCATGATTTACAATTAAATTCTTTAAAAATCCTTTTTTCTCATTTTGTCTCTCATAGTTGGTGTACCTATGATGAAAATTACAGACCTCTCATATCTTTCTAAGTAGGAGAACTTGCACAGTCAGTGGCTGACTAAATACTTTTTTGCCCAACGTGTACATTCTCACAGTATGATGCTCTTAACACCAAACACCACCTAAATAGGACATGTAAACAAGGAGTAGTGTAATTTTGAGAAGGGGAGAGGGAATACAATTACAGCATCCAATTTTTTAGGGGGTCCAAGGACTTTACCTTTTAAAAAATATTAAACTGTAAAATTCAGATTTTGATTTGGATAACAGATGGTGGACAACAAAACCGTAGGAGCTGCTCATGGTTGTTGGTGGATCAAACGATCCTCTCTATTGGTGGTCTGTTTTGACCATCCAGTGCCTATTCGCCATCTGTGCATGCCCTCACGGAAATACTGCTCCCAACACCTCCTAACAGCTAGGTCAGAACAGACTAGAGGGTGGGCAATTCATCAAAACAACCATCCTGCTTCTCAAAGTCTGTCAACTGGGCAAAATGTCTTCGAGTGCATCATAGAGGCATGTCTAGCAGTCAATGAACTCTCACCAAGAGCACAGACCACACCTATAATCATTCACGTATCTACCCGAGACATATCTGCATGCTGAGTTTTCCAGCCATTGCTATCTGGGCGCATTATTTTTTGTCAATGACAACAATTCACTTCTTTTAACCTCAGATCCCTGACTCTAATGCTTGATATAAGCTTTTGACAAATGTCACGTTTGCCCAGATGAGAAAATGCACCCAACACACACACTTGAGTAAGCACTTGAAGGTATGCTCCATACAAAAGTGTGTTAGTTTAATGCCTTTGTAGTGTGTACACAATACACTATGTATTTATAAATGTAACGGTCCAAAATAGCCGAAAGGAAATTTAATTCTGAGTGATACTTGGTGTTATCAGATCAAAGGCAATAGAAATGAGATAAATTAAATTAGACAGAAAGTAAGGCTTACAATAGCAATTAGGAAAATGAAGCTGATTTGATGTATACAGAAAGAGTCGGTCACACCTAGCTAGCTACACAATCAACAAATTCAACCAGTCTAGAGCTGGTTACCAAGATCCTTCCAAACAATAAAACGTTTATATATTAGTTAAGGGGTTTGATTAAAGGAAAAATAGCTTTGTATTACAATTTTAAGAAGATATAAAGGAACACTACTGTTCATTACATTTACATTTATACAAGGTTACATGGTTAGATCAGGCGGAATGAGCAAAACAACTGAATAACAGGTCGAAAGGCAGATGTGTTAATAATCACATCTGTAAAACGAGACCGAACTTTGACTTGACAGCTGCGGCTCTGTGAAAGACCTTAACTTCGACGAGACAAGGAGAACCCTTTAAACACAGCTTTAGGATGGCACAGGTGGTGTCAGGTATTTCAGTTTCAGTAATGGGTAGAAAAGCTTTCACAGCTTTAATATTCACATCAAGATCATATCAGAGCCAAATGCACGCCACCATTCAGCTGCTGAATATCTCCGTTTCATCTGCTTTGAATGAGCTATACGTAGAGATTTTAAAAAAAGGCAGGTTAGAATTGGACAATCCACATTACGGAGGTCCAAAAATAATAAGCAGACTCTTCTACTGTTCTACATATAAATACACACACACACACACACACAAATATTTACACACAAATATAGCCAAAGCCAGTCCATGGGTGTTGCAAGTCCCATCCCGGATTCGAACCCCGGCCCTCTACGGCTGGCTCTTACCTCTATATACAGTGAGGGTCAATAATCTGAGACCACTAGTGAAAATGCCCTTATTTTGACTTTTCATTGTAAAATTCTTTACAAATAAGTTAGATTTTTTTTATTTCAGCATTCATTAGTATTTAGTATTCTCCCCCTGAAGATCACATGGACTCTAAAAGTGTGTGCAAAATCTGTTCTGTGTTTTGGGTCATTACCCTGCTGCAGTACGAATCCTTCTCCACAAAGATCCAAGCAAGCACTTTCACCAGGGCTCTCAAAATTTTTGGCACCCACTGTACACACACACACCATTATATTGTATATAATGAATTACAAGCACTGTTATGGTTAAGGCACACCAAGATCCAGACTTTCCACTCGCTACTTTTTCATAGGGAGACCCCACCCTACTCATTGTTGCATGTAAAGAAAAACCCATTATAAGAATGCACACATAAAATCTGAATTCCTACCAATCTGAATGATCCCAATTACAACAGTTAAAATTGGTTAAAACTCTCTAGAATAATCATAACGATTAACAATTCCATGTCTGTCAGCAGTTAAATGAATCTCTTAACTGCTGAACTACATGTCATTCATCACCTGCTCTTTCTATTGCTGACTGGTGCAAAACCACCGAGTTCCCAAACTTTCAGTTTATCTGGAAACGCAAAACTTGGAGATTTGCATTAAAGTATTGACCACCTGTGCCAAACCGAACTGTGTCTCAAACGCTTGACAATGCCCCAACGTACCTGGGCAAGCCAACAACATGAACAACACCGGCGCACACAATTCACACTAACCCAGTGACAGTTAAGGTTTAGAAACGTGACAAAGTCTCTCCTTGCAGTCATTTTCAGGATCTGTTGCATATTTGATAAAAGGGCTGACAGAAACCAATACACAGAAGAATAAACAGTGGAAAATATCAATTTTAAACACACACTGTGATCCTTGTGTGTGTATGCACTATATTTTACTTCCTTGTCTTTACCAGTAACATACGCCAGAGGATCAGATGATTTCTATAAGTGGAGCTCAGGTGGCACAGTGGCTGACTGGGGATTTGAGTAATGGAGGTGCCTTCCAGCAGATCGTTGACCCTTGGCCAGCCCTACGACGCACTGATACATGGTGAGTGGACACGCTCGCTTGATCCCTGTGAATCCTGAGAAGTTCTGGACCCCTCACCCAACGAACCTAACCACAATAAGGAGCGACAAAACCTCTTTTCTCAAAACTCACAGTGGAAGCCTAGAACAGTTAAACTAAATGTGGACCGGGGCTACTTTTTCAGAGGAAAAAGATTGTAGTTTTGTATCTCTACGAGTCATATGGGTCTGATCACACAAAACCTCAGAAGTGTAGTACTAAACCACTTGAACAGCCATGCTTCTTATCCAAAAACACTTAATATTAACACTGTAGCCATGAATTGCACTATATGCTCTCATTTATCAACTGAACTAATGCCCTTGGACTTCCTTTATAAGCGAGTTTCAGTTCTTTTCTGTATATGGAAGTGATTATTCATGGTAGATCACACCCACGCTACGAATGCTATGAACAAACATTGAGGTACTGGGTCACCAGCTGACCATTTTGACCCTGTTTACACTAGGCTGTTTCATGCATCTTGAGTATCAGGACTGTAGATAGAGCTCAGCAACATATAAATGCATGTCTAAATCCACTCATTTATAGCTGACTGAAATCATATGGCTCAAATCACTTCAGGAGGCGGTTTGAAATGCACTGTAGACACACAAGCGCAAATGCATCCATCTCTCTAAGGCACGTCTGAATTCCCCGCATCCCACCCAATCTAAATTGATCTGAAGACTGTATTAACACTTATGACTGGAATCCACATGACTGCTGTTTTTAGTAGCCATCTTCTAAACAGTAATGGCTGAAGATGGTGCCTTCCATTCAGTATGAAGAAATTTAAAATGAGGTCTGATACATCAAACGTCACAAATCTGCCGGTGTAAACTTGAAACAACAAACCGGAGTGTTCAAGTGTTAGTCCACACAAAGGACCCAGGCTGCTCCAGCTGGGTTCGAACCCAGGACCTTCTCGCTGTGAGGTGACAGTGCTACCCAGCGAGCCACCGTGCCACCCTCAGTCAACATGCTTGTAGAAAAAGGATCAGCCCATCCCTATAATGAAGTGACCTGTCTTGTTCCACTCCTTTAATCCCAATTTGGCATGTCCAATTCGCCCACTCTTTTCAACATCCCCTACAATGTGCACAACTGCCTGCCAATGGAGAAGGGATGTAGATCTTTTGACCAACAGGTGGCAGACTTCTACAGCAACAGTGAATCTGCATAGAGGAACAAACAAAGCTTACTGACCCAGTCTGCCATCTTTGATGGCACATTGATCAGCTGATAGCCGTCTGGGCACTACTTGGCAAGGCCGGAGGCACCATCGAGACAGACGAGAATCTCTGTGGTAGCGGTCTAGTGTATTTATCCGCTGGACCACACGTCCGTTACAATAATGGTTTAACGTTCCTTCACCTCCGTAGGAAAACAATTACAGAAACCAGAAATTGTATGAGAGTTGTGTGAAGTCGGTAGCTTTGGGAAGTGCATTAAAACAGGCTACAGTATAGGCTACTCACTGTCTACGTCATGATTATTGGTCTGAGGGTATGAACGGTACGTAGAAAGAACAATACTGGTATGAATTAAAGCCCCGATATAAAAGACAGAAAGAGGTGGCATGATTTCTGATTTAAAATGAGATGGACAACACTGAGCAGGGAAAAGAAAAGAAGAATTACCAACCAAAAAAAACCAAAACAAACATCACTAAAATCACATCCCAAAACCGCAACCTGTACAAGCCCACAAAGACACTTCGTTAGAGGGATACAAAAACGAGCTGGTGGGCAGTGCAGTCCTCATCTGTGCTGTACAGCGTGTAGCTCTTTGGCTCGGCCCATGTTCTCATCTCCACAAACAGCAAGAGGGATCTCTCCGTATCCGGCGTAGCCCTGCGTATGTTGTTGTGTAGAACGAGCACGGAAATCCCCAAGCTCTTTCAGGAGCAACAAAGCCCCAGCAGCTGGAGCGTGATCACGAGGAGTTCATCCAAGCTCTGATCTCTGCATGAGCAGTCACCCAAACAAGCCTAACTAACAGGCCCTACAGTGCATTCTGGAAGGGTCTAGCAGTTTATGGAGCAGTCCGTCTTGGCTTTTGCCGCAGAGCTGATGATTCGCCGCAGGCAGCGACCAAATTCTTCCAGGATCATCTTCTCAGCTATGGTCGATGGGTGGCTGTAGCGCTCAGCCTTTTCGGCCTGCTCGAGGAGGCACTCGCACGTCACCTCTGCCACCTCCTTTGTTACAAACGTGTACGGCAACCTGGGAAAAGCAAACGAGATTACAGAAGTGCCCAACACATTTCAAGAGGCTGCTAAATCTTCTGTAATAATATTCAGTAGGGGTGAAATAATACACTGCCATGATCTGATTTGATACACAGTTCATGAGCAAATGCAGAACAATGCACATTTTCGTAAATGCTTTGAAAGAAAAAAAACACCCTTTAATCCCCTGCAACTAAAATACATTACTAGAAACAGTTTTAAAGTTGAAAGTAAAATGTTCTATTGGAGCTTCACCATATACTGAATAACCGGGACATTCCTTTTTTTATTTCTGAAGAATACCAATTCAAAAATGTGTACTTATCAGACTTAAAATGTGAATGGAAGCATGATGTATTACTGCGCCCGCTAGTGTTCAAAAAATGCAATTGCATCAGATGGCGTAATAAACCGAACACATGTCAATGTCAACAATTGGCTGCTATATAGGGCTGCCAAAATATAATCAAAATTTACGCATTTGTTGAATTTAATACATGTCCAATTATATGCAATCTGTACAATAGTGACAGCTGCATAAATCATGTAAATAACGCTTCAACCCCCTTTAAACGACATCAAGTAAGAGTGCTGTGCAAAAAGCACTTATTTGACATGCTGTTTGAGAGTGCGTTTTCCCGCCAGTGCAATTCTGAAATTACAAACATCTTTCTAAACTCCAGCAACTACACAGGTGCTCCCAAAATATGAAGAAAATTCAAAACACAAAACAAAAAATAAAGTCATACATGCGATATGTACTGGATAATGAAAGTGGACAGGGAGAGCTTTCAAAACTCTGCAAACCATTTAACCTACCCTGTCATTACCCAGTCAGGATTCTGTGGGCAGCCTAATCGCTCAGCTTTTGCCAAGTCATAATTCCACTAATAATAATAATAATAATAATAATAATAATAAACACTGTAGTGCTTGGGTGGAAAAAGCAGTCTAGCACTGTAGAGCACCACCACGATGACTCAGGTTTAGGTACCGACTGTGTCTTCTGACCAGGTCAGGTGTTGCAAGCTGTCATGATCGGCTACATCTGAGGGGATGCTATTCAGGGCATCATGCCCCCCAGTGCTGGCCCTGCAAAGAACTGGCATTCCATCCAGGGCACGCTTATACCTATTCGCTTTGTTCTCTCGGATCAGCGCTGAATACCCACCCACACAACCCCAGCCAGGAAAAAAGGGTGTTAGAACGTGGGAAAAAAACCTAAACTAATCTGAAAGTGTGACATTCAGAACATGCAAATGAAATGTGAGTTTTAAAACCTTAACAACTACACAGTTCCCATACGAGTTTGTGTTTTGCAGACCAACATACAAGAGGAACTGTGTCCATCTGGTAGAATAAGAGCAGTAAAGCCAGTTGGGTAATGATATTGTCATTTGAAAATCCCCAAAACAGCAGAGCAACCCAGAGAACAAGGAAGACGAGGCACTAATTTTTTTCTTTTTTTTTAGCACGTTCTCCTTAAATTCTGGGAGCTTACAATAGGACATGGGTTCATGGGAAATCAGCTTCTGTTTCCCAGCATCTGGGCACAATAGAGAGGACACAATTTAACAAGCGGGTCAGGAAAAATCCTGTTTAAATGCATGCATGATGGGAGAATGGCTTAGGAGGGAACCTTGAAAGGTTTGCAAGCCCCTCCCAGGCTTCAAACCAAGGTTTGCAGGAGTGCCCTTTCCAGCATCTGGCTCTTACCACTGAGCTACCAATGGTGATCTGTGTTATAAACAGTAGAAGCTCGGAATTAGGACTTAATCGTTTCCAGAAGGCCGGTGGAGCTCAGATTTGTTCGAAGTTGGAATCAAATTTCCCCATAAGAAGTAATGTAAATAGGATTAACCTGTTCCCGACCCCCAAATGACTGTTTTTTACACCTATATTCGTATGTAATGAATTATTAAAGAATGGATAAAGCAAAGGAATGTACAGCAATGCATAAAATCAATAAAGACATACAGACAAAGAAATATAAAGACAAAAAATAACTGAAATTAAATAAAGTGAAACTATACAGCCACTGAGGTGAATGCAGTTTCAGCATGTCTTATCACTGGGACTGTGACACGAGAGGATTTGTCTGAAATTGCACCCATAGACTATATATGCTGTATAATAGCCATATAATAAAATAAAACAATAATATACTATAATATGACTAAGATAGCGAGCTAGTTCTTCTTCCTTTTGGGATTGGTATACCATATTGGTGCATTATCGCCACCGACTGGACTGGATTACGGGCATCTTGGTTGTAAAACAGTTCTGTTGAGGGTGTCCATGTTTATGTTCTAAATTTGAGTCTTCAACGTCTGAAGAATTCCATGGTTACACTGGACACAGTTTCCTCCAACGTACCGGACGGTCCCTTTAAAATAACTATGCAAAAAGCCAAATTTAATTAGTTGCCCATACAAACTGCTCACCCGCACATTTTTGACTTCTGGTGTATCACCACCTCTGATACAAAACAGGCTTTAGTAATCAGAGGTTCAAAAAATGGCCGTTACGAGGGTGTAATTCTGTAGAGCTTACAGGAACACAGATGCTGTTATAGCAACCAAGTTAAATGAAATGAAAGAATCGATCCTTACTTTCCCCCTCCGCTGCTGATAGCTGGTGTGGTTCTGGTGAGCAGGTCTGAGATCTGGGAGGAAAGTTTGGTCTTAGCAGCCGTCTGCTGCTGAACTCGCACCTCTGCCGCATCGGCCAAATGCATCAGAGTCTTCCTCTCTGGACTTTCCTCAAAGTTTTTACAGCCCACACACTTACAGATGGACGAGCACATAATTTTCGCCTAAGAAGAGCAAACATAGTTCAGCGAGATGTACTTCATGTTCAAACATCTTCAGGAGCAGTGTTACTCTGGTGAGGGTCGTGTTGGGTCTGATCCTAGAAACACTAGCACAAAGTGTGAGCACTTGCTGGACATAGCAACAATTTATGTCAGGTTATCACACTTTCCCACACAGACCTAGCAGCGATCCATCTAACCAGAATTTAAGCATTTACTTGTTTTCTACCAGAATACAGCCCCTATTATACAGCCCCAGAATATATACCCTATGTCAGACCATAGTTACATCAGCAACACCCCTTCAAATCAGAAGATGAAATCCAGGCCCCACATGTAAATCATTAATGCAAAAAAAAAAAAAAAGAAGAAGAAGAGTGCAAATCGTTACAGCAGACTCACCTCATAACACTCGCAATAGTTCTTCAAACAGCCCGACTTTTTGCAGTTACAGCCCTTGCTGTGTCTCCTTTCTGATTCGCCCTCTTTCCCTTTGCCAATCTTGGGCTTGAATGCCACTGGGTTTCTGTCTAAACAGGCCTGTAACAGTGAAATGATTATTATAGTTGTCAGATTTCAGCTCTAAAAGGCCAGGCATCTAATTAATAACCGAGTGGTTGAGACAGGCAGGTCTGGTACAGTGAACAGCTAAAAAAAAAAAAAAACGCATGGAATCGGACTCAATCAGATCCAAATAAACTGTACACGGCTTCAAATCTGATCAGAATCGGATGAAGAGACATGCGACTAGAGAATTTTCTTGGGCGATTTTTTAAACGTGATCATCTGATTCCGATTTTGGCCGATTATCTTCATTATTAATTACAGCACACGGAAACACATTTGTTCAACTTTTCTTTGAATGGAAACTTTGCTACAGAAAGATAGCAGGGGCTGCTGGCTTGTGTGGTTAAGTTGTGCAAATTCAGCGTGGTGATGCCGTTTTAGGTCTTTTTAAATTCACTGGTCTGAACGTTCTTCATTATGCTCGTATTGATGTAATGCTCGTATTGCAAACAGCACACTCTGCAGAGCTTCCATGCTAAAGACTGTGGCTGAAATAAAACCCTGCTGCCTCATTAGTAATGCGCTTTATAAAGAGAGACTATTTAATTTAAGTAGCACTCAAAACACTTTGGTGAATTTCTACATGCAACTCAATTCTGACGTAGCTTTTTATTTCATTCTGCGCTTGACGCTTAGACTGCACCATAAATTAACTCCAGCTGACATTGTACCTCAGCCTGGAGCAATAAAGAGGTGACAAAAAGGTGATCAGAGGTTGATGCATCTGTTTAATCTAAATTAAACAAACATACAGGAATAAGGCCATATATGACGCTTCTCTAATTTAAATGTACGTATATAGCGCTTTATACGGCAGTCTCAAAGCATTAGTGAAAGTGACTACAGTCCTAATATTTTAATTCTTCTCTGGTATAATTAGCATTTTGGAAATACAATCTCAAAGCTATATAAAGGACATATAATCTCATTTGATTTACATATTATCTCATGAGATTTTTTTGGACATATGCTAATTTGATTTACCCAACAGTCTGCATGAAGTTAGAGAGCTGATCAAGCCAAATTCAACCAATTTAGGGAGTTTTTCCCTTGCCACTGACACTCTTGCTCAATTAGGGCCGTGGGCCAATAAATTTGACTTCCTAACAGTACAGCAAGATTGGTTCTGGGTTGTTCTCCGAGCTTGGCAATTGTATTGCGGAGAACAACCCAGAACCAACCAACTCAACCCGGGCTACCAATATTCAAAATTCTTTCAAGTACAGCAAAAGTTCACTCTGCCACTCACATACTGGAGGTCTACTGGAGCCCATTAGCTAATCAAGGTATCAATAAACTGGATGAAGGATGACTAGAAACTGCACTGTAGCAAACCTAACATGTAAAAAAGGAGTAGTTAAGATGCTCACATATACCTTAATTGCTTTAAGCCGCTCACTCTCATGGTCGAGGTTGTTGAAGCAATTAACGCAGTTGCAGTTGTTGCAAAACTCACCGTTTGCAAAGCAGTCACAATACCTACAGGCACATACAGACACGTCATCAACGTTTCACATTTTTGCAGCAGGAGTGCTGGGATTGGTTGATGACAAAAATGTGATGCCATCACGTACAGTTTTAGGCACTGTGACTTCGTGCAGTTGCAAGGCTTTCGTGGTCTTGAGGTCGTCTCTGACGTTGACAAACTGCAAAACAAACCAAAAAAAACCACATTTATCCCTGACTGTTAGCAACTTGAAGGAAAAAAGTATATTTGAAGTACAGCTATCAAAACATAACTGAGGTTCACTGAATATAGGGGTGGGCGATATGGCAAAAATATTAGATCACAATAATTAGACATTTTCACGATACACGAGATTTATCGACAGATAATGCAAAGACAAAATGCATCCGTAGCAACATTTTCTTAAAAAAAAAAAAAAAAAAACTATTCAAATATCATCCCATACTTCGTAAGTGCTGCACTTCATCCAGTTAAACAGGACTAATTACACTCTTTATAATGACACGGGCAGTTGGACAGCGTTCTTTAAGCATTGACGATATCCTCAAACCTAAAGGCAAACCTAAAATTGTGAATTATTAAACTTTTAATGACCCTAACAACAATTGGCAGAAAATTGGCAAGTAGTAAGAAAACGCACTCCAGAGACCTGTATCACCATTTGCTTATTGGAACTGTTGGAAACAGGGAAATTCACACACGCAGTCTTCTGGCACACAAAGATAAAATGTGTAATGTGTTTCAGATGTAAAACTGAAACTAACATGGCTGTGGGTTCAAAATCTTCTGGTCAAAAAAACATTTTAGCCTCCTTTCTCCCAATACGAAGTCTAAAAGCACTATAAGCGGAGATGGCTTACCCATTGAGAGGAAGCCTGGCCTGCGTCTGGATAGCAGCAGGGGCAGGGAAACCTGAACTGCTGGCCAAAGTCACAAATGCAGACTGAGGGAGCTACAAGAAAAAGCAGATTAACTTCAGTGACGCCGTGTGCGCTGTGGTCCAGAGCAAAACTCTGCAGACAGACAGACAGAGACCTGTGTGACGTATTGGGGAGGCAGCAGAGCATAGCCCATGTTCCCGGAGCCAGGAGCAGGGGTGAGCACGGTTCCAGGGGGCAGGTTGGTTAAGTTGGGTTGGATCTGAGGCAACGGGGCGGCGGGCATGATGAGTCGCTGCTGCGTCTGGTTGGTGGTAACTGCCTGGGCAGCTGACGTGATGGGCTTTGGCACCACCTGAAGATGATGATGATGATGATGCAGAAAACATACTGAGGTCTTAGAGAACCATTACACTACAGCTAAGGCAACATCTTGCAACGATCTTATAGACTATAGTATGCCAATAAATGATCAAACAAGGGCAGAAGTAATTGTGGAGCTTACTGGACATATCAGATATGTAAGTCTTAAATGTATAATCATGACAGATCATGGAAACACTTGCATTATGCACATTCTCACTCATTTCTGTAGATTGTTATGAAAGCTGACGAATTACAGAACATACACAAGGGATGAGCAAATAACACAAGGCAGATATATGTTTTTTTGCGTAAGGGAAGGCAATAAAAACAGATGTCTTGCTGAATTGGGTCAGTTTCTGCAAATGGAATCCATCTTTTCATCTAGTCTTCCATAATTCTTTGGCATGCTGAAAGGAGCACGAGTGTCTGAACAAGTTTATCCTCCACTGAAGGTTACATTGCTGGAATGAATGCTTACTTCATTTTCCTTTTTTGCATTTTCAATTATTGTTGGATACCAAGTCAGACTGTTTTAGTCACACATGAGATAGATGAGCAAATTCTATGACAAACTGTGTAATCTCATGTTCACCATGCCCGATTACACAATTAAGATTTTCTAATGATAGACCAACGAATAACAAAATATTACAGTGAGGCTACTAGTGAAAAGGCTTTTATTTTGCATTTTTCCTCAAATGTAATGCAATGTTTTTTATTACAAATCACATAATCAGATCCAGATGCATTTGTGGAACACACAGGAACAATCTACATAGATCTCTAGGGTCATACTAAGGTTGACAGAAGGGGGAGGGTTACCTGCTTGACGGTCTGTGCTGGGACTATGGGAACAGACATCCTTACTGTCGCAGTGTTCATCACCACAGGTTTGGCTGTGAAAACAGCGGAAACTGATTACATCGAAACACACTTTACTCACCATCGTCCTGACTTGCACAATATTATTTTCAGAGGTGACATATTATACCTCTTTTCCTAAAAACTTAATGCCCTGGTCAAAAACAAAAGGTCACTGCTCAACCCACCTCCTCTGATTCAGGGCAAGTCATAAACATCTTGTTAATCACTATAAAATCAGCAGCAAGAAACACTCGAGACTTTTTACTCCCATTCACTCACCTAGGGGACTGTAATGGTACAAATCGCTGCATCTGTAACAAAACCTGCAGAACTATACATCAATGTTTCTATTTAATTGATCTGTCTAGAGGGGTGAACATTTGATGGCAAGACTTTTACACTGCATTACCATCACACTTCAAATAAGAACTGATGTAGCCCTTTTGCAGCAAGCTGTAACCTATGTGTGTTTTCCTATCTAAAATAGTGTGTGTTTGTGTATGTTTACCAGGCTGAATGGTGGGGTTGGTGCTTGTGCTGGGGCTGCCCGTCTGCACTGTGCTCCCTGTCGTGGCTGTGACCAGGCGTACATAATGGAAGCGGCTGCCAGGGACCTGGATCTGCTGAACGTTGGGAGGTGTGGCTATGGGGATGATGGTCTTAAACTGAGGTGTGCCGACTCCACCCACTGCCACCGTCTGCACTGGTTTCACCGCCTGCGAGAAGAATGGTGTGGTTTGTTTGTTTAGTTTTTAACACCATGAATTACCTTTCGTCCATGTTCATGGCAGGAGGGTGGGCACTCGTATGTTTACAATTGTCACAGTAGGGGTTTAATTCCTATCGCGTCCAAGAATTTCAGGGTTTTATGGCATTTTCAGAGCTTAGATTGGGTCTTCAGTGTTTTTCTCTTTGTATTTCTTACATTCTGAAATGATGCGTTTTATTGTTATTTCGGTGGAGCAGACGTTGCAAATTGGTGGTGGTTCTCCCTTTAAGAGATGTCCTATTCTGCATCTTGCCCAGGTTGTTTGAGTCCTGTTGGGGAGGTGTGCTGTTACGTTGGTGTTTATATTAGGGTTTATCTTTTGTACTTTATGTCCCTGGCCTTCCCACTCTCGTTGCCATAGGCTTTTAATATAGGTTTGTACTGCCGGGTTGGCATCTGAAGCTGGTATCGTATCTGTTGTCGATATGGTCCTGGGGTTGCGTGCCGCCTTGTCATCTTTTCCGTTTCCGAGGATGCCAGTATGGCTCGGGATCTAGCATATTTTTATGTCAAATTTCTGATAACTGCTTTCCCACTTTCAACACATTACTCAATAAATTACCTGAGCTATTAAATACTTCATTATTAAATAAGCTTCATGTTAATGACCTGGGCTGACTGTAGTATAAGTGTTTTAAGCATGTTTAAAATACGCTATGCAATATGATCCAGCACACACAAAGAGCTAGATTTTCCACTGAATTACTACAAATCCATAGACTTGTGAATTAAACTCAATGTGCCATATTGAATCACATCACAATCTTACTGGTTTGGGTTACATCATATTTGCATGAATTCCACTGGGTTGAATCAAACTGTCATATATTATATTGCATTAATAGATGTGCATTTTTAATACCCAGGTCCGGCCTGGCACCTGCCTGAGTGGAGTCCACATGGACTGTTGCACCCCTGGGATCCTCAACTGGATGAAGCAGGTAAGATGAGTAGATAAATAAGTATAGCACAGAGAAGGAGGTGAAAGTGAGGGGAGACTTATTTTAAGTAGAGAAGGGTCCGATCCTATCCTATATGAATATTGATGTCATTCCCTCATCGGATATCGGATGGACATGGGCCATCCACTTACTGATCCTTATTCCATTCCACGTCTTACCATGAGCATGCAGCAACTGAGTGAGCAAATACTTTTAGCTGTTGGTAAAGCAAGACAGCATATTAAAACTTTAAACACAACTAATATTATCACCAATAACAATAATAATCATAAAATTAATGTAAAAACAAAAAACAAAAAACAAAAAAACAAAAAACAAAAAAAAAGCCTCCAGTATCAAAATCTGTATCTATATTAGCAGTCGTGCGTTGGACTCGGATCGAAACCGAAAAATCGGCCCAGCACTAATTTTAAGCCAGCATGTTGATAACTGAGTGAGTGTGATACCTGGGGAGTGGACTGGCTAGTTCCTGCTTTAGCCGGTGAAGTTGAGGATGTCTGCACAGTGAGGATCTGCTGGCCCACAGCTAAATTCAGAGGCACGGTCACAGACTTCTGGGGAGAGTTATTAGGTTGACCAGTCACCTACATGATGGGGGTTTAGAGATGATACAATATAAGTACTGGATCTGTCAGATGGTTCAAATATGTTCATCACTAATGGCAATGAATCACATTTTAATTGCGCCTCGAAATTCAGATCCAGATGTCTAGATGTCTCTAGCTGAAAATATATGGTTAAAACATAATATTGTAACATCAAAAATACAGCAGTCCCCCCTTGCCCCGCAAATGGTATGATCCAAATGATGGCTTTGTGGCTCACAGGCTCAGCATTAATGGAAGCCTGTCAGATGTCCTTCCTCCAAAAGTGTGGGAAAATTTACAGTGTTTTATTTAAAAAGGGGGGGCTGGTCTCATTGGCACCCTTTGATCCTAGAATCGCCCCGCTACACAGCCATACAAGTGGAAATTACAAACTGCAACAGAATGCATTTACTACTGCTCCACAACTGAATAACATTATGTCCATCATGTTTTGTCTTGTTTGGTGCTGGAGGGCTGCCAAGGCATTGTGATTACCAGAACAATACCTTTTTAATACAAGATATTCCTTTTGTTAGGTTGTGTTACAAAAACGGCATATGCGAGCTGTTATCTCATTAGCAATGTGAACGAATCTGCTGTTGCTAAATCATACGTACAATATGGGGAACTGTAAATAGGGGTCCATGGCTACCAGTCCTTCACATGGTTAAGTGAAAAAAAGACTGACAGCAAAATTCGTTCTGCAATATCCAACAGACAAAGGGGGACCCAGTACATTTATTCATCATGACAGGGACCCACCTTGCTGGGAGATTTAAGCGGCGATATGGCCAACTTGCTGTTGATGCTGGAGATGTTCTGTGGCG
Source organism: Ancistrus triradiatus (assembly GCA_025084515.1). Classification (NCBI taxonomy): domain Eukaryota; kingdom Metazoa; phylum Chordata; class Actinopteri; order Siluriformes; family Loricariidae; genus Ancistrus; species Ancistrus triradiatus. The sequence continues at coordinate 544,258 of JAJAGP010000003.1, read as the reverse complement.
TTGTGCTGATGGTCTCTCCAATGGTGATGGTCCGCGGTGGGGTAACTGGTGTAGTCTGGGTAATTACCCGGCCTGAAGCAAAGAAATACAACTCAACCACATTAGTACTTCTATTTAGATCTGGGTTACATTTATTTATCTGGCAAACCACTTTATAAAATGCATCTCACAAGTTAAACACACCATGTAACAACCCAATCCAATCATGTTAGTTTCTTCGTTTCTTTTTTTTATGCCATGAATTACCTCTCAGCTTTACTCAAGCCAGAGAATTGTGTGATATTTGTTTATTCATGACAAATCACAGACGTAATTCCTATGGTGTCAACAAAGCTCAAGATTTTACAGGCATTTTTGACATTTAGAGCACAAATGCCCTCCGGTATTTTTAGTCTACTTACCTTTGTATCTGCTGCATTCTGAGATTATATATTTTATTGTGTTTTCATAAAGACACCCAATACCTGTCAACATGTCATGCTGATGGGAGTTCCATGTTTAAAAGGTGCTGGCGGGTCATTTTAGAATGTCTTACTCAACATCTTGTCCATGTTGTTTAATCAATTAGATTATGGAAATTTACCATTAGTGTTTATGACAGGGTTTATCTTCTGCAGTCTTATTTATCTGGCGTCCCCACCCGCACTGAGACAGACTCTTAATGTATGATTGCACTGCTGGTATGGTGTCTACGGCTGGTAGCTAAATGTCCATCGGTTGTATGGCCAGGGTGTTGCGTGCCGCTTTCATTCCCTGGTAGGCCTTTGGCTTAGTATCCAACATATTTTTACATCAAACTTCCGATCAGAGAGCTGTTTTACTTTCAGTAATATACTACCAATTACCAGGTGCTTCTAGGTCATAGACTTTAGAGCTTGAATACATGATTTGGAGTCAGAACATACTACTGACAGAGCCCTTTGCTTCTCAGCAATTTACTCCAGCACCATCACTACGGCTGTTGCCACTATCTGCCGTTCTAACTGGCCATGAAAAAACTCCAGGCACTATTTCCACCGTGAGCCGGTCTGCTGATATGGTTTCGTCTGTGCATACAAGTGTGTTTCTATGATATCAGTGACGTCCTGTTGGTATGTGTTTGGGTGTGTGGTTCGCTTGCTTCTCGTCAGGTCCATAATAACGTAGGGATGTTACGCGCAGGGATGGGCGGTACAAGATATTGATATCATCGATATTCAAGCCCATAATCCCTACGTGTTGCGCAAGCCATTCACCCACAGGCTGATCCAACCATGTAACTGAGCAGCTGAACAGAGCCTGACAATGATTTGGATTTGAACTCAAACTTACTGCTTAGCTACCACAATACTACAGAAGTACATTCCCACTGTAGCAAAGCAAAGAACACTTAGCAGACTGTTCACCCTGATGTAGAATGTGTGCCATAAATAGCCAGCAATGTATATATACGGAGATTTATCAACCCGTATGAATTCACACAACTGACTGAAAGATCCTGTCATTATTTACAAAAAAGTAAAAGTACATACTGTGCATAATAACATCCATACATGTAGAGGATACTCAAAACAGCCGACACCATTTGGCTTTTCAAAGTTTCTTCCTTTTTCATGGCTCTCGAAGTGACATGACAACAGCGTTACCCCGACAAATATTCTTTAAAGTCTCCATTTGTATGTTCGAGAACATCTGGCTTTCATTCATAACCAAGAAGATATCAGGGGTGACTGATAGACATCACCCGCCTGTAAACTCAAGGCGATGTGCATTCGAATGGGACTAAAATTATATCAGGACCGCATAATTTGTTGGAACACAGGAGGTAATTCTAGCTGTAATTTTCTCTAGGGATTGGGGCCAATCTAGACAAACATAAAATCAGAGTAGCTCCTGTAAGAGGAAATTACCCCAGGATCTCCTGCAACTTTAGTTTTGTCCAGGTAGGGCTTTTTTAAAATCATATCAAGAGCGCCCAACTTCATTCATTTGCTGTTCAGAAAAATGCACCTTCTGATGAACTCACTAATCACCAATGTCGAGGGACCTCTGCGTGCTTTTGGTGATCAGTCACATTTCTATGGGTCATCATACACCCCATTACAGATGACCCAGTTGAAGAGGGATTGAGCAGCAAACCCTCTGCAGTCCACATCTATGTAAATTTACCATGCTCTCCACCAAGTCCAGCAGCTCTCTTCAGCGTTAGCGTCCTCCATCCAGTCTTTTCAACAAACTAAACTCCAACCTGAGCATCTGTCATGACTGACAGTAGCCCTATGGTCTCCTAAATATGGTTGTGATGAAAGGTTCTTGAAATCTGAGGAACCCCTTACTGAAGCTAACCTAACAAAGAAACTGGCCTGCTTCTCTGATTGCTGGTGTTTACAGTGTAACGACTGTGCAGATGGTGTCAGCTACTGTCTTCAGCACCTGATCATGGTCCCAACGATAGAGCCCATCCCCCAGGGCTTTCAGACAGCAGCTGAGAATGTGTTCCAGTGTTTCAGGTTTGGAACAGTGGTACACAGGTGTTTCTGACTTTCTCCAAACAGTAGAAGTTTGATGGACTAAGGAGGACATCATAATCTGACTAGTGCTGGATCCGAGCCGATATTGACGTCCATTCACTCATTGGCTATTGGACGGACAGGGCAGATCCATATACTATTCCACACCTTACCATGACCATGCAGCAACTTGAGTCTGCAACGGAGTGAGCAAATAGTGTAGTTTATAAAATGTCGTTTGTGTGGAGATTTTTTTGGTCTGAAAATGCCAAAAAGCAAGAGAGCATGTTGTAACCTCAAACAGTATCAACAATAATAATTATAATAAATAAGTCCTGTATCGAAATATGTATTGGCAGTTGTGCACTGGAATCGAAACCGAAAAATGCGGATCAGCCCATCACTAAATCTGACTGGATTAAAAAATTTGCTGAGTTGGGGTTCAGCCTGCAATAGCTCTGACCAGAAAGTATTGCGCTCCAATGCCCGATCCCATCTTGTCTATGCATCTTACTGACACATCCCAGTCATGCTACTGGCACTCGGCTCCTCCACCCCTGCTCTCACATCCTGTTGGAACATCTGATGCCGTTTCCTACGTATGGCCTCACACTTAAATGCCCCCCCAAATCAGAAAATGATATTCATTGCTACTTTTCAGAAACATTTAACATAACCTGAAAAGAGACTCCAAATTTTGAACGATACTACATACACATGGTACAAGTGTTTGACCAATCTGACAAATGTCTTTTAATATGACGACAAAAGTTTAACAAATCCAGCAACAATGTGGGTGTGATATCGGGTCAGTCTTAAAAGTGTGTTTTTCCCGAACGTCTCTGCATGCTTCATATTAAACACTAATACTGGTTATGGAAGGTGTTAAACCGTTTATAACAGTTACTGTCTATCCACAAAGAACACACGATGCAGGCTTAAGCTTGCCCTAGAAGGGCACCAGTCCCTCTCAGGACCTACCCTTCCTCATTCACAGCCTAATGTGCCTGGACTGGACACCCAACCCAGCTGAAATACACCATTAGGAACTGAACTATATACTGTACTAAAAACCAAAACTCTTGCTGGCTGATATTTGCGTGAACATTTAACAAACCTTACCTGCGACCACAGGAGTAACGGTGGCTTGGCTCGTCAGGCCCTTGTTGTTGAGGGCTTTTGTGATGATCAACTTTGTTATCATAGGTCCTGCTGTAGAAACTGGAGTCTTTTTCGTAATCTGTTAAACAGAAAAGTATTTGACTGATAGTCCAACAACAAGCAAAACATTTTAACACCACATGCAGGTATTACAAGTGACTACTACCAGACAAAGGGCTTAGGCTCATTGGATGTGGCAATACAAATGGACTGTGGTAGCCTAGCGGTTAAGGTATTGGACTCTGGACCAGAAGGTCTGCCAAGCTGCCACTGTTGGGGTCCTTGAGCAAGACCCTTAACCCACAACTGCTTGGATTGTAAGATTGTATCAATTGTAAGTCGCTCTGGATAAGGGCATCTGCAAAATCCTGTAAATGTACAAATGGTACCTCGGTTCTCAACCACCTCGGAACTCGTCGAATTTGGTTTTCGATGCATTTTTGACTAGAAAAATGTGTCTCAGTTCTTGGCGCACTTGTTTAAACTTGTATGAGACGACTTGTTTCAGGGGACACTCGATTCATGATTCAGTACACAGTGATTCAGATTCACAATAGCCCCCATTCAGTTTATCATATCTACAATACTGTATTCTTAGAGCAATTAAGTCCCCATGGGTCCTAAAATGGTTAGTATTGAGAGACAATCGAAAGGGAACGGAGTCCTCCAGAATATTAGCATTGCTTTGCATTAACTATGCTAACGCCCGGAGTTCACCAATAGAGTAAGTGTTTTGCTTTTACTTTTCACTTTCATTCCATTACTCACTAAATTACATGAGATTTTTCAACACTATTATAAAATAAGCTTTGTGTTAATGATAGTGGCCAACTGTAGGTTAATGTGCAAGGTGTAATAGAGTATAGACTATATTAAACTCATCGGATCATTACACATTTAACTTACGATGGATTTGTTGGACCATTTCCACTTCGTAAATAAAAGAGCATCTGTACAGTACTTCATTAATGCATATAATACCTTATACAGTGTGGATTTTTTGGGGCACAGGAACAGATTCATTCAATTTACTTTATTACCAAGTTAAAAAGCAAAAACTTTATCATTCATAGACTTACTGTGAGAGGTTCAGGATTATAATTACGAATTCAAACTTCAAGAACCACCCTTATTTATCAGTACAGTACGTCTTTTTTTGCGTTATGTCTCACCACAGGAACACACGTCTAATTACACGATAACACTGCACATAAGAACACCAAAAGGTGAGATAGCAGCACATGCACACTTACAAACCTGCACAGTCTTCAGTTGCTGACCAGGCAGAGAGGAGGTGGTGCCCAGCAGCTGGGTGGTTGAGCTCACAGCCTGGACCCCGATCACAGGCTTCAGTTCCGTCCTTGTCCCTGCAGTCACCACCTTAAACTGTGCTGTCTGAGCCTTAGCATCACCCCCCGTGCCCTGCGATGTGGCAGGTTTGTTCCACGTATTAGGCAGTGCCAGTACAATCGGCTGCCCTGTCTTACTCAGGCCAGTCACCAGGAGCTTCTGGCCTTCCTGCTTGACCAAGGTGGTTCCAGGTGACTTTCCATCTGCAGCCACTTTGTTGATGATGAGCTTGTGACTGGTTGGTGTAAAAGGTGCTGTGAGCTTCGTGATGCTTTGGCCCACCAAAGGACTGCTGGAGTGGGTGGTGGTGATGGTGGTAGTGGGGGCAGTTTTAAGGCCAACAGATGAAGAAGAGGTCACCAGAAACTGTGTCCCGGAACTGAAAGCGCTGAGAGTGGAGTCCGGGGCAGTAAAGGTGGTCATAGCTTCTGTCTTCTGAGTAGGCGTGGTAACAGTACACAAGGACGCGATTTCAGGCATCTCCGTCTCCATAGGAACCTGAGCCGGCTCAGGCTCAGCGGGAGTGGATTGTACTGGGGTCTCAGCAGGGGGGTCTTCCTCCATGGCCATGGACTCGGTGTCCATGATCTCATCTGGAAGGATGCTGTTCAAGTCGGGTGACACCACGTCCATGCTTTCACGCACTCTCAGCTACTAAAACAAGGACACATTCATAAATGTGTGAGTGGAATACAAACAAAGCAGCATTTCAGTTGAAACGTAATGGGTAAACTAAGAGAATATCATCTTTAATAAAGGTACCAATCCCAATGTCAATAGAAAGCATATACAGGTAGTTCCCGTTCTACGTTGGCCTGATTTCAACTTTATGATGGGAACCCGATAATAAACATAAATACACATTCAGCAGAAACCCCTGAATTTGGCTATTTTAAATTTTCCTGCCCAAGTGATACACAGTACTCTCCCGCACTCGGATGAGAAAGTGCTGGCGTGACAGTCGGAGCCATGTGGTGGGAGTGATGGGCGGTGGGAAATGCTATAGTTGTGCATTAATAGTTTTTGGTTTTTCACTTTCCATACATTATTCAATAAATAACATGATATATTCAATACTTTATCATAAAATAAGCTTTGTGTGACGTATTGAGTGGGAGTGATGATTGCTGGGAAATGTAGTGAGGAAAAACCATTCACGATCGTGTTTAAAGCATAAAGTTGGCCACGCTATGAAATATACACTATATATTAAACTCCTCAGCTTACCATAAATTCAACTTACGATTGAATTATCGGAACTTATCCCCATCGTAAATCAGGGACTACAGGTATAAAAAGGTCTATGCATTGTTCAAGAGATACTGATTTAACACGTATCCTCACAATAATATGGACAGTGGTTAAAACTTGGTTTAAAAAGAAAAATAAAAAAAATAAATAAATACATGATATTCCATGTTAATGCCTTTCTGTGCACTTATTAGATACTATTTAAAATCCATAAGCAGGATTTCAGTGTACCAAGTTAAAGAGAATGTTGTGTAGAGGCAACGATTGCAATCTTCTTGGTGATTCCGAGTTCTGACTTTTTAAACACATGACCAGCCGATTCTGAGGTTTTTTCTGTCCAAAAATGATAAATGACAGCATACAGATAGTTTTTGTTCAGCTTTTCTGTTAATGGAAGCTTCTTCACTCCTAAATAAAGACAGCAGCGGCTGCTGGCTTGTGTCTGGCTCTGCACTCTCAGCAGAGATGGTTTCAGCTTTATCAAATTCCACATATTCAGCGAGGTGATGCTTTTTTAAATGTCTTATTAAATTTGTTGTTCCGTGAGTTTTCTGAGTTGTTCCTCCACTGCTTGCCTTCTCTATGCACACTGCAGACAGCACTCACTCGCTGTGAAGAACTAGAATACTGAAGACATGGCTGTAGCCAAAATAACATTTTACAATGGTGGTGTACTGAGAACATACCGAGTGTGCTTACACGCAGTTTCATTCACACTCAAGACCAAAGTAACTACTGGGTTACCTTTACCAGTAATGTAAGACCTTCGTATCATTCACACATGCAGCCATTACGTGACAATTTACCAAGATACAACTCACACATGAAAGACCTATTAAGTACAATGTGACGTATAATAAATCCAGGCAGATATGGATGAATTTACTTTTCAAACACTTTTGTGCCATGTTTTTTCTGTACATACACAATGCTTTAATGGAGTGATTCACTCATACTCTGTGTTGTAAGACTGCACTAACCAGAGGTACTTTGAACGTCAACAGCACATGCATTCCCCAAAATGTGTTGCAATTTCCTCTATTATTAGAACTTCTGTTACATGGTCAGTTGGTGTAATTATTTACTGAGAAAGATGATAATTGTCCTATATGGTAATGTTAAAAATGAAAACTTGTTTAGCTGGTACATGGACTAAAGAATAGCCATGTGCTCAAACCATACGACTCAATCGCATTGTATCTCCTTTATCGCATACAAGCTCAGTAAAGCCTAGACTTCACTGTCGGTCAATTTGTCTGTGCTTTCTGTTTCCACTTTTAGTGCAAAGATCTATTGTTTATATGGCTGCTGGTGTAATAAAATTGATGGTTGAGCTCAACCCAGGCGCTTGCATCTGGACCAATCACTATACAGGTGCGTCACTATCTGGACCAATCACCGCATACATAAGTCACTCAAGGTTCGTGTGCGCTGAGAAAAGACTCTGCAAACACGCGACAAAGGGGGCAGAGTTCTCAGAACTATGAAAAAGTTCATCTGGTGTGAAAGCGCCTATCGAGTGGGGCTCTGTCCAGGCCGTGGCCATTGTTGCCATTCTTGCCCCTATCTGGCCCTGTCAGGCACAGCAAAATGTGTAAAACCCAAACAAGTCGCTAGGCTGGGATTCGAACCCAGCTCTCTTGAACTGTGAGAAGACAGTGCCAACTTTGGTGGCACCATGCAAAAAAAAAAAAAAAAAAAGGAATTATTTACTAGGGTTGGGTATCGAAACTAAAATTCTAAGAACCAGGTACCCATTAAGAAAACAGAATTTCAATTCCACTTATCGGTTCCTACTAACGCATTGTATGCTTCAACAACACTGCTGTGATTAGTGCAAACATACGTCCATATTAATGAAGCATCTATCTCCCAGGACCAGTGTGTCATGTGATCACATGGTTTTGTTTTGGTACGCTCTGCTATAGAATTAGCAAAAAATCAGAGCTCAAAAGCGCTTATAAGTTTAGCTACCCTTTCAGAAAAAATCCTAAATGCAGTACGTGGGGAAAGCTGATCTGTTGTAAAGGGCGTGTCACCTAAAAAAATGGCAAAGCGTCTGAAGCACCAGCTTGAATGGCTGCTCTAATTCTGATTTACTGCAATTTTCATACACAGTCATCTGTAGGGTTTACAGAGAATGACTGCCTGGTTTGAGTCTCAACGTCTGCTGCAACATTCAGATGGTAGGGCCAGAATTTGGCGTAAACTACATGAAAGCATGGATCCACCTGCTGCTGGCGATGTAATTTTGTGGAGATATTTTCTTGGCACACTTTGGGCCCCTTAATACCAATTGAGCATTGTTTAACACCACAGCCTGCCTGAGTAATGTTGCTGACCCTTTATGACTACAGTGGATCATCTTCTGATGGCTGCTTCCAGCAGAATAATTCACCATGTAACAAAACGCAAATCATTTCAAACGGTTTTCTTGAACATCACAATGAGTTCAATGTACTCAAACGACCTCCACAGTCACCAAAATTCAATCCAATAGAGCACCTTAGGGATGTGGTGGACCGGGAGATTAACATCATTGATGTGCAGCCGCCAAACCTGGAGTGGAATACAGTGGGGCAAAAAAGTATTTAGTCAGCCACTGATTGTGCAAGTTCTCTTATTTAGAAAGATGAGAGAGGTCTGTAATTTTCATCATAGGTACACTTCAACTATGAGAGACAAAATGAGAAAAAAAAAATTCAGGAAATCACACTGTAGGATTTTTAAAGAATTTAATTGTAAATCATGGTGGAAAATAAGTATTTGGTCAATAAATTTGGGTCAACTCAATACTTTGTAACATAACCTGTTGGCAATGACAGAGGTCAAACATTTCCTGTAAGTCTTCACCAGGTTGGCACACACTGTAGCTGGTATTTTGGCCCATTCCTCCATGCAGATCTCCGCTAGAATAGTGATGATTTTGGGCAACACGGACTTTCAACTCCCTCCAAACATTTTCTATGGGGTTGAGGTCTGGAGACTGGCTAGGCCACTCCAGGACCTTGAAATGCTTTTCACGGAGCCACTCCTCCGTTGCCCGAGCGGTGAGTTTGGGATCATTGTCATGCTGGAAGACCCAGCCACGTTCCATCTCTCACTGATGGAAGGAGGTTTTGGCTTAAAATCTCACGATACATTCTTCCTCCAAATACGACGAATTGAGTTTTTCCCAAAAAGTTCTATTTTGGTTTCATCTGACCACATGATATTCTCCCAATCCTCTTCTGGATCATCCATATGCTCTCTGGCAAACTTCAGACGGGCCTGGACATGTACTGGCTTAAGCAGGGGGACACGCCTGGCACTGCAGGATCTGAGTCCCTCTCAGTGTAGTGTGTTATTGATGGTAGCCTTGTTACTTTGGTCCCAGCTCTCTGCAGGTCATTCATCAAGTCCCTCCGTGTAGTTCTGGGATTTTTGCTCACCGTTCTCATGATCATTTTGACCCCACGGGATGAGATCTTGCGTGGAGCCCCAGATCGAGGGAGATTGTCAATGGTCTTGTATGTCTTCCATTTTCTTGCAATTTCTCCCACAGTTGATTTATTCACTCCAACCTGCTTGCCTATTGTAGATTCACTCTTCCCAGCCTGGTGCAGGTCCACAATTTTCTTCCTGGTGTCCTTCGACAGCTCTTTGGTCTTGAGCTTGGAGTCTGACTGTTTGAGGCTGTGGACAGGTGTCTTTTATACAGATAATGAGGTCAAACAGGTGCCATTAATACAGGTAACGAGTGGAGGACAGAAGAGATTCTTAAAGAAGTTGTTACAGGTCTGTGAGAGCCAAAAATGTTGCTTGTTTGTGGGGGAACCAAATACTTATTTTCCACCATGATTTACAATTACATTCTTTAAAAATCCTACAACGCGATTTCCTGGATTTTATTTTCTGATTTTGTCTCTCATAGTTGAAGTGTACCTATGATGAAAATTACAGACCTCCATCATATTTCTAAGTAGGAGAACGTACACAATCAGTGGCTGACTAAATACTTTTTGCCCCACTGTATCTGAGAAATGTTTCCAGCACTTCATGGAATCATGCCAGAAACATGTAAACCAGTTCTGGAGGTACAGGGGGTCCAACTCTGTACAAGCAAGGTGTACCTAATAAAGTGTATGGTTTTGTATATTCACCAGTCACTACTTTGAGAAGAATAACACTTAAAATGACTACACTGTGTGCCACAGAAAAACTGCATGTACTAGGGGGAAATTTGGGATCAAACTCGTTGCTAGTTAATAGACCGTGTCGCAGCAGTATGGCTGTGTTAGAGAAATGTAGAAGGAAATAAAGCGAGAATGATAAATAATAAGCTGTAGTTGATTTGTTTATCGGAGTTAAGTAAACATTGTAAACACGGTAGTTAAGCAAACACTGACAGATGACATGGTCTGAAAAACTAACCTACACAGCACTCAGGGCTTCATTCTAGCCAGTAAATGCTTTGAATACGTTATTAAGACGGATCTGGGGTGTAAACAGCACTGAAACGCGCTAATCGAGTAACAGCGTTAATCTTTGTCCTACCTTAGTATGCGGTGGCTCAGTTTCACGAAGAGTCTAGCGGTCGATTTTTATAACTCCCGACACCATATTTTAATTACAGTTCATAAAAGGTGATCATAATCCCACATACGAGCAGACATAACATTAGCCGTAGTAAACAGTCCTGCAAAAGTGAGCAGAGAGCAGCGTTTCTATTTCAGGCCCGGGTTAGATTTCGAAAGATCCGCCATTTTCAACTCGTCATCACTTCATCTGACTGCAGGCATAAGAAACAACAGTGCACACAGGACACAGAGGAAGAGAGGGGTGTTTTTGTCAGAGAAAGAACTCGGGAACGGCAAGACGAACCCTTTCGTTAACATGCATGCACACAAATATAACAACACAGCCTCGACAAGGCTTCACACTGATCGCAGCTACACAACTGCTGCATTTCTCCGGGAATCAAACCGAGCTGTCCAAATACTTTAATCTCTGCATCAATCTAGTAGTTTATGGCTTAAAAACCGCTTGGTCAACTTTGCAATATAAAACAAAAAGGTTGACTAACATTTCTAGCTATATAGTCAGCGCAACAATATCAAAATACCTTCTTGCGACACAAAACCACATCATAAAAGGTAAAATAGCAAACAGAAGCTCAATCAGTACACAATAAGTGACAGATATACACAGTTAAAACTCTATTAAAGACAAAGCAATGACTTTCCCACGGCACTAACACCGATCTCTACTTAATTTCAGTATAAGCACATTATACCAAATTAAAAATGATCCAAAACACAGAATTCCATCTCAGTCCTAACACAGTAACTGATATCTATGAAAAATAAAATTTAATAGAAGACGAAACGACCATTTTTACACGCTAATACCATATAACTGTTCATTGACCACCAGAATAAGTTCAGAACAACACACCTTAACCGCATACTACCGTACTAAAAAGTATGTACCCTACAATTTACTAAAAGAGCAAACATCAGTACAATCCACACACAATAACTGACAGCTATATAGAATAAAAAGTGCACCAAAGACAAAACCAATAACTTTTCCAACCCAATGGTTTGGTTTCTCCCAACATAAACACAACCAACCCGAACTGCACACTACCATACTAAAAAGTGTATAAAATGAGTACAGATGTTTGCATACGTTATATCCAATTTGCATACGCGGATTGAGACGCAGCCACAAAGCCCAATTAAAGATATTTACACCAATTCAAGTCATATTAATATGCAACCACCAGCAACGGAACACTAACGGGTATCTTTATTGCAGGTGCTAAAAACATTTATAAAATGTAACTTGGGACGCTGTACTACCATTTTAGAGAAACCAGACATCTGTCAGGAGCTCGTCTGTCAAAGTTAAGTTAGCCATCGCGGCTACTGAAAATGTACTAGATACTACACTACTTCCACTTGTGCAACATTTGTTGGAGCACGACAGTCCTACTGACAATCAGAGTTATCCAAAAACATCTTTTACAATAGTTTTGGGCGTGTCACCATTTTCCTAACATTTATCTCCAGGCCAGTGTTGCTACTGAAATGGGCGGCGGAGTACTACCGTACTATATAGTATGCATAGCAGCATAGACGGCACAGGTTGTGTACTACTCTAACATACTGTTCAGTACGTTAGTGCGCAATTTGGGACACAGCCTCTGGCTAGCCTTCATCAGCTGTTAGCTCGCCCTGATAGCATTAGCAGGTTAGCCAGCTTAGCTAATATCATATTGCCCCACAGAAGAGGACACCAGAATTCTTACACTTTGCCGAAATATCTGTCAAGACCGTTCCCGGGAAATGTTGCCTTCTCTGCTTGCTTCATGTACAGACTAGTCCTTCTGGATGTTGCTTCATTTTCAGTACGCTTCTGAAACGATAGGATTGTTTAAAATACCGCGCCGAGCGCCATTTCACCTCTAACAGCCCATAATATAGCCACGCCTTCGGCGAACACGACAAAGCACGGCCGAATACTTAAACTGCTAGTCACTCCCTGTATAGGGGCACTACATGGAGTAAAAGTAATAGATTATACAGCCTATGTAGTGCACTTAGTTATAAAGTGGCAGCCTTTTGGGAGTGACCGTGTCTTTCCCACTACTTCCGTGCACGCCTTCTTGTAAAGCTGAAGGAAAAAGATTAGAAAACATTAGATAGTAAAAAAAACATGACGTAAAGATTGTACGTATTAAGATAAATATGAAATAAAACAATAACACTGTTTTATAATAATATCATATTACTATGGTCATAAAGGTTGTAAATGCATGACATAGGCCAGTTATGTGTATGAATGCATAAAATCAGGAACAACTAGGGATAAGTAATATGGCGAAACATCGCGATGCTTAAAGACATTACTCACAATGTGGCAATAAAACAAATGGAACCATATAGTAAAGAAATCACAGAGGGGGCGGGTACGGATCCTCCCCCGGGAACAAAATAGAGTTCACATTTACAGCATTTAGCAAGTCCCTTATCCAGAGCGACTTACAACTTAGACAGTCTTACAATGGGTTAAAGGTCTTGCTCAAGGATCAAACACTGGCAGCTTGGCACTGGTGGGATTTGAACCCTGGACCTTCTGGTCCACAGTCCAGTAGCTTAACCTCTAGACCACCACAGTCCCAGTTGCACCCTTTCCCAGCAAAAAAAATAATCAGTGTAAACTTGTAAACTAAAAAAACTATATTATTTAAAGTGCAAATAATCAATTTATATAAGAAGTTCTTTAAAAACTCCAGCAGTAAGATCCTGAGTAACAGGGCTTCATCTGCTGGATTTAGGAACCATATAAAAGTCTCAAAAGTTACAATACCCCAAACGTGCAAAAGGATTTCATGATTACACAACTAAAACTTCTCAGTCAATGTTTTTAACCTTGTACCTGGTTGGGCACACTTTTGCCTTCAGAATTGACTTAATTCTTCATTGGCGCAGATTAAACAAGGCACTGGGAACATTCAGAGATTTTGGTCCATATTGGCATGATGACATCTATGGTGTGAATCTCTCATTCCATCACACCCCAAAGGTGCTCTATTGGATTGAAATCTGGTGACTGTGGAGGCCATTTGAGTAGAGTGACCTCTGACTCCTCTGACTTCTGGAATCATCAAAGCATTTCTGCTCAGATAACTCTTGATCACTGGATATTTTCTATTTTTCGGGCCATTATCTGTAAACCCCAGAATTGGCTGTGCATGAAAATCCCAGTACATCAGCAGATTCTGAAATATTCAGACCAGCCCATCTAGCACCAACAACTATCCAGGGTACAAAGTCACTTATGTTATCTCTCTCCCTTAGTCTGATGCTTGGTCGTCGTTACCATGTCCACATGCCTAAATGACTTGAGTTGCTGCCATGTGATTGGATGAGTAGATAATTCTGTTAACAAGCAGTTGAACATTTATCGAATATCGAAAGAAGTTGCTGTTCTAACAAATACCAACAGGGGGCAGGAGAGACTACTTGTTGCCAAAGGACGGTTACATATGCGGTCTTTACGATCTACCTTGGATCTGTCGTTTTATCCTTCCTTTTGAATTATCGTGAAATACAGAGAGTTCCCCCCGAATATAATAATTGGAAATGTAACTATATAAAATGTAATTACACACACACACACACACACACACACACACACACACACACACACACACACATATATATATGTTCCTACTGTGTGCCCTGTGCTTCTGGCAGGCACAACGATCCCACGGAGATTAAGCAGATAAGAAAAATTAATAAATGAATGAATAATCAGACAATTTCAGCTTATCTAGATTTGATGCATTTATTAAAAGTGGGCTACGGTATTGTTTAAAATACATTATCCTGTAGTTTGTCTGCACTGTTTCCAGCTTACTGCAGAAACGGTGGTACTGTGACTACAGTAGTCTAGTGGCTAGAGTACTGAGCTATGGACTACAAGGTCCAGGTCCATCCCACCTCTGCCAAGCTGCCACCGTTGGGTCCCTGAGCAACGCCTAAACCCAAAATTGGTTGGATTGTAAGACTTTATCAATTGCACGTCGCTCTGGATAAGGGCGACTGCTAAATGATGTAAATGGAATGTAAATTATTGGAAGATAAAGTCCTGTTAGTGAATTTATTAAAGCTCTGCCATGAAATATGTATTTAAATATGGAACAATCTCACTTATGCCCTTCTTTCACGTTGACAATGGCCGCGTCCCAAACTGCATAACCTCTACTAAATGGTGTGTCAAATGTCCATAGATGTTACTGTTTTAAGACCATTCCCTTGGTTCGTGCGTCAGCTATTTGGGACGTAACCTCTTGTCAAACGTCCCCGGGCTTATTTCAAATAGCTGCATGTTCCCTACGATTGAGAGTAACAGAATGCGTTTATTTAGCGTACTTTCTAGTGCACTTGTAATACCTTACAGTGGCATTTGGAATGCTTTGTTACTTCAGTATCGGGGAAAATGGCGTCCGGTGTGAGGCAGGAGCTTTCCCAGCTCATGAATTCTAGTGGATCTCACAAAGATCTGGCTGGAAAGTATGCATTCATTATATGTGTTACTCATTATCTTATGATTTTGTAGGTTGCTTTTTTGGTAACTGGACGTTAGGGCATACAATTGTGCTATTCCTTGTGTTAGCATAGCAGCTAAGCTAATATATTGCACTGTTATAGCTAGGTTGATAGCTCCAGTTTGCCGGTGCGTTTGCAAAAACTCAGACGCGGTCTTTAAACACATTACACAGCTATGTAGGACTCGTGTAGTATTATTTAACGTTCATCTGTACCCTCGTTTGTCAGTATTTGTCTGTTAGTCAGAAACGTTGCTAGCTTCAGGCAGCAAAATGTAACAGCGATGTAGCTTGGGGTGAGCGATTTGAAGGAAACATCACACCGCGATACGCGATATATTTTGACGATATTTAATAGGGAGACAATGGAGTCATAATATAAAACGTGGTTTCATTAAATAGTTGTGTGTGTGTGGCCCTTTGTATTGTTTGTTGGTTTTGTGATAGAGCTGCACAATATATTGTTTGAGCACCGTCATTGTGCATTTTTTTTAGGACGTGCAATGTCACTTAAGCTAAATGAATGAATGGGTAAGCAACACCCATTGTTTGACCATGTGGGATGGTTGCCTTCTAGTGAAATTAGGTGAAAATTCCCGCATTTTTTAAAATATGGCAGTGTATATCGCTTAACATTTCATTGAGTTCCAAATGTTTTGGGAAAGACTCTGATTTATATGGAAGAATGTGTTCTAATCTCAAATACAGGCCTGTTTTGACTTTAGTTTTGAGGTTTTTAGCTTTGTCCTGCTAGCAGCTGTCTAGAGAAATGATTGCATGAAATTGTCTCGTTTCAGGTACCGTCAGATATTGGAGAAAGCTCTTCAGTTCACGGATGCGGAACAACTAGAAGCATTAAAAGCATTTGTGGAAGCTAGTAAGTATTCCAGTACACAACCCTCAACCTGAAGGAGTAGCTTATAAAGCAGGGGTGCAAAACATAAGACTCACAGGCCAGCATTTACTGCCATCAGCCTGTCGATTGATGGTACATCAGTGATTGGGAGGACAGATGCTGTGACTAAATTTAAACAGAAAGTCGATGAAAGTGTAGGGTTTTGAAATTCAGTTGCATTTTATTCCAAGAGGTGAAGGGTTATTCAAAGGTCAAGCTAAAGGACATTTCAAGTCGAGGAATTGAGTTGTGTAGCCGCTCATGTTAATAGCTTTATGGTGAAATATCGAATGATGGCCTTTCTTTATGAATGCATGTTTAATGAAATGGCACTACTTCTTGAATGAAATCGATGTAGCTTATACTAGGCAGTTTTTATTACAGTATTGTTACATTTGTAAGCTGCACGTGTAGTGGAATTGAATGGACGCATTGAATTATTGTAGCACATTTTATTACATTTTTATAAATGTGTTGTTTCTGTTCTTCCTTATTTCTCCCTTATTTTGCAGTGGTCAATGAGAATGTCAGTCTTGTGATATCCAGGCAGCTCCTGACTGACTTTTGCACACACCTCCCGAATTTACCCGACAGCACAGCTAAAGCCGTCTATCACTTCACCCTCGAGAAGATTCAGCCAAGAGTCATCTCCTTTGAAGAGCAGGTAAGTTTTGCTGTTAATGACCTCAGACATGGATTTATTTTGAGTAATTTGCAGTGTTTTTCTTTTTTGAACAATCTGAGGGATGCATTCTGAAAGGTGAAACATTCTTGCAGGTCGCTTCAATCAGACAACATTTAGCAACTATATATGAGAAAGAAGAGGACTGGAGAAATGCAGCCCAGGTCTTAGTGGGTATTCCGTTAGAGACGGGACAAAAGTAAGTCTGATTTCGGACTTTACCAGCATATGTAAGGCTTGTTCTTTGTTAAAGTGTGTGTATATATATATATATACACACACATTGGTACTTTTTGTTCATTCCAAGGTAATGGATTGAAAGTGAAAAGTAAAAGCAGAGCACTTGCTCTATTGGTGAACTCCGGGCACTAGCATAGCTGCTAAGCTAATTGCAGCCTGGGTCTCCTTTCGTTTGGCTCTTATAACTAACCTTTGTAGGACCCATGTAGGACCTTTGCAGGACAGCGGAGATTTACACTGAGCAAGGGCTATTGTGAACCGAACACTATGTAGCGAATCGCACCTTATGAATCATGTTGGCTGAAACAAGTCGCGCGCCTTGACTCATACAAGTTTAAGCAAGTGCGCAGAGTATCACAAACCCATGAGAACCGTGACAAAATGCATTGAGAAGCGAATTTGACGAGTCCCCGAGTTGGTCGAGAACCGAGGTACCCCTGTGTATCATTTAGCCTGAGTGACTTCCTACTGAGACAGTCCTCCAAGGCACAGTCAGAGCTATTGTGGGTTGAGGGTCTTGCACAAGGTTCCAACATTCTCAGTGGTTTGCATCGTGAATTTTCTGGTCAGTATTTCAGTACTTTCACTGCTGTGCCACCTCAGTCCCGGTGTATATGATCATGGTGTCTCTTGTAACTTTTCAGACAGTACAATGTTGACTACAAGTTGGACACGTACTTGAAGATCGCTCGCCTTTACCTGGAGGACGATGACCCAGTTCAGGCCGAGGCCTACATCAACCGCGCCTCCTTACTCCAGAACGAATCCACAAACGAACAGCTGCAGATCCACTACAAGGTACAGCAGGCTGGGTAAATGCAGTGTAGTGTTAGTTTGATGATTTTCAATTATCAAACCAATTAGTCTAATATAACGGTCCTGTGCAGGTCACATTTCAGTTGTGCAGCACACGACGGCAACAACGGCACAAACAGCACAGGGCTTTTGCTGACATGAATTCAGTTAATGTGTGTATGGACCTTTAAACACGGTGAGCAGAGCGTTGATGATGGGCGGGGTTAGATTTCAGGTGTGTTTAGTGCTAGTTAATAGTCTCTCCCTAAGCCTATATAGCACAAAACTAACGAGGGAGTAAGGATCTATTTCAAACACAGCCATGTTTTCAGTGTAGAAGTAGGCTACTTCGCAGTGAGTGCTGTTTGCGTGTCGAAAGTAAGCCGTGGAGGAACACCTCCAAAGACGTTCAGAAGAGCGATTTAATAAGACATTTAAAACAGCATTACCATGCTAAATATATGGAAGGCTTGGCAGTGCCTAGGTTTAAACCCTGGACCTTCTGGTACCTTAAATCTCGCACCACCACAGGTTCCTCCTGAAAAACGAACGCAATCCAAATAGGGCTTATGGCTAAAACACTAAAACTGGTGTTAGTAATGAATAAAGTATCTTTAATGAAGCATGTCGTTACAGGTCTGCTACGCCAGGGTGCTGGACTACAGGAGGAAGTTCATTGAAGCAGCCCAGCGCTACAACGAGCTTTCATACAAATCCATCGTGCATGAGACCGAGCGTCTGGAGGCTTTAAAACACGCCCTTCACTGCACTATTCTCGCCTCGGCAGGTAGCTCGCTTCAGATGGTCTGTTCTCGGTCGTCCTTTTGAACCTGTTTGATCCTGAAGGCTCACACTCGTCCCTGCTTGGTCTTTAGGGCAGCAGCGCTCACGTATGCTGGCCACGTTGTTCAAGGATGAACGATGCCAGCAGCTGGCAGCCTATGGCATTCTAGAGAAGATGTATTTGGATCGCATCATTCGGGGGAACCAGTTGCAGGAGTTTGCTGCTATGCTAATGCCCCACCAGAAAGCCACCACAGCAGACGGTTGGTTTGGAAGCAGCTTTTGATATTTTGGACTCATTGAAATGGAGTAATGGGCAATAGGTGGAGTCATTTGTTTATGAGTTCTGGTTTGATGTCATCAGGTTCAAGCATACTGGATCGAGCAGTCATCGAGCACAACCTTCTGTCTGCTAGCAAGCTCTACAACAATATTACGTTTGAAGAGTTGGGCGCTCTTTTAGAGATCCCACCCGCCAAGGTAAGATGGTGTTTAATAATGAGCTCATTCTGCATACCAAGAGTTGTTTTGTGGTTTATAGCTTGAGCTGTTTCCCAAACTGTTCCTTATTTACTATTACCTACGTTAAAAATCTGGAACGCTATGCAAGTGCATTAGTCTATGGGACAGAATTCATGTGACTACGGAATGCTTTCAGCACCTTTAACTTCACTCATTTCTACGCCATAGCAGTTTCCGTCACAAAGACAGCTTTGCATAGACATTAAATATCAAGCCACTAGTTCAGTTATAGCCTGCATGTGCCATTTTTAAAAAAGTACCTTATAATATGGACTGTTTTCAGACCAGCCGTGACACTGTGGAGATTAAAAAGCTCCAGCAGCACTGCTGCCTCTGATCCATCCATACCAGGGCAACACCCACTAACACATCAGTGTCACTGCAGTGCACTTGTATGGTAAATGGAGCTTATAAAATGAGCTGGGTGTATAAGCATGAGGTGGTTTTTAGTGTTGATTGATGCATAGTGAATAGTTTAATGGACTAACTAATGCCGATACACGTTCGCTGTGTCTGTTATATTCCTTATTTGATTTATGTACTGTTTTCTTATATATTCTATTGTTATATATCGTTACTTATTAATTAGATAACTTGGTTTAATTCTGACATATAACATCTAGGCTGCCCAAGGAGGTTGGGTCTCGGTCTTCCCAAGGTTTTTTCCTGTTAACCTTGTCACTGTCACCTTAGGCTTGCTCGGTTCGGGCTGTGGGCCTACATATTTCTAATGCTGCTTTGAGACAATGCTCCGTTTCAAAAAGCGCTATGGAAATAAATCTGACTTGACAAATATTAACATAAAGGCAACAATTAGGACTTCCTGAGACCAATTGCCAAAACGCTTTGTTAAATAAGGATTCGGAGATGACACAGAGTTGAATAATGGCGGGTGCCATATTTTGGCCTCACTTTATAACTGTTGTCTGTTTTCAGGATGTAACTTACATCCTCGATTAGCAGAACCACCGGCAAGCTTAAAGTCAGAGCCGAATCCTATACACCTTCCCTGCTCAAAGCGCGATTTCCCCATCTTGTGTGTTTTTTCACAGGCAGAAAAAATTGCCTCCCAAATGATCACAGAGGGCCGTATGAACGGCTTCATCGACCAGATAGATGGCATAGTCCACTTTGAGAGTAAGCCCGATCTTCTCTGACCTGCACGGTTTCTGTTCACGTCTGCACAAGCTCGCATGTTGAGGATTTTGTTTTCTGTCCCATCAGCACGAGAGCCCCTGCCGACCTGGGACAAGCAAATCCAGTCGCTCTGCTTCCAAGTCAACAACCTTCTGGAAAAGATCAGTCAAGCCGCACCGGAGTGGACGGCGCAAGCCATGGAAGCCCAGATGTCCCAATAAACAGATCCATATCAGCCAGGCGGATTCTGATATCAAACCATCCCCAGGTCAGAAATGGCATGGGCACTTTGGAATGACGCTTTTTGAACTGGCCCACAGTGAGCAAGCCATCTCGTTATGAGTCTATGTATGGTCTGTACACACGTCATGATGACTTTCACAGTGACTGCTTTGGGTTGAGAGGCTCATGTCATGCTAACATGGACACAGCATGTGAAGATGATTTGATGTCTTAATAAACCTTGGTGTAAATCTACAGGCGTTGTGCTGTTTCCGTGCTCACCTGATCGGTTCAGTGGTGGACAGTAATCAAGTAGTTTTTACTCAAGTTCTGTGCTTGAGGTTCATTTTCGATGCATTACCACTTTTTATTTGATATTTTTTCTTTCAGGTCGCTAGATTTCCATGTATAATATGTGCTCTTGACTTTAATACTCTTCTAAAACGTTGGTATTTAATCACTTTCTGTTGTGGGAGCATTTCAGTCCGAAAAAGGTTGTTAGTTGTAGGGGTGGGCAATATGACGATTTTATCGAGTCGTGATATGCTTTTCTGAGCGTATCGAGGATATCGTCAGTGCTTGAACACCGACCATCTCACTCCACACACATCCTCCTTGTTTGAGCATCTGAAGAGCAAAAATCGTCTGCTTAGCTAACGTTTAAAGCTGTTAATGGCGGTCGAATGGGGATGCAAGTTTTACCATTTACAGTTCTAAACGTTGCATCATGGTCTTAATCTTCTTTGTCTTCATTGTTAGTTAACAAATGCATAAAACAACCTCAAGCTAAATGTAACGTAGGCTGATTGCTACACGAGTTATTTAGTAATGCAGCAATTCGTAATCCGACTAATCGATTTTGTTTCAATACTGCAGTGGTTTTTCTATCCACAAGAGGGCGTTTCAGTGTTTAAAATGTATATAATAAGCAAGTTCTTTCTCATCCAGCACTTTTCAGATGTTTTGGTGTTGTCAGGATGTTCCACACATTAGTTTATTCACACCAGTCAAAGCCATGGGAGTGTTTGAAGTGTTGGTATGTGATTACATAGGAATTTCCCATAAGAATTAATGGATGCATGGTTCCTCTTATCTGAATGTTTATTATATGAGGCATTTCGGAAATGTGGTACATGAATGGACTGTATTTATTTTAATGCCTCAGCATTTCAAAGTTTGTAAACTACTCGGAATTACACGGTTTAATTAGGTGTCATTTCCTGAAGGACCTACAACTGCTTGAAATGTGGCAAAGTGGGTTTGTGTCCCAGTACTTTTGGCCACATATGGGTTTGTGTCCTAGTACTTTTATGTGTATGTGCGTACTATCTATATGGAGACACGGGAGATGAGCGTGCACAGCTGCTCTGAGTCTGTGAAAATTCGTTCAGCCCATTTCTATGGGGATTTTGTTATTTCTAAACTAAAATCTATTTAATATGATAAATAGGATCGACTCCAAACACCACACAGTTTAGTAGGTCTGTATTCGTTTCAGAAATGTGTGGAAAAACAATAATCAGAAAAAGTAGTAGTGAGGGATAACAGTCTACAGTACTTTTCAAACACTGAAATTATTTTTCCTGTATGACCTGAATTTAAGTCAATAACATAGTTTATAATCTTTTAATTAATACATTAATAATCACTCAGGCATGGGTGGAAGACGAATTTCATTTAATCAAATGCATTTACAATTAGGTTAGAAGAATATACTTTAACTTTTTTAAGGAAAGTGGGAAAATCAACAATGTGTAGATATATTTAAAAAGGAAAATGAAATGCAGAATACAGGTTTACCTGTTGAAAAGCGATACCAAACTGGTTTTAGGACCTTTATTTGGGAGTACTTAATCAATCTATGACTATATATGCTTAATTATATTCACATTACCATTGTTTACTGTGTAAGCTCTACAATGTAAGTACAGGCTGTTCTAGTTAAACCTGCTACGAGTTAAAATCTGAGCATTTCAGCACGGCTGGATCTTCAGTATTTCCTGAGACGTTCTGTAGACAGCAGACAAATTGGCTGGACTGCTGCTAAACAGCCTTCCATCAAGAGTGGAGTGAAGATCCTGCAATATTGAATGGCATTAACTGTAAATGTTATTAACTGGAACAACATTTTGAGTGTGTGTGTGATGTTTAATGCGCTGCACCTCAGAAGATGCCCTGCTCCTTTCTCCTGTCGATGTCTCTCTTTAGCTGACAAGCTGCACAACACACACAGCAGGTGCCAATCATGTAGTCCTTGCACATGGATCCCTGGAGAACAAACCACCCAGAAGACAGTCAGTATGAGCACAATGTGCTGTACATACACTTGGTTTCATTCCATGTCAGTGCGGTCTGGAGTGTTGATGCATTTTTGATAAAGGATAACAGTGACTGGATTAGTATGAGCATCCATCTGACTAACCTTGAGGTTATATTTGGTTCTATACACGCTTCTTATCGGCATGCCTAAGCCACATAAGCAGCATTCCCCCATGTTGCTGGCAATGCTGCAACCCAGACAAGGGAGGCAGAAGTATCCGTATGCACCTGTCAGATAAGAAAAATACAGATTAGTGACTTTTAACCTTTGCTCAGTCTTTCGAAATTGCAGCTGCATGTATAGAGAAAGCACAGTTTGTTACTCCGTCTAGGACGACCACAGTTAGATCATCACTGAGCAGATATTACTGCATATATTAATGAAGGACCCAGCAGTAACAATGACATGTAGGGGTGTACCGATACACCCTGCTCACAATTCGATTTGATTCATGGAGTTTCTCACGATTATTGATTTGTACATTTGACAAAAGACATTCCTTTTTTATTTCTGTAGTGTAAACGATGTATGTTTTCTTGTATCAGTTTTAACAAGAAACATTTTTATAACAATAAAACCAGTCCCTTGCAATTAAAATAAATGACTAGAAACATTAGGTTTAAGATTGTAAACAAAATGCCCTATTCCATCAGTGCAATACCTCTGTACAAGGTTTCTTATATTGAATATTTCTTTTGTTCTATCAGTGTAATACTAATCTTTAAGTGTGTTGAACTGACTTAATTGGTCTTATTCTGTTGTTGGGTAGATTTGCACTGTTCTGGAGCAGCAATCCTACTTTCATTGCATAATGTACAATGACAGAGGTGTTATCTTACTGTAGCTTCTCCATATCTTTAATTACTTGGGGAGCATTCCTTTTTATTTCTGAAGAGTAACAATTCAAAATAATGTGTACTTTCTTGTATAAAAATGTAAACAAAAAAACTGTAGTCACCTGCAATTAAAATAGATATAGGATTCTCACTGAGAATGGGATATGCATCTGCGACTATGGCTTGAATTGCATTAGATACAAAAATCAAGGATTTATAATCCAATTACACAGATGATGCATCGTCTCACCCGACAATGGACATCGGATCATTTTTGCATTGCGATGCATCGTTACACCTCTACTGATACGCCGTGGCCCTGTAATGAGTGTCAGGTATGGTAGTATTATCACTATTGAAAATAGTAGACCACCCAAAACTGAAGTCTGGAAGGACCTTTCTTTTTCTATCCCATTTTTCTTCATCTCTGATTGTCCTGGCCAGAGTCACGAGTGTCCGGCTGCCGATGTAAGTGTGCTCTAGGCAGGACACGGGTCCATCACGGGTCTTCATGAGTCACTCATGCAGTGTTAATTTTGACAGCCAATTTTTATTTAGTTTTAGTCATAATTTAGTCGACTAATTGTAATAAGACTATAGTCGACTAAATCTACAGTTGACTAAAATATGAAATGTAAAGGTTGCAATATGTAAATGCTTTTTTATCATTTCTCTAATTAAGTCATTATACACACTTTGAAGAAATGAAACATCTACATGCATGGATTGATAATGACAATATACTTTAAAGTGCTTATAACTCAATATCCACCATAGATCTGCTTCAAACTTGGTATGGAGATTCATCAAGTATTCTAGAATAGAATCAAGTTGGATTGAATGATAAGATTTAATTAAGATATAAGCTCAGAAGGTATAGATATATAAGATATAGTTCGAATAAATGATATACAACCCCTGGCAAAAAGTATGGAATCACCAGTCTTGGATGAGCACTCAGACATTTCATTCTGTAAAACAAACTCAGATCAAAAACATGATACAATAATAAGGTCATTCCAAAGTGCAACTTGTTGGCTTCCAGGAACACTCAAAGAAATGAAGAGAAAACATTGTGGAATTCAGTTGAATGTTACTTTTTATTGACCAAGCACAGGGAAAAAAAATATGGAAATCACTCAATGCTGAGGAAAAAAGTATGGAATCACTCAAATGGAAGTAGAAAATAAGGACACACCCAGTCAATTCCTTTCCCTAAATGGGACACCTGCCTCAGAGTAGATCTGCTCGTTAGTCTGCAGTTAAAAACACCTGGCAGTCATGACACCTTGGAGGCTGCTGGACGAAGTGGAGTCTCTTGAAACAAAAGAGAGGATTGTGAAACTTCTTGAAGAAGGTAACTCTTCACGCATGGTTGCTAAAGATGTGGGCTCGTTTCACAGTCAGCTGTATCCAAGATATGGACCAAATACAAACAGCATGGAATGGTTGTTAAAGCCAAGCGTACTGGTAGACCAAGAAAGACATCAAAGCGTCAAGACAAACAACTTAAGGCCATTTGTCTGGAAAACTGAAAAAGTACAACTAACACAGAGGAAGCATAAATGGGAGGAAGCGGGAGCCAATGTATGTGACCGAACCGTTAGAAATGCGCCTAAAAGGGAAATGGGATTTCAATACAGGAAAGCTAACACATAAAAGAACAAGACTGCAATGGGCTAAGGAGAGGCAATCATGGACTGTGGATGACTGGATGAAAGTTATCTTTCAGTGATGAGGTCAAGAATCTGCATTGGACAAGGTGATGGTGCTGGAACTTTTTTTGGTGCCGTTCCAGTGCAGAGATTTTTATGAAGAGGCCTGCCTGAAAGAAAAACAACCAAATCTCCACAATCCTTGATGATATGGGGCTGCATGTCAGGCAAAGGCACTGGGGGTGAGATGGCTGTGGTTAATTCTTCTATCGATGCACAAGTTTACATTGAGATTTTGGACAGTTTTCTCATTCTTTCAGTTGAAACAGATGTTTGGAGGTGATGTGAAATAATTTTCCAAGATGACAATGCATCGTGCCATAGGACAAAAACAGTGAAGGCAATTCCTTGGAGAAAGACACATTTCAGTCGATGTCATGGCCTGCAAATAGTCCCGATCTCAAACCCAATTGAAAACCTGTGGTGGAAAATGGACGAAAAAAAAATGGTCCCACAAGAAGGCTCCGACCTGCAAAGCTGATCTGGCAACTGCTATCAAAGAGAGTTGGCACCAAATTGATGCAGAATACTGTTTGTCACTCATCAAGTCCATGCCTCAGAGACTGAAAGCCGTTATAAAAGCCAAAAGGTGGTGCAACTAAATACTAGTGATGTATTTTGAATGGTCTTTTGTTTATCTGTTTTTCATGATTCCATACTTTTTTTCCTCAGAATTCAGTGATTCCATTTTTTTTTTTCCCTGTGCTTGGTCAATAAAAGTAACATTCACTGACTCCCACAATGTTTTCTCTTCATTTCTTTGAGTGTTCCTGAAAGCCAACAAGTTGCACTTTGGAATGACCTTATTATTGTATCATGTTTTTTATCTGAGTTTGTTTTACAGAATGAAATGTCTGAATGAGTGCTCATCCAAGACTGGTGATTCCATACTTTTTGCCAGGGGTTGTAGTATGAGCTTTAGTAAACATATAAGATCAGATATATGTACATGCTCTATATGAATTTATTCATAATTACACCATAAAACAAAGTCATGTTACCCGAATAATCCTTAAAGATAGTATGAACACAAAGTAAAATATATCCACGTCGCGAAATGGAAACATATTTTAATCCCTACTTGATTCGCTTGAACATAATGAACTTGAGTGCGTTTTGAACGCACTACCGTAATACCGCTAAAATAGGAGCTCGGGCCATTTAGTTGCGGATAGCGTGACCGCAGTTTCAGCCAGTTCTATACATGATGATTTTGTATATATTTACATTCTTACCATCTCAGGTAATGCTCTGGGTTTAAACAGACCATAACCTCATTATTGTAAATGTCTAAGATCTGAGGACTTCAGGTATTTTAATAGCTTTTTTTCGCTGTGAGACTGCACTCTGAACTAATTCAAAAGAGTGGTCCATATAACGGATTCAAGTAAGAAACCACACATTCTGTAATACAGTGAATAATAGACATGGATTGAGCTTACATGTACCGCAGTCAAACAGACTGGTCTGGAAGTCGTTGGGTGCGTACTTTCCTGGCTGAGTTGTTATTTCCATATTCCAAGGGCGCTTTGCAATTTGTGGATTTGTCCAAATAGTTTTGACTTTTTATAATGCTAACAACAAAGAAATAGTAAAAAGAAAAGACATAAGGAGGCATATTACATTCTAAAATACAAAGTGAAGAACTTTTAAATCAGCAAGAGAGTAGGTTGTTTGCTACATGAATTCATTTCAGCATGTAATTCAGATTGTTAACTTTTGCATGGCTATTCAATGGTTAATATAGAGCCTTATCGTTCCTTTAACATGAATGATCCATGTAAACACCTTAACAGAGCAACAGAAGAGTGAAATGATAATTACACAGTCTTATGCAAACGTTTTGGCACATCTGGTCATCTTACTAAAATGTTTTGTGGAATTAAGGAAACTTTAATGACTGAGTTAACTTCTGAGACCTGACCAAAAACATTAGTGGATCATTTGGAAAGATGGCCACATTATCCCAACATTTGTTTTTAAAAAGGTATTCATTAAAATGAAATACAAAATGAAAAGAATGAAGAAATATGTCACATTTAAGTATATGTTAACCAGGATGCATACATTTTTAAATTGTGTTTAGCATTTTTAAATGAGTAACAAATAATGTCCAAAGTAGTGTAGGGTTACATGCTATCAAAAAAAAAAAAGGTATCCAGAGTTTCAGCTTTTAAATATACTTATTGTACATACAGCAATGTATTTTTTAAGTTGAATCAGGTTAAATTCCAAATAGGCAAACAAAGTATTCCACATTTTATCAAACTGCTCTAATTGTCCACTGGTTAAAAATCAAAAATTGCAGTGTCTCATAATGCAATATCTTGATTAGATCCTTTATCTTTTGTATTAGAAAAAATTGTTTTGCAATATCCATACTAAAGAGAATGGCCTGCTGTTCATGTTTCTCCATGGTTCCTGAGTCTGTATTTATTCCTAAAGCAGCTCAAAATGGATTAGTTCCAAATGGTTCCAGTCTGTTCCAAATGGTTCTGATAGAGAATAAAATATACTGGTCCAAAATGTCTGTAGCTTCCATATCCATGATGAATGTGTCAGTGTACCTGCCATTGCATTACATCGGTTACATTAAGGGAAATATGTGGAAAAAGCCTTATGAAGCTTAGTTTTGCAGAGGTATATTCTATGCAGGGTTTTAAATGGAACTAAATTATGTCTTACAATTATTGAGAAAGTATCTATATTGTTCAGATGGATAAAACTACCATAAATCATTTTCCAGTCCTATCTCAGTCCTATCAATCCAAGCAATTGTGGGTTAAGGGTCTTGCTCAAGGACCCAACAGTGGCAGCTTGGCAGAGGTGGGATTTGAACCCTGGACCTTCTGGTCCGTAGTCCAGTACCTTATCTGCTAGGCTATCACAGTCCCATAAACCGTTGCAGTACATTTTGTTCTCTATTGTTTTATTTAATTATGAAATAAATGTTTTTTTGTTTATATCTGAACACGGCACAAGTTGATTGCAGAGATGGGTAGGGGTTACTCTTATAGCACCAGGGGATGATCACCTGACCGACCTTTCCTCTGCACCTCCCGAAAGCCACATTCGCTTTTAATAATAAATTTAAATTTAAAAAATGATTCCATTAAACAAATGATATACATTAACAACATCAACAGAATATTAAAATCTATGAATAAATGAATACAATAAGGGTGGTGTGGTGGTGCAGTGGCTAGTGTTGTCACCTCACAGCACCAGAGACCTGGGTTTGAGCCCCGGCCAGGCTGCTGCCTGTGTGGACTTTGTATGTTCTCCCCATGTCTGTTGGTTAAATCTCACATTCTTATATGTGTTAGGCCAATTGGCATCTCACTTACAAAGTGTCCCAGTGTGAGTGTGGACATGTGCCCTGTCATGGATTGCTGACCTGTGCAGGGCTGGTTCCAGCCTAGGGCTCTGTGCTGCCGGTAGGCACCAGCCCCCGCAAACCTAAACTGGGTTAAGCGAGTATTGAAATGGATGATGATTATCATAATTCTATAACTAAATTAATATAAAATAAATTAGTAAATAAACATGGATTGGTTATGTGAATCCTGGTACCAACCTACTGCTGTCCATTTGAGGATCTGAAAGTTCTCCTCCCCCTTTATTTTTCACTTTTATTATATTAATTTGAGCCTCTTGGTCCAACGACCGTGAAACAGTCGTGGGTTGCTTGAGTTATATTATATACCTATATTATATAGCTATATTTACTAAATCGATCAGTTTTTCTACACACATGAAACATTACAGATGATAAAAACACAGTTAAGATAGAAATTGTTTAGTTTCTACAGCAGTTATGAATTAAGAACAAGTCTTACCTGAGTGAAGGTGCACCTTATCACAACGACATTCAACTGTGCAGTTTGTCTACAGAATTATCTTTTTATAGCTGTTCAGACTGTAGTATGTCCACATCTTTATAACCAGGTGACCCCCCATTAAAGTTGATAGTCCTCCCACACGTTAATAAACCATTTCCATGCTTGCAATGTGCATTTTATAACCCTTCCAACGAAGTCCAAGCAAACAGTGATGAGATTAGTAATGCTGTAGATTACTGTTTCTCAGTCCTATAGCAGGAGTACCCCCTGCTCAGCTGAGATAAAATAGATACACCTAGTTCGAATCGGTTCAAGATTGTTCATTAACAGATCAGCTGAATTGTGGAAAAACTACTGATAATGCGACATGAATTGAAAACCTGCTGCATCATTCTGTATTTAATTATTAGCCTTTTTTGATATGATGACAAACTAGTGCTTGCTGTTTTGTATTTAATTACCATGGACAATCATTTTTGACATATTACCCTGTACTGAGATAACCCCCTACTACTGTTCTCCCAGTTAAGGTCAGAGTCATTTCCATGGTGCTTTTTAGAATGGAGCATTGTCTCAAAGCTGCTTTACAATTTTCTATTATGTTCTGTTATCTAAGGCCAATCTCAAATGAGTAACGGTAAGTTTATAGATTAAATAAACAGAAGCTAAATAAATATTAACAGAGGGAACATTGAAAAGTATAATAAAATAAAATGTACCAATATGTAGACTAATCATTTAGGAAAAATTTTATGTTCTGTCCAATTCCTCAGTTTCTTGATATTGATATGGCTTTTGAGCACTGACCATCATTTTCATTCTAGGGCAAAAAGATCTATTTGAAAAAAAGATATAAGTAAATGAGATTGAGAAAGAAAAATAGAAAAGACACATTCACCAGCCACTTTAAATACTAAATATGCCTTGCTGGTACTGGATTGGATCCTCTTTTGCCTTCATTGCCTGACATAGATTCAACAAGGTGATGCAAACATTCCTCAAAGATTTTGGTCCATATTGACAGGGTCTCCTAGTTCCACCACACCCTAAAGGTGCTCTACTGGATTGAGATCCGGTGACTGTGGAGGCCATTTGAGTACAGTGAACTCATTGTCATGTTCAATAAACCAGTTTGAGATGATTTCCGACATGGTGCGTTATCCTGCTGGAAGTAGCCATCAGATGATGATCCACTGTGGTCATAAAGGGATGGACATGGTCAGCAACAATACTTAGGTAGACTGTGGTGTTTAAACGATGCTCAATTTGTATTAAGGGGCCCAAAGTGTATCAAGAAAATATCCTCCACACCATTACACCACCACCAGCATCCTGGAATGTTGATACAAGTCGGGATGGATCCATGCTTTCATGTTGTTTACATCAAATTCTGATTTTACCATCTAAATGTATCTGACCATGCAACAGTTTTCCAATGTTATATTGTCCAATTTTGGTGAACCTGTGCGAATTGTAGCCTCGGTTGCCTGTTCTTAGCTGACAAAAGTGGCGCCTGGTGTGATCTTCTTCAAGGTTTGATGTGTTGTGCAGTCAGAGATGCTCTGCTGCGTACCTCAGTGGTATCAGTGGTTATTTGAGTTAATGTTGCCTTTCTGTCAGCTCAAACCAGTCTGTTTATTCTCCCCTAACCTGTCTTCAACATGGCATTTTCGCCCAGAGAACTCCCGCCCACCACAGTGACCAGGGTGTGAGTCCTTGTGGTGCCTTCTGGCTGGGACAGTCAAGGGATCATTCTCTGGAGCTGCAACAGTGACCCCTGCCAGCCCTGAAACTAATTGATGCCCCATACTGTACTCTGTGTCTTACTCTGTGTAGTGAAAATGCCAAAATGCGTCCAGTTTTAAGTGCTAAACCTGAAGTCTCTGACTTATGTCATGCTGGTAGGACCACAGCCTGCTATGACTCTGCTTCCTTTATCTTTACCCCAGATCTCCAGGATCTAAGCTAAACAAACAGAGCAGCAGGTGTGTGCGATATGTACACATAAAGCAATAAACCCATGTGAGAGACATTAATTTAACATGAGAACTAGCTGTTATAGCACGTGTAAAACAGTGCAAGGGCTGACGTAGAGTGGGGAGAGGGAGACCATGATTGGACTACGTGTCCCTCCCTGTTGGTCGTAAGTAACCACTTAACACTCGCATTAAAAAAACAAGCACATACAGCCTGGAAAAGGATATGACACCACAAAACACAAAGGTGTGGCTTACGAGCCTGATAATAAATCAGTACGCTGCGCCTGCAATGCACACTGGGAGCCGACGACAATGCCACACCCACTGAGCAGAATGTCTGCTAAAGGTCACAATATTTTATACATTCAGTTATTCACTGGTTATAGTGGTGTAATAAAAGCACTAATACCTGTTGATACCCCTAATAACCATAAAATGTTATCACGATGTTTATATGCTGACATATGGAAATATAATTACACTTTGTTATGCTACGTAGAGATAAGCTATGGAAGGAGTGACGAGCTGCACAATGGGAGCTGGGTAGGTTAAAGTGCTAGTAATCACAAGGTTGTGTGCTTTGTCACATTTTCCGTCTCAGAGCAAGGCTGATTCACAAGACTTTCTAATTTGGTCATGGACAATAGTGATGTTTCGGTCGCGACCGATCCGGCTCTAAGAGCCGGCTGTTTGAAATGAACGACGGGAGCCGGTTCCTGTTTCTGAGCCGTTTGTGGAGAGAGAGCTACAAACAAGAGCCGAAAGAGCCGGCTCTTTTTAGTGAGGCGAGCCAAAAGAGCCGGCTCCCTGAAAAGAGCCGGAATTCCCATCACTAATGGACAAACTGAAAAATATAATACCTGAAACTGTAATGTGATCTGTTAGTACTCGTGCACCTTGGCTATTTTCTTCAAAACATGCTGCTGTAGCGCCACTTCTCTTTTCCACCATCAGATCCTTCTGAGGCAGGTGGCCAAAACATACGTGCACATCAGCTTGTAGATCTAATCAGCATTTAATCTTTCTGGATCAGAAGTCCAAGTAGCACCTAGCTTCCTTGTTTGAGAAAAAAAGAGACATTTCCTTGCGCTTATATATCTTTGTAACTTAATTTACTATATGTAAATTATTCACTTATCCTCTCGGGTCAAAGTGTTGACTATTTTTGCCTATTCTGCCTGCTGTGCTGCAGAGGTAAAGGTACTGACCTATGGTCCAAAAGGTTCAGGGTTCAAGTCTCAGCTTGACAGCTGCAAATGTATTTCCACATCACCACACCTGTATTTTTTTTATTACTTTCATGTGTATAGACCACAAAATTACCACACCCCAAATCCCACCCTAAACCAAAGATGTCCAGAAAACCAAACCAAACAAAAAATAAAATAAATGATAAGAAATGAATAAAAGGAGAAAATTAGCTGCTCACTCTAACCTGGTCCACCATACTAATCGAGGACAATGAAGTTATCAGTGAGGCTGAGAATGTGGGTCAATGTCTGCTATATAAACTTCAATAACCCTTTCCTGAATTATCACAGCTTATTCAAGTCTGATGCAATGGAAAATTCGCTGGATCCGCCCTATTAAGCGTTGGAAGAGTCTGAGCTGGCATGAGTGGAGGATAGCGCATCTGGCCAGCTGTGTTCTAAAAGCAATAACAGGATCCGGGGAGACCAAACAGTGGCGTCAAGAACTTGGGTACCAAGTCAGCGTGGAGGGTGCAGAAGATCTCAGCTAAAAATCAAGTCAAATTTATTTAGTGCTTTTTACAACACAGTATTGCCTCAAAGCCCTAGCTGAGCAAGCCTGAGGTGACAGTGGCAAGGAAAAACTCCTCAAACGTTACAGGGAAGAAACCTTGGGAGGACCAAGACTCAAACAAGGACCCAACCTCTTTGAGTAAAGATAAAATGGCCCAGGAAATGACCTAAAAAGTCTTTGACATTCTATATTTTTCAATGACTATTCTGCTTAATGTAAAATGTAAATGTAGTTCTACAATTGCAGGCTGTAGTTCTCACAGTTCAGGTACCATTTGGGTGGTGGATCATTCTCAGCCCTGACACTGATGTGGTGTGTTAGTGTTTGTTGAGCTGGTACAGTTGGATCAGACACAGCAGTGCTGCTGGAGTTTTGAAACAATGTTCACTGACTGTCCACTTTATTACAGACATTCACCATATTGCTCCACCTTGTAGATGTAAAGTCAGAGACAGAAGCTCATCTGGTGTTGTTGCTGATTGTGTTAGTCATCCTCTAATCCTTCAGTGCTCACAGGATGCTGGCGGCTGGATATTTTTGGCTGGTGGACTATTTTCAGCCCAGTAGTGACCCTGAGGTGTTTAAAACTCCAGCAGCACTGCTGTGTCTGATCTCACGTTACAGTAACACACACTAGAGAATCAGATGGACTACAGTCTGTAATTGCAGAACTACAAAGTGAAGTCACCACTAAAACAAAGAAGCAGAATAGAAATTGAAAAATACAGAATGCCTAAGATTTTGCACAGTCATTAACAGGCACAGACATTAACAAGTAGTCTACACTCACTTGATTGCCTCAAAAGTCAGTACATACTGGATTGAAAAAAAAACCAAGAACATCCATGTAACAGTTTTTTTATTTCTTTACAAAATACAATACATTGAAAGATACAGGAAGAAAAAGAGCAATGAATGTAATGATGTACGAGTTCAATGACTACTGGTTATTTTAGAGGGGTAAAAAAACAAACTAATATATGGACACAAAGCTGTGAAAGGATCCCAAAGCCTTGGTCAGTTCAGTGTAGAGTCCAAGAGACGCCGAACAAAGCTTCAGTCTGAATCTGAAGAATCACTGGAGCTGTCTGATGATGAGGACTGAGTGTGTTTCTTCTTCTGCTTCTTCACTTGCCGCTTCTCTTTATCTCGCTTCTCCTTTTTGCCTTTCTTCTTATGGCTCTTGGATTTCTTCTTTTTCCTGCTTTCCTCCTCCTCCTCATCACTTGATGAGTGAGATCTGCAAACAGTGAAATAAAGGACCGATGTATGACTAGTATCGCTGTAACCTCGCTCCTGTCATGTACAGCCAGTGATGCTGATGCGACGTCAAATAAAACAATAAACAAACTAATAGTGGTACCTCTTTTTCGCTTTTCGGTGAGATCTGTCTTTACTTTTCTTTTTATGTTTCTCCTTTCTGGAACTGTCATGGGAATCTGCAGAGGAGAGAAAAGCATAGTTAACAGATCCTGCAACTCCCTTTACGAAACACAACGGCTTATCCGAGATCAGTGTTTCGGCTTAAGCAGGGCAAAGTAACACTGCTGTAATCTAAATCACTGTACTGTAACAAAGCAGGAGAAGGTGTTACATCTTAGATGGCCTAACAATGACTTTATCATGGTTTCATGGCTTCATTACCAGGATGCACAACAAATTATTGGCCGGCAAGACCATAAAGATTATTTTACAACAGCACAGTTTATATACATTTTCATTTCATTTCCACCATAATCAAATTCAGGATCATGGGAGACAATGCCTAACAGGCAGCACATGGCACAGGGTGGGAACCAACCCTGGACGGGGTGCCAGTCCATTGCAGGGCACGCACGCTCATATTGAGACACTTTAGAAATGCTAACAGACATGTTTCCCCATTTAACGCATGCTTTCGGAATGTAAGACCATCCAGTCATCATCTGCTCACTTTAACAACTGAGGTCTTAACAATTATAATAAATTATACCACAGTCAGTTCTGACCACGCAATCTGATTGGCTGAGGTATGTTTTTCCAGTGACTTTATTGACGATATCAGCACTCTGACCGACGCTCTATAAGTATTACTCCGCTGCATACACACATAACGTAGCAACCATGCCTGCCCTAAAAAGCAGCCAAGTTATAATGAGTAAAACACTGCTGAAGTGAAGCTATAATTAGTTTATGAAATATATTGGTTTTGAAAACTATATACATTTGGAAGATGAAGCTATTAATGGCCAACCTGAGCCAAAGGTTTATCACCTTTAGGATTTGGAAGCTGGAAAACTGAAACAAAGTCAGTCCTTTAAATCAAACGTCCCGGCTCTCAATGGATCCACAGCTCGACTGAAGAGCAACGAGACTGAAGATCAGTTTTAGCCGCATCAACAAAAATGCTGAATCAGCTTCATCCCTCATAAAGACGTCGTTTGCTAGAGTTAAACTCAGAGTCTTTCATTAAACACCATCCGCGGCTGATCGGAGCTTCATTCATCTGACAGTTTTCCAAGAAGTTGAATCTGTTCATCTGGACATAGATTTTGTTGGATTTTTTTACCTGGATCATTGAGCATGCATCAAGACGATCTGACAGGTTTGTTATCTGTAAGTCCAACTCTAACTCAGAGAAGCTGCTGATGCTCTGGAACTCTGTCCTCACATTTCTGACTGATAAGATTAACATTAAGAGCTTCATCATACAGATTTATTATCACTAATAAAATGGGATCCTAGACTTTGGTTAGAACACCGGGATCTCACTCCGATCTGCTTCATTCGGTAGAACAGTGGATCTTAGTAACAGCCTGCCTTATAAACCCCACCCATTTTATTTCCTGAATGTAAAACTTTCTTTTTAATAAATTAAAACTTACCAATCAATATATTTATGTTTACTGTCTGTATAATAAACAGTTCTTGGTCATTCTGTTCCTCAACTTTAATGGCTGAAGGGCTTAGCCTTGGGGTAACGATAGAATGGAACTATTTTACCTCTCGGAAGGGTGAGGAACAAACCAATTTGTCTGTCCTCTTTATCTTAAAATCTAACAATAAATGTTGATAATGGAACTGTGGTATAATAAAGCAATAAGGCACGAGAGGGTGTGCATTATTGTGAATATATCACAGGAAAGAGGTGTTGTTAGGCCCGACGCGAAGCGGAGGGCCGTAACGCTTCTTTCCTGTGATATATTCACAATAATGCACCCCCTCGAGTGCCTTATTGCTTTTATACCACAGTTGCGTTATCGTTTATCATTTATTGTTAGATTTTAAGATAAAAAGGACAGAAAAAACGATTAAAACAAACGTTTATCACCCTTCCGCGAGGTAAAATAGTTCCATTCTATCGTTACCGAGCGGCATTAAAGTCTAGGAACAGAAATTACCCATGAACTGTTTTTATTATTCAAGACAATAAACACAAATATATCGATTGGTAAGTTTTAATGTATTAAAGAGAAGTTATTTAACATTCAGCAAATAAAAATGGGTCGGGTTTACAAGGCAAGTTGTTACTCAGATCCACTATTTCTACCGGTTGAAGGAAAATCGGAGTTATCTTTCGATTCCCGTTGTGTTATAACCAAAGTCTAGGATCCCGTTTTGATTAGTGATTAGAAATTTGTATGATAAAGCTCTTAATGTTATCTTATCAGTCAGAAATGTAAGGGCAGAGCTACAGAGCATCCGCAGCTTCTCGGGATGGGTTAGAGGCTGGACTCCCTTACAGAACGTTCCGTACCTGTCAGATTCAATGAACGCCCGATTAGCCGTGCATGGTGGTTTTAAAAATGAAAGATTGCAGAGTTTTTTAAGTCCAGCAAACGACGCTCTTGTGAGGGATGAAGCTGATTCGGGTCATTTTTGTTGATGGAAACCAAAACTGATTCTTCAGTCTCGTTGCTATACATTCGAGCTGTGAATCCGTTAAGAGCGTGGGAGACGATTGATTTAAAGTACTGATGATTCGTTTCGCTTTTTCCAGCGCTTCCAAAATCCTAAAGGTGATAAACCTTTGGGCTCAGGGTTGGTCAGTAATAGCTTCATCTTCCAAATTTAATATCGTTTTCAAAACCAATAGACTTTCATTTTACTCAGTATAACTTGAACTGGCTTTTTCTGGCGGGCGTCAATGCCAGGTTACGTTGTGTGTTGCCGCGGATTAATACTTATAGAGGGCGGGTCACAGTGCCGTTATGGTCAATAATGTAAACGGCGGAAGACGTCTCTCAGAATTGCGGGTCGGAACTACCTGTGGTAAATAATCATATTTATACCACAGTTTAGTTCCGACCCGCAATCTGAGAGACGTCTTCCGCCGTTACAATATTGGACCATAACGGCACTGTGACCGACGCTCTATAAGTATTTAATCCGCGGCACACACGAACCTGGGCAATGACGGCCCGCCAGAAAAAACAGTCAAGTTATATAATGAGTAAAAAACTGCGGAAATTAAAGTTATTTACTTTTTAAAAAACTATTGGTTTTTGGAAAACGATATTAATTTGCAAGATGAAGCTATTAATTGACCAACCTTGAGCCCCAAAGGTTATCACCTTTAGGATTTGGAAGCGCTGGAAAAAAGCGAAACGAAGTCAGTAACTTTTAAATGAATCGTCTCCCGCGCCTCTTAACGGACTTCACAGCTCGACTGAAGAGCAACGAGACTGAAGATCAGTTTTGGTCCCATCAACAAAAATGACCTGTATCAGCTCCATCCCTCACAAAGACGTGGGGGTTTGGCTGACTTAAACTCTGCATCTTTCCACCATGCACGGCTAATCGGGCGTTCATTGATCTGACAGGTCCCTGTTATCTGTAAGTCCAGCTCTAACCCAGAGAAGCTGCTGATGCTCTGTAAAGTCTTGTCGTTACATTCTCTGACTGATTCAGATTAACATTAAGAGCTTCATTCATACAAATTTTATAATCACTAATCAAACGGGATCCTTAGGACTTTGGTTTACAACCAACACCGGGGATCTCACTCCCGATCTGCTTCAGTCGGTAAAATAGTGGATCTTAGTAACAGCTTGCTTGTAAAAACCCCACCACTTTTATTTGCTGAATGTAAAATAAAAATTTCTCTTTAATAAATTAAAAACTTACCAATCGATATATTTGTGTTTATTGTCTGAATAATAAACAGTTATGGGTAATTCTGTTCCTAGACTTAATGCCGACGTAAGGTAACGATAGAATGGAACTATTTTTACCTCGCGGAAGGGGTGATCAAAACGTTTTTTTAAAAATCGTTTTTTTTCTGTCCTTTTTATCTTAAAATCTAACAAATAAATGATAAACCGATAAACGGAACTGTGGTTATAAAAGCAATAAGGCACTCGAGGGGGTGCATTATTGTGAATATATCACAGGAAAGAGGTGTTAGGCCCGACGCGAAGCCTAACAACACCTCTTTCCTGTGATATATTCACAATAATGCACCCCCTCGAGTGCCTTATTGCTTTATAATACACTCATAATAATACACGGGTGTTCTCATCTATGACCGCATCACACCCGTGCCAATATCTCCCCCTTAAAGCACTCTGTCTCATGTATTACTGCTTAATTATAGTAGTAAGTGTAGAACTCCAGAAGTTTCTGCCCTAAACAGCTGATCACCTCAGCAGCCAATCAACACTGCAGATCCACGAGCAGAGGTGGGAGTATCTTCTTTACTGGTCACCTGCTCGCATGTTCATTAGCTCACTTTTAGACTAGACTGTTCTAACTCGGTTGATGTGTTTAGACACTTTTTTTGGGTAAATGACTCACGTCTGTGTGTATGACTTGCCCTTACTTATTTGTACCGAGCTGTAAATGGTGTACGAACGTAAGTCTATGTGCCTGGTTCACATTCACTCGCAGAGTCTCCGTTTCACCTGGTTGATCTTCCGTGTTGTTCGTATAAAACTGTCTGTCAATGCATTTTGGCTTCTGTCAAACAAACAGTTTCAATCGCCCACAATCTGTATGGGCACTAAAAGTAACCACAATAACGCATTTACAATAAATACGCTGAAAAGCTTTAGAACCAGCATCGAACAATTCCTGACCTTTGGAGTGACTGCTCCCGAAGATCTTCTCCTTCCTGGCTGCTTCCTGCTCTCCTTCGTCTTCACTCTCCTCACTGCTCGTGCTGCTCACGTCTAAAACAATATCCTTCCTCGGGTCCACTCGCACAAAGTTACGACACTCATATGTGAGGTGACCGGCTGGTGAGAGCGCAAGAGGAAATGCATAGCGCCTAAGTTTCTAATAGTGTCTTACAAACAGCAGTGAGTGAAGCTGGAGCTCGATAAAGGTGAAATACTTACGATAGCCACATCTCTTACACCCAGCTCGAATGTTATCCTTATTCACACCTGCTGAAAATAATTACTAGGTTAGGGAATCTTACAGGGCACATGTAACAGTATAAAAATGAGTTTTCCTCCCAAAATTATTATTTTGTGAGAGAAACCCTTACTGTCATATATATTAAAAATATACATTGATAGAGGATTTGGATTACTGCCCAACCCTAGGGGAGCTGTTAAGGATCCATTATAATGAACATGGTTTTGGTTTACAAGCTCATACAAGTGTGATGGTCAGGTGTCCACTTACTTTTGGCCACGTGGTGTAGTAAAGCATCAGCTCAGGTCTGATTAAAACTGAAGCTCTTTATCGGTTTAAATTCCACGCGTATTAATACATAAATCAGTTGTTGTGACGCGGTTAGGTCTGTGTATAGCGTATATTTTCAAAACAGCTTAGATCGATTCTCAGCCAATCAGATTTAAGCACCGGAACTATTTGCTATAAGTCAGGTTATAGGGTTGATCGAACGTTAGTTATACGCGTTCATACTTCATACTACATACTTAATAGTAGGCAAGACAAACAGGGGCAGCATTAATCATGTTCAGTACTACATAGTACGTTAGTATGCACAGGCCATATTGTTAACACTGTGCTAAATATCGTTCTCTATGCTCTATGGGAGTATAGCTGAGATTAAACTAGACCCGCGGGACATTTAAATATATACTCAACCAGCAAATAATGATTTGATATCTGCAATAATTAAACAATTTACCTGGCGCAGCCATTTGATCAACTGCAACCTACGACAACCTTCCAAAACACCTTATTCTTCTTCTCTAAGTTTGCCGTCTGACTGAAATATTAATACCGCCACCTTTTTGCTGCAGTGTGGATTACATCGTATGCTTTAAGACTTTTTTGTAAACTTGTAACCACTATCTACATGTATAACTTCACATAATTAACACGACTAAAACAAAAAATACCGAAAAATGTAAAAAATTATATAATTATTAAAAGAAACCAAACTTTTAACAACTTGACACGACACACTTGGTTATCCCTGATGGATCCACTAGGGGTCAGTACTTAAGAGTCGCTAATACTCTTGCCGTTGAAAAACCCTGACAGTGGATACTTTTCAAATAATAGTTTTTGTTATACAAAGTGCACTATAAAGGGTGTAAAGGTGTTAGTTTATTTTAAAGAAAGTGCGATTAGGGTGTATGGTGTTATATGCGATTTAGAACTAGGCCCGTGTTAAGCTAATAAATAACGTCGGAAACGCTTTCTGTAGTTTTGCGAGGGATATTTGGCTCTCCGCGTGTTTGTTTGGAGGTTTGTGTGCATATAGATATTTTAATCTTTGTTAAAAATGAGTAACATTTATATTCAAGAACCGCCAACGAATGGGAAGGTGAGTAGTTACATAGTCAGCTAAAGCTTCTGTACGAATGCATGTGTTTATATTATTAGCTGTTTGGTTTGTGGCTGAATATTCGCGTCACCGCAGCTCCGTGGAAGTTTAGTTAGAATAATTTTAGCCACGTGTTTAGAAGTTATGTTTCTTTAACTGTTTATCCACTTGGCAGGTTTTAATTAAAACCACTGCAGGAGACATAGATGTAGAGCTTTGGTCCAAAGAAGCTCCAAAAGCTTGCAGGAACTTCGTTCAGCTCTGCATGGAAGGTAAATCTACATCTACTTGGATTTCTGCATTAATGTTCGTGAACAGTGTGCTTCCATCCAGGTTATAGAAATAGATATTCTGAATTAATTACAGGGAGACGATTCATGCCATTTTGAACACACGAATTTAAGCGTCTAAATAAAACGGAGAAATCTGTAGAAGTTGCAAGAATTTGCTAAAACAGAGAGCTGGGACCAAAGTAACAAAGGCTACCATCAGTAACACACTACGTCAAAAAGGTCTCAGATCCTGCAGTGCAGTACATGTCCAGGCCCGTCTGAAGTTTGTCATAGAGCATATGGATGGTTCAGAAGAGGATTGGGAGAATATCATGTGGTCAGATGAAACCAAAATAGAACTTTCTGGTAAAAACTCAACTGGAGGACGAAGAATGCTGAGTTGCACCATACCTACTGTGAAGCATGGGGGTGGAAACAATGCTTTGGGGCTGTTTTTCTGCAGAGGGGACAGGATGACTGATCCGTGTTAAGGGAAGAATGAACGGGGCCATGTATAGTCAGATTTTATGCCAAAACCTCCTTCCATCAGTGAGAGCATTGAAGATGGAACGTGGCTGGGACTTCCAGCATGACAATGATCCCAAACACACCGCTCAGGCAACGAAGGAGTGGGTCCGTAAAAAGCACTTTAGAGTCCTGGAGTGGCCTAGCCAGTCTCCAGACCTCAACCCCATAGAAAATTTGTGGAGGGAGTTGAAAGTCTGTGTTGCCCCAAAACATCACTGCTCTAGAGGAGATCTGCATGGAGGAATGGGCCAAAGTACCAGCTACAGTGTGTGCCAACCTGGTGAAGACGTTTGACCACTGTCATTGCCAACAAAGGTTAACTTTTGTTATTGACCAAATACTCATTTTCTAAGATAATTTACAATTAAATTCTTTAAAAATCCTACAATGTGATTTCCTGGATTTTTTTCTTCATTTTGTCTCTCATAGTGGAAGTGTACCTATGATGAAAATCACAGACCTCTCATCATTCTAAGTAGGAGAACTTGCAGAATCAGTGGCTGACTAAATACTTTATTGCTCCACAGTATATGTTTTAAAGTTTTTGTCCGGGCTTGTCCCATATTCCAGAGATGGGGATTAAAGTCACAGACTCATGACTCGGGTTTGTGTCATGTCCATCAACAGCAGGTGCCTTTACTGCGTAAAATATCAGTAAATGAGCAGAACCTGGCAGAGGTCCTGCTCCTCCCTCAGACAGGAAAAGTTGTACTTAGTTATGTCATTTAGCAGACTTATCCATAGTGACTTAGAGCAGTCTTACAATCCAAGAAATTGTGGGATAAGGGTCTTGCTCAAGGACCCAACAGTGGCAGTTCGGCAGAGATGGGGTTTGAACTCTAGATCTTCTGGTCCAGAGTCCAGAACCTTAACCGCTAGGCCACCACAGTCCATGAGTTTATGCATAAGTTTTATGTGCGTTATGTAGCCTGACTCTTATGACTCGAACCTGTCTTTCTCTCGCCTCAGCGGTGACCTAGCAAACACCAGAGCTCACTTAGTAGTGAGAAATGACAGTGGTAAACAGTTCCAAAAATCAAACTTATGGTGACATGTGTTACAGGTTACTACAATGGGACCATATTCCACCGTGTGGTTAAAGATTTCATTATTCAGGGTGGAGATCCCACTGGCACTGGGACTGGAGGGGAGTCCATCTACGGCCGTCCTTTCAAGGTGAAACATTTAGCAAACTGCACCACAGGGTGTTTACCCGTGTGCACACA
The DNA here is from genome assembly GCA_025084515.1 of Ancistrus triradiatus. NCBI lineage: Eukaryota > Metazoa > Chordata > Actinopteri > Siluriformes > Loricariidae > Ancistrus > Ancistrus triradiatus. The sequence continues at coordinate 501,423 of JAJAGP010000003.1, read as the reverse complement.
GATGCTGTGTTGTTTCTGTAATGGAAATTATATTGTTAGGGCAGCTGAACAAAGCGCAGTATTTCAGTTTTTGTCCAGTTGTTTAGTGTGATTATAGAGTTAAGGATCAGGTTGAAGATTTGCAGGAGTTGATTGCATTGTGGAGTCACCAAGCATCTAACTTAAATTGAGTAACAGATGATATGTGTAGGTAGTTAATGTAAGTTAATGAATATAATGAGAGGAAGAGAAAGGATGTTCGTGTGAACCAGTGAGACACAAGGTGAACATTTCTCAAAGGGCTGCTGCAAGGAGACTGAGTTGTGTAATTGTGGGAGGCGACTGCAGGGTTTTCAGATTTGAGAGGAGCAAATTCAAATTTTGCTTCGTTGACTTAAATTTTTTTTCTGAATATTTTTGATTCGTGTTTGCTTTAATTAAGCAGTAATACACGAGACAGAGTGCTTTAACGTGAGATATTAGCCAGTATCTCATGTTAAAGCACGACCTTGAGTGCATTATTGCGATTATACCACAGTTCCGTTATCACCATTTATTGTTAGATTTTAAGATAAAGAGGACAGAAAAAATTATTTGTTTATCAGCCTTCCGCGAGGTAAAATGGTTCCATTCTATCGTTACCCTGCAGCTAAGCCCTTCAGCCATTAAAGTTGAGGAACAGAATGTTTATTTTTATTGCCATTTTTTTCTTCTTAATATTATATACTTTCTGGCCATTGTTGGAATTGCTACTGGATGCCTTGAATTTCCCTCTGGGATCAATAAAGTATATATGTATCCATCTATCCCATCTATCCCATCTATCTATCTATCTATCTATCCATCCATCCATCCATCCACCCATCCACCGACTGTTTATTACACAGACAATAAATATGTTGATTGGTAAGTGTTAATTTACTAAAAAGAAAGTTGATTTACATTCAGCCAATAAAATGGGTGGGGTTTATAAGGCAGGCTGTTACTAAGATCCACTTTTCTACCGACTGAAGCAAATCGGAGTCAGATCCCGGTGTTCTAACCAAAGTCTAGGATCCCGTTTGATTAGTGATTATAAATCTGTATGATGAAGCTCTTAATGTTAATCTGATCAGTCAGAAATGTAAGGGCAGAGCTACAGAGCATCAGCAGCTTCTCTGGGTTAGAGCTGGACTTACAGATAACAAACCTGTCAGAGGAATGAAGCTCCGATCAGCCGCGGATGGTGTTTAATGAAAGAGGCGAGTTTAACTCCAGCAAACGACATCTTTGAGTGATGAAGCTGATTCAGCATTTTTGTTGATGGGACTAAAACTGATCTTCAGTCTCGTTGCTCTTCAGATGAGCTGTGAGTCCATTAAGAGCTGGGACGTCTGTTTTAAAGGACTGACTTGCTTTCACTTTTCCAGCTTCCAAATCCTAAAGGTGATGAACCTTTGGCTCAGGTTGGTCATTAATAGCTTCGTCTTTCAAATTAAAATTTAAAACAAAACCAATATATTTTATTTTGGCAGTGTTTTACTCATTATAACTTGCTTGCTTTTTAGGGCAGGCGTGGATGCTAGGTTACGTGTATACGCCGCGGAGTCATACTTATAGAGCGTCGGTCAGCGTCGGTGCAATAATGACATAGCCGGAGCGTCTCTCAGCCAATCAGATTGCGGGGTCGGAACTGACTGGTGATATTCTAAACTTAATTATTGTGAATGCTAGGTGTACATTGTAAATATTTCGTGTTGTTGTTTGCCCCTGCAGGATGAGTTTCACTCCAGATTACGTTTCATTAGAAGAGGCCTGGTCGCCATGGCCAATGCAGGACCACACGATAATGGAAGCCAGTTCTTCTTCACGTTGGGAAGAGCTGATGAGCTCAACAACAAGCACACCATATTTGCGAAGGTGACGTTTCTTAAGTAATCATATTATCAAATTCACTTTACATTTACAATTCTTGCAATTTTCAGGAATAGGGTTTGAGTATAATTACTGCTGCTTGTCAGTATTCATTTCTAGTAACTGCTTCTGTTCTCAGGTGACAGGTGACACCCTGTACAACATGTTACGGTTATCAGAGGTGGAGTGTGACAGTGATGAGCGCCCACTGAAGCCACACAAAATCCGATCTACAGAGGTATGTCTCTGTCTTTAGCCATTCAGAACTGAGCATCTGTTTCTTAGTTAGATGCTGCTGTTGCAAGTATTTTGTTTTCCTTCGTAGGTCCTACATTCTCCCTTCGATGACATCATACCTCGTGAGATAAAAGGCAAAAAGGAGAAGGTGAAAGAGGAAGCTAAAAAGTCTCAATCCAAAGCCACAAAGTGAGAGAACCTTCTTGATGCTCCCTGTACAGTAGCTGTGTGTTATTATTTTAGTGTCATATTTGACAGTCTACTTCATTTCACTGCTTGATCTGATGGCCTGGTGGTTAAGGTACTGGCCTATGGACCAGAAGGTCCAGGGTTCAAATACCACCTCTGCCAAGCTGCCACTGTTGGGTCCTTGTGCAAGACCCTTAACCCACAATTGCTTGGATTATAAGATTGTATCAGTTGTAGGTCTGAATTGGTCCTCTATTTATTGTTTCCTACATTCTACACACATAGAGCACTACGTACTAACAATCATATCAGTGAGGTACTGGGCAACCAAACCATGGAGGCATTTAAAAGCCAATAAAATAATCTTAAAATCAATTCTAAATGATACTGGTAACCAGTATAGCTGTTTGAGGACCGGTGTGATGTGACCTCTCTTTTTTTTGCAATGAAGTTATGTGAGGATTGTCTGCCAGCCCTAATAAAACTATGAAATTCGTTGTCTTGATTAAACTGAAGGTACATGATGACATGTTATTGACAGTATGACTGTTTTTGTTTTTCATTCTGACCAGGAATTTCAGTTTGCTGTCGTTTGGTGAAGAGGCAGAAGAGGAAGAGGAAATGGTCAATCAAGTTAGCAAGGTAGGCTTTTAAGCAATATGAAGTGCACTTAATTCATGACAATAAAAAAGCTGTCTTCTATTTGTTAATTTAGCTGATACTTTTACACAGACAAGACCTATAACTCCTAGGATTACAAATCCAAATATACTTTATTTGTTTCCCTATTATGCAAGGATGAAAATGGATAACCCTGTTGTATCTGCACCTAATCTCAAATGACTTGTAGGATTGGACCTTTAAAATTCCCCACTTCTTACTACCAAGAATAATTTTAAACAAAACCCATTTCTGTTTATTTAATCTTTACCTAGTTACATACCTCCTTAGGACCATTAAAACATCTACAACTTTGTCCCTGTGTTGTTTGTAGCTACAGATGACCGTAACATTAAATACTAAGTAAACAATAAACCCCAACCATATCTCATTATCTGTATATATCCAATGTGTTTGTTTTGCATTTAGCAGATATTTAATGAAAGTGACTACAGCCAGCTGTAAACTCTGATTTTAGCAGGCTTATAAGATTCTGTATGTGATCCATCAGTCTTACCTGGAAAAGAAATCAGACTTATGTGTAGTACTGTGTAAAAGTCTTAGACCATCTTTAGACTAGCTATACCATTGCTTTAGCGATAGTATAGTGACCATATATAATTATTATTCAGGCACTTTATTAGAATACAACCAGAAAATACATGAAATTTCTACATAGTGTTAAAACCCTGAAATAAGACAGCTTCCATAGGTGTAGCTACAGTGGGAAGTATTTAGTGTGACCTCACCTTACACCTGAGCAGTAACAGCATCTGGCAACTTCATCAGGATGCAAAGTTGACCCTTTTATAATCTGAAGAAGCTTGATCAGGAAGCTTTTTCGAAGGGTGGCAACCAAGAAACCACGTTTTGTAAGGAGAACAGGGTGAAAGATATGCTAAAGCTCACAAAGAAGACTAGTGGAAAAGAGTATAATGGAGTGACATTTTTAAAATGTTGTTCAAGCACCTCGCTCTGTTGTACAGCCCTGATGGTCCCGAGCTGCTGGGGATAAGAGGAAAGCTTCGATTCCTAGGCTTGCTGACTCTCAGTCAAAGCTGAAGTGACTGAGAAAGTGCAGCACACTTACATTTACAGCATTTAGCAGACGCCCTTATCCAGAGCGACTTACAATTGATACAATCTTACAATCCAAGCAATTGTGGGCTAAGAGTCTTGCTCAAGGACCCAACAGTGGCAGCTTGGTTGAGGTGGGATTTGAACCCTGGACCTTTTGGGCCATAGTCCAGTACCTTACCCGCTATGCTACCACAGACACTTGATACATCGACTTCTGTGTCCCAGCACACTAATTAGAATAACGGATTATGTTTGATTATTGTACTTCTTCTTATAAGAGTAACGAATCAGCTCGAGTCATGAGTGAGATGCAGGCAGTGGTGAACGAGGGAGAAAAGTTCAGTGTTTTGCTTGCTAATGCCTTTCAGTGCTCACATTTCATGTCCTCACACTCTCCCTTAAGTACACTATTAGTTATATAGTTCCTAAGTTCCGTTTGCTCATTATCTACATTTGTCTCTGCTCTCTGGCCCTGTTCTTTTAACAACTATATATAAGAAACTGAAGGATCTTGAGCAACTGTCAAAAGCATTTCATCTGTTTTTTTCCCTGCAGACCATGAAAGGAAAAAGCAAGAGCAGTCATGACCTTTTAAAGGACGACCCCAAGCTGAGCTCAGTACCGGTTGTTGACAGGTAATCAGACCTCAGGCACTGTGTTTAGTATTTCTATGAATGTTTTTGTGTTTTTACTTTTCCATACTGTTACTGTTCAATTCCTTTTGGAGATGTTATGGACATATCTACCACTGACACTGAAAACTAAAACCGAACTGCTATCACTTTCACAGCAAAACATCTCAAGAAAATATTGCGGAGGTAGGTTTTCTTTTTTTCCTTTTCTGTATCGTGAAATGTGTCTGTATTACAAGAGATTTAAAATGTGTAACCTTTAGTCCATTTCAATTAAAGGTTGTATTTCTCCTACAATTTCAATGTGAGATTGAGAGAAATGAACTACATAGATGTTGTACTACTGTCTAACTGTCTTTACTAAATACTTTAAATCTTGCAGGTGATGAAAATACCTAATTACTCGATTTTATTGAGAGTATTGTGATTACTCACTTTTTTTTTTGCTTATTCCAACTTTGCAATGAATACATTTCTATTACAATAGCACTACACAGACACACAAGTTGACAATAGAAACTCTAGTGGAATGGATTTATTACTTTTTAAGTCTGTTAGGTCTAAGAGACTGAAGAAGTCACTGAGATGAGTGACGAAACGTTTCTCCAACAAAATCTATGTCCAGATGAACAGATTCAACTTCTGGGATTTTCTTACCTGGATCATTGAGCATGCATCAAGACATCTACACCTAATGATTTCACAACTTGCCTTCCACATGCTGTTTAATTGACTGGTTTTTCTGCCATTCAGGGAGATGTTGATACGGAGGATAATGACGACAGTGATGATGATGATGACTCGAGGAAGGCGGGAATGAGAGAGCGCATCTCTAAAAAGCTGAGCAAGGGAAAGGTGCAAGAAGAAAAGTCAGATGCCAGGGAGGAGATTGGAAAGAAGAGCAGCAGAAGGTAAGACCTTGATGAAAGCTCTACAAAATGCACTGTACACCCAAAACATTACATCCAAAACATGGGTATTATTAATGAATGTTTCCGTCATATTTGAAGGGGCTTTCTACTAGGGTTTGGAACATGACTTTGAGGTTGGCTTGTATTATTGGACATTAAGCCCTGGCTCACTTTTGGCATTCCAGTGCATTTTCAAGGTGTCTGATGCAGTTGAGGTCAGGGTTCTGTGAGCTCAGTAATTGGGGATGTCCACAAACTTTTGTTTGTGTAGTATCATAGCTGAAGTGAACAATACAGAACGAGTTTGGCATGTTTCAGTGCATTAAGCGTGATCTGCAGTGTGATTTAAATGCGGATCATCTGACTTGAGCAGATGTCACTGGCGAAGCAAGAGAATCGAACAGTGGAATCAATTTTAGTTGATGAGCCTTGTAAATGGCACAATACTAATTAATTTGGGAAAACTTGTGTATTTTAAGTGATACATATATATATATATTTTTTTGTTGCTGGTTTTAAATTGACCCACGCAACAAATATGGTGCATTTAGATGTCACTTAAACGCAAAAACAAATACACTTAGTTAAGAATGATGGGCCTGCCTGCTCTGGATGATCTGATCTCTCTGTGATTTGCAACTAGAGGGCGCTACAGGCATATCTGAAGCTGTTGTGAAGGACAGTAGCAGTGTAATACTCGTTCTGCTCAGCACTGCATAGTCACCTGAGATGCCTACCCACAATTTGGACAGTATCTCCGGTTTATTTGCTATCTATGTGCCTTTTTTACACATGGAAAAAAATTGCACGTCAAGTTTTGAAAAAGAACACCCTTAACGCCATCCTTCACACCGAGTTCAAAGCTGAAGGACTGCAACGCTGCGTACAATTTCTGCGTTGTTTGGATGCGTTAAAATCAGGCTGACCAATCAGAGCTCGGTTGTCAGGCAGAACAGCTCATCCTGCTGGTAGCAGAGCACAACAGCTTATAGGACAAGCCACAAACATGCTGATTCTAAAAACGTGGAAATTAAAGAAAAGATCTGGTGGAATAGAGCTGTAAGGCTGGAAAGAGATGGTGATAAACCTCACAGTGACTGGGTTATTGCTCATCTAAGTGCATTCTAATCTGCTCATGCCTACTGAAACACAAACTGGAGCTTCCTGCACTAATCTTTGCTTGTGTCTTTGTTTTTTTTTAAGTTGAAAAAGACACGATGAGACACATTAAGGGAAGGGAAATTAAAGAATGCAAAAGTGGAGAGGGAGTTTTCGACAAAAAAGGCGTCGGACTGGGTGTGAAACCACCTTGATGCAGCATTTCTGATCTACATCTAGGCATTTAATAGACGCCTTTATCCAGAGAGACTTAGAACGGATACAGTCTTAGCAGTTACAGCTGTTACAATCCAAGTAATTAAGGGTCTTGCTCAAGGACACAACCATGGCAGCTCGGCACTTCGGTGGCATTTGAACCCTGGACCTTCTGGTCCGTAGTCTAGTACCTAAATGAGGCTAGGCTAGACTACCACAGTCCCAATTCCCATCTTCTGATTAGGCTTAATGGTGGAATTGATTTGGAGAATTTTAATCCCATCTGTCCAGATGTATGTTAATAAAGTGCTTCAGTTCAGTGACTACTCTCATTAAGACAGGTTTCTTTGATGTTTATTCATGGTTTGAAAAGAGGACCATGTAGAAAGAAGGGGTTATGATTCACAACTTGAATTTGTACAGAACTGCCTTCATTCATCATGGTGCTGGAAACATTTCTTAGAGAATTTGGTCCTTATCGACATGATGGCGAGTTCCGATGTACATTTGTCTTTCTGCCTAAATTCAATTCAATTGAAATGACTTAATTTAATTCCCCTTTCACGTTTTGCTCATAGTTCTGTGTAAGTTACACATCTATTAACACTCTTACAGATGTTAATTGTTGGCTTATTATAAACTAAATATTTATTCCTTCATTAACAAAGCTTTATTGGAATGCGTCTGTGAATTAACGTTGTCACCTGTGCACCCCCTTTTTATTTACCAATATATACATGTTCAGTTGAATATATGATTGGTATTTCAGTTTATTCTGTTTTACTTATTAACTTTAAAACACCTTTCCATTTATAAATATTATTTTGATTCTAAAATAAGTGTGAACTATGATAAATGTGACATTCTCTTTAAGAATTCCTTATAGTTGTTCAGTGGAGCATATACCCAATATAATGCTATGTATGAAATGTAATAAAAAATAAAGATAACACTAAGTGGCGGAAGTGCTAGCTTGGCATCCTGCAGGTGGCAGTATTGCAATAACTACTGAAACAAGGGGTCTCTCAAGTTCACCCAATGTCTCCCGCTAGAACGTTGCCCAGAGCATCACACTGTCAGTTACTCACTTCACCCATCAGTGGTTTTAATGTTATGGCTGATCGGGGTATACTGCACTTATATATATGCTACACACCTCACCATTGTGACTTGTTGTACATCACATACCGCACCTATAGACTCACCAGCCAGGTGGCTCGGTGGGTAGCACCGCTACCTCACAGCAAGAAAGCCCTGGGTTCAATGCCAGGGTGGAGCGTCTTGGGTCCTTTCTGTGTGGGGTCTGCATGTCCTCCCCTTGTTTACTCCCACAGTACAAAGACATGTATTAGGTTAACTGATTACTCTAAATTGGCCTGATTTCAAGTTAAGTCAAGTCAAGTCAGATGTATTTATATAGCGCTTTTTACAATGGAGCATTGTCTCAAAGCAACTTTACAAGTTTAGATTATCTCCTAATAACTACATCCAATCCCAAATTGAGCAAGCCTAGGGCGACAGAGGCAAGGAAAAAACTGCCTAGTTCTAGGCAAGACACCTTGGGAGGAAAAGATCAAGAAAAGTGGACCGCAAGCCTCCCTTGGGCGGCGTAGATGTAAATCTAAGGAGACGAAAACTAAAGTCATGGAGGTCAAAGTTGTCGGAATAGGGAATTTGTTGAAGTAATTCACCAGACATTTACGTGCGCCCGGGTATGATGATAAATCTAAAGACCGGCCGCAACAACCTAGTTCGTCCTGATAGGGAGGTCATGCGAATAAAATGTGCGAGCATGTCTATGCGCACGAGTGGGAGCTCCTCAGAGAAACATCATTGGGTGGGGCCGGGGGAACTGCGGAACCACGCTCGAGAGAAAACAGAAAATGTAATTAGTTATGGATTAAGAGCACAGTGTTTATTAACAAATCACTGATGCCATGTGTAGCATGAGACCCCGGCAGCATTAGCTATAGCAGCATAGCTAGAAAGCTAGAAAGAGGAGAACTGGTAGGAAACACAGCCAAGAGGGATCACATGAGACATTGGCAACCCCACGAGCGGCGATTTGAGTGTATATACATGACTAGTCTTGATGTAACCTTGTGTGCTCATTAACGTAAATATGTAATTAGCCATTCACATGGCGGCAACTGGGATTGAACGTGGTGTGGTTGTTGGTGTTCCATGGACTGGTCTGAGTATTTCAGAAACTGCTGATTTACTGGTGTTTTCTCACACTGCCGTCTCTAGAGTTTGCAGAAACTGAACCTAAAAAGAGAAAATATTCAGTGAGCATCAGTTCTCTGGGTGAAAAGTTCTTGTTGATGCCAGAAGTCAGAAGTGTTAACCTTCTTTTAAGCTTATTTTTAGCCTGCCTTTAGACCCGTTATGGACGTAGCCGACTGAATTTCAGGCTCAGCTGATGTTTGACGTGAGAGGGGAAGCGATGGCCAAGTAGTTCAAGCTTCGATTGCGCAGTCAGATATTGGGATGGATTTCTGAGACATCACAAGCCGAAACTATGTACTGTATGACCCTTCAATATAGCAGTAATTAAATTTCTTGTAGAAAATAGGCCTTGGTTATAGACAGTTCCATACTGATATTGCAGCTTTGATTTGCCAGCTGACAAAATCTGGCTTGGAGTCACAGTTGAAAATAGACACCATGACACACGCATGTGCAGTCAAATTGCCTCCAGTTATCTCTGCAAAATGGACAAAGCGTCCACATCTTCCCACTGCAGGTCCGTGTATGCCTCTTCTTTTTATTGTTGGGGTTTCGATGTCAAATCAGCAAAGCCTTGTGCTTTCTGAACCGGTTTGATATACAGGGCTCAATATTGTTCTACTGGCTCGAGTACGTAGACCAAACTCCGCCTAGGGGCTGCATTACACCTACAGTTTGAGCATCCACGTCACGGCATGTCAGTCGGACAGACGACTATTGTAGAGCGTATAAATCGCAGGCTTTGTCTGTACACGGCGAAGGATTCAAACGTGCGGTGTGAGCTGTCAACGAAGAACAAGATTTCCAAAATCACACGCTGCATACCTGGCTTAAGACGACAGTGAACGCGTAACTAAAAAAGTCCTCTCTTAGAGCAGGAAACGTTCTAGGCAGTAACCTGAACGGAGGAGTGCATGCACACGCGCTCGCATTCAAGGAAGGCAAAGATGCAACGGAGCTTGAAATCTATTGGCTAATCAGAAATATCGGGTGATTTATACCTGCTGGAACAAAGTAGGACAACAGCCTATGCATATTTCTGAACTGGAAGTGTTCTGAGAGCTGAGAGAGACTCCAGACCTCCATTACTGAAGTGGTGCCCTCTTAATATATACGCTTAATGACTAACACCTGATATTGGCTCTTACTGTTGAAGAGTTCAGCCCTATGTGCGTCATGTGCTGTCGTTCTGCTGCTCTCAGTAAGAACTAACTTAAATTAGTGAAGAATGATGAAATGTTTATGTAATGTAGTCTGACAGCTGTTTTTTGGACTCCATGTTTGGCTTGTTTTATGACTTGTTTGAGATATGAGTGCTCTCTTGTTTTTCCCTCAGTTTACACTGTCGATATTAAAGCACATTTAAACTCTAAAGCCTGCACTTAACCCCCAGGGCTGCACTATCGAAGAATACTAAAGCCGTTCCCTTGAAGATGCAGCACTTTAAGCAGCTGAGATTTGTTAGGGCATGTATACAGTTAGAGGTTGAACGCTTCTTGTCAGTGTACTTCTTTTAGGGAATGGGGGAATGGCTGTACTCGGTGCAGTTCACATCATCTCATTGGGAAGCTTTAATGACACTTACAACAGAAACAGAATTGCAGCCTTGTAATACACACAATACAACTTGTGTGAGTCCAGGCTGAGCCAGGTCCAACAACTTGGCATGCAATTCGAGTTCGCCACAGAGAGGGGCACACAGGTTTCCGTCTGCCAATCTGGCAACCCCAACAATACCGCTTGGAGACTTAAGTATGCCTTAAGTATGCAATTTTGTCTTTCTCACAGAGAATAAAAGTGAATAGACTTTAGTGATCTTTCCTTAAATATTCTGTTTGGGCATCTCTGTGTGTTTTGACACCCCATCTATTCTTGACCACCTTGGATTCCCAAGTGTGCACGATGTGGAAAGAAAGCTGACGTATGTTTTCTGGACCACATATGTTGGACAAAGCCCAAAATGGGCACAGATCATGCATGACTGATTTTAGAGATCAGTGGGACAGTGTTTTTATATATATATATATTAGATGGGTAAAAAATATGATGATAAATGTTTGTGGTTAACCTTAAACTCAAGTAGATTTATTCCAAGAAGACCTGTATTCCAAAATAGCTTTCTTAAACCACGTATGTTACAATCATTGGCACCACTCCCTTCACCAGCATAACAGCACAGAGTCTTCTCCTGTAGTGCTTCAGGGTTGTTTCTTGTGGATTTTCCTCTTCAGCTCACCACACAGGGTTTAAGGGTTTTGGATCATTGTTCTGATGGAAGATCAAGTCAGAATGTATTCTGTTTATTTTATACTGCTTATCTATTCCTCAAGTTTAGATGAAATGTTGTTATTTTTATGAAATGTTGTTAAATTTCAACCCATGCTCCTTGTAGATCTTCTTAGAAGTGCCGCCTGCTTGAATGACCTTTTTTTATTTTATGTTAAAATCTGTCCCACATGAGAGTAGTAGGGTCCAAGTCAGTTTTACCCATTTTAACCTTTTTTATGTTTATGTAACATATTGAATCGATTCTTTCTTGTGCAGTAGTGGAACCTTGATGTGGCAATTTCAGTTTCTTTGCTTCATTTCACAAAACAATACAGGTCCAGAGTTCTATCCAGAGTTGTATTCATTTGTCCCCAAAATCTTGTTTTGATGATGGGAGCTTTGTTCCACTGCGCAGTCTTCTCCAGCACATCCCAAAGATTCTCAATGGGGTTCAGGTCTGGACTCTGTGGTGGCCAATCCATGTGTGAAAATGATGTTTCATGCTCCCCGAACCACTCTTTCACAATTTGACCCTTCTGAAACAGATGAACATATTTTCCACAACCACAGGATGTGTCTTTCAACATAGTTGTTTAATAAATGAGAAGCTGCTCACTGCATCAGTTAGGGTTAAATACAGTGGGGCAAAAAAGTATTTAGTCAGTCACTGATTGTGCAAGTTCTCCTACTTAGAAAGATGAGAGAGGTCTGTGATTTTCATCATAGGGTCACTTCAACTATGAGAAAAAAATCCAGGAAATCACATTGTAGGATATTTAAATAATTTAATTGTAAATTATGGTGGAAAATAAGTATTTGGTCAGTAACAAAAGTTCAACTCAATACTTTGTAACATGATCATTATTTACAGAGGTCAAACGTTTCCTGCAAGTCTTCACCAGGTTGGCACACACTGGAGCTGGTATTTTGGCCCATTCCTCCATGTAGATCTCCTCTAGAGCAGTGATGTTTTGGGGCAACATGGACTTTCAACTGCCTCCACAAATTTTCTGTGGGGTTGAGGTCTGGAGACTGGCCAGGCCACTCCAGGACCTTGAAATGCTACGGAGCCAGTCCTTTATTGCCCGAGCTGTGTGTTTTGGATCATTGTCATGCTGGAAAACCCAGCCATGTTCCATCTTCAATGCTCTCACTGATGGAAGGAGATTTTAAAATCTCACGATACATGGTTCCGTTCATTCCTCCCTTAACACGGATCAGTCGTCCTGTCCCCTTTGAAGAAAAACAGCCCCAAAGCATGATGTTTCCACCCCCATGCTTCACAGTAGGTATGGTGTTCTTGGGATGCAACTCCGCATTCTTCTTCCTCCAGTTGATTTTTTTAGCAAAAAGTTCTATTTTTGTTTCATCTGACCACATGATATTCTCCCAATCCTCTTCTGTATCATCCATATGCTCTCTGCCAAACTTCAGATGGGCCTGGACATGTACTGGCTTAAGCAGGGGGGCACGCCTGGCACTGCAGGATCTGAGTCCCTCTCCGCGTAGTGTGTTACTGATGGTAGCCTTTGTTACTTTGGTCCCAGCTCTCTGCAGGTCATTCATCAGGTCCCTCCGTGTAGTTCTGGGATTTTTTGCTCACCGTTCTCATGATCATTTGACCCCACAGGATGAGATCTTGCGTGGGAGATGGCGGAAGATTATCAATGGTCTTGTATGTCTTCCATTTTCTTTCAATTGCTCCCACAGTTGATTTATTCACACCAACCTGCTTGCCTATTGTAGATTCACTCTTCCCAGCCTGGTGCAGGTCTACAATTTTCTTCCTGGTGTCCTTCGACAGCTCTTTGGTCTTGGCCATGGTTGAGTTTGGAGTCTGACTGTTTGAGGCTGTGGACAGGTGCCTTTTATACAGATAACGAGGTAAAACAGGTTCCATTAATACAGGTAACGAGTGGAGGACAGAAGAGCTTCTTAAAGAAGTTGTTACAGGTCTGTGAGAGCCAGAAATCTTGCTTGTTTGTGGGTGACCAAATACTTATTTTCCCTCATGAGTTACAATGAAATTCTTTAAAAATCCTACAATGTTTCCTGGAGTTATTTCTCATTTTGTCTCTCACAGTTGAAGTGTTCCTATGATGAAAATTACAGACCTCTCTGATCATTCTAAGTAGGAGAACTTGCACAATCAGTGGCCGACTGTACATGTACAGTTTCTATTCATTTATGCGAATTCGAGAGGTAGTTTGTGATTGACGATTGTTTCTGTGATGCGAAGCGCATGAAGTCCAGTCTGTGATGAATAACAGACAGGGGCTGTACATCATCCGGCGTTGCAAGTTCTGATTGTTCAAAGTAGCGCATCATGTTCTACTTTCTTTTTTGTTTTCGGTGTTTTACCTATTATGCAACTCCGGTAATGTTTGGCCAGCATCCTGTTTCACAGAATGTAATGGGGACGTTAAACAGCACATACCTGTTCAAAATTCAGAAATACCACTGCACTAAATAATTTGCTACTTAAGGAAAGACAGTTTTTGTACAGCAAGACAATTATGTAACATTAGTAGTTTCTGTACTGTAGTTTAAATCAATTTGATGTCAGCTTGAAGTATCAATTCTTTCTAAACCTAAGAAATTTCTTAGTGATTTCATACTTCTGAATACCAGTGCATGTACGTGTACATTAATGCAATAATACATGGCCCTGTGTGTAATCATTCAGGTTGAAACAATTCATTGGACCTGAATGAGTCATCTAATATATTACATCAGCTCTTACGGCATTGATCAGTGACTGACTGACATGTTTGTTTTGGACGTTCTGTAGCAACTGATGCTCTTAAGTAACAGCGCCTACTGAGATGCACAGTATTAGTACTTTTTGGGTCTGTTTACCAGGTTAAAGCTCAGTTGTAGCCATGGCACTGTTTATTTTGTGTACTGACTTTTTGCCCTTACATGCTATAAAAGATGCACATTTGTGACTCAGTGACAGCTGTACAATAGAAAGATTTTAATTTAAAGGTCATTTTGTTCACGTCAGCTTTATGGAATGCTTATATTTAACACTGTTGAACTCCTTTTGTGACTTTTGCTTTGTTCCATTCTGAGTCATTAAAGTATGAACCATTGCACGTTGATGCTTTGAGCAAATATACATTTAAAACATTTAGCAGACGCCCTTGTCCGCAGCGACTTGCTTCAGGGCACAACGTTCACGTTTTGATAGAGCCAGAATCTCAAGTCACAGCGTTCTGATTAGTAGATTAGATCCTTAACCTGCATTTAACTCGATTTTTAGTCTCGATTTTTAAAGGTTCTGGAAGTAAGATCTCAGTTTGTGTTTTCAGGGGACCACATGCCTTCGCTCTTACTGGCAGCAGCAGGTAGTAAATCAAATGATGACAGTGTTAAGGCCTGTTCATGTATATTAATGCCACCCTTAACATTGAAGCTTTGTAAAATTTTTAATCAGAGCCTGTTCTAAGTAAAGTTAGTAAGACAAATCTTTAGTATGTAGAACTAACTGTTAGGAGTGTGTGATATGTGTAATCTACGATAATATTTGTAATTGTTGTTTTAATGATGTGAGACCTGACATTATCGAGTATGTCACTCGCCTTGCAGAAAAAAACAGCCAGAAACATGCTGTAACTATTAGGGGTCATGCTTTGGCCGCTAGTGGCCTCTGCTGACCCCTTAAGGCGGGTGTGAGAACCTTCGCAGTGCGAGTGCGCGTGCGTCAGCCCTTCCCGGGCTTTCTTCATGTAAGTGGCGACACCTGTGGGTGAGCCTATTTAAACACGCTTGTTGGCTCCCCCATTGTCGTACCATTGTTTGCCTTTGCAGCACAACGCTACGTGCTACGTGCTTTTTTAAGATGATGATGTGAAAAAGACGCGGCGAAATCTCCGTGACACATTAATTGAAGGGAAATTAAAGAAAGCAAAAGCAGTCAGGGAGTGTTCAGTGTGTTTAGACAAAAAAATGTAGCGCACTTGTTGCGAAGGTCCCACTACGTTAAAAATCGCACCTGTTTTTTGAATATGTACAAATCGGACTCGGTGTGAAAAGGCCTTAATGCTCTGAAATCAGATTACTCTCAAGCCAGAAGTATATCCCGTTTACCAGCGCACACATGCTGTCTCGGCTTATTGCTCGTTGTCTGTGCAGTTAATTTTCCAGCCATAATAAACTCTTTCTTACTTACAGACTGAAATACTGGTCCGTCTTTTCGTAGCCTGCTGTTTTGATTGACAGCAGGCAAAATGCAGACAGACTACAGAATATTAAACATAAGCATAATGTTTGGCTACAAGACCTGTAACCCAACTCAGTGATTTGTCTTGGCCTGGAATCAAAGGCTTGGCTGGTAGGCACTGTATTGGTGCCGGACAAAGGGGGCATTGTTGCAGCACAGAGCCACTTCCCAGTGAGGCTTTCAGGAGCTTTTTAGGTGTGGTGAGTGCTCTTTGGTGGCCCGTCTGCTGGAGAGGAAGTATAGGCTGCTGGGAGGATGTAGCAGACTTCGGAGTCGGTGGACTGTGTAGCCTAGAATCGGTGAGATGGATTTACAGCCCCCAGGTCGTCTCTGTTCTGCTGAATTAATCCTTGTAGCTCCCGGTGATTTAGAAGTGCTGATGGTCAATACTCTTAAGGAAGGGACCTTCAGTGCACACTGCTGTTAAGCCTTATCAAAACATGGTTTTCTTTACCAGCATAGAAAGGCTGACGGGTCAAGACGGAAATGAGGGTTTTCAGTTATATCTATGCTGTGGTAATGTACGGTATTGTGCAAAAGTCTTAGGCCACCATTAGATTTATTGTTTTAGGAGAGTTATAATGACGATATATAGCATATTGTTCACGATTGGACCCTAAAATTTAAATTTAAATTCTCCAAAACACACTTTTCCACTGGTCTTTATTTCAATCTTTGTGAGGTTTAGCATATCTTTTTATTTCTTTTAACTGTTTACCTTCTGAAAATGTGTTTTTTTTTGGCTGCTAACCTTTCAAATAGACCATTCCTGATCAAGATTCTTCGGACTGTAGAAGGGTCAACTTGGTATCCTGATGTAGCTGCCAGGTCCCACTAAATACTTATCACTGGAGCCTATAAAAATGTTTTTTCCAGATTTTTAATGCAGCACACACACTTTCCTATATTTTCTGATTGTCTGTATTCTAGTAAAGTGACTGTGAAATAATTATATATTATCGTTATACCATTGCTTAAGCAATGCTATTGGTGGTCTAATACTTTTGTACGGCACTATAGCCCTACAGTGTTGTATAACCAAGTGCTCCAGTTGTATTGAGGTAGTAATTACTTATGCAGAGGGAATCTAGAAATGGCACTTATCTGAATTTTTAGTTTTGAATTTTAATTATGAATTCGTTTTTAAACTGTAGTAATCTTCTTTGGATTGGTTAACATATCATTCCCAATTTCCTAAAGAAAAATGTGGAAATAAATACACACCCAAAGCTGTTTGAAATATGATTTTGGATTTATGTCTGATGAATGGTGGTAATCTCAGTAATTAAACTTGAACAATGTCTGGCAAAAACTCAAGTACCCAGTGCTAATAACTCATACAGTTAATTATTTGTGACATGGTGGAGAGGGCTGAAACAGCCTGTGGTTAAAATCTGTATTAAATCGTTCCATCGATATAAGCTGTTACCCTGTTAGCCTTTTAATTGAATAGTGCATTCTTTAAAAAACCATATAAAAATAGTTTTTAATCAAACCATGTATAACAAATAATGCACATTTTACAACCAAGGCAACAGGAATTTCAAACCTTTAAAAGCATTTATTGTAAGTGAAGCTAAACTTTTGTGTGCACATAAAATTCACATCACTATAAAATTGAGACACACCAATGCAATAATGTTAATTCAGTCTGACTGTAATGAACTACAATCCAACATTTGTTTGTTGGTTAGTTTTACCCATTCCAGGAGGCAGGCATGATGCAGGCACCCAAGCCAACGTTATAATCTAAAGCAGTTTCTTTTCCCCAGTCATAAAAGTTGCAAATCCCACATGTAAAGCATAAGAAATTATGAACGCTATATAGCCTGCTGGCAAAAGCAGTAAACGCTGTGTCCCCAAGCCATATGGAAGTATTTTGCTTCCTCAGTCATGTCCTGTGGGTTTTAACAAAAGTGGCTACTGCAAACACTGCTTCAGGACTCCTTCTGACATGTTTTATCATTAATTCTCTCCCAAAAAGTGACCTCAATGAAGTAATGCTGACAATTACCGTATTTTTCGGACCATAAGGCGCACTTAAAATCCTTTAGTTTTCTCAAAAATCGACAGTGCGCCTTAAAATGCGGTGCGTCAAATATATGAATTCATTCTGGTTGAGCCTTCTGACCTAGAACCGATTTGTAGATGGTACACAGCGCTCATAAATCTGTCAAAATGTTTTAGCACGGTCTTGGTAAGTTACAAAGCTTACGGCCACCGTAGTGCGCAGCATTGCGGAGTAATACGGTATGTGCTTCAGCATTAGGGTACGTGCATCCATTCATTTATTATGCGGATTTCAAACTCAGCGCTATCGGTCACGCAGTACAACATGGACATAGAGCAGCTGCGAGAGAATTCAACATTAACGAATCAATGGTACAGAAGTGGAGGAAGCAAGAAGACGCCCTGCGCCAGGTAAAGACAAAACTGAGCTTCTGAGGGAAATTAAGAGTTTTGTTTCATTTCATGCGTCTTATAACCCGGTGCGCTTTATGTATGAAAATAGATCCGTTAGAAGTCGATCGTTGATATTGCGTCTTATAACCCGGAAAATACGGTAGGTTTGTCAGGTGTTTACTTCTTTAGGGTAATGCACACAATTACGTTACATGTGATAAAAATGTGCCTGTAGTATATCCTTAATGAAGATGTCATTTACTGACAGTGTTGCAGAATTCAAAGCTGGGTATCGTCATTTATTGGGTCACCTGTTCCGATGACGTGGTCATTTAAAGTCAGAGACCCAGCGTGGGAAGTTTAATTTAAATCGGATTAACCAACAAAGATTTAAACCAGTGTTATGCTTTGAAGCACATTCATCTTCGGTAAATGAGGGAGTCCAGCTGATTTAGGGTTGGGGGGGGTTCTCTGTTAGTATGGCGTGGTAAGTAGTACTGCATATGTCAGAGCATGCAATATTATGAAAGTAATAATTCGAGCTGTCAGATGAGATAACATGATTTGTATTGATGTCTACAGTATATGACCCTAAAGAAGTCTTTTTCCCCATTAAAATAGCCAGAATGCATTTAGTATTATTAATTATTCATTAACTCGGGTCTTATTTGATTTGCTGCATCATCGCATTTCACTGTCATTTCTCTGACGGAAGGCTGCCTTTAAGTGATGCGATGACCATTTTACGATGCTTCACTTTGCATTTTTTTGACCATACTATAATTATACATTCAGCAGAAACTAGAGATGGGACTGAATATTCTGCGACTGAAAGAAAATAAGTGAAAAGACAGAATAATTTATACCGAACAATGACGTTCTGTTGACGCGATCAAATAGCAACCAGCGTGCAGCAAGCACCGGCTGTGTTGAAGCAGGGTTCTACATAATAACTTAATATACTGTGCCTTGCAAAAGTATTCGGCCCCCTTGAAATTTTCAACCTTTTGCCACATTTCAGGCTTTAAACATAAAGATATGAAATTGTCATTTTTTTGTGAAGAATCAACACCAAGTGGGACACAATCGTGAAGTGGAACGAAATTTATTGGATATTTGAAACTTTTTTTAGAAATAAAAAACTGAAAAGTGGGGCGTGCAAAATTATTCGGCCCCCTTGCGTTTATACTTTGTAGCGCCACCTTTTTGCTGCGATTACAGCTGCAAGTTGCTTGGGGTATGTCTCTATCAGTTTTGCACATCGAGAGAATGACATTTTTGCCCATTCTTCCTTGCAAACCAGCTGGAGCTCAGTGAGGTTGGATGGAGAGCGTTTGTGAACAGCAGTTTTCAGCTCTTTCCACAGATTCTCGATTGGATTCAGGTCTGGACTTTGACTCGGCCATTCTAACACCTGGATACGTTTATTTGTGAACCACTCCATTGTAGATTTTGCTTTATGTTTTGGATCATTGTCTTGTTGGAAGATAAATCTCCGTCCCAGTCTCAGGTCTTTTGCAGACTCCAACAGGTTTTCTTCCAGAATGGTCCTGTATTTGGCTCCATCCCTGTCCCTGCTGAAGAAAAGCAGGCCCAAACCATGATGCTGCCACCACCATGTTTGACAGTGGGGATGGTCCGTTCAGGGTGATGAGCTGTGTTTCTTTACGCCAAACATAACGTTTTGCATTGTGGCCAAAAAGTTCATCTGACCAGAGCACCTTCTTCCGCATGTTTGGTGTGTCTCCCAGGTGGCTTGTTGCAAACTTTTTATGGATATCTTTGAGAAATGGCTTTCTTCTTGCCACTCTTCCGTAAAGGCCAGATTTGTGCAGTGTACGACTGATTGTTGTCCTATGTACAGTCTCCCACCTCAGCTGTAGATCTCTGCAGTTCATCCAGAGTGATCATGGGCCTCTTGGCTGCATCTCTGATCAGTCTTCTCCTTTGTTGAGCTGAAGGTTCATAGGGACGGCCGGGTCTTGGTAGATTTGCAGTGGTCTGATACTCCTTCCATTGCAATATGATCGCTTGCACAGTGCTCCTTGAGATGTTTAAAGCTTGGGAAATCTTTTTGTATCCAAATCTGGCTTTACTCCACAACTTCTCCACAACAGTATCTCGGACCTGCCTGGTGTGTTCCTTGGTCTTCATGATGCTCTCTGCGCTTTAAACAGAACTCTGAGACTATCACAGAGCATGTGCATTTATACGGAGACTTGATTACACACAGGTGGATTCTATTTATCATCATCAGTCATTTAGGTCAACACTGGATCATTCAGAGATCTTCACTGAACTTCTGGAGTGAGTTTGCTGCACTGAAAGTAAAAGGGGCCGAATAATTTTGCACGCCCCACTTTTCAGTTTTTTTATTTCTAAAAAAAAGTTTAAAATATTCAATAAATTTTGTTCCACTTCATGATTGTGTCCCACTTGTTGTTGATTCTTCACAAAAAAATTACAATTTCATATGTTTATGTTTAAAGCCTGAAATGTTGCAAAAGGTTGAAAAGTTCAAAGGGGTCGAATACTTTTGCAAGGCACTGTAAATGTTAATTTGTGACTTTTTAAAGAAATGTGTGTGTCATGTCGCCATCGCTGCTACCGAGTGGTCATCGGGTCTGTCTCAATATATAGCGAGTGCCCTTGCTGCCTACTTTCTTTGTATGGCACTTTCTGTAAGAGCTAAGACAGTGTAACTAGCAAAGTTTAACAGGTCTGGATTCTGGTCTTTGTTGTTTTGCCGGTTTAATCTTTGGGTAAGGTTTCTTTTTGGAGGAGCATCATTACACGCAAATTTGCGATAAGAGGAACAGATCAAATGTTGACAGAAGCTAATACAATACTGTGAGGGAGCTCTTCTGTATGTGTATGTGGTTTGGACACAGTTGATTAAAACTAGCAAGAATATTAATGTATAATTTATAAAAAGTACATTTATATAATTACATAGATATTTAACACCTGAGACAGAGTACAACAAACATTTTATTTGAAGTCTTCCACATATTCATCCAGCTTTGTGGAAACTATCCACAAAGTTGGATAATTTCCTGTCCCATTTTTATTCATACCGAAGTATTCGGTATTCGGACTTCGGCCAAATATTTCATTTTGTTTGATTTCGACCAAAAAGTTTCATTTCGGTGCATCCCTAGCAGAAACTGTATTCTGAATTGTGTTTTTTTTTATTTTTTATTTTTTTGTTTGTTTGTTTTTAAATTCCCCCTGGGCAAGTGATGCACTACGATATTCACTCACAGATACTGACTATCCAGGCAGCAGCACTCTCAGTCCGCAAGTGGACTAACTGTTTTGTCTTTGTTTTCCCAATTTCAGTACCTTATTCAATAAATTACCTCAGATATTCAACACTTTATTATAAAATAAGCGATTTTGCCCAATTGTAAGTTAATGTACATGCTTTAAGCATGTTCAAGGTAGGCTTTTCTTTGATATATACAGTGGGGCAAAAAAGTATTTAGTCAGCCACTGATTGTGCAAGTTCTCCTACTTAGAAAGATGAGAGAGGTCTGTAATTTTCATCATAGGTACACTTCAGCTATGAGAGACAAAATGAGGAAAAAAAATCACATTGTAGGATTTTTTAAGAATTTAATTCTAAATTATGGTGGAAAATAGTATTTGGTCAATAAATTTTTGGTTCAACTCAATACTCTGTAAACATAACCTTTGTTGGCAATGACAGAGGTCAAACATTTCCTGTAAGTCTTCACCAGGTTGGCACACACTGTAGCTGGTATTTTTGGCCCATTCCTCCATGCAGATCTCCTCTAGAGCAGTGATGTTTTGGGGCAACATAGACTTTCAACTCCCTCCACAACTTTCTATGGGGTTGAGGTCTGGAGACTGGCTAGGCCACTCCAGGACATTGAAATGCTTTTTACGGAGCCACTCCTTCGTTGCCCGAGCGGTGTGTTTGGGATCATTGTCATGCTGGAAGATCCAGCCATGTTCCATCTTCAATGCTCTCACTGATGGAAGGAGGTTTTGGCTTAAAATCTCACGATACATGGCCCCGTTCATTCTTCCCTGAACACGGATCAGTCGTCCTGTCCCCTTTGCAGAAAAACAGCCCCAAAGCATGATGTTTCCACCCCCATGCTTCACAGTAGGTATGGTGCAACTCAGCTTTCTTCTTCCTCCAAACACGGGGAGTTGAGTTTTTACCAAAAAGTTCTATTTTGGTTTCAACTGACCACATGATATTCTCTCATCCATATGCTCTCTGGCAAACTTCAGATGGGCCTGGACATGTACTGGCTTAAGCAGGGGGGCACGCCTGGCACTGCAGGATCCGAGTTCCTCTTGTCGTAGTGTGTTTTTGATGGTAGCTTTGTTACTTTGGTCCCAGCTCTCTGCAGGTCATTCAGCAGGTCCCTCCGTGTAGTTCTGGGATTTTTGCTCAGCGTCCTCATGGTCATTTTGACACCACGGGATGAGATCTTGCGTGGAGCCCCAGATTGAGGGAAATTATCAATGGTCTTGTATGTTTATATGGTATATGTTAAACTCCTCAGTTTACGATATATTCAGCTTACGATGGATTTGTCGGAAGGTATCCCCTTGTATGTCAGGGAGACCTGTATTTGTACATTAAGCTTATAAATTCAAGTGTCAGTTGTCACCTGCTATAATCCAGCACTCCTCTGACCTTCAGGTGAAATGTTGTTCTTGATAACAACACAGTTTTGCTTATAACCTATATACCTTTTGGTTATAATCCATCCCAATTGGACACACTAGGGAAATTGCACCAAGTTGTAGCTCGTTGCAGGTTTAGACATTTGATTCGGCTACACTACATGTCCAAGAGTGTGTAAATGCCCAAAACTGACACAGACAAACATGGGTGTACTTTTGAGTTTGGAGTATGCAGTGGAAACCTGTAAAAGGCTATTACAGTTCTCTGAGGTGTCCAGTACAGTCCAGGTTGTGGACATGTGTTCCATAGTCTGTACTCCAGGCATATTAGAAGACCAATGTTTGCACTGAGTATTATGTTTGGTGAATAACTTCCAAGAGTAAGCAAGTAAATCATATAAGACTGTAATGTACAAACGCTGATCTCACATCGATGATTGTTAAAAATTGCTGAGCCTTTTTAAATGAAAGGACTGTTTGTTTAAAGAGCACAATGACGGCTGAAGTTCAAGTGGATTCATCACATGATCACATTTTTCGCTAACATCATAATAAGCTGTGGGCATTAAATGATGCGTTTAGCTAGAGACAAAACATGAAATGGCTTCATTTTAA
This sequence comes from Ancistrus triradiatus, assembly GCA_025084515.1. Lineage (NCBI taxonomy): Eukaryota > Metazoa > Chordata > Actinopteri > Siluriformes > Loricariidae > Ancistrus > Ancistrus triradiatus. The sequence continues at coordinate 478,120 of JAJAGP010000003.1, read as the reverse complement.
TTAGTATAAACTATCATTCTCCGTTATGTACTGGAAAGAATATGGTGCTTAAGAAATTTATTTGGCTCTAAAACGTTTTGGTGTGATAGCTAATGGCTTCTGAAGGCCATTTTTTAGTCTGAAGCTGTGGATAATCACTTGCTCTATGAAAGGTATGCTCACTTCGTAAGAGGCAATATTATGCGATGCTAAATTTCCAAACAAAACTTTATTTGCAGTCCTTCATTCAAGAGAAGTCTGGATTTAGTTTGCCGTCGAAGCACAGTTACTGTGCTTAATTATGAATCGATGGATGTGGAAAATATGCCACCTGGTTAAAGCAGCGATATGAACTGTCTGAGAGCATGGACTGTCTCATGATTAGCTTACTTTTTTTAAAGGTGGAATGATGGCAAACAGCCTTACAGTGGTGCGTCAGAAATGGATGAGGAAGCCCAAACATTTACTACACTGACAAAGACGTCCCTGATACTATCATTTATGTGCTCTAATACCATATAATAACTCTCATCTTTGTATTTTTTGGCTTTTTCTGTAAAGATGAATTAAAATGGTTATAAAACCACTGAAGTAATTTAGTTTTTGATTAAACCACATGTCCATGACTGGCACCTCCGGTCCTTTGTGTAACATATGCATATGTTAATAAATAAACATATGTTAATAAATAAACAAAAAAATTAGATACACTCCATAACACAATCTCTCCAGACCCTCCTGGGTCCTAGATCCTCATTATAAACTCTTCTCTGCAGCTTAACCACCAGGGCTTAGGTCAAGGGACTGAGACTGCCATATCAAAACCTTGATTCTATGGTAATCAAATCATTTTTTTAGATTTTGAATCGATTTTTCGGTCCAAGTCCTGCTGAACAATCCATTATCGACCCAATTGTAGTTCATCAGCGAGACCAGAGATATATTTAAGATGTCCTGGTACTTCTTAGAGTTGGTGATGTCATAAATCGTAACAAGGTTTCCAGGAAAAACAGCCCACATCACCGATCCTAGCTCATACCCAACAGCTGGGATTTGATCCTTCTTCGTTATGCCAAATTCACCTTAAATGTTGCCAATCAAGGGAAACCGCTCTGTTTCGATGAAAAATTCCTTTTCAGTAGCGTCTCTGTACTTTTGTGGTAACATGACATGACATTACCTGTGTCATTCAGCTACACATGCCATTTCCTGTTTGGTGCTGGAGAGAGAGAGCTCACCTGTTGGTTGTCGACAATGTTAACGTCATTATTTGCATGAGCCAAGAATTATGATGATATTAAACAGGGTTGAGAAGACCGCATTCCTCTAGGAACATATTTATTTGTGGTTCTCTGTGTTTATTTTTGTTTCTTTAGTCATCACGTCTTTGACCCATCGAGGTCATTGCCATAATTAAATGATTGCAGACGTTTTTGTACAGAATAGCGCTGAACAGTTCCACCTTTTCGGCAGCACTGGTTCTGCAAGCTGCCTAGACAGGCATAAACACTGAAAGTAAACAACAGTACTACAATTACAAGATGTTAAACACTATATACGCGCAATCACCTCTACATAGAACGCTTTTGTTCTAAAGAAAATGATTGATGACATCATTTACAATGGATTATGAGATTTGTTCTTTTTCCTCCTTATACAATACACAAGCTGCACAGTTACCCTTACCTTTTATACTATGTGTGTGTGTGTTTGTGCGTGTGTGTGTTTATGTTTATATATACACTCCTGATCAAAATCTTAAGACCAGTCAAAGAATTGCAATAATTCGCATTTTGCACTATTGGATCTTAAGAAGGTTCTAAGTAGAGCTTCACAATGCTAAGAAAAGAAATCGGCGCAAAAGACAAAAAGTTTTGAGCAGGGAATTTTTTGAAAACTGCATTTATACTCAAACATGATTTTTTCAGATGATCAAAAGTTTAAGACCATAGCATTTAAAAGGCAAAAGCTGCGCAAAAATTTAGATTCCATGTCATTTCCTGTCAAGTACTTACACGGTCAAGACTTCCTGATGGCAAAAGCAAAAAAGCTCACTAACTTTGAACGTGGTAGGATTGTTGAGCTGCATAAGCAAGGCCTCTCACAACGTGCCATCATTGCTGAGGTTGTATGCAGTAAGACAGTCATTTTGCATTTTTTAAATGACCCTGAGGGTTATGGAACAAAAAAGTCAAGTGGTAGACCCAAAAAAATTTCACCAGCGCTGAGCCGCAGAATCCGATTGGCTGTCCGTCAAGACACGGGACGATCCTCTACCCAAATTAAGGCCATTACTGGTGCTGACTGCAGCCCAATAACCATCAGACGGCACCTACGAGGGAAGGGCTTCAGAAATAAAAAACGTCTTCAAAAGCCACGTCTTCTTCAACGCCACAAAATTGCCCGTTTGGACTTTGCAAGGGTGCACCAAACATGGGACATTGAAAGGTGGAAGAAAGTTGTCTTCTCTGATGAGAAAAAATTTAACCTTGATGGGCCTGATGGCTTCCAACGTCACTGGCATGACAAGGAGATCCCACCTGAGATGTTTTCTACACAGCACAGTGGGGGGGCTCCATCATGATTTGGGGTGCGTTTTCCTTCAATGGAACAATGGAGCTTCAGGTTGTGCAGGGGCGTCAAACAGCAGCTGGCTATGTGAAGATGTTGCAGCGGGCATCCCTCTGACTGAGGGCCCTCGTCTGTGTGGTAATGACTGGGTTTTTCAACAGGACAATGTTGCAGTTCACAATGCCCACCTGACAAAGGACTTCTTCCAGGAGAGTAACATCACTCTTTTGGACCATCATGCGTGTTCCCCTGATCTAAATCCGATTGAGAACATTTGGGGATGGATGGCAAGGGAAGTTTACAAAAATGGACATCAGTTCCAGACAGTGGATGCCCTTTGTGAAGCCATCTTCAACACTTGGAGCAACGTCCCCACTAGCCTCCTGAAAACACTGGCATCGAGCATGCCTAAACGATTGTTTGAAGTGATCAACAAGAATGGTGGAGCTACTCATTACTGAGTCCTTTTTTTGACACTTTGATTTCTGTTTTGAGGGGGTTTTCAGGGTTTTTTGAGCTATGGTCTTAAACTTTTGATCAGCTGAAAAAATTATGTTTTGAGTGTAAATGCAGTTTTTCAAAAAATTCCCTGCTCAAAACTTTTTGTCTCTTGCGACAATTTTCTTCTTTTAGCATTGTGAAGCTCTACTTAGAACCTTCTTAAGATCCAATGGTGCAAAATGCGAATTATTGCAATTTTTTGACTGGTCTTAAGATTTTTTTGATCAGGAGTGTGTATATGTATGTATATTTATATGTATGTATATTTATTTATATATATATATATATATATATATATATATATATATATATTATATATATATATATATATATATATATATAGTGTGTGTGTATGTATATATATAAAAACGTATATTTTTCTCTGTGTAGAGGAAATAAATATTTGATCCCCCACTGATTTTAAAAGTTTTAATACAAAAAAATAAATTAAACGTCTCATTTTATGCCAGCTTTATTTTAACAGTGACACACAGACTGAGAAACTGAGAAAATTACATGAAATGAGAAATAAAAATGTATTTGAATTTGATTGGAGGAGTAAGTATTTGACACCCTAGTAAAACATCATTTAATACTTGGTGGCAAAACCCTTGTTGGCAAGCACAGCAGTCAGATGTTTTTTTATAAGGTTTGCACACACTTCAGGAGTAATTTTGGCCCCCTCCTCTCTGCAGATCATCTCCAAATCTTAAAAGTTTTAGGCATGCATTTGGAAACGCGAAGCTTCAGCTCTCTCCATAGATTTTATATGGGATTGAGGTCAGGAGACTATCTAGGCCATTCCATGACCTTGATATGCTTTTTTATGGAGACACTCCTTTGTTTCCTTGGCTGTATGTCGTGCTGGAAGACCCCATCCACGACCCATAACGACTTCACTGAGATTAGGTGTGTCAGTGGTCTGTGGGAGCCAACATTAGTCATGGTTTTTAGGGATCAAATACTTATTTCCCTCAAATGAAATGCAAAATTCTTTTTTTATTTAAATATGATTTAATTTTTTGGATTTTCTTTTTAATATTCCATCCCTCACTGTTAAAATGAAGCTACCATAAAAATCATAGACTGTTTAATTATTTGTCAGAGTAAAAGCTTTCAAAATCAGTGGGGGATCAAATACTTATTTCCTCCAGTGTGTGTGTGTGTGTGTGTATATGTATGTATGTATGTATGTATGTATGTATGTATGTATGTATGTATATATAATATATATATATATATATATATATTATGTATGTGTATATATATGTATGTATATATATATATATATATGTGTGTGTTGTGTGTGTTTTGTGTGTGTGTGTGGGTTTGTGTGTACCATTGTACATATATTTGTGTGTGTGTGTGTGGTGTGTGTGTGTGTGTGTGTGTGTATGTGTACATTGTACACACACACACACACACACACACACACATATATATATATATATATATATATATATATATATATATATATATATATATATATATATATACACATACACACAGAGAAATGCACCGATTACAAATTTCTTGGCTGATTTTAATTTTTTGATTTTCTAAATATATGGCTGGCCTATTCTGATTTTGGCCAGTTCCGATTTTCTTTCTGTCTAAGTATTATCAATGACAGCATACAGAAACAATTGCTAAAGAAAGATGGCAGAAGCTTTGTCCTTATGCCTGGGTCCATTCTCTCATTAGCTTTAGCTTCATGACTTTGGACACAAAATATCAGTCACTGCAAACCTTCTCTAATTGTACTTTATTACATCCTTGATAAAAGCTTTTTAGCAGTTTGTGTAAGGGTGCAAGTACTAGCAAAGAGGCTGAATTGGAACTCCCCCCACTCAGGTAGCAGCAGCGTATACCAACCAAGACGGTAAGTCATACATATACTGAAAGTCACTGAATGCAGTGAAAACACACTCTTGCGCTAAATCCCAGGCATAAATCATACAATCGAATGAAAAAAGAAAAAAAAAAACGCACTGTGGAAATTTATCAAATGAGAAAAAGACATGCACACAAAACAGATCACAGAGTCACGGGAAACCAAAAAATAAGCAGACTATCGAGCTGCACTCAAAGTTGGGACCGGGAAACAAACACTTGAGTGGCTGAGCATGAACTGTTTAAGTTTAAAGCTCCTTATACGCATGAACTGATTTGTGAATTAGCGTTAGTCAGAGCACTGTGCTGTTTGTGTGGCTGTGTTTGTGCCACTGTTGGCATCACAAGGGCACAGGTGTAGGCTAAATGTGTCTGGCACCAAATCGCTTATATGAGACTGACCGGCTGATCATCGGTCACAGCCGATCACGCTGAAAACCGATCGATCATCGCATCTCTAATATATAGGTATTAGTTGTGGTGATTCTGGTAGCTAGTTGATTTGATTCAGTGCTTGTTTATGGATGAAATTAATGAGGTTGACTACAGCTTATGAATATAAGTTTCAGGTCACCGACTTGAAATCAGTTGATACTGTTGCCTTGCAAAATCTGGTTGAGTAATGCTGTTTGCTATATGCTCACTACTGGGCCCAGACTATTCATTTCCTGCCAGTTGTGAGATTTACTGCAACAAATTTTGTGTGTGAAGGACATTAAAAAGGATTCAGCAATGTTTTATTAGTGTTACCCAGTACCTGAATAGGGAAGCATAATAATTTATCCTCTTCACAATCTTTTTATCGTAAACTTGCATATTATTGCGTTATTCAGTCTCCTGACTATTGGTGGTGGCAGATTACTCATTTGGATCGTGGCGGAAACCTGGAAAACTAATATTCCTAACTGTCCTCCTTGAAATGTGATATGTTATTATATACATGCTCTGCTTTTGCAATCCACTTCAGGGACCTTGACGGTGTGTCCCCTCCTTCGCCTGTGCTGTAATTATATAACGACAATAACATGTTTAACTTTGTCAGTGATGAGCTGAGTTTTACAGACCAGAGGACAGGCTTTAAATCGCCTTCCTATGGATAGAATGAGAGAGACTGAGAGAGAGAGAGGGAAGGATAAGGATGTTGGGGGTGGGGGGGGGTGTGAGGCTTTTCACTGGCGCGCTGGCAGGGCGAGAGTTAAACCGCTCGTCTACTGATTCATGAGAGAGACTGGTCAGCAGCCAGTCACTTTGTGTGCTTTCTTTATGAAAAGTAAATCATCCAGAGCTCCCTGGGTTTCGCTTATTTGAATTGTCTGAATGAGCGACAATTGCTGGCAGGCCCTGCAAGCTGCAAGTGACGAAAAGCTTTTTCCTTCACTAAGAGGATTCTAAATTCATATGTCAGGGCCCATCCAGAACCTCATTTTTGTAGCCAAACTCGGCGTCTGATTTGTGAAATGACAGTGTTTTCCCTGCTGGCGACCGCCAAGTGTCGTTGAATGGCTGTCATTGTAGGTCCGGACGAGGCAGTGTGTGTATGTGCCAGTTTGGCAGAGTGAGGCACGAGACAGTGGGCACAGTCTGGCTTCCCTTTAAAGCCCCGCTCGTTATTGGCCTCTCAAAGCCTCATCTCTTTCCCTTCAGCACAAGGACGTTTTATTCACGCTGCTGTTTTTATTCTCGCATCAAACAAATGCCGATCATTCTACTTTTTGCTTTTCCTCTAACTGTTTTACCGTTACTCATGAATTCACCCTCATGATGTTCCAGCAGGTACACGGTACATCATAAATAATCGATGCTGCTCCAATACATTACATTACATTTACAGCATTTAGCAGATGCCCTTATCCAGAGCGACTTACAATTGGTACAGTCTTACAATCCAAGCAATTGTGGGTTAAGGGCCTTGCTCAAGGACCCAACAGTGGCAGCTTGGCAGAGGTGGGATTTGAACCCTGGACCTTCTGGTCCAGAGTCCAGTACCTTAACCACTAGGCTACCACAGTCCAGTATATTTACATTTACTCATTTAGCAAACACTCTTATCCAGAGCTACTTACAACTGATACAGTCAGACTAGCCACTGTGGGTTAAAGGCCTTGCTCAAGGAAACAATAGTGGTAGTTTGGCACAGGTGGGATTTGAACCCTGGACCATTTGGTCCACAGTCCAAAACCTTAACCACTGCACAACCACAGTGCTTTATATCACAAACAAAGTCTGACAGTGTTTTAAACTGAGGTCCTTCTTAGGCTGACTATATTTAGAAGACATAAAAAAACTAAAGTCTGTCACCCTCTCACATCTATAGAGTTTTAGTTTCAAATTGCCCCTCTCTGTCTGTCTGTGTTTGGCTGTCTGTCTGTGTGTCTAGCTGGGTGTCTCTGGTTCTGTCTGTGTCTCTCTGGCTTTCTCTATGTCTGTCTGTCTCTGGCTCTCTGTCTGCCTGCCTGCCTGTGTCTCTGTCCATGTTTGTCTGAGTCTGTCTGTCTCTGGCTCTGTCTGTGTGTCTCTGGCTGGGTGTTTGTGTGTCTGTGTCTGGCTCTCTGTGTCTCTTTGTTTTTCTCTGGCTCTGTCCTCCTCTCTGTCCGTCTGTCTGTGTCTCGCTGTCTGTCCATGTCTGTGTTTCTGTCTGTGTCTCCCTGGCTGTGACTGTCTCTCTCTGTCTGGCTCTTTCTTCGTCTCTGTGTGTCTCTATCCATGTCTGCCTGTCCATCTTTGGCTGTTTCTGGCTCTCTGTGTCTCTGTCTGTCTGTCTCTCCGTCCGTCTGTCTGTCTGTTTGTCTCTGAATTACTAAACTAATAAGTAGCCTGGCAGTCTGCACAGTCTTTAGGTCTCCCTGATTAATAATCTTTTTACAGATATAAGGTTGACCAACCCTAGCCATAGTCGCCCTCAACTGTCCGTAGCGATAAGTTGCTTACTTAAAGATGCCGTGGGAGTAGCCAACATGTCGCACCTTGACATAATTACCACAGTAATAATACTCATACGTGCTCTAGGTGTTTGTGAGTTGTTTTACACATTGATTTAATCACGTTCGGATCCTTTTTGCCTTGTTAAGGTTACTTCTGTAAACATTCAACTTCTGAACTTGTCTGACTGACTCCTTAAGCTCCATGGTTTTGTCGTCTTACGATTCTGAAGCCACTCCTGTCAGTTTCCCACCCTTGCCTCAAGCGTCAAGATATCTGGGGTGGAAAGGTGGACTTCACCTGAAAAACAAAAGGATATTTCATGTTGGGAAGATCCTGCCTAGGGAGGAATTTGTTAAGCCCCAAGGAGAGAATTAACAGGTGTTCTCTGTCTTTCCCTCTTTCTCTCTCTGTGTCTCTTTACATTTTTGCTTTTATTGGCGCGGAGGCTTGGGTGCCCATTGTTTTGCCGTTGCCTAGGTTATGCTGCTCTTGTTTTGTAAAAGGTAACATGTCAAGGCAGGCAGTATTATCACCTACTTTAAGGTGCTTCCCTCCAGAATCCATACAGGCATGCACTCATCTGGGAACTAATGGTCACTGCTTCCTCTCTGGTCCTGTTTTTACCTCCTTGGTTTGGAGAAGTTCCATTGTTCATTTTGACATACCGGTCGTTATGTGGCTGCCTCCGAGCTCTCTAATGAAAGATCTGGTGTTGATCTCCTCACATCTCTGCTGTAATGAGTCATGGTTCTTACAAAGCACAGTAAAATCACCAGCGCTACATTAATGCCTGTGCACTCAAATACACTGTGTAGGTGTTAATTTACTGTTTGTAATGTTACAGTGTGGGAGATGGTATGTTGGTGATGAATGAACTTGTATTTTAGGTGCAGGTTTTTGTGAGTAATAACATCCTTGACTTTCCAGAAAAGCTTTGTTGAGGCAGTGTCAGCATACCGCTACTGTTTTGTGTTTTGTACATGCAGTCATTACCCATGACGTTCCTTATACAAATGATGTGAATTTGCATAATGCACTGAGATGGTTGGATCTGCTGGTGGTTGGCTCATCAAAGACTGCGTCTTGTATTATGTACCTTTGGTGTGAGAATTCTGGCCAGGAGTATCAGTGGAGGTCATGACCATGCGATCAGCGTCAAGTCAAGTCAAGTCAGATTTATTTATATAGCACTTTTTACAATGGAGCATTGTCTCAAAGCAACTTTACAAGTTTAGATTATCTCCTAATAACTACGTCCAATCCCAAATTGAGCAAGCCTAGGGCGACAGTGGCAAGGAAAAACTCCCTAGTTCTAGGAAGAAACCTTGGGAGGACCAAGACTCAAAAAGGGACCCAACCTCCTTGGGCGGCGTAGATGATAAATCTAAGAGCGAAACTACAGTCATGGAGTCACAGTTCGAATAAAATGTGAAGTATGCACATCGACATTAAGTGGCCCGAGTATGATTGGGCTGGAGCTGATGACGGAAGCAGCTTGAGTGGAGCATAGCTAGAAAGAGGAGAACTGGTAGGAAACACAGCCAAGAGGGATCACATGAGACATTGGCAACCCCACGAGCGGCAGAAGACAGCAACCCAACGTCTCTGATCACCATAAGACTGTTTTGCCTATGAACCCCCAGCTCTGCCCTTATTCTAAGGCAAGGATGCATGAGTCAAGATCACGAGGACCAAAAGCCCAGTTCAGCCAGGACCGCCCACTCGACACTCCCGGCTAGCGGACAAGGCAGGCAGGCCAGACATGACTCCAGACTCCGGCCCCAGTGACCCCAAGCCATGCATCCTGGTCTAAATCTAGTCAAAAAGCCTGTGTAAATAGGTATGTCTTTAGCCTAGTGTCTGAATTTTGAACGAAAGTGGGAAGTTTATTCCATAGTTGGGGGGCCATGTATGAGAGAGCCTTTCCCCTGGCTGTGACTTTTTTAATTCTAGGAACTAAAAGAAGTCCTGCACCCTGCGAACGAAGTAGACGAGTTGGATTGTAAAACACTAAGAGCGTCCATTCACTTTAAGGACTGAGCTCTTAAAAAGTATAAGAAATTATAAAAGGAACTATAAAGCTGTTTTTTTTTTTTTGTTTTTTGTTTTTTTTCCCCAACTCTGGACGATGCCAGAGCCCAGAGCGCCCCTTCTACCTTACCGGCCGTGTGCTCGCTTGCTCGTTAGCTCACTTAACTCGTGATGTGTTAAGAGGCTTTTTTGTGTAAGTTACTTGATTTGGTGTGGATGACTTTCTGCAAGCTGTAAGTGGTGTTTGTAAGTGTATGTGCCCGTCCTATTGTAAGACCTGTTTGTCCTCTCACTACCTGTATATTCTCTCTCACCTTTAACTATATAAACTGGCTCACATTCACCCTTTTGACTCACTGTTTCATCTGACTGATCTTCTGTGCTGTTTCTACTACCGTCAGTCAATGCATTTTTGGCTCCTGGCAAACAAAAGTATCGGGTCCATCATACCATCATCTGTGTTACTGTATTTTTTATAGTTCTTGAGAATGTGGTGGCATTTGGTATGCTGTGTTGATTAGAGGTGGGTATAGAAAAGGACATCACGATACGATGATGTCACAGTACATTGTGATCATGCACATTGTGACATTCCACATAGTTCACTGAACATATAAAAACAGCTGAACTACATTTACAGCATTTGGCAGACGCCCTTATCCAGAGTGACTTACAATTGGTGCAGTCTTACAATTCAAGCAATTGTGGGTTAAGAGCCTTGCTCAAGGACCCAACAGTGGTAGCTTGGCAGAGGTGGGAATTGAACCCTGGACCTTCTGGTCCAGAGTCCAGTACCTTAACCACTAAGCTACCTCCCACAAGTAACTACAAGTTACAGTGTACAACCGGAGTCGTCCTAATGCATCACATCACGTTGATAATTCAGCAGCCAAAGTGAGTCAAAACACTATAATCTACAGGAGCGGAGACTGTAGTTCATACCCCATTTAAAATGTGTTTTTTGAGCTGAAAATCGATGTAGTATATCACGAAAATAAATATCGTGATAAATGACTAAGTCTGTTTTTGTTTTAGCACAGCCCTAGTGCAGATGGCAGCGTTTCATGGCTGAATGTGTTAATCTTTCAGAGTTTTGTTTCTGCTTTCTTCACTGTTTTTACCATTTTACTAATTTGTTTGAATTCTCACAAAGTAAATAACGTGAAAGGGGTTTTAGAGAACGTTCTGTACCCCTCTGTTTGTAGTGCGTTTAAATAAAATTGTTCAGCACCTGAAGCAGTTAAGCGAAGTCTGCACTCTGTCTCATTCACCTCCACGTTCTCTCTCCAAACAAACCAGCCTGCGGCAGGAAATGAGATTGTCAGATCGAAGCAAGATGGAATACTCAGTCGACAGATGCTTCAGGAGTGGTAGGGCTTAAAAAGCCTTTTTTCAGAGGGTTGAAGTTACTCGTCACTGGGTTTGGACAAATGCAGAAGGAAGGCAAAAGTGGCTTTCACCCGTTAGCTCTCCCGAAACCCGTCAGCAATGGCTCCAGTGACCGCTAGAGGCAGGGAGATTAAAAGGGCATGTAGTCACTCAATGAACTTTTCCTGCAAGGCCTGTTAAACATCCACTGCCCCTGTTCTTCACTTTTTTTCCATTCCCAATGACCCTTGGGAGTGATGGGCAGGGTGGTCAGGGTCCAGTAAGCTTCAGCAGGAGGAATATCAAAGACCTGCCAGAGAGCATGAGCATGTGCATGTGTGTAAGTGTCGGCTCAAAAGAAGCAGATGTGATGAACAAAGGTGATCATTGTTAGCGTACTCTGATGTGTTTCTGGGCTGGAGGCCCACACTCAGCAGCTTACCTGTGCTCTGCAGCGATGTTTGAGCCTGCGACTAAAACAGAGCCCTCATCTTCTATGAAAACATTATTATTCCCTGAGATCAGGAACCCGCTTTGGTGCTGACACTTCTCTAAGCCATGTTAACCTTTTCAGGAATGAGCTTCTATTTATATAAGCGATGAAGCATTCAGTAATTTCCCAGAGATTGAGGGTGGCACAGTGGCGCAAGTGGTTAGGGCCATGGATGCGCAGTTCTGGAGATCCCCGGGTTTGATCCTGACCTTGGAATCTGCCTTCATGGAGTTTACATGTCCTCACCATGTCTGCATGGGTTTGCTCCGGGTACAGGTAGTCCCTAAGTTAAGATGTGGATACGGTCCAACAAATCCATCGTAAGTTGAGTGTATTGTAAACCGAGGAGTTTCATATATACTCTATATACAGTGGGGCAAAAAAGTATTTAGTCAGCCACTGATTGTGCAAGTTCTAATATTTAGAAAAATGAGAGAGGTCTGTAATTTTCACCATAGGTACACTTCAACTATGAGAGACAAAATGAGAAAAAAATATCCAGGAAATCACATTGTAATTTAAAGAGTTTAATTGTAAATTATCTTGGAAAATAAGTATTTATTCAATAAATTTGGTTCAACTCAATACTTTGTAACATAACCTTTGTTGGCAATGACAGAGGTCAAACGTTTCCTCTAAGTCTTCACCAGGATTTCACACACTGTAGCTGGTATTTTGGCCCATTCCTCCATGCAGATCTCCTCTAGATCAGTGATGTTTTGGGGCAACACGGACTTTCAACTCCCTCCACAATTTTTCTATGGGGCTGAGGTCTGGAGACTGGCTAGGCCACTCCAGGACATTGTCATGCTTTTTATGGAGCCACTCCTTCATTGCCCGAGCGGTGTGTTTGGGATCATTGTCAGGCTGGAAACCCCAGCCATGTTCCATCTTCAATGCTCTCACTGATGGAAGAAGGTTTTGGCTTAAAATCACACGATACATGGCCCCGTTCATTCTTCCCTTTAACACGGATCAGTCGTCCTGTCCCCTTTGCAGAAAAACAGCCTCAAAGCATGATGTTTCCACCCCCATGCTTCACAGTAGGTATGGTGCAACTCAGAATTCTTTTTCCTCCAAACACGGCGAATTGAGTTTTTACCAAAAGGTTCTATTTTGGTTTCATCTGACCACATGATATTCTCCCAATCCTCTTCTGGATCATCCATATGCTCTCTGGCAAACGTCAGTTGGGCCTGGACATGTACTGGCTTAAGCAGGGGGACACGCCTGGCACTGCAGGATCTGAGTCCCTCTCAGCGTAGTGTGTTACTGATGGTAGCCTTGTTACTTTGGTCCCAGCTCTCTGCAGGTCATTCATCAGGTCCCTCCGTGTAGTTCTGGGATTTTTGCTCACCGTTCTCATGATCATTTTGACCCCATGGAATGAGATCTTGCGTGGAGCCCCCCAGGGAGATTATCATTGGTCTTGTATGTCTTACAATTGCTCCCACAGTTTATTCAGACCAAACTGTTTGCCTATTGTAGATTCACTCTTCCCAGCCTGGTGTCCTTCGACAGCTCTTTGGTTTTGGCCATGGTTGAGTTTGGAGTCTGACTGTTTGAGGCTGTTGACAGGTGTCTTTTATACAGATAACGAGGTCAAACAGGTGCCATTAATACAGGTAACGAGTGGAGGACAGAAGAGCTTCTTAAAGAAGTAGTTACAGGTCTGTGAGAGCCAAAAATCTTGCTTGTTTGTGGCTGACCAAATACTTATTTTCCACCATGATTTACAATTAAATTCTTTAAAAATCGTACAATGGGATTTTCTGGATTTTTTTTTCCCCCTCATTTTGTCTCTCATAGTTGAAGTGTACCTATGATGAAAATTACAGACCTCTCTCGTGTCTCTAAGTAGCAGAACTTGCACAATCAGTGGCCGACTAAATACTTTTTTGCCCCACTGTATAATACCATAAACATGTCCCATAAACTTGCTTAAAACACTCTCATTAAGCTACAGTTGGGCAAATCAGTAACATTAAAACTTATTTTATAATAAAGTATTGAATATCTTGTAATTTAGCGTATAATTTATTGAAAGTGAAAAACAAAAACGATTATTGTGATGAACGTGGCTTTTATTTTCCAACTCTGGTCACTCCTACCATATGACTCCCTATGTCATGCACTGCTGATTTCCTCATTTAGCACGGGAGAGTGCAGCAGATTATCATACTATGTATTGCTTTCTCAGGGAACAATCAATGCACAATACATTTTGAGCTGAATGGGTATTTGTGTGTTATTGGAATCCAATTGTGAAAGCAAAATATTGACAGGTGTCTGACAGGTGACTGTCAAAATATGTCGGGCCATCTTAATATGGGGAGTACCATGTACTTTGGTTTTCTCTCGCATTCTAAAGACATGCATTAGATTAATTGGTTGCTTTAGAATTGGCCACTAGGAATGTGTCTGACTAGTGTCTATGTAACTTTGCTACTGTCATGAATAGTCATCGATGTTGATGCGACGCGCTTTTTTCGCAACGATTCCAACCGGTTTGTCGCAGCACCTGATGTTGGCCAGTTTATTTATATTTACATTTACAGCATTTAGCAGACGCCCTTATCCAGAGCGACTTACAATTGATACAGTCTTACAATCCGAACAACTGTGGGTTAAGGGCCTTGCTCAAGGACCCAACAGTGGCAGCTTGGCAGAGGGATTTGAACCCTGAACCTTCTGGTCCATAGTCCAGTACCTTACCCACTAGGCTACCCAATTAGTTTATAGTAACCAATTGACCTAGTGATGGGCCGGATCCACATTTTTTCGGTTCCAATCCGATTCCAGTACACAACTCCTGATACTGATTTTTACTTTATTATTATTATTATTATTATTATTATTATTATTATTATTATTGATACTGTCTTTAAGGTTACAACATGCTCTCTTGCTTTTTGGTATCCCCAGACTAAAAATCTCCACACACATGACATTTTAGTTCAGGTGCACTCAGTTGCCGACTGAAGCTGCTGTGGCGGGACTGTGGTAGCCTAGCGGTTAAAGTACTGGGCTATTTACCAGAAGGTCCAGGGTTCAAATCCCCCTCTGCCACCACCGTGCATGTAACTAAAGACATAAATCGAATCCGATCCAAACCCAGAGAGTGATTTGTTCATTATTGTTAGACATGATTAGAAGGCATTTTATGACTGAGAATAAATGCGATGGTCGCTGTTGGTACGAATAGGAGTTAAAATACACCAGGACGCTCAGCCTCCGATCCCAGGCATCGTGCCATTGAGGACCTCACACCCAGGAAGTGTGTATCTGCCTCCGCCTGCTCTTATCAGCTGTTTAGTGGTTTCGTCTGGGAAGCTGCCAGTCACATCTGCCTGCTGCTTTAATCTGGTGCCACGCGAATACAAGCAGCCCTTTTTGAGCACAATGAAGGCAGTGAGCTGTCATGGGCTCTTTTGGTTTTATTACCTCAACAGTGTGGCAGGTGAAAGCAAGTTTGATAAAGTGTTATTTGTTGTTGTAGTTCATAAACCACCGCTGTAACAATATTCTTATTGTGTCATGATCGATGATGTTGCTGTTGGCTTGGTGCTCAGGTGTCAAACTTAGGATCTGCAGCCTTGCTGACTCATAAGTTTGAAGGAGCAGACGCAGCAGTCTGTTGACTTCAGTGCTTGAGCGCGTGTAACAGGATATGGCATGTGTATAAAGTGACAGTCAGCAAAAGACGGTTTACAAGGCGCATTGTTTCGGAAGTCTGCCCCGAAACGGCTGCAATAATGCCTCTGTCCTTATTCCTCCTGATGACCTGGTCCACAGCCACCCTAACCAATTCGAGATGTTCTCGGGCCGGGTTTTACGGCTTAGCCTTAGCCACAGCATCCCTTCTAGTAGTGCCAGAACCCTGGCCTGCCTGGAAGCCACCCCAAACACTCACTCTAATAAGGCGCCGGTCGATTTATTAGACCGAATCATACTTTTAATGTACATATTTGCTCCTGACATGTGTGGGGAGCCTCTGCCTGAGGTGGTTGTTCATTTAATGCCCATTTTATGTGAACAGGCAGTAACTTCGTTAATTGCAACGCCGGATTCTTAGCTGGCTGAAACGCATGGGGGTTCAATGCCGAAGACGTTGGCATGCTTTCCTCGTCTCTGCTGACATGCTGATTCACATCTAAACTGTTCTGAGATGAATCAAATCTACTATTCAGCATCAGTACTACATTCCTCTTTGTGTGTTTTTACCATTTATGGCCAAGCATAGTGGAATGACTGAAGATCTGTGTAGTCGGTTTATTGTTCCTAGGAATTGTAATTTTTTCTGCTGAGCACTTGGCAGTGTTTTTTTTCTTTTTTTGTGCTTTTGTGTATTAAACTACACTCGTTGTTAATTACGTGTTTAAGTGCTTAGTTGTGTTCAGCCTTGTTGGGTCCCATTCTCCAGGTCGATATCTTTTTTTATAGAAGCTTTTTATAGCAGTGCACTGTTATTATTTTAAGATCCACAATATACACCGATCAGCCATAACATTAAAACCACTGACATGTACAGTAATAACATTGACATTGTGATGCTCTGGGCAATGTTCTGCTGTGCCCTGGATCCTGACATTCATGTGGCTGTTACTTTGACAATTACCACCTACCTCAACGTTATCGCAGACTATGTGCACGCTTTCAAAGCAACTGTATTCTCTAATAGCAGTGGCCTCTTTCAGCAGGATAATGCACCCTGCTACATCGCAAAAAACTGTTCTAGAATGGTGGGGTGGGCGATATGGGAAAAATATTATATCACACTTTGGACCAGAAGGTCCAGGGTTCAAATCTTACCTCTGCCAAGCTGCCACTGTTGGGTCCTTGAGCAAGGCCCTTAACCCACAATTGCTTGGATTGTAAGACTATATCAATTGCAAGTCGCTCTGGATAAGGCCGTCTGCTAAATGCTATAAATGTAAAGACATTTTGACGATACATGTGATCGCAGACAAAATGCCTCAGAGGCAACAGATTCTTAAAAGCTACTATTCAAATATTATCCAATACCTAGTAAAGTGATTTTTAGTCAAAATGTGCTGCACTTCATCTCATTAAACAGGACTAATTATAATAACATCAGCTCCAACCCCACCATACCCGGGCCACACCAGAGGGCAGTAACTCTCTCGCTTCTCCGGTTGGCTGGGGACGAAGTGCCGTCAAGAACTTTCCTGCAGATGACTCAAGATCCTAGAGTGACTCTGTGTATCGGACTACATAAGGCTGATATGCATATTTTTATGTTATTTTATTTTAACTATTACTATAAGACTTATTTAATTAGATAAATTAGTTTCATTCTTTCATTTATCATCTACCCACCCAAGGAGGTCGGGTCCTCCCAAGGTTTTTTCCTCATAACATTTAGGGAGTTTTTCCTAGGCTTCCTCAATTTGGGATTGGCCATAGATATTAGAAGATGATCTAAAATTGTACAGTTGCTTTGAGACGATGCTCCATTGTAAAAAGCGCTATAGAAATAAATCTGACTTGACTTGAATAATTAGACTCTTTATAATGACAAATTTAGTCCGTGTTCAAGCACTGGCGGTATCCTCGATATGCTCAGAAAAGCATATCATTTATCATGAATAAAATGTATCATGATATGATAAAATATCGTCATATTGCCCACCCCTAAGGAATGGTTTGAGAAACATGAAGTGTTGAACTTGTTGACTCGACCATCTTCGTGGCACGTTTGTGGAAGGCCTGATCCCATTTCATCATGACCATGCCCCTATTCAAAGTAAAGTCCATAAAGAAGTGGCATGATGAGTTTGGTAAGCTTTGACCGCAGTCCTTCCCAGACCTCTGATCTGTACTCCAAGCCAGTCCTCCTTGCCACACTGAAACACTGAAGTCCTTTTTAATCTACCACAACGTCCTTGCCAGAGGAGTTAAGGCTGTTACAGCAGCGATGGGTTAAGTTTTATCGCTTATCAGTATTATTGTCTAACACTCTGGTGATGCAGCTGTCTTACCGGTCTACTCACCAGCGGTGACCCAGGTTTGAGTCCCAGCGGTGCATTTCTCCTGTGTCGGACGTCACATACTGTAGAGACGCATTTGATTATGTCTGATGAGTGGGAGGTCAGTCAAGCTAGCTGTTTTCAGCACTGCAACAGCGACCCCTGCCTCTGACCTCATTGCAGACTTGACTACCTTCCTGAGCTTAGGCACACAGGTGTGACAGTACTGTGCAAAAGTCTTAGGCCACCATTGGATTTGGTGTTTTAGCAACAGTTTAATGCTAAAACAGAAGCTGCCAGTTGCTGCTATTGCTCAAGAATAAGGGGAGGTCACACTAAATACTTGTAGCCTATTGCTTTTTTTTCCCTTCAGTTTACTAGATACAAATATCCTGTATTTTTGGGTCGTATCCTAATGGCAATTGAAGAATAATTACATCGGCTCAATATATCCTTTCAAAAAATTGGTATCTCTGATCTAATGGTGGCCTTAGACTTTTGCACAGTGCTGTATATTAGAAGAACGGGCCCACTTTATCCTACAGTCCTACACAATGCCACTAATTATTTGAAGTACACTCAATATTTTGAACTCCTGCTTATTTTGTTGCAGTGATGAACTACGGAAAGAGGCTCGCCAGTTGAAGAAAGAACTGCTCGCGATCAAGCAACGCAAAGAAGAGCGGGAGAAACCAGAGGAAATCAATGAGGGTGAGAATCGCTCTGAGACTGTCTTCAAATATACATTGTAAGCTACCTTTAGAGAAATACTGCAGTGTGCGTCTTTGTATGGTAATAAAGCACATTGTTACTTTTGTTCCCTGGATCATCCCTCACACGAGAGAACAAACAGTTAACAGACCAATAAGGCTTTGCGTTTCTAAATCAGGCCCTGTGTTTTGGGGTCAGGAATATCTGAAATTGCTTGTGTATGTGTGTGTGCTGAAGCATGGCCAGACTAAATGTGGCATTCTAAGTATGTCTGCTGTGACCAGGCAGTTTTCTTCTCCACATTATCTGATGCTTCATAAATTTAAGGCTTTGGCATTTGTCAGTGAACCAAGCGATGATGAAACATATTCTTGGTTGCTTGCTATAACCACATAAACAGACAGTTTTAGTCAGGCATTCCCCCCTGCAACTAAACAAGTCCATGTTTCACATTTGCGGCTTAAAATAATCAGCTTCTCCTTGTGTGACTTCATGTCGCTGCTGGTGGCTTGAGAGAGTGTGAGAGAGTGCGTTTCTTTAGCAGCCTGGTGTGTTGTGGGATTAATGTGCAGCGTGTGTGATTACACAACAGTTTCATGGAAGATGGTGGATTCAGATGATAGAGCGGTTGGAAACTTTTGCATGGCACAATGGGAAAGCCACTTGGTGTGTTACAATGACTTAACAGTGTGATAACTGCAGAAAATCAGTTTTTGTCATTAATCCGATCAATGAGTTTACATTCACTTGGGTAGTCGGATAGCAGAAAAGCTCCGGGTTTACATGAATAATCAGGTTTATACTTTGCAGCCAGCCAGTAATCTCACAGAATGATATGATGACATGATGAGTGTTGGATAATGTTTGAATAGTAATTTTGAAGAATCTGTCGCTACTGATGCATTTCGTCTGCGATCACGTATCATGATAAGTATCGTGAAAATGTTTTTAATTATCGTGATACAATATTTTTACAATATCACCCTCCCCTAATTTATAGTTCAGTTCACTCACTGACATATTCACAGTTTAACAGTCTTCAAACCTGTTCTTTCTTTTGTATTGTTAGGTTATCAATAATAGAAATCTTATTGTAGTGATGTAACAAGATAATTCATAAGCATATAGAATGGACTACCTTATATTTCCTCCCTAGCCGACTGAGCTCTTGTTCTAAAATGTATAGTCTGTAAACACATTGGAATTCCCATTATTTCTGCTTTAATTACTCAAATACTGTGGGACTGTGGTAGCCTAGTGGTTAAGGTACTAGACTATGGACCAAAAGGTTCAGGGTTCAAATCCCACCTCTGCCAAGCTGCCACTGTTGGGTCCTTGAGCAAGACCCTTAACCCACAATTGCTTGGATTGTAAGACTGTACCAATTGTAAGTCGCTCTGGATAAGGGTCTGCTAAATGCTGTAAATGTAAGTTCAAATATTGTCTGACTGTCGTCACGCTGTTCATGTGTTCACGGAACTCGCATTTAAAGAAAAAAGTATGTAATCTTCTAGGATAATTACTTCCCCACAAATCAGGTGAGACTGAAAGTGTGGGTTGTGGAGGATCAAGAGCACAACAGGCAGTGCTGAAGGAAGGTTCCTAAGCATATGTTTTATTTTCAGCTTCTGACCCATGTGGAGAACCTACCCAAAGAGAACCAAATCTCTTTGGTTAAGTTCTTTTTTTTAACTGAAAACCTTTAGCCTTTCCCTAGTTAGAGTCCCTCACCACATTTGATCTTAATATTTCTCCACTGGCATGTTTCGTTGGTGCAGGGACAGCCGTCCAGCCCACCAACTTGGTGACCTTTTTTGATTGCCGGTGGTGCCTTCCAGCAGGGTCGAGTGTCATACAGACACATAATTAAAGGGAGGGAAGGTGGAGGGAGTGGCTTTCAGTGTTGCAATAGCGACCCCTTTTTGATCACTGAGCGATGCATTGGTGCCTTCTCTGTGTACGTATTTTAGTAATGATATTTCGGATTTAATTTCACGCTACTACAGTGGTGCTTGAAAGTTTGTGAACCCTTTAGAATTTTCTGTATTTCTGCATAAATATGACCTAAAACATCATCAGATTTTCACACAAGTCCTACAAGTAGATAAAGAGAACCCAGTTAAACAAACCAGACAAAAATATTATACTTGGTCATTTATTTATTGAGGGAAATGATCCAATATTACATATTAGTGAGCGGCAAAAGTATGTGAACCTTTGCTTTCAGTATCTGGTGTGCCCCCCCCCCCCCCCCCCCTGTGCAGCAATAACTGCAGATAAACGTTTCCTGTAGCTGTTGATCAGTCCTGGACACCGGCTTGGAGGAATTTAAGTTAGCCCATTCCTCCGTACAGAACAGCTTCAGCTCTGGGATGTTGGTGGGTTTCCTCACATTAGCTGCTGGCTTCAGGCCTTTCCTCAACTTTTCCATTGGATTAAGGTCAGGACTTTGACTTTGCAAGCCGTCCTGGCCCAGATGCAGCAAAACGGGCCCAAACCACGGGCCCAAGTTCTCTTGTTTATATTTAAGGTGGAAACAACAGGGTATAGATAAATGAGAGACCCAATGCTATATGCTAGACTATAGGTGCATTCACATCAAGCAGTCATAGGGACTAATTTGGGAGGAACTATATGCATGAATATCACTTAGATGACTCAAAATCTATTGCATATAGGTCCAGTAAAGGCTAGACTTCACTGTCGGTCCATTTGTTTGTGTTATTTCCATTTTAAAGGCAAAGGTCTTGTGAAGTCTGGACCAGTTGCCGTACTCTTATGACACTCAGGGTTCCTGTACAGTGAGGACCTCGGGACTCAGGACCTTGCCCCCTGTCACAAACAGCCACAGATGCTGAAGTGATGTTAATTAAACAAACAAACATAATGCTTCTCTGGTTTAGGCTGAATGGGCCTCTGACTTTTCACCCTGCTTTCTTTGAAGATTAGTAGGACTGCGCTTTGCACAGGAAGGCCTCTGACCTTTTCAGAGCCTTGTTTGTTGGCCCTGTTGTATATCACTGTCTTTGCATTTCACATTTTTGGAGGTAAAACACCCTTACACCCCCTCCAAACGCACAACTTTGCTTTAAGCCAGACTTGAGCCTGGAATGTGGTATTTGCATTAGTCACAACCGCAGAGATTCAGATGGAGAAGGGGATTAGCTGGACAGCGCTCAGGTTGGTTATTCAGCATGAGCAATATGAGAGAAATGGTTTTTGCTATGGTTACTTTTTGCAGAATACAGACAAACACATTTTTCTGATTTTATCGTCTTCGAGATCTGGTACTGATGGCATAATGGTTTTTCTTTCTTTTTCTTAAAAATTAACAATTTTCTAGTATTTAAAAGTAGTCTTATGAGAGAATTTTGAATAATGACACAATTTCCACAGAGACACAATTTCATAAACCCATTGTAAAGTGATTGTATCGCAAACTGAGGAGTTTTGCATGTCCTGTGTATATCATAGCCTAGTCCAGTGGTTCTTAAACTTTTAGTCTTGTGACTCCCTCAAAAAAACTAACAAAGTCTCATGAGCCCCCCTCTCTTTCCCAAGCCACTGATTTGACAGCATGGCTAACCTCTCTCAAGCAGTAACCACAGCATAGAATAGAAAACAGAAGCCAAGATGCAACAATTAAGGCTTTGTTTTTAACAACAAAAGTGCACTGAAAAAACCCCATATATATAGTAGCGCATACCCCATGTACACAAATGGTTTGTGAACCCTTTAGAATTTTCTGTATTTCTGCATAAATAGGACCTAAAACATCATCAGATGCTCACACAAGTCCTAAAAGTAGATAAAGAGAACCCAGTTAAACAAATGAGACGACAATTTTATACTGTCCAATATTACATATTAGTGAGTGGCAAAAGTATGTGAACCTTTTGGATTAGCAGTTAATCTGAAGGTGAAATTAGGGTCAGGTGTTTTCAATCAAAATGGTTTGTACCTCTTTTGCTGCATCTGGGCCAGGACAACTTTCCATCATTGATGGAACCATGAATTCTGATTTATATCAGAGAACTCTAAAGGAAAATGTCAGGACATCTGTCCATGAACTGAATCTCAACAGAAGGTGGGTCATGCAGCAAGACAACGACCCTAAGCACACAAGTCGTTCTACCAAAGAATGGTTACAGAAGAATAAAGTTAATGTTATGGAATGGCCAAGTCAAAGTCCTGACCTTAATCCAATTGAAATGTTGTGGAAGGACCTGAAGTGAGCAGCTAATGTGAGGAAACCCACCAACATCCCAGAGTTGAAGCTGTTCTGTATGGAGGAATGGGCTAAAATTCCTCCAAGCCGGTGTGCAGGACTGATCAACAGTTACAGGAAACATTTAGCTGCAGTTATTGCTGCACAGGGGGGTCACACCAGATACTGAAAGCAAAGGTTCACATACTTTTGCCACTTACTAATGTAATATTGGATCATTTTCCTCAATAAATAAATGACCAAGTATAATATTTTTGTCTCATTTGTTTAACTGGGTTCTCTTTATCTACTTTTAGGACTTGTCATCTGATTATTTTTAGGTCATATTTATACAGAAATATAGAAACTTCTAAAGGGTTCACAAACTTTCAAGCTCTACTGTGTGTATATACAGCATGTGTGCGTGTCAGCCATTCAGATCTTATATGGGCCACTGTCACGTCAGAGCAGCCAATCTGCATAGGGACTGAAGGGGAAAGAGGAGGACAGTTATGCACATAATACGTACATACATACATACATATATATATATATATATACACACACACACACAGTCAGTCCCCTATTTACTATGTAGTTTTATTTTCTTTAACGTTCATTTTAATGAGGTGGGTGGGCCTGAATACTGGCACATAACACCTGGATTCTTGGCCTGGTGCAGGATAGAGCGACATGGAGATTTTTCTTCCTTTAATAAAGTTGGAAAGATTAGCGTTTGCTCTGAGACAGAGCATCTGGTCCATTTCTTTATTTTGGAGGAACAGTAAGAAAAAGCACTTAATTGTGTGTATCTAGTCTGCTGAATGGTTTTTAAAGCGGTCAATTTAAATGTTGAAAAATTATTTAAAAACTGTTTAATACATTCAGACTCGTGAACCCCCCAGTTTTTGGACGACTCACCGAGGGGTTGGGCTCACCAGTTTAAGAACTTCTGGCCTTGCCTACATTACACATATTTAAAACGCTTACCGTATTTTCCGGACCATAAAGTGCACCGGATTATAAGACGCAATATCAACAATCGGCTGCTAACGGGTATATTTTCATACATAAAGCGCACCGGGTTATAAGGTGCATGAAATGAAACAAAACTCTTAAGGTCCGTCAGAAGCTCAGTTTGGTCTTTACCTGGCGCAGGGCGTCTTCTTGCTTCCTCCACTTCTGTACCATTGATTCGTTAATGATGAATTCTCTCGCAGCTGCTCTATGTCCATGTTGTACTGCGTGACCGATAGCGTTGTGTTTGAAATCTGCTTCGAAAATAAATGAATGAATGCACGTACCCTAATGCTGAAGCACATACCGTATTACCCCGCGATGCTGCACACTACGTTTGCCTTAAGCTTTGTAACCCACCAAAGGCCGTGCTAAAACATTTTGACAGATTTATGAGCACCGTGTACCATCTACAATCGGTTCTAGGTCAGAAAGCTCAACCAGAATTAATTCATACATTAGACGCACCACATTTTAAGGTGCACTGTCGATTTTTGAGAAAATTACAGGATTTTAAGTGCGCCTTATGGTCCGAAAAATACGGTACATTAACCTACAGTTGTGCATGAACACATTGTTTTGTAATAATGTGTTGACTATCTCATGTAATTTACTTAATAGTGAAAAACAAAAACTTTGCTTAGCTCAGGCATCTGGCCAACATTTGGTTACCCAACCTCAGTAGAGTACTGTACTGCATATTGCTTGCCTGGGGAAAGAAATCTGAATTAAAAATACAGACTATGTTTCTGCTGAATGTGTATTTGTGCATTACCAGGTTCTCTTCTTCACATCGTAAACTGATTTATCGTAATCCGAGGAGTGTCTGTATAACCATGTCAAAACAAGGTACTATATTACCACTAAATCCAGTGCATTCTGAGTGATCACCAGTGCAGTAAAGTGTTTTGTGAATGGGGCAGGTGAGCTGTGTCCTCAATGACAGTTCTGCAGGATGCTGCACCTAATTAACATTTATACGGTAGAAAACCACATGCTCGTTCTTAACTCGGCTTCTGTTATCACCATCGTAGGCTCCATTCAGAGTGCTTCACACACAAAATGAATTTAACCTTCATGAAATTCTTGTGGGAAGAGTAAAGCAACTGGCTATTTATTGAGACATCCATAAAACTATAGTAGCATTAGATAAAGTGGGAGTGCACCGTACTCTGGTGTAGTCTGAGGTATGGTATGTTTGGAGTCCTATCATTAAGAAGGCTCTAGTGGTGAATCAGCTCGTGCCAGCACAAAACAGACCCCCATCCAATCCTCTGGTCAGCGCTGAAAGATCCTGTGATATTTCTACATTTATTTTATTATTTAGCAGAATGAAATTACAGCAGTAGGAATTTGGTCGGTCGTGCGTGCATGTTTTGGTTGGACGCCGTGTCCTCCACTACCACCGCACCAGAAGAGGTCATGGGCCGCCTGGAATGGGCACTTTTCCCATGTGCTTGGCAATCCAAGAGAAAATACCTTGTGAATAATCAAGTAAAGAAGAAAAACCGCTGATCCAAATTTCAAATCAATCTATTTTATCTGCACTTATCAAGCAATCTAAGACACACAGGAGGAAAGAAAATTGGAGAAATAGAAAACGAGCCAAAAAGTGAATGCCAGCATTTTGAAAGTGCAGTTTTTATGCTTAAGCTCACATCGGTAGTTTTTCGCCACATCGATCAATCCTACCTTTTCAGCAATCCCACCTTTTTTCGTGTTTATTTTCTTGAATAGCTCAGTTTCAAGGTTGAAAAGGGAAAATGTGCTTTCTCTGTGTGCTATCTTGTCCCTAACCATGATTCACTTTTCTTTGTTTTTGCATACCCAGTGTTCCTTTCAGCTCGGCCTCTTTGGTCACAAAAGCAAGCGCATTCTTGCGCCACGCACTAATAATGGCAAACCCTCTGCTTTTTGTATCTGGTGTCCTGCTTAAGGAAGAATTGTCTCTTCAGAAATTTACCAGCCCAGCTAAAAGAGACTTTTGTACCTATTTTTTGTGGGAGTTATTATTTTCGACAGCCATCTCTTCAATTTTCAGGACATAAATTATAGCATGTTTGTCTGGTCTGGTTTTCTCTTTCTTGGAATGGCCATCGTGTGTAAGAGCCAAAAATAAGACATGCTAAAAACGCTACCCATTTTTATACCCACCCTAATTGATGTGGCAACATTCTTTTTACCACTCGAGGTTATTTATATGGATTATGCTTCCGTGCGTGGGGTGTTTTATTTCAATGGCGCCTTGTCAGTCATAGATGCTGATGTGGAAAGACAATAGTGAAGAACGTCTGTTTTAAAGTGCTTTAATTAATATTTTACAACCAAGTCAGTGCAACAGTACGGCGCACTTTTCCCCCTGTGTGCAGGATCTAGTTTATATAAATAAGCGTTATCATCAGGAGTCTGAACTCAAGTGATTTGTACCATCGCTTGTCTACTTTTATTGTCTTCTATTACCAAATCACTTTTATAGTCATGACCTCTAGGCTGCATCTTCAGTAGCTCTTTTCAAGTAACCAGCGTTTTTCTGTTCAATCTGAGTGTTGTTTTTAGAATAATTTAAAGCTAAATCTATGATACTCCCTATTAGGTAACATATACAGATATGTTTTAGGGCATCAAAATAAAACTTTGAGGCATTTACGAGTTTCATCAGGGTGGTCCAACCAGTAAGCACATAAAGTTAAAATATTAAAAAGAATGCTCATAGAAATTAACTGAAACACTCTGAACCCTATAGAGTTGATATGTTGCGAAATAGGACAGCTTTAAAAGGATTCTCATCACTGAAAAACATTTGTCCCTAAATTTAGTTGTGCAGCCCAAACCACAAAATATTTTGGTATGTTTTGATTCGAGTGGGCGGTGCATTGCATCATAAAATTTAAGCTACTGTTCAGTTTACCAGCTGGTTTGAATACAGAATGTTAAAAATGTATGTGTATGTACAATGCTGTGCAAAAGTGTTAGGCCACCTTTAGATTTGCTGTGTTAGCTCCATAATTTTCATTATGGATCTTCATTCCAGTGATTTTTAGCGTATCTTCACCCTGTTCCCCTTTTGAAAAAGTGGTTTCTTGGCTGCTACCCTTCCAAAAAGACCGTTCCTGTTCAAACTTCCTTGGACTGTAGATGGGTCAACTTGACATTCCGATGAAGCTGCCAGATGCTGCTGTTGCTAAAGTTTGAGAGGAGGTCTGAGTAAATACTTGTCACTGTACTCTATAGAAGCTGTTTTTCAGATTTTTATAAGTGCTGCATAAAATGACCTGTATTTTCTGCTTTTATTCTAATAAAGATACTGAGAAATAATTATATATGGTCATTATACCATTGCCAAAACATGGTATAGCTAATCTAATGGTGGCCTGAGACTTTTGCACAGTATTATTTCTGCTTGTATAATTATTATATAAATATTATTCCCATTTGTTCTTCGTTGTCAGGTGGCACTTTGCTTACAATGCTTAGGTGACAGGTGAGACCCAGCTCTCTTCCAGCTCCTTTAAACAGTAGTAATGGCTCAGGCCAACAGGTGTCAACCTTCAGCAGTGGATCACCAAAGCCGTTAATGCCAGTGCTGATCGATGGGAAACCCTTAATGAAGCTTTGGGTGCTCCAGGGGCTGACGATATCTTAGACTGTTTTTTTTAAGTCTTAAAGAAGTGACGATTGAAAAGACAGAAAGAAAAATAAACCTTCCAAACGATGAGGCCATTGTCATTCACAACACCGCCCTGGTTGCTACAGCAACGGGCAGTGATTTGTAGTTTTGTTGCTTGTGAGTGACATGAGAATGGAGGAATATTGCGAGAATGATTATCAAACACAAAAATAGTGCTTGGCACGTGCAGTCAGAGGGGAAGAGTTGAGCTGTTCTTCAGCAATCCTAAGGGCGTCATCACTCAACAGTCTGTACGTCCCTGACGAACAAGGAAACCACATGGGACAAGGCACGTTATGACTTCTATAAATCAACGAGAAAAAAGTTGTGCCAGCATCAGACTTTCTTGTGAAATGTTCTCATTCATTTCAGTGGAATTGGGGGTGGCAAGTGGTTAGCGTGGTCGACTTAGTGCTCCACAGATCACCAGTTTGATCCCAACCATGGACTCCTCCCATGTGGAGTTTGTATGTGCTTCCAGTGTCCACATGGTTTTACTCGGAGTACTCCGGTTTCCTCCCACATTCCAAAGACATGTCAGGTTCAGCGGTTGCTCTAAATTGGCCCAGTATGAATGTGTATTTCTAGTATCGATGTAGCCTTGCTCCCCTCTTGAATAGCCATTGATGCTGATACGGCGTTAAATAAACAAATAAGCAGACAACTTTCAGTGGAATTAATCTGATGGCACTGGTGACATTTTCTACTTGTTGACCAATTTGTTTTAAGGAAGGGGGAGCTGATTGCCCTGTTTTTAGAGTCTTTTGGAGAGGAATTCATAAAGCTCTGCAAGAAACCTATAACTGTGAAATACCTTTAGAATTCAAGTCGATATATTTTGGTTCTATACCTCATATAAGTTGACAAAAGACAAATATTTAATGAATATACTATTGGTCTCTGCCTAAAAAAAAAAAGCTATTACTATGACATGGTTATCACAGGACAGACGAACTTTATATGAATGGATGGAAATTGTAATGGACGTCTATGACATGGAGAAAATAACAGCGTTTGTTAATCATAAACTGGAACAATTTAACTCGTATTGGGAAAAATGCATTAATGTAACAGCCCATGGGCCTGATTCCATTTCTGTAAATTGATGTTTGTTATAAGTAAGAGATTGCTTTTTATTGTGTATAGGTCTTTTTTCTTTGCTTTTTTTCCCTATATCTGAGAGATAACAGTCTAAGATTATGGAACAGAATGGTTATGTACAGTGGGGCAACAAAGTATTTAGTCAGCCACTGATTGTGCAAGTTCTCCTACTTAGAATGATCAGAGAGGTCTGTAATTTTCATCATAGCTACACTTCAACTATGAGAGACAAAATGACGGAAAAAGAATCCAGGAAATCACATTGTAGGATTTTTAAAGAATTTAATTGTAAATGATGGTGGAAAATAACTATTTGGTCAGCCACAAACAAGCAAGATTTCCAGCTCTCACAGACCTGTAACTTCTTCTTTAAGAAGCTCTTCTGTCCTCCACTCGTTACCTGTATTAATGGCACCTGTTTGACCTCGTTATCTGTATAAAAGGCACCTGTCCACAGCCTCAAACAGTCAGACTCCAAACTCAACCATGGCCAAGACCAAAGAGCTGCTGAAGGACACCAGGAAGAAAATTGTAGACCTGCACCAGGCTTGGAAGAGTGAATCTACAATAGGCAAGCAGGTTGGTGTGAATAAATCATCTGTGGCAGCAATTGTAAGAAAATGGAAGACATACAAGACCATTGATAATCTCCCTCGATCTGGGGCTCCACACAAGATCTCATCCTGTGGGGTCAGAATGATCATGAGAACGGTGAGCGGAACTACACGGAGGAACCTGATTAATGACCTGCAGAGAGCTGGGACCAAAGTAAATCAAAGGCTACCATCAGTAACACACTACGCCGAGAGGGGACTCATATCCTGCAGTGCCAGGCGTGTCCCCCTGCTTAAGCCAGTACCTTTCCAGGCCCATCTGAAGTTTTGCCAGAGAGCATATGGATGATCCAGAAGAGGATTGGGAGAATATCATGTGGTCAGATGAAACCAAATAGAACTTTTTGGTAAAAACTCAATTCGTCGTGTTTGGAGGAAGAAGAATGCTGAGTTGCATCCCAAGAACACCATACCTACTGTGAAGCACGGGGGTGGAAACATCATGCTTTGGGGCTGTTTTTTTGCAAAGGGGACAGGACTACTGATCCGTGTTAAGGGAAGAATGAACGGGGCCATGTATCGTGAGATTTTAAGCCAAAACCTCCTTCCATCAGTGAGAGCATTGAAGCTGGAACGTGGCTGGGTCTTCCAGCATGACAATGATACCAAATACACCGCTCGGGCAATGAAGGAGTGGCTCCATAAAAAGCATTTCAAATTCCTGCAGTGGCCTAGCCAGTCTCCAGACCTCAACCCCATAGAAAATTTGTGGAGGGAGTTGAAAGTCCATGTTGCCCAGCGACAGCCCCAAAGCATCACTGCTCTAGAGGAGATCTGCATGGAGGAATGGGCCAAAATACCAGCTGCAGTGTGCGCCAACCTGGTGAAGACTTACAGGAAACGTTTGACCTCTGTCATTGCCAACAAAGGTTATGTTACAAAGTACTGAGTTGAACTTTTGTTATTGACCAAATACTTCTTTTCCACCATAATTTACAATTAAATTGTTTAAAAAACCTACAATGTCATTTTCTTGGATTTGTTTTTCTCATTTTGTCTCTCATAGTTGAAGTGTACCTATGGTGAAAGTTACAGACCTCTCTCATCTTTCTAAGTAGGAGAACTTGCACAAATCAGTGGCTGACTAAATACCCCACTGTGTGTATTTTTGCCCCACTGTGTGTGTGTGTATGTGTAGGCGCAGGTATGTGTGTATGTGTACATGTATAGAGGCACAACGCATGTGATACATGCATTGTACTGGATGCGAAAAAAGAAAGGGGGAGCTGACAATGTAATTGGAAATAAATGCAACAGCTTTATTGTGTATGAAAAGAAGTTTGTCACGTTCAAATATGCAAATTCGCGGGTTTACTGTATTTTTTACAAAGACCATTTCTTGTGGCGCTGCAACATTTAAGCACATTCAATCTATAAAAAAATGTGGTTTTTAGAAAAGATTTGATATGCCCTACGGACTGAAGACATTGTGTAAACTGTGGAATATTGCAATATTTTAATGTAATCATATCATGTATCATGATGCGTATCGTGAAGTCCTTTCCAATACCCATCTTTCTTTGCTGCCATCTTTCTTTTCTAAAGAAAGACCACAGCAGCTGTATTCTCAAGGGAGTTAGCTTTAGCTTTGTTAAATTCCACATATTCAGTGAGGTGATTCCATATATGAGTTCCATTTTAGCCAGGTGTAAAAAGTTGTCCCCCTCACGTCACAATCCAAAGCGTCCTATTCGTTGGTGTTACGCTATTAGCTCTTGCTTTAAGAGGAATGAATATGCTCTTTCACAGGCATTTTAAATCGATCATATAATCAGTCTTCTCAGTGTGAAGTGAGGCCTCAATCTATAACGTGCTGCAATCATTACGTTGTGCATACATGTGAAAATAAGTGCGGTTGTGTATATATGCTTCGGCGTTTAGCTCAATTGCTTGCTTTTCTATGTGTTTATTTTCCTATTAGCTCAGACCACGGATTAAATGCTGCCAGCTCCAGCCAGTTGCTTTCAGACTAACACGTTCTCTCAATGTCCTTGCTCTTTCTGTTCCACCCTCTCTGCATCGAAAACCAAGTTTCCAGCATCTCGCCGGTGCGGTTTGCAGTGTGACATACACAGGCAACACACAAATGTTCCATTTGAGAGAAGAAATATGATTTGGTAGCATGGCAGACTTATGGTGAAATAAATCAGCTCGGACTGGAGGCTTCAGCGTGTGATGTAGTTTGTTTATTCCACTCCGAGCACTTTGGGTCGTGTTGGTTCAGTCTGAGCCTTTATGACCCTCGCGTGCCAGGTGAGCCATTTGGTGCAGGTGGGATGAAAGGTGTGGTGGAAAAAAGCGAGGATTGGACATGCTCTGTCCGACCTGTGACATCAGCGCCAGCGGCGTCTGCCTGGTGAGATTTGCACCGGCGCATTAATGCTTCCAGACACTGGAGTCAACAGAGCTGTCCTGCTATTACTGTCTCTCCCAATTCCAAAACAAAACGTGCAGAATGCGCCTTGTTTGCATTTCAGGCCCTGTTTTTATATGCTACGGTTTGTTCTTATGCTGGAGAATTTCAACAGATTTGCTATTTAAATGTCACCTTGTTGATACATACCGAGGCTCCTAGAGAGAAGGCAAAGATGTTAGGAGCGTTTGCGAGGCCATTAGAGGAAGAGTAAATTATTGCCAGAACTATGCACAGCATCAGCAAACATGCCTAGCTAGGCTGTGGTATGCCAACGATGCCCTGGTGTTATTAGGAGTAAAATGCGTGCCAAGAAAGTGCTTCTCTCCTTTACACTGTGAGGGCACCCATAGCTATTGACACAAGGCTAGAGCTGACCCTACCTTCTGTGTGTTGCAGCAGAAATCAAGGTTCGATATTGAAATGTAGACTCCTAGCGAGAAACCAAAGATGTTATGAGAGTTTAAGGCCATGCTGGGTTTATTATGACTGCCAATTCTCAGCACTCTGGCCTTGAGTTCTATGTAAATCAGACCCATGCATAATTCTGTATCTTATAAAAAGTGCTGTCTATCAGCTGCAGCACGATAAATACTTCATCCTTCATAGTCAGCAAGCTTGCTTTACAGCCTGAGACACTCTGCACGGCTCTGATGGTAACTTACTTGCTATTCTGTTTGATCTGCAAGTCGCTTCTGATAAACTTCAACGGCAACAATCAGCAGGCTGCCTCTTTTAGTCTTTTGTCCAGTTCCCCAAGCTATGGGAGTTGCTTTTCCCATTTAAGGCCCTCGGCCCAGAGGGTATCATTTTCACGAGCTCATGTTTAGCTTCAAGGCTGCACTTGAAGCAGCCGGCGTGGATTTTTCTGTTTTCAGAAAGAGTAACAGGTTAGTTTGGAAGCCAGCGAGCAGTTGCACTGCACTTCTGAGCCGCTCCTTTCTCAGTTCCAGGGTCTGGATGTTGGCTTGTTGCTCTAGATGGTTTGATGCAGAAATGGCAGACGTCCTCTTAGTCACTGATGAAAAGGACTCGGGCCTTAATCTCTGCTACACATTGTATGTAACAAGCAGTAAATAGCGTTCCTAAGTGTATATGCCTGTCCTGTTGTAAGTAGTACTTTGTTTGTCCCCCATTGCCTGTATGTTCTATGTGTACTGACCTACAACTATATTAACATATACCACATATACCCCAAAGTATCAGCTTATTGTATTTATTAATGAGTATCATTATGAGGCGCTTAGGTGGCTCAGTGGGTTAATATGCCAGGTCATCATTGCAGAATCAGGGTTTGACTCCTGGCTTGGCCTTCTGACTGATTTGGGCATCACATGCAAACACAACTGGCTATGCCTGAAGGAGAGGAGGCTGGTTGGGATATTTGCTAAGGACAAACAGGGAATGGTTGGGATTGAAGTAAAAATAGTAGACGTACTGTATTGTGTTCCAATATGCATTTCTGATCAGGGTCTTGTGCTTTCTTTTTCGATTTTGTATTTATTTTCCTCTTTAGTCTTGTTTATTAGAGTAACCATAGAGTACAGAAACAGAACAGTACAGTGATCATAAAAGGAAAAAAAGACCAAAAAAGCAAGGGTATTTACACTAAGTGATTTATTATTCTGATTCAGCCGGTGTTTGACATGCACTGGTATGCCTGTTTGAATATTATGCATTCACTCTTTGGCCTCTCGGGAACTCTCACATATCGAAGTGCTTATTGTCAAACCTCTTTTACAGCTGCTACATGCTGTTTAATGATTCAGGGTGCTGGAAACTTTCCTTAGAGACTCTGGGCTGTGTTGACGTGACTGCATCACCTAATTGCTGCCGAGAATATGCTGTTCTACCGCATCCCAAAGGCTATAGTTGATTCAGATTTGGTGACTGACGAGGCCATTAAAGTAGAATGAATTCACTATGTTCCTTGTACCAGTTTGAGGTGACTGCTTTGTGACTAGGTACATCATGTGGAAAGAAACCACTTCAAGATAATACGATGCGTAAGGACAGCAACGGTGGCACAGTGGCTCATGTGGTTAGTACATTTGCCTCACAGCTCTGAGATCCTTTATTCGATCAACACCACAGACTCTGCCTGTGGAGTTTGCATGTCCTCCGTGTCCACATGGGTTTACTCAGAGTGCTCCGGTTTCCTCCTACATTCCAAAGATGTGCGTTATCCATAGCCATTAACCTTATGTCAGATGTGACTATAGCCGTCGATGTTGATGCGACATTAAATAAATCTAATAAACAAAAAAAGCATGGTCAGCAATATTCCTCAGACTTTGGCACTGAAAAATGCTTGAAGGGTTTTGATTGATCAGCGTGTGCCAAGAAACTTGCTCCTGCACGCTTATACTCTTGACATATTGACTCAAAGCAGATTCTGCCCATTGATTCATACTGACGATGCCAGTTCTACCCTGCCAATGATATGTCACAGTAGAAGTCGAGTTTCATCTGAACAGATGATGCTTGTGCAGTCTGTAGCTTTCTAGTTCCACAAACCTATGCCCACTGTAGCCTTAGTTTACTATTCTTCAGGAGTTGAACCTAATGTTGGCGTCTGCTGTTGTCACCCATCTGCCTCAAGGTTGGGCTTGCACACAGAGGTGCTTTTCTGATGAACACTGTTTCCTAAAGTTTGGGAATTCTTCGTTTTTTCCCTTTTTTGTTTGATTTTTGTTTTCTCGGTATTGTGTGCGATTTTTAGTTACTAGGTTCAAATCTGGCATCAACAACCAACCAACACCACATTGTTCTAACAGTCTTGCGTCTGATGTGCGGACTGCACAGTGGCGCATGTCTTTAATAGCCATTGATGCTGAAAGTGATGTTAATAAAATCAAAAACTCTGATATGAACATTGAACTTGTTCACAAGCTGGTCAGTTTTGCTGTTCAACACTTTTACTGACATTGACATTGTCATTGTTGACCATCTCAGTGATGCTTTCAATCCAGTCATGCTAAATAAATAGAGGAAATGGTCACTTATTTTATTAACGTTTAGCCTTTTGTGGTTAAAAGTTTCTTTATTTTTATGTTTTAGATTTTCACAATTGAATTCCCCTACATCCTGATAAGCTTGGGGTGGAGGGTCCAGAGCTTCCCAGAGAACACAGGGCGTAGGTGTAGGTGGCACCTCAGGATGATTTTCCTCAATCAAAATCAGCCAGTCATTCCAACATGAGACGCTCGATCGATTCAGAAGTCCCTATAGGGACTCGAACCCGGTTCGAGGTGGGATTGAATATCGTTATAGACAGCTGAAACTATAATATTGGTGGTGATATTTGGTGGAAAAAAAAACTGTTTTAAACTGTTTAAATTGATAAGTAATAAAATAATAATTGGTGGGATTTTAGTGAAACTTTCCACCCATGTCACCTGTTAAATTAACACTTTTGTGACAGGGTTGTTCTTCTTAGAGTTGTATGGCAGGTGGGTTTTATTTTGCATCCTTTGACTTCTATCTGATGTTAATAGAAGTGAATTAACGTGGAAGATGTATTGTTTTGAAAGGAACAGTGCTATAGGAATGACCCTATTTTGTTTGTTTGTTGCCTTGAGAAGAAGATGAGAAGAAGCCAAACAGTGAGGCAGTGGCTGAGTATTTGGAGGGAAGGAAGAAGTATGAGGAAGTGAGGATGCAGAAGCTGAAGAAGGGCTCGAGTCGAGAGGCACAGGTAATTTGTTAAAAGTAATCTGCCAATATTTTAGCATATTTTCTTTTGCAGAAATCTCCATTTAAGTTCTGTTTGACATTTGATGTAC
This sequence comes from Ancistrus triradiatus, assembly GCA_025084515.1. Taxonomy (NCBI): domain Eukaryota; kingdom Metazoa; phylum Chordata; class Actinopteri; order Siluriformes; family Loricariidae; genus Ancistrus; species Ancistrus triradiatus. The sequence goes on along the minus strand of JAJAGP010000003.1, from coordinate 442,857 downwards.
AGTTGTGTCACTTAATGTACATGAAACGCTCTGTGAAATCGAGCAGAGTGAGGTGGGCATTGATTATGCCTATCCAGCCATCGTTATGGATTTATAACTGGTTATATATACTGTTCCATGAACGTATATAAAGTACTGTGGAAAAGTCTTGGGCCACAATTACGTTAGATATACCTTGGTATAACGCATAGGTATGTCAATGGTATAATTGCCATATATAATTATTTCTCAGTCTTTTTATTAGAATACAACCAAAAATTACAAATGTATGCCGTATTAAAAAACTGAATAAAATCAGAAATACAGCTGCAATAGGCTACAGTGACAAGTATTTAGTGTGACCTCTCCTTACACTTGAGCGATAGCCGCATCTGGAAGCTTCATCAGGACACCAAGTTGACCTTATACAGTACAAAGAAGCTTGATCAGGAGTGGTCTTCTTGGAAGGGTAGCAGCCAAACTTTTTTCGGAAGGGGAACAGGGTGAAAAGGCTAAAACTCACAGAGATGAGATGAGATGAGATGAAGATTATGGAGTAACACATTAAGGAGCAAAGTATATATACCTGGACGCACTGTTTGTGGTCCATACCAATACTAGCACTTCATAAAATGATGCTCTAACAGATGGTTCTGTACATTGTCAGACGGTTAATGAATATGTATATTGGTGATGCTTTCCCAAAAGCGCTTAACAGCATGTTGTCTGTTTATTGAGTTTGTCTTGTTTTAAATTAGCCCTGTGTTCAGTCGTCCCAAATGTCATTACCTTACTTTGATGCACTTTGCTCATTGACCTGTGGAGCATAGATCCCAGACGTCTCCTGTGAGGGGTCGATGGCTGCAGTAACAGTGTTTATGATCTTTTCTGTTTGAAGACGCTCGCTCTTTTGGACCGCTTTAAATCCAAACTGTCATCAGCTATTTCTGAGACCCCTGAGATCCCTGAAGATGAAGAACTGGCAGAAGATGATGACAAAGGATGGTGAGCAACACACTTGCGTTTCTTCTTTCATTTAGTTTAACTAATGTTGTCCTTTTAAGTCAGACCCTTCCAAGAGTGGAATGTTTGTTCAGCCTCTTCCACTCTGTCTGTGTCTGTAAGACTGTCTGTGACTGTAAAACGCAAAGTTACAAGTTCCAGTATTTTTTTTTTTTGTTGCTTGTTTTCAGTCAAGGTTGTTGAGGGTTTTGAGGCAAGTTGCTACCTTTGGGATTGTTTCTATAGATCTGGTTCTGGATCCTGTGTGGAGTTTGCATGTCCTCTCTATGTCCGGTCCCATTGTTATGCACTGGTGCTGGTACCAGTTGTTATGCAAATGTGCTTTATATAAGATTGGGGAATTTTTCCACCCAGCTGAGACTGAAGAAGTCACTTGGATGAGTGACGAAACGTTATGTCCAGACGAACAGATTCAACGCCTGGGATTGATGCTGAAAGCGACGTTAAATGAACCAAATAAACAAACAAATGTTCCAGCATCTTTCCAAAAGCTTAAGTGGCTAACTCTTTCAGTCAGATACAGTATGTTTTGTTTTTTGGCATGAATAAATGGACAGCCGCAATATTTAAAAGAAAGTCAGCCACGCAGACCAGGTAATGGATATCTCATAGCTATATATTTTGGCTGGCCACTTATAACTGTACAACCTCCGAAAAGTGCTTATTAAACACCCACTTTAGTGTTAAATCACTTGAGTCTGGAGCAGGATTAGCTTTTATGTACAGTTGTGCCCCTACAACTGATTGGCAGCTAAATTCTGTGCCCCAGTATGCCAAAACCAAAAAAACCCCTGTCAAAATGTAAAGTTTAAAACTAGTAATAAAATAAAAGCAGTAATTCAGCATGACCACTGATGTCGCACTGCTGTGATTGAACAGATTTGTGAATCACAGCAATCGGCTGTGATCTAAAGGTGTATTAAATAATCCGTGCCGGGTGGAATTTGTGGCTACCGTTTCATGTGAAGTTGTAATGTCTATTTATTTGGACTAGCATGGTGAAATGCTTTAATTTCAACTCGATCCACACCGGGCCCAGCTGCACTTCTTAAGTGTGCCACACTATCCCACTCCCTCTCCAGCCAAGCAGCTCTTTTGGCTCCAGGCAGCGCTGACACCATTTAAACACTATGCAGTGTTTGTTTTTGCTGCGCTGCAATACGCACTTGTGGAGAAGCCATTCTCTCAGCTGACTTAACAGAGTAAATAGGCTGGCAGCAGACGGACGGTCCAGATGGAGCGTGTCACTCCCAGTAAGAGCGCAAAGCCGTCCGCTAGCTGTCCTTTTTAATATGCATTCATTTCAAGGTCTGGAGGAATTTTCCCTCTCTAAAGGATTTAATGCAGTTTTTATTTTTTTTTTTATTGTTATTATTCCTTCCCTAACAGAATGTTCCAATTTATGGAATCTAATTGATGTCTGTAGCTTACGAGCTGATTGCAGCGTTGATTTGTCGAAATGTTTGTTTGTAGTTAGGAAAGAACCATAAACAAATGAGGGCATTTAAAGAATTCCCCTCAAATGTTTAAATCCCAATTATTCCCAGTCAGGGTCGTGTGGGGGGTGGGTTGTGGTGCCTGGAGCATATATCCAGAGAACACTGGGACCAGTAGGGGTTGCTGTTGTGCCACAGGGGGATAATCTCCTCCCCCATAGCCCTGGAAACTGGCCTGAAAGCACCACTGGGGTCTTTTAATGGAAATTCAAATCTGCAAGCATTTCTTTTACAAAACAAAAGACATAATTTGTATTGTATTCTTTACAAACTGGAAAAATACAGTAAAATGAGTCATTCTGCTCAGTTACGCTTTCATGAAAGCGTGTAAGTCCATTCCTCCATACAGAACAGCTTCAGCTCTGGGATGTTGGTGGGTTTCCTCACATTAGCTGCTCACTTCAGGTCCTTCCACAACATTTACACTGGATTAGCATGGATTAGACAGATAGCATCACAGATGCTGCAGGTTTGTCGGCTGCACATCCATCATGTCCCATAACATCCCAAAGATGCTCTGTTGGATTGAGATCGGGTGACTTTGGAGGCCAGTTGAATAGAGTGAACTGCCTGTCATGTTCAAGAAATCAGTTTGAGACGATTTAAGTTTTGTGATATTCCACCTGACCACGATTCTCAGTTGGTATTAATCTCTGTGTGGGTTTTTCCAGATACTCAAATTTTCTTCCCCAAAAATGAGGTCAACAAAGGCCAATCAGAGCTCGGTTGTCAGGCAGAACAGCTCATCCTGGTAGCAGGCCGCACAAGAGCTTATAGGACAATGTGTAACACATCAGCCTCGTTGTAAAGGTCCCACTACGTTTATGTGTAAAAATCGGACTCGGTGTGAAAAGACATTTAGTCTCCCTAAATTTATCCGAGTGTGTCTAGGGTTTGTTCCTGCCTTGTGCCCTGAGCTACCAGTTAGGCCAGGGCTCCCCACAACACTGAATTATATTGAGCTGGTTTAATGAATGAATGAATCAATCTTGTGATGTTACTGAATGTTCCCCTAAAGGCTCAGTGGGGTTTAGGACAGGTGACTGTGGAGGAAAATCCATGACATCAGAACTTCTTGAATTTCTTTGGTCTTCAGGTAGTTGTTGCAAGCTTTTGGTGTACATTTTTGGTCATTGTCCTGCTGATCTTTGAGTCTTTCTCCACACAGATCAAAGAAGTCGTTTCACTTGTGCTCTCGTACCCATGTTCCTAGTATGTTCCTATGTGAGGACTGCTGAGCTTGCTGGGTCTCATTTCACACTTGGTTAAATATTAAAGCTAAAAACTGCATTTTTCCAGTGGTTCCGATGTATTTTAGGCCTTCTCTGATCTAACGCTGTTTGGTTCCTCTGAAAAGGAGCAGAAAATTTAGGTAGATGCCGAAAAGATAAACTGACATGTACTTATTGAGCTGGATTTAATCCTTATGAGAATTTCGGGCTTATTAACTGTCTACACAACGATGCTTGATGGGTGTCAACAGCCTGGTTTTGGCCTGTTTCCTTTGAATCTGAATTTACTTGTACAGATACTGTACAAACGCGTACCACCACGTGTACCAGCTGGAGACATTTGAGAAGAATATGGAAAAATATTTAGTCTGCCTGTGTTTATAGCTTATAATATCAAGAGTATATTTTTCAGTTTGATGCAGTCCTCTGCTGCCTTGTAATCGGATGCATTTCCAAAGCCATTCTGAGCCCAGTACCGCTCGCAGAGCTCTCCCGGTGCTTCCAGACGATTGCGGGAAGCAGACTGGCAAATCATTCTTACGTTGTCACTGGCAGTTAAAATGTATAGCTTTAGCGGTTAAAATAGCTTGCTTTTTTGAGTCCTGCCTAACTATATACCCAATATCTAGATTCACTCCATTGAAAGTCTATGGTATTTTTTCAGTCTCTGTAGTAGTAGAAGTAGTTTTGTGGTTTTAATGTGCAGCAAATGAGGAAGTCCATTTGTGTCCCCATTGAGTTGAACTGTCTGGAAATAGCCTGCAGTTAAAATTCCTCTTCATATATACACAACATCTGCAGAGAACAAAGCTAAATATAACTTTCTTCTGCAAAGTTTAATGCCTGCATTTTAAAACGTATTTAATCCAGTTAAACACACAATTTGGAATATGTCAAAAGTTTGTCCACATCGGAACTTAATTTACTTCTCAGTGATTTGTAAATGTCTGTATAGAAATGTAGTACTCTGTGCAAGTCTTGTTTTATCTGTGCTAAGCTTATAATGGCCATGTGTAATTATTTCTCAGTCTCTTTGTTAGAATGCAACCGGAAAATAGGAGAAATCTGTATTAAAAAAAACAGTGTAATGGAAAAAAAACAGCTTATATAGGCTACATTGGCAAGTATTTAGTGTGACCTCCCCTTACACTTGAGCAACAGCAGCATCTGGGAGCCTCATCTGGATGCCTAGTCAACCATTTTACAGTCTGATGAAGCTTGGTGTCTTTTTGATGGTCTTTTTGGAAGGGTAGCAGCCAAGGAACTACTTTTTCGAAAGGGAAACCGGGTGGAAAGGCTAAGATATGCTAAAGCTCACAAAGATTGGAGTGATGATCAGTGGAAAGAGTATTATGGACCATATAATCTTTTAAATATTTGCAGATGGCCATTACTTCTTGAGAGGATGAAGTGATAGCCTCTCGATATTTAGAAAGATGTTGGGTCATTGTGGGAAATGTGTGACGTCTTCAGCAGAACAGGATAAAATTGACTTTTTACCGCTGTATTTTTAGTGGGGCACAGCAACATTTTACTGGGGCATGTAACCCAGGAAAGTAGGTCTGATGACAGCCCTGTGTCACGCCCGCTGGCCGCCCGGCCCGCGTCACCTGCCTATCACGCGCACCTGTTTCCACTTTCCCACTCCACTCACACAGTATATAAACCGCTCTCACCTCACTCTCCTCGCGGATTCACGATGTTCCTACCTTCTCCCACTCCTTGTCCCTCGACCTTTCCTATCCCTCCATGTCCTGGCAATAAAACCACCTCGCAAACCAGTGGCCTGCGTTTGTCTCCTGCTTCCTCGACAGCCAGCGTGACAGTTGAATCCGCCGACATGGAGACAGCGGCCACTGGCTCTGGTCGCGACCCTGCTTCTGCCGTCGGCTGGCGGCTCGCCGACTTTCGTGCCCGGCTTGGGGAGGTGGCTCAGGTCGTTGTGTCCCTCGCTGAGGACCAACGCTCGCTGGTCCTTTCCCTCAACCAGCTTTTCCAGCGTGTCACAGCTGCTGCCGTCCCTCGCAGCTGCGGACCCCGCCGCCTCCGTTCCGCTTCCCTCCGGCCCTCAGCGGACCCCGCCTCCCGTCAGCGACCCCGCTCGCCAGCCTCCCGTCGGCGACCCCGCTCGCCAGCCTTCCCTCCGCGACTCCGCTCGCCGGCTTCCCTTTGGCTTCTCCGCTCGCCAGCTTCCGGTTGGCTTCTCCGCTCGCCAGCCGCCCAACTGCTGTCAGTCTCCTCCGGGTGTTTGCCCGGCAAGAAAACCCCCGGACTCAGAACCGCGCGCGGGGATTTCCCGTTGAAGTCCTAGCTCCGACCCGGACTCCGTGGTGGGGGGCTCTGTCATGCCCGCTGGCCGCCCGGCCCGCGTCACCTGCCTATCACGCGCACCTGTTTCCACTTTCCCACTCCACTCACACAGTATATAAACCACTCTCACCTCACTCTCCTCGCGGATTCACGATGTTCCTACCTTGTCTCACTCCTTGTCCCTCGACCTTTCCTATCCCTCCATGTCCTGGCAATAAAACCACCTCGCAAACCAGTGGCCTGCGTTTGTCTCCTGCTTCCTCGACACCCAGCGTGACACCCTGGTACTTTATTCAGTCATTTTTATTGATAAAGAAAGAACATGAGGCATGTTGCGGTATGGCAGAGGTGTAGGGTTATCTTCCATTAAATCACGACTGAACGTAGATTAAAAAAAAAAGTGTGAAGTGTCTTATTTCTTAATGTCCTTTGATGCTATCGCTAGAACAGCGTTGAGAACGTTTGTGTGACCACCAGTCTGAAATTTATCATTTGCATCAACAAGGGTAAGGAGGACCATGGAGAATGCTGTCTTGTAATTGAAAAAGGGAGCCTGAGTTGGCTGGTGCTTGAATTACAATGTGCTTGCCATCCAGCGCACCAATACGATTAGGAAAATTCCACTTTTCCAGGAATCTTGTTGCAGTAACCCTCCACTCTTCTGTTGGCAGTGGCATGTGTTTTTCCTTCGTGTGTTTTTGATGATTTTTGCCACAGTTGAGACTCCCAAACAGTAGCTTGCCGCTGCGGTTTTAAAGGATTTTCCTGTACTCATGAATCTGTAAAATACAATGCAGTGCAAGAAAACTGTTGCTTTTTTAAGCAGTATGTATTACAGAGCTTTAAATAGTAATGTTTTGGTACCTTAATATAGTGTTTTTTCTCTTGGGTTAACTCCGGGTGCATCGGATTCCTCTCATAGACATGTTTTTTAGGTTAATTGATTATGGTACATTGACCATGATCAGAGGATATATATGACTAGCTTTGATAGAACCTTGAGTGTTGACGTAACCTTGTATCTGTTGCTGAATGTTGAATGGCCATTGATGCTGAAGAGCGGCATTAAATAAACGAAAACTTGGTCTTGTCCTTTACAGAATGGTATAATTGATTCCTCGATGATGAAAACTGCAGCAAGTCATATATCACACCACTTTGCATCCACAACTTTTGGCAACACCACTAGCTTAAGCCACTCTACTTCAGGATTACCAAGTTAAAAGTGCCACAATAAAACAAGATAACGCAACTCTTTTTCAGTTATTCCCAGTTTTTTTATATTTAAACCATAATTTTATGCAGAAAATGATATTTATATACCATAGTCCATTTATTTATTTTATGTTTTTAAACGTAACTTCTTCTAAACTTACTTTATAGCAAATTAGCAAATCAGCTTTTCCAGTGGAGCACTGTTGCTAATAAATGGAAGCTAAATAAATATTGACACAGCGAACATATAGAGATTGTAATATTAAGAAGTTAATAAAATATAAAGAACATAAAGCTATAGCACTGTTTTATCTTGAAGTAACCAGTTCATTTCATTCCCTTGAGTCCAGGTTTAGTTGACTATCATCATCTTTCTCCTTGGACCACAGTGAGGAAATTAACCCCCACTCACTTTCAATCCATCATTTGTAAGCATCTTTGGGGGGAAAAAAAACTGTAGAAAAATGTAGAGAATAACAAAACTTGCGCCTTCTATCAGTTGCTTCATTCTGATGGTAGACATTTAGTGTGGTCCCCTGACCAGGCCAGCCGTTTCTTCTATGGGGTGATGGAAACCCTCTTAAGGGAGCCTGATCTGGGCTCAGGGGAAAGAGGAGATGGGGAGCCCCCTGGAGCAGCTCAGGAAAAACAGCACAGGGAAGTGCGTAGCACTCTCAGAGCAGCCGGTGCACCCCATGAACGGAACTCGGGTTACAACAGGTCAGACACTGGAAGTCAAGTCTGGGCCAGAAGTGTAAACTATTCCATCTGTGTCTGTATCTACAACAACCCCCTCCTTTTTTCTACCCAGGAGCCAAGACCCTCTCCTTCCCTCTCCCTTCTTGTACTTTTTTTTCTGCAAGCGCACAAGACAAATAAATCCAGGAAAAGGGTCTTCTGGGGGCCTCTGCGTCATAACTGGGGATGGAGCCCCCCCTTTCTCTGCTTAAAACCCAATCGAAGAATGTGACTCCTACCCAGATTCCGGGCAAGGAGGCAATCAGGGCCAAGACTGTAGACAAATGATCAGAGCTGCTCACATCACTCCACAGGAGTCCTCTGAGCTAACCGGAGAGCATCAGCGATATTCGAGATGATCTGTCACAGCTCCTACACGTTTCAAATGTACAAAGAATCCTTGCACGCACACAGACACACGTGCAAACCATTCAGACACTTCAGAGCTCTCAAACACCCTCGCCATGTGCAAAAAAGGCTTGCGCTCTTATATATGTCATTTTCTGTCTGGTTCCAGAGGGTTCTGTGATCGCTCAAAGAGAGCTGTATGGAGGACCCCTCATCCGTGAGAGACCGGCTCCTACTTCAGCTTCGGTTTTCAGCTACTTCATGTGCTTTCCTTAATAGACAACTGGGTTCAGTTTAAAATCCTCCTCCAGCTACTGTGGTTAGATCTGACACGCTCGTGTGCAACCACCAAGACACGCATGGCGGTCCAGAATTATGAATCACACAGCCGTACGTGATTTGATATAAACGTTTACATCTAGTTCAAGTTATCTTAGCTTGAGCTTAGTATCTGGTGTAGAGTTTTCTTTCTTTAAAGTGAACCATCTGCAGACAAGCCTCTACTGCCTAAGCCTTATTTATTCCTTTTCAGCACAGACCTGAGACTACCGGGAACCGAGCAAGTGTTTAGATTTGAACTAATTAAAACCAGTGCTCCTGAGTGGTGCAGCAGGCTTCTGCCTATTATTCAGGGATTGATAGGCACTCTGAATGTTCAAACCCATAGGAGCAGGATCTGCTCTTTTATTGATGAAAGGATCTCCTGATTTTTTTATTTTTTTATTTATTTATTTATTTTTTTCTGGTTTATGTGACTCGGGCAATAATCGGATTTCTAATTTGCAAGGATCCAATAATCTCACAGAAGGATGTGAAATAAACTTCTATCTTTAATACTTAAATCACCTGAAATTCTTCATTTCCTCGAGAATGCACTGTTTCAGAGTCTCCCCAAAAGTGATTGGTGGCCACTTTGTGGATCATTTGGTCACTTTCTTATCTGTTTGATCCTGGACATGTTGGCCGGAGAGCCGGTGCATATAAATTACCTCAACATCGGGCGCAAGGCAGGAACAACCCTAAACATGGCGCCAATCTATCGTAGGGCACTTTAGGGACACCATTTAACCCAGAGTAAACCCACCTGGACACTGGGAGGACATGCAGACTCCACACAACGATCACTTCCCCTGAGATTGAACCCAGGACCTACTTGCTGTGAGGTGACAGGGCGAGCCACCGTGCCACCCCAATCACTTCGGAGATGCTGCTTTTAATTCCAGGGTTGCCAGATCCCACTAGAGAAACAAGCCCAAAGGAAGCAAAGTCTTCTAGAACCTGGAATTGGACCTTGAAACCATGTTTAATTTTTCTAGCCACTTTCAGGTTACGTTTGCGTGCATGTGCAGACTGAGAAATTGATTGAAATCAGAGTAAGGGTATACATGCACTGAGAAATCTGATTTCCGAGCTTTCTTAATTAGATTCTTAAAATCTTGACTTCTAGGCCTTAATCCGATCTAAGTAATTGGAGTATGCTGTTTGCATAACCCCTTGAATAATCCAGTTATTTGCATTAAGTGCATGTAAACACATTATCATTGTAATAACGGGACATTTTCTGCAGACAATAGATATCGAGATGGATTGTGTTTGATATACAGTGTTCCCACATTGTCCAGTATCAAGCACGGTGGAAAGTGTAAGCATATGAAGCATCTGACTGTGTACCAAACATATTATTCAAACACGCAGTGAGAGTTCTCACCAAAGAATAAGATTTCGAAAATCCTACGGGATATAGGCCACTAACACTGGGCAGTGTGGTAGTGTATTGTAGTCCTCTGGTATTTTTTATGACTGAAGAGCATCTTTTGGGTAAGACATGAAGTGAGAGATTAACATGAGCTTTGATGAAGTTTGACATAAACGTATGTAGCCATTAATGGCTTGGCTTGGCTCCTTTGTGCTCACCTTTCCCTGACTGCTTTGTCTTTGACTGTGCCTGGTCTGTCTGTCTGGTGGGGACATTGTCTTCAGGAGGATTTTTGAAATGCATTTCTCGCAACCTGGGGCTCTATGAAGCAACAGTGGTCTCTTCTTTGTGGTGCCTGGTTGCAAAAATGTACAGCTCTGCATTGTTTCAGTGGCTCTGTATTGTCCTTTCGGCTGTGGAACGCCAGACCTGTGAATAAGAGTGGGTTTTCTGGGAAATGAAAGACAGATGAGCATTTGCTGTCTGTTTGAGGCTCCGGTCAGGGTCGTCCTACTACTTCAGTCCTGCAAATAACAAAACTCTACCAAAGCACTGCTTTACTGCATGGAGACTACATACAGTTACTGAAAACAATCCTGTATTGTACATATGTTCTTTGAGTTCTTTTAGTCTGTTTTGTAATGAAGTAACAGTATTTCTTTTACCTTGGTGCCTGAATGATCAGGTGGTCATTCATCGTTGGTGCTTTTTGTGAGATGTACACTCACCGTTCACTTTATTAGGTACACCGACTGGTTTCTACACTCCATTTGATCAGTTCCACTTACTGCATAGAAGCACTCTGTAGTTCTACAATTACAGACTGTAGTCCTTCTGTTTCTGTAGATGCTTTGTTAGTCCCTTTTACACTTCAGTGACACTGATGTGGTGATGGTGTGTTAGTGTGTGTTGTGCTGGTTTGAGTGGATCAAAAGGTCACCTCAGTGTCTGGACTGAAAATAGTCCACCAACCAAAAAGTTCCAGCCACCAGGATCCTGTGAGCACTGATGAAGGATCAGACGATGACTAACATACATTGTGCAACAACAGATGAGATGCTGTCTCTGACGTTCTACAAGGTGGAGCAATATGGTGGATGCGCAGTGAGTGAACACTGATTAAAATTCCAGCAGCACTGCTGTGTCTGATCCACTCGTACCAGCAGGGCACACACTAACACACCACCAGCACAACACCCAAATAGTACCTGATCTGTGCTGGTCCTGTGGAGGTCCTGACCATTAGAGATCAGAGTAAAGGGGACGAACAAAGGATGTGGAGAAACCAATGGACTACAGTCTGTAATTGTGGAACTACAAAGTGCTTCTCTCTGGTAAGTGGAACTGATAAAATGGACAGTGAGTGTAGAAACAAGGAGGTGTACCTAATAAAGTGATCGTTGAGTGTACAGTATAGTCTTGTACGTGTGTGACATTCAGTTGCTTGTTAATTCTGAGGAGCAACAGGTAGCTACTTGTACTGTTGAAATCTGTAGGACCATTCCAGAAAAAAACTCTCACAGCGGCAACTTAAAGCTCGATGATTTATGCCTGTGCATGACTGTCGTCGTTCTTATAACTCGAGCTGTTTCCCCTTGTGATTTAGGATGGCCCATGTACTGAAATTTGATGAACAAAGCAGAAAGGTGAAGGATGCCAACATGCAGGATGAAGACACGTTCGAGATCTACGACCCACGCAACCCTGTCAACAAACGCAGACGAGAGGAGAGCAAGAAACTGCTCAAGGAGAAGAAGGCCAAGAGGTGAGGGTGAAATTACCATTCCTGTCCTCTCTTACATCCCTCTCTCCTCTCCTGACGCCTTAATCTGGCCCTCCTCGGGATGGACTGACCCTCTGAACTTTACTCAACATCAGCGACGTACCTTGGGTAAGATATAATTGTAACACATTTTCAAAAGGGTGACGTTGTCAGAGAGTTTTTACATAAAAGGGACAAAATAAGAATCTAAATCACACCCAAACAATAAAGGATTGTTTTCTTCAACATGACTGTGTATTACTGATGAATTTAAACAGTTGTAACTAATCTCTTTAAAGTAATTCCTGTGAAACCAGGCTCTGGAAGAAATGTAAGTCTTGGCAACAGCAGTAAAAGGAGTAATTAGTTGGCTATTCAAATTCCTTCACTCCCATACGCACAAAGGTAAATAAATGCTGGTGGCTAACACTTTACTCTGATTGTATTGAGACGGCTCCCAGTGCATGAAAACTGACAATGGACCACACTTTTTATATGAACTACAGTTGCGTAGATATGTGAATAAATAACCAGGGTTGTTTAAAGCACCCAATACTTGTACCTACTCAAGTAACAATACCTTTCTAAAAATGTCTGATGTAGAAATTAAAGTAAACCCTGTAGAAATGACTGAAGTTGAAATGATTTTAAAAACTTGAGTATCAAAGGTAAAAGGGGTTGCCATGTTTGGCTCGATCAAATTGCGGACACTTTGGCATCTTATATTCTAAGTTTCATAACTCTAGAGTGAATCAGCACATGGCTATGGTACAGAACTTGCACACTCCAGCAAAACATGCAGTAAAGCACCCACGAGTAATCCCGTTTGGAAGGTGCAGAAATCAGCAATGAAAACACACTTTATATTGATATCACATCTCCATTATTGAATCTCCATACGCATAAACTACAGTGTTTGTTTTGGTTCAGATCTTTCATTTTATGTCTCTGAATAAATGCAGCAGCATGTTCTGAGTGGCGGCTTCAGCTGATACGTCTGCAACAGATCAGATAAACCATGTGATAATGATCTTTATCTTTCAATTTCAGTCGAGTTCAGGGACTATAAATAGCTAATAATAAATACGCAAGTCATTCAAAATGAGAACGACATATAAAAGAAGTAGTATATTTGAAAATATTCCAATCATATTAGCCCTGAACAAAATGGCATGAAGCCTGGCATTATGGCTGTCAAAGACTGTTAGCAGTCATCATTGAGAAAGTCAGTAAATATGTCCGCCTTTTACTAATAATACTTTTTTCACATCCATGCCATGACTCACAATTGATAGTCTGTCAGCTCATACACTATTTGAACTATTTCGGAAAAGATTTCTGAACTGAAAACATTTTAAACGATCCATGCAAATGTTTGTAGACTCTAGGTAAGGTAATGATCATGAAGATATCAGAATTCTGTTAGGAGTTGCATATCCAACGATGATCATATTGCTTCTGAGTAGCCTCGGAAAACCACCATATGGCACGTGTGATTATGTCATGTAGACGCTTTGTAATTGTCCAAAACACTAAAGCATTACAGAGAATTGGCTTAGGGCTCCACATGATTTATCACAGTAGCAGTTCACACAGCTACAAGTCCTTAGAATCAGTAAATGTCTGACAAAGCACCTAACCAATTGAGGATTAATGGGAAGTATTTAAAAGACAGTATTTCTGTTGGTTTGGTTAGACATAGCTGACATTTCATCCGGTACGATGAAAGGAAAATACTTCACTCAAAAATGGCCACGGCTGGCCATCATCCACACAAGTACTTGCAGAATCTGTATCTTGAGTGCACTGTCCTGTAAATCAGTGTAAATGCTCGTGGATGTCTTACTTCTAGTGACAGCAGAAGTGGACGGCCGATCTGAAGCCTTAAAAACGTTGCTGCTAATGTCCTGCTAGTGCGCATGTGGACTTGTTTTTCGTAACCCTGGTAAGCAACGTGCAGCTGACTTTCTTAGCTGAGTTCTTACACTTTGCAATGGGAATGGTCTGGGAAGTTATCTAATTCAAAGTATCACATTTCCTTTCAAATTGTACTGAAGTAAAATTGAACGTCATTCAAAACTAATACTCGAATAGACATATTTTAAAAAATCTACTTGAGTATAGTAACAAATAACTCATTTGCGTAATCAGTACCGTATTTTTCGGACCATAAAGCGCACCAGATTATAAGACGCAATATCAACGATCGGCGCTAACGGGTATATGTTCATACATAAAGCGCACCGGGTTATAAGGCGCATGAAATGAAACAAAACTCTTAAGTTCCCTCGGAGCTCAGTTTGGTCTTTACCTGGCGCAGGGCGTCTTCTTGCTTCCTCCACTTCCGTACCATTGATTCGGTAATGTTGAATTCTCTCGCAGCTGCTGTATGTCCATGTTGTACTGCGTGACTGATAGCGTTGTGTTTGAAAAATAAATATGAAAAATAAATAAATAAATGAATGCACGTACCCTAATGCTGAAGCACATACCGTATTACTCCGCGATGATGCGCACTACCTTTGCCGTAAGCTTTGTAACTTACCAAGGCCGTGCTAAAACATTTTGACAGATTTATGAGCGCCGTGTACCATCTACAACCAGAATTAATTCATACATTAGACGCACCGCATTTTTAGGTGCACTGTCGATTTTTGAGAAAGTTAAAGGCGTCGCCCTCTTAGTATATGAACTGGTCAAAATATGAATGTCAGTGAGTGCGTTAATATGCACTTAATAATCCGATCATAGTCGGATTTCTGCAGTTATCTGATTATTCAAGTGGTCATGTAAACAGGATACTCCGATCTAGAAATCAGGTTAAGGAATCCGATGAAGAGAGCTGGATTTTAGATTTTAGATTTTTTCAGTTACCCGGTTTCAATTGGTTTTTCCAGCATGTGCATTCTCGCAATTGGACCAGAAGGTCCAGGGTTCAAATCCCACCTCTGCCAAGCTGCCACTGTTGGGTCCTTGAGCAAGACCCTTAACCCACAACTGCTTGGATTGTAAGACTGTACCAATTGTAAGTCGCTCTGGATAAGGGCGTCTGCTAAATGCTGTAAATGTAAACCAAACCAACACGGTTGCCAGGTCCACTTTTTCTAAAGACTTGGCCATTTCCATTGACTGTAGGTTTGTTTGTTTCTTTCTTTCTTTCTCATGTGGGATCTGAGCATGTGAGGTGTTCATATAGGCTGCCCAAGGATGTAGGGTCACTATTTGATTGTTGGTCCTCTTAGGTTTCTTCCTTATCACGTTCAGGGCATTTTTCTTTGCCACTGTCCATGTAGGCTCGTTCAGTTGCGGTTGTGGGCCTAGATCATTGTGCAGCTGCTTGGATAGTTTTAAATACTCTGTATAATGCCTTACAATAAATACAGTTGGCTTGTTCATCTGTCTGTTATTAGATTAGAAAGTAAGTATGCCCTGTTCATGTATGCCAACATAACCCATGCACAGCAGTTTTGTCAGGCATTTTATTTTATTTGCAGTGATTATAGTGTAGACATTTGTGTGCTTTTGTTTACAGTTATTGGCAAACCACCACAATAAACAGTTGTTCAAAGTAGACTTAACCTGTTTTAAGGAAATTGCAGTGTAATGTTGAGCACAAATTAAATAAAGACAGAAATTAAAGATAGTCTTGTATTGTAGTGAATCACTGAAGCAGTTTCTGAATAGAAATGCTGTAGTCCAGCTGGTGCATAGAGTTGGATGATGAGAGCGTCTGAGGCTCATAGTCCGTATGAGGCCATGAATTCCTCAATCTCTGAGGATATTTTTGAGGAAGCGAGGGAGGACGGCGCTTCTGTAGGGTTTCACAGAGCTCGATAAAACAGCAGCACTGCTCATCTCACACTGCTTCCGTCATAAAAATATCTTAAGATCTCCTCTGCAGAAACTGTGAAAGAAACTGGTATTAAAGCTGGATCTACTACCTCACCATCTGCTTCGAACCTGGAAAATAAAACCAGATGAGCCTCAAAGTTCAACCTGACTGGACGCAAGCAGCCAAAAAGAGGTAAGACGCTCATCTGGTGGAGCTGGGCAGATATATGGACTGTACTTCATGCCATCCTGCAGCTTTATTCTCAGAAGTAATCTTCTTGCCGGCTGAATCGTGCACGGTTTAAACTTCTGCGTTTGTCTTTGCAGTTAGCAAAAGAGTTCTTCGTTAGCCCAAAACAGTGGCAAGATTATAAAGCATCCCCATCGTTTTTAATCAGCCTCGAACTCTGTTGTAAGGAAAGGAGTTTAGCGGGCCTCCTGATGATGCCGACTGACTGTGGTTTCCGCTAAATGATCTACCACGAGTACGTGTGACCAGGAGCGCGGTTTGGCTAGCACGCCGCCTTTTACTGCTCCCCAGAGATTGTGCTTAAATTTTCATATGGAACAGGAAGGAGAGTTAATGTTACACTATGAGAGCTGCACAGTCAGAGCTGCAGCAAATCCAAACCAGGTGAGATGCGCTGAAGCCAGTTCTGCTACTGCTCGCTCCATTCCATCAGTCACATGGGGGCTGTTTGTGAACTATGGGGGTCTTCAGCTTTCACCAGGCTATTATTGAGTTTATTTATCTGGAGTACTTAATTATCGCAAGTATATCGACCTTATTGATGTACGATGTTGGTATACGATCTGAATCTTTTCAGATCACTCTATGTACAGTAGTATGCAAAAGTTTTAGACCACCATTAGAATGTTTGGTTTAAACATGCTATAATACCATATTGTTGACGATTGGACCCAAAAATGTGAAATTAGGATTTGTCACTCTGTAATACACTGTTCCACTGATTTTCATTACATTCTTTGTGACCTTTAGCATGTTAGACCATTCCTGATCAAGCTTCTTCTGACTCTAGAAGTGTCAACTTCTACGTCTAGGCATTTAGCAGATGCCCTTATCCAGAGCGACTTGTATCTGATTCAGTGTTAACAATGACAACTGTTTCAATCCAAGCATTTGTGGTTAAGGGTCCTGCATAAGGACCCACCAGTGGCAGCTTGGCTCTTCTGGTCCATAGTCCAGTACCTTAACTGCTAGGCCACCACAGTCCTTACATATTGACATCCCCATGAAGCTGCTAGATCCTGGTATTGCTCCAGTGTAGGGGGAGGTCACACTAAATACCTAACCCTGTAGCTATACCTATAGAAGCTGTTTATCTGATTTATTTCAGTTTTTTAATACTGCATACACATTTCCTCTATTTTCTGGTTGTATTCTACTAGACAGACTGAGAAATAATTATATGGTCATTATGCCATTACTAAAAC
This sequence comes from Ancistrus triradiatus, assembly GCA_025084515.1. Taxonomy (NCBI): domain Eukaryota; kingdom Metazoa; phylum Chordata; class Actinopteri; order Siluriformes; family Loricariidae; genus Ancistrus; species Ancistrus triradiatus. Next base: position 425,772 of record JAJAGP010000003.1, on the reverse strand, counting down.
GCATCTAATCTAATGGTGGCCCAATACTTTTGCACAGTGGTGTAGTTTGGGAGCCTTCTGACTTTCTTCCATTCAGAAAGTTACATTGTAGTCGTGGCTGTGAAGTTTGAGGTGGAAGGTGACAACAGTGTCACAGTTGTTCATCAACTTGCTATGACGTTGATGCACTGTAGCTGCAATTCCTGCTGGCTGCGAAACCGTGGGAGATGAAATGGACCATAATGGAATTATCTCACTCTGTGACAGAGGTGTCGTGCCCTGTCCTTTTGAATGAGGATGAAAATAGCTTAGTTAATCCTTCTCCCACTTGCAAAAGCACAGGGTGGACTGTCTCATCTCTAAATCTGACACTTCAGCTCCTTTTCCACTTTGTGTTTGGCTTGGGCGTAGTGGGAAGGGCATGGATGTGTCGACGCATGAAGTAAATCATTTCACTACAACATAACTTCATCATCAGTTTCCTCACATTTATTTCATTAAATGTAGTCCTACTGTGATTACTCCGAGTTCTGTATTTTCTCCACAAGTAGAGCATAGCTTCTGAAGATGCAGCTCGTTGAAATCCTGGCCACCTCAGACAAGTGGTGCTCCATTTAAATATATACCAACTTGTTTTTATGGATCTTGTATGCAAAGCCTGTATAAGTGGCTCAAACCAAGTCACATGACTACTAATAACAATGGAACAATGACTTTAATGCAGTCACCACCAGTTACATCAGTCTCTAAAACTGAAAAACGTTTCCTCATACATCTAGTTCTATTGTACCTGTACTGTTACTTTGTTTTTGGTTCAATAAAGCTCTTTTTAAAGTATAACCACCTGTTTTGTGTTTTACTTTTTGTTTAATATGTTGAAATGCATTATATTAGGACTGAGTGATATGACATTGATGTGATAATCAACCAAGCACCCATAAGGATGTTAATATTTACAGTACTGTGCAAAAGTCTTAGGCCACCATTAGATTTGATATACCATTGTTTTCACAACGGTATAATGGCCATGTATAATTATTTCTTGGTCTCTATTCGAATACAACCAGAAAATACAGGGAATTTGTATGCAGTATTTAAAGACTGAAAGAAAAAAAATCTGAAAAAATTGCTTCTATAAGCTACTTTAGGCCTAACAACCAAGAAACCAGTTTTTCAGAAGGGGAACAGGGTGCAAAGGCTAAGATAAAGAATGGAATGAAGATCAGTGGAAAAGAGAATTGTGCAATGACGAATCCCAGTCTGACAATATGTTATATATGGTCGTTATATTATTGCTGAAACAACAAATCTAATGGTGGGATAAGACTTTTGCATAATACTGTATTTTTGTACCCTTCAGGATTCCTATTGTTTAGGAAGTGTTCAGAAGTCAGAATTACACAGACAAGTTGTAGGAACTATTAACTATCTGTACAGATTTGAGAACTAAATAGCCTTAGTATTGTCAGCAAATGCTGGTTGAACACCAAAATGACGTCGCTGTTGCTAACATTGTTGTTTTGCATGTGTCACCACAGTTTTTTCCCCCCTGCAGCAATGATTAAAATGCTGGGTAAATGTGACTTCAGTAATAGCTGGTTGTCTGATGAAAATTATAAGCTGGGGCTTCAAAAACATGAAGATCCAGGATGTACCAAGATGTAATTATGTGGAAAAAACAATTGACATTAAGAATAAGGGTAAATCTCTGCTAGCAAGTCATGCTGAGGGTAAATAAGAAGTTTTTCTCCAGTTTTTTTTTTTTTCTCCTAGCCAAAAACTGCAGGTAGAACTGCAAAGGCTGGCATTGTGAAGAACACTGAAAGCCAAGTAAAGACATAAATCATGAGTCTGCTGACGTTTTGCTGACAAGAAGTGGTTTGCTTTATTTCTACAAATCATGCACTAATGCTGGCCAGATATTTGAAAATGTTTCTGTTTGATTGCTAGATTTTCTCTTGTGGAAGTAAATTCACTATTTTTACACACAGAACTATGCAAGAAAATGAGATTGTGAGGAAAGTCAGTATTATATTTAAAATCAATTACAAGTAAGCCTTAGTTTTTATTTTTTTGTATGTCTTGTTTTTTTTGGTTTTGTTTGTTTTTAACGTGGTACTGTTCTGCTGGGGCTATGTTATTATATATAACACTATTATGTACCATTTATGGAACTATTTTTACATGACTCTGTTGGCTTAGTGTTTGAGGTGTTGGACTATGGACCAGAAGGTCCAGGGTTCAAATCCCACCTCCGACAAGCTGCCACTGTTGGGTCCTTGAGTAAGGCCCTTAACCCACAAGTGGTTGGACTGTAAGCTTGTATCAACTGTACGTTCCTGTGGATAAGGGTGTCTGCTAAATAGATAGATAGATCACTTTATTTATCCCAGAGGGAAAGTCAGGTGATTGCAGTAGTTCAAATAGAGAAAATAATGCAGTATTTAAAGTAAGTAATTACTGTACATACAGGGGTATAAATAGAAATCAAATGTATAGTATTGATAAATACTCAAACAGTTGTGAATTGAAATGGAGGAATATAAGTAATCTGTGAATAAGGTGTCATGTGACATATGAACTAAACTAACATGAACAAGTGTCTGTACTGTTAGGAGATGTGCAATGTATGTGGTAGCCTAGCGGTTAAGGTACTGGACTCTGGACCAGAAGGTCCAGGGTTCAAATCCCATCTCTGCCAAGCTGCCACTGTTGGGTCCTTGAGCAAGGCCCTTAACCCACAATTGCTTGGATTGTAAGGTTGTATCAATTGTAAGTCGCTCTGGATAAGGGCGTCTGCTAAATGCTGTAAATGTAAATGTAATGTCCATCTGGTGCTATGTGAGACTGTCCTGCTGGTGGCTCAGTATTTCCCGGCACAGTGCTGAGGTGATGTACAATGCAATGGCTGTTGCAGTAGCGTGGGCCTCTACTTAAGGACGGAGGCTAAGAAGTTTTTCCTAGTTTTTATTTTTTGTATTTTTTCCGGTCAGTTGAATGTTGTAAGTTTTAGTTCAAACTAATACAAACAACATTTCACAGGGGTATGATCTTAAGCAGAGAAAGTTTTTAGTGAGTTAAAGTCCACGAATGTTAGAATTGTAGATTTGACCTTTCTACCTTTTTAATGTAATAATGTGTTGTGAATTCCAGTAGAGATGTGCTACGTCGGTTCCTTTTCTGTTGAGAAAAGAGTAGGCGATTGGTCTTTAATTGTTTTGGAGGTTGTGGCCGTGAGTCCCTGTGCCAGTTGCCCAAATCAAAGATGTCTGCCACAGAAATGTCCTGTTGGCACCTTATTAAGGATGTGTTGTTTGATGTAAAACTATCAGCAGCCAAACAGCTGCCAACACTTGGAGCAAAGAAAGTCTGGAGGGGGGAGTGATATTATTGTTCAGCGATACCACCTCGAAGGGTTCTACAAAATCACATTTTCTTTTCCTTGCCAGACTTCTGCGTTCATGCTAGACTGCTCATGAAACCATTGGTACCAGAGGAATTCGACACGACTGATCTGGAATGACTAGCATTTCCTGATTTTTTTTAAAGCATAGAGTGAACCAGTCAAAACAATAAATTAAGCCCAAATCTACAACCAAGACCAAGGTTAAAGTCTAAAAAGGAAACCTCAGAAATATTTTACCTCAGACTGAGCGAGCGCTTTGCATTAAATTACACTCTGGTTGGTTGTTATCTAACCTTGCGGTTCAATGCTGTAATAATATTTCCATTTAAGGCTTTCCATTTAAAGCTTGCCTGAATGTATTCCACATTATAGGGAGACCTACCAAAAAGCTACTGTCAGAGAAATATGTGAGTTTGTAAGTACGGCGTCACTCTAAGCAAGGTTTGTCATCAGTTAAATGCTTCTACTCTCGCGAAGCGTGTCCCCACTGTCAGATTCTCTTATGGCGCTGCTCACCTGACTTATTATGACGTGTAGACTAGACTGTTGTACCTATTTGGGAGCATTTATTCTGAGCCTCTTGCAGTCACTACATCCCTGCCTCAGAAGACCCTGAAGTCCATTTCCAGACAGTGCGTCTTGAGGTGATCCGGCGAATCAGGTGTTCTATGGGGTTAATTCAGGAGACTGACCACATCTTGCATACTCCCAGGACTCCGGAGAGCTGTAGTCCACAGTGATTGCAATGTTGGCATCAGACCTGCCTACCTGTGGGATGCCAACGAGTTCCCCACTCGCGCTATTTGAGGCTTGGAATGCATGGAGGTTGTAACATTTGTGGGTGTCTTTTTTAAATACTGTAGTCTTTGAATTACAGGCTTTTAAAGGTCATTTGATTAGGCATTGTTCCAGCACCTCATTAGCTAAACGTATCCTGAGACGTTACGTGCAACTGGCAAGGTGCAGTTCATAATTGTGTAAGCTTTGTAAAGTGTACGACTTGCAAATCATTATTATGTAGTTCCGATTTTATATCAGCGTGTTTTTGTGGCTGTTGCGCTTCCTAAGTGTCTCTTAGATGTTTAAGCGCTTTTGGATATTGAACAGGCACTTTTTAAGGGTGTTTAGTTCTGTTCCAGTTCGGATTGAGCTGTGCCTGGATTTGAGGAATGACACCGAGAATCTGCCGCACTGTGACAGCTGGGGAGATCTGCTTCTCATTTTCGTCCCCCTCGAGAGAACAGTCTTTTCGTTGCTGCAGGGAAATGTTTGAGGCAGATTCAAATTAATTAGCACTCGTCTTCTGCTGATTTCATCCAAGCTGTTGTGGAGGAGTTTGATTATATTGAGTGGCTGAGTATCGTCAGAGCGGCTGCAGCCCTGGACTGTCACCCAGAAACCTGCAGCTGATTTGTACGCTACTGGCTGAGGGATTTTGGTATGCGGAAAGGCAGACGGAGTTGCTCCAGAACAGATGTCTACGATTCAGCTCAAGAAGCCACAGAAAAGGAGAACCTTAACCCAGCTAATAGGATTCTTAATTAGAAACAGCTAATGGGGGGAAAAAACTAAAAATGAAATGAAATTCAACGTACTGCTACAGAAACAGAATGTTTACTTTATCGTCCTAAGCTATTTATCTGGATTAACAAATCATCTCTGATTTTTATTTAGTGAAGTCTTGACTGAGAACCTACCCTGATTTTTTCCATAAGTAGAAATGTGAAAGTAGATGCAACGAAATGTACTTATGGTGAAAAAGGATTTCTTTAAAAAGCATTTCAGTCTCAGTTTTTGAAACATTTACAGCATTTAGCAGACGCCCTTATCCAGAGCGACTTACAATTGGTACAGTCTTACAATCCAAGCAATTGTGGGTTAAGGATCTTGCTCAAGGACCCAACAGTGGCAGCTTGGCAGAGGTGGGATTTGAACCCTGGACCTTTTGGTCCATGGTCCAGTATCTTAACCACTAGGCTACCATTTGGATTTTTTAATGCTCATAACTAGACATTGTAATATTCTGTTATGCAGTAAATCGTGATTTTTAACCCAAACAATAGTTATAATTGACTCTTTGAAACCCTGTCAGTGCATTTTAGTCAAACAAACTGCAGCTTCACCACTTTTTAGAGTAGTTCATGTAAGAAAATACTTACGCAAAACTTTAAAATAATATATAGTTTTTAATATACATATTCAGCACATAAATATAATTCACCATCCAAGGGAAATCCAAGGGAAAACCTCTAGTGTCTGATTATTTAAAACAGTGTAAAGTGTGTACAATTATTCTGGGGAATAGAATGCATTATAGTGAACATTAAAAAGTGTTAGAATTTCTAATGTACTGATTTTAAGTTCTGAATCAATAAATACCATTGTTTGCTGTTGACGGAAAAGGCACTGAATTATTACAGAAACTATCCAAGTACAAAATGTAACTACAAAACCTTAGAACATCACTAACTTCAATGTGCTTTTTCAAATTGGACAGCAAATTCTGAAATGCCATGAGCTCTTGTTCCTTTAGGAGACACAAAATTCACTGCATTCGCCAAGATGTACTTGTCGACCCATCTACATCAAATAATTCTTTCAAGAAAGGCCATGGATGAGTTTTTATTTCTCATGCACCACCTAAATTGGGAACTGACTCGATGCCGTCGCTTTTGGGTTTCATCTCTCTGCCTTTCTTCCTTTTCCCACCTGAGCACTGCTGGGGTTTGTAAGCTGTGAAAGCAACCAGTCACAGGTTCAACCCCAGTTTGTGGTTTCTACTGCCTTGATCATACACAGCTAATTCAATTCAGATATTGCTTGGTAATTATTTGATCAGATGGATAAAATGTGTAGACAGTAGAGCAAACAACAGATCTGTTATCACAGCTGGTCCCCATGGCTGGATTTTAGAATCCCTGGTACAGCAGTGTTCTTTAAAGGTGACGCCAGTTGGGTTGTTTGCCAGTTCTAAACATAGAGCTTGGACTTGAGTTCAATCTTAATCTCATCTGACCATAAAAGCTTTTGCCACAGGGCACCAGAGGTGCAAACCAGTGTGCCAGTTTTTCAGAGGAAGCTTGTGAGATTGCTGTCACCTGTAAAGACCGACCAATCCTAGCCACAAAGGCTTCTAAGTCCTTCAGTGTTGCCCCTGGCTTCTTAGTAGCTTCCCTGATCAATATCCTACTGGGTCATCCAGGTTGGCGGAGCAGCCTGATCTAGGCAAGGTGTTGGTGGTGACATGCACTTTCCACTTCTTAATGCTCTGAACCGTACTCTGTGGGATAGGTAAATACTCTGAAATCTATTTGTATCTTTCTTCCCTACTTTATCGCAGGGTTCTAATGAAAACTCCTTTAGTTAAAGTTGTGAATTATTTTTGTTCCCATTAAACAGACAGGTTGGACTCATGTATATGTATGTGACAATAAATTATATGTTCAGGGAAAATGGCTTCTGTTGCTGGTCCAGGTACTGTAAACAGCAGTAAATAGCAAGTAGAGGGGATGCGTAAGGCTCAGCCAATAATCATATCCTGGCTTTAATCAGGGGGCATTCCAGGAGTGTCATCAGACCCACTTTACTGGGACACGTGCCCCAGTAAAATGTTGCTATGCCCCACTAAAATTAGTTTCATCCTGGATTGCTGTGTCTTTCCAAAAGCTTAAGCGGCTTTCAGCCAGAGCCAGTTTCTTTTGGTTTTTTCTTGTGAAGTAATGGACATCCCCAAATATATAAAAGAATGTCAGCCATGCTGTATTCAAGGTAATGATAGCCCATAGCTATATGTTTTGGCCACTTATAACGGTATAACCTACCAAAAGTATATATTAGTTTACTAAAGACGGTTATTAAACTACCAAAGGCATCAGTTACGTTAGCATAAACAGAACTATTGCAGTTAATAAAGAAAAACCCCTTGTGTTAATTTGTTCTTTATTTCTCATCCATGACTGAGGATCACCCACTTTAGTGTTAAATTATTTCATATATTTAGTGTTTAACAGGCTTATTTTTTATGGACAGTCACACCCCTACAATTGATTGGCAAGCAGAGGGGTACAGCTGTGTGTGCCCCAGTAAGATACGTAGTCTAGAAATGCCCCTGGGTTAATATCTGGAAATGTTAGCTGTCATTTACTTAAATTTTCAGGGTGTAATGTGACAAAAGGTAAGAACTTTGACAAGATAGTATGATGTTCTGTAGGCACTGTGAATATAAATATGACAAACTGATGTAAGTGAACAATGGGTTAGTGTTGGCGGAGGAAATGTGTAGCTTAATTTTACCTGTTTTGGTTTTGTTGGTATTTGGAAAATAATGGAACATAATACAAATATATTCAACAAAAAATCCATTTGTATTGTCAGAAAAAAATGGTTTCTGTTGATGATCCAGGTTCTGTAAACAGCATAAAAAAAGCAAGTAGAGGGCTCAACCGGTAATCATACTGGCACTGCGCGCCCCAGTAAAATGTTGATGTGCCCCACTAAAATTACACCGGTAATAAGTTCCTGCGTCTTTCCAAAAGCTTAAGCGGCTTTCAGCCAGAGCCAGTTTCTTTTTTCTCATGAGGTAATGGACAGTCTCAAATATTTCAAAAGAATGTCAGCCATGCTGTATTCAAGGTAATGGTAGCTCATAGCTATATGTTTTGGCCACATATAACTGTATAACCTACCAAAAGTATACATTGGACTGCTAAAAACATTAATTAAACTAACAAAGGCATTACTTAGGTTAGCCTACACAAAATTAATGCAGTTCATACAAATTAAATGTAAAATTAGTGTTAATTTGTTCTTCATTTCTCATCCGTGGCAGGGTAACAGCCTCTGTTAAATCACTTCATCTACAATGTATTGTGTTTAACAGAATCTGTCTGTGTAGCGTATGGCTTTAGGAAGAACACTTGAAAGGAAGTGGGTGACTGTTTCCTTCTGCTAAGAATAATAAGCTTTATAAAAAATCACTAGTGTTTCTCTAATGTTGTATCTTTAGTGCATTGTAAAACAAAAAGCAGTCTTTTTTTGGCATTAGCTTCCTTTTTAAGCACTTTATTTTGTACAGTAAATATTGAAACATCCGATTGTTTTTCCCTTTATTAAAATGTTACCAGGCTTTGAGGTGGAGGAGCTGTTTTTAAGGTACAAGTGATAAAGAAAGAATGCACCATGTCAATCAGTGATGAGATTGCCATGAATTTGGACCTGCCAACATGCTTTGGTTCCTGTGTATTTTATTTCCATATTTACACCCACATGGCAGTCCATCCATTCCAACGTCCATCTTTGGAATAGTTTAGCCAGGATGTTTTTCATTCTAAAGGAAGAGACTTCATGAATCTCTGGCTTAGCTGGAAGTTAACGTGGTATTTAATCACCATATAGTTTGGCTGCTATAATCAGAACAACTTCATAGTGCTTTTACTTAATTGAAATTCCATTCATTTTCTGCCATCTTGAATCTATGAATGGAACTTGTTATTATTAATGACAAGGTCTGGATTAATAGCACTTTGTCTTTACGCTTAGCTTCCCAATGTGCTTTCTGCGGAGGAAATTAGAGATGCTCGCTTTGTAATGTAGCTTCCCTCACCTCGTTCTCTTCTGTCCTTGCTTGCTGTGCCAGGTCGGCTGGCTCAGGAGTAAAGTTAGCAGGACTCCCCCTGTAGTGCACTGTAGCACTCACTGCTGGCTCGACTTTCCCAGGCTAAGTGATTGTCTATCGATTCACTGTGCTTTTAATCTACTTATCTGCAGACGTTCCAAGCACAAAAGGCCATGTAATGGAAAGAGAGAAGCCTCAAGGTGACACACTGGTAGTGTGCATAGTCTGCTAGCACTACGGCTTTTATTCAATTTCGATCCTCAAATCTGAACTAATGCCCTATTTGAGAGTGAGTTTTATTAAGTTTATATGAGGGGTTCTTGTTCATCATTTGGTCCGTGTTCAGCGGTTTAACTCTGGACAAGGCAGTAACCATTGCCTTATTTTCATTTAAAGTTGTTTGGTGCACTGAAGGAGAATATTATTAAGGATTCAAATATGATGTTTTTTTAATGGATACTGTATTTTTCAACTTGGATCTGTGTCCACCTTAAACGTAGCTTATGTCTAATTTCCTGTACTTAAGAAATAACACAAAACGTGCTTGCTTACAATGCATTCAGACCCTTCCACTTTTTTCAAGTTTCTTCTCTGCAGATCCTCTCAAGCTCTGTCAGGATGGCTTGTGGGACTGTGGTAACCTAGTGGGTAAGGTACTGGACTCTGGACCAGAAGGTCCAGGGTTCAAATCCCACCTCTGCCAAGCTGCCACTGTTGGGTCCTTGAGCAAGGCCCTTAACCCACAATTGCTTGGATTGTAAGACTGTATCAATTGTAAGTCTGGATAAGGGCGTCTGCTAAATGCTGTAAATGTAAATGGATTGGGGCTGTCGGTGGACATTTTCAGGTCTCTCCAGAGATGTACGATTGGGTTCAAGTAAGGGCTCAGGTTGTGTCCACTCAAGGACATTCACAGAGTTGTCTCTAAGCCACTCCTTGTTGTCTTGGCTGTGTTTTAGGGTCATTGTCAATGTTGGAAGGTGATGCTTTTGCCCAGTCTGAGGTCCTGAGCGCTGTGGATGAGGTTTTCATTATAAATATCCTTGTACTTTGCTCCATTCAGCTTTCCCCCAACCTTGACCAGTCTCCCTGTCCCAGTCACTGAAAAATACCCCCACCGCATGGTGCTGCCACCACCATGCATCACTGTATGGATGGTATTGGGCAGGTGATGAGCAGCATCTGCTTCATCAGACCAGAGAATCTTGTTTCTCATAGTCTGAGAGTCCTTTAGGTGATATTTACACAAACTCCAGGTGAGCTTTTGTGTCTTTTACTGAGTAGATGCTTCTGTTTGGACACACTGCCATAAAGATTGGTGGAGTGCTGCAGTGCTGGGTGACCTTCTTTAAGTTTCTCCCATCTAAACACAGGATCTATAGAGCTCGGCCAGAGTAACCATTGGGTTCTTGGTCACCTCTCTTACCAAGGTCCTTCTGCACTGATTACTTAGTTTGGTTCTTCCATTTAAGAATTATGGACACCACTGCGTTCTTGGGAACTTTCAGTGCAGCTGAATTTTTGTAGCCTTCTCCTCCAGATCTGTGCCGCCACAATATCCTGAGCTCTACAGGCAGTTCTTTCCTCCTCATGGCTTGGTTTTTGTTCTGGTATGCATTGTTAGCTGAGAGACCTTATAATAGACAGGTGTGTGTCTTTCCAAATCATGTCCAATCAACTGAATTTTACCACAGGTGCACTCCAATCAAGATGTAGAAACATCTCAAAGATGATCAAGAGAAATGTGAGGCCCCCAGAGCTAAATTCCAAATGTCATATCAAAGGGTCTGAATACTTATGACCATTCAAAATTTGTTTTTTTTTCCTTCTTCATACATTTGCAAAAAAATTCTCTCCTTCTGGTTTCACTTTCTCTGTATGGGCTATTGAGTGCAGAATGATGGGGCTGTACTTTGCCTTTTATTTTAGAACAAAGCTTTAATATAACAAAATGTGAAAAGTGAAAGGCTCTGAAGAGTTTTGAATGCATTGTATGATCTAAGAGCAGCCCTGATCGCTTTAACGACGGTTAACTAAGGTTAATAGTCACACTATGCGGTCGGAACATAAAGGTCACATATAACCAAAATTTCCTTTTAAAAATGTCCCAGCTTTAAAAGGGCAAATAATACAGATTGATCTAATTTACAATTAGTTTTACCTGAAGAAATGAAAGCAAATGAAAACAAACTATTAATTTTCTGGTTGTAAGTACTGGAGCACTTGTGCTGCTGCGTCTTGCTGACCTTTTTCATTACTTTTGGACTTTCATGTGCATTTATTTAGATTTTTACTTATTAAAGGACCATGAAGCAAACGATGGTTTGTGGTTGGTCCTGCTTTTATAGGTTTAAGCTTAAGAAATCTCTGGGCCTGTAATTCAGCGTACTTTCATCTTCCGGGTCCCTGATTACCCTGACAATGTGTGTTTGTTCTTTGTTTGGACTAGTTTTGCGTCCTCATTTGCTGATGCTGGAGTTGAGGACAATTGGATATACTCATTCTTTTCTGGATTTACCCTTCTAATTTGCCCAATTCATCCAGCCCCGCGGCCTCTGTACACTTCTCAGCCACTGACCGCTTCTTTTCATCACCAGGCAGTGAGTTTCTTCGGCATGGAGAAACAGGATATGCTTGCCGGGTCCGTTCGGCATCTTTGCTGGTACGTCAAGCCCTTGAACTTCAGTCTTTGCAGTGGTGGGTAAAAGAGATAAAGAAAGAATGGACATTTTCAATCAGTGATGAGATTGCCATGCATTTGGACCTGCCACCGTGCTTTAGCTCCTGTGTATTTTATTTCCTTATTTACACCCACATGGCAGTCCATCCATTCCAACTTCCATCTTTGGAATAGTTTAGCCAGGATGTTTTTCATTCTGAAGGAGAGGCTTTATGAATGTTTGGATTTAATTTTTGGAATTAATGTGGTATTTCACAAAATCATTTGTTGGCTGCTATGAGAGCGACTTCATAGAGCTTTTACTTAACTGAAATTCCATTCATGTGTAGGCTGTATTGTAAAAAATGTAGATGGATATCCAGTAGTTGGTGGTGAGGTAGCACAAGAGACCACTGCAGAGCTGCATAGATCACAGCAGTTGATGCTGATTTCTCCAGAATTTGAATCCCCCCATAGTTACATGACGGAGGGGTGGCAAATTGTATTGGTCATCAAAAGGACTGACATCAGCAACTTCATGCCAAGATGAGCGTGACAATCAGAGGAGTATTATGAGGACTGTGTACAGGTATGCACCATTTAAGGACCGCATTACGCTTTGTGAAACAGGTTGCTACACAAAATAGTCATTAACCAGACATTACCATTATAGTCTTGTACTGTAATGTAAATATGAAGGGTATTTTCACTAGAAACTGCCTGAAAATGATACTTAAATGGGCCAGAGATACCCATTTAAGTATATAGATGGTAGATCTGTGTTATAAAAAGTTTGTAATGTGGCCATTGGTATGGAAACACCAGTATAGATAGGGCTCGACAAAATAATTCTCATAATTGTACTTTAATAAATGCCTGCAGACTTCTATTGCCAGTTTTGTTAAAACCGGTTTTCTCTAATTTCCTCAGTAAAGGGGTTCTGCTCAGTGTTCTTACATGCTACAGACTGTAGTTAATAACTGACAACACAGCTCAGCTCAGCTTCTGGGCAAGCATTTTGCCTTGGTCCTTATTCAGTGGCGCACTATGGGGCTGTGGGAAAATAACTCGGTGGTGAATGTAAAAGAGCTTCCATAAGAAGCCGAGCAGATAGGAGGTGCTGGAAGCATGGCATCCTGACCTCAGGCCTGCATTCCTGCCTGTCATACCTTCTGTGCGAGTGCCCTGTCTCAGGCAACACCATCTGCGTTTATTAGCTACAGCTCCTTTTGTTCAGACCCAGCCTGACCCAGATAGCTCTTTACGACAGTGGCCTGAGTACCACAGCTCTGCCACTGGAAAACCTGCGTGCCATTTTTGTCTCGCGGTGAAGAGATGCTTGTTGTTACAGTTAATCCTCACACCTCCAGATATCTCAGCTGTGCAGAGTCCCAGGTTCCCATCACGTTTTATTAGCACCTCGGGATTTATAATGCAGCCTGTTGGCCTGTGTTTATGTAGTTAAGCAGATGGCATTCTTTACCGGCTATCTGCGCCTGTATTGTTAGACAGATGCAGACCAGGACGTTTCTGGACGTTCAGTGCCGCAGATCAAAACCAGCCTCCTGCATCTTATCGAAAATACAGCGGCACAAGTTCAGCCTGGTTTCCCTGAAGTTCCCCCTGTGTGGGTTCGTACACATGCCTGCTTTAGGGAGCCTGGGTTTGAGAAGGTAACCGAATTGTTTGATGAATGGTTTCTCTTAAGTCTCTTGATTACCATCTGGCCTGAGGACTGACATCAGGTTGGAGTAAAATCCAGCACATGTTTAATCTCATGCTGTGCACTTTCTGTTATAACAAATTACCAAAGGTTGTCATCATCCTCCGTAATGATCGTATTTAAAGTGGAGGATGCTTTTAGCTGAGGCACTTGCGGGTCCCATCCCTGTCTTATCAAAACCATGTGTGATAGGCTGATGCCATGCTGCCATGTTAAGGTATTCTCTGGCTGAAAAGCTTAAAACTCATTGCTGCACTGATCTCAATCAGTGGTCTATGTATGGTTAGGTTTCTTTGCATTCAAGTCCAATAACTACTCTGTCATCTGTTTTATTGCCAAAAATAGTGGCCACTTTATTAGATACTCCTGTTCAACTGATTGTTAGCGCAAATCAAGTCAGGCGGTCATAATGTAGCAATGCAATGCATTTAGGCATGTAGACATGGTCAAGGCCACCTGCTGAAGTTCAAACCAAGCACCAGAATGGGGAAGAAAGGTGATTTAAGTGACTTTGAACACGGCATAGATGTTGGTGCGAGACAGGCTGGTCTGAGTATATCAGAAACTGCTGATCCACTGTATTAAATGTGCATGCCAACCTGTGCCCTGTGAATCCCAACATTAATTCCAGAGCTGCCCGAAACCTTCTCTAGAATAAACTTGAAGAAAGAAAAGCCTGATCCACAAATAATCTACAGGTTGTTGATGAGACTAAGGCCCAGTGCATCTGGCCAAAGTGTCTCTCGTAGCAAATTTGTTTGACTGCTATGCTTGTACCAATTCATTTTTACATCTGATTCTGATTCATAACAGTTTCTTGACAGTACTGGATGTGTAATCTTAACTAAGTGGTTTTATGGTGGCTTCATCCGTGTGTAACGATAAAAGAACAATTAAAAATAGCATGAAATAAAATAGAAATATTTAAAAATGCAGTTCAAATCTAAACAGATAAAACATTAGCAAAAAGCCAACACGAATGTGTCTTAACCCTCCTCTTAAATATGTGTAGATCGTCCAGAGCGCTTAGGTCATCAGGAAGAGAGCTCCAAAGGTTGAGGCCGTTATGAGAAAAGGCCGCCTTTCCACTCTTGTGCCGGGTGGTCGGTACGAACGTCCCCAAGAATCATATCACTGAGGTACTGGAGAGCCAATGACTGAGGTATTAACAATTATAATTAATTAGAATAGGAAGTAAAACACTGCCAATCAACACTGTGAATTCACAAGCAGAGGCGAGAGTTTAAAAGCAGAAATCCCACCTCTGGCAAACTGCCCACTGTTGGGTCCTTGAGCAAGACCCTTAACCCACAATTGCTTGAATTGTAAGATTGTACCAATTGTAAGTCGCTCTGGATAATTGCGTCTGCTAAATGATGTAAATGTAAGTCTGTTGTGTGTGTGTGTGTGTGTGTGTGTGTGTGTGTGTGTGTGTGTGTGTGTGTGTGTGTGTGTGTGTGTGTAACTACCTTACCAGTCATGTGCTTGCTTGCTCGTTAGCTCATGTTTGGACTAGAGTCTTCTAACTCGGTTGATGTGTTTAGTGACTTTTTGTTGAAGTTGCTGCTCATGTGGATGGCTTTCTGCTACTTATTTGTAACAAGCTGTAAATGGTTTTCGTAAGTGTATGTGCCCGTCCTATTGTAAGTAGTACTGTGGTAGTAGTGTTCTGTCAACTACTTGTGTATTCTCTCTAACCTATAACTACATAAACTGGTTCACATTCACTCGTTGAGTCCCTGTTTCATGTGGCTGATCTTCTGTGTTGTTCGTCATACAATACATTTTGGCTTCAGTCAAACAAAAGTATCAGGTCCATTATACCATCTTCTTAAATGTTACTTAGACAGGGTCGTAAAAATATGTTCCTATATTTCTTGTTATTATTATTATTATGAATTTCGATAAATGTATAAATGTTTAATATGTGTATAGCAATTTAGACTTTGAACATGGTGGCATTTGGGATGCTGTGAAGTTGGTAGCGTTCCAGTCATGTTTTCAGCGATATATATGCAGTTTTTTTTATTTATTTATTTATTTTTTTTAATACCCTTCATATTACATTTCAGTAGCATAAAAACAGTATGGCAATGTCCAGTCAACACCACAGAATGTAATGCGGCCATTAAACGGAGCAAACCTGTACTGCTCTGATACTGATTTTATGTTTGAGAGCTTAGCAGATATGTATTGGTCCAAATCTGTATTACTAGTGTCACCATTATTTTTGCTGTTCATTCTGAATGGCAAAAGAAATGTCACAGATAAGAAATGAGTTAATGTTAATGAAGCTGTAGATTTTTATCTCATAAAATCCCACGGCCCTGAATACTGTCTGGGTCAGTGTAATCACTTGTGTTTAATGTGTTCTCTTTACTGCATGTATCAGGGAGCCATTCTGTTTGTCTCCAGACCATAACATCTCTTTCACCACCATTGTAGAATATTAAATACGTCATATAGGTTCGACCAGTCACCTTATTCATGTCTGGAACAAGAGGACAGGTGTGAAAACTCTCAGTGAATTGTTGCATTTATCCTCTTCAGCACTGATTTTTGATTAGTTCTAGGTGCTTACTGGAGCATATCTGTGTTCTTCTGGAAAGTTTTTACCCTCGACATGCTCTAGGCCACATGACTGCAGTCTGGTTTCTAGTCCGTGGCCCAAAGTGTTAGATGACAAAAAGCCCTTTCTTGGCTGCTCGACAGCAGGTGTGATGCTGCTTATTTGGCCCGCACAAGTGTGTTCTTAATATTGTTATTCTTTGCTGTAGTCCGTATAAACCAAACGTTCCTAAATGATAGTGGTGGCTTATTTGTTATTGCAGTCAATGACGCAACAGACCGTAGGCCAACGTGAGCCTTGTTTTCATTTTTTAAGGCTGAGATCTTTGTGCGGATTCCAATTTGGCTACTCATTGCACATTTGGATGGTTTTGCGGTCCGGGCATCACTGTACATCATGTGGTAACAATGTGTTGGCATCGTCCCCTGCAAATATACATTGGGAGTCGGTTTCGAGCTTGATTGTATAATCAGTGGGAACAGAGAGAGTGCAGACCCTTACATGGACTTGTGCAAGGGCAAAGGAAAGTCTGCAAGGGCTTGACTGTGTTCTGCAAAATCTGGAAATCAGAAGCTTAGGAAAGAGTCAGTTTCACTCAACAGCAAATGCAGACTTTGTTTCTGTACAGCCTGTCGGATAAACACAGAGCGGACCTTTAATCTCTCTGATCCTGTGTGATACAATCCATATTCCACCATCATATATCCTACCAGCAGAGCCTGGATTTCTCACCACTATAGACACTTGGCCTGTGATTTCGCTTTACCATGGTTCTGACGCTTTGCACATGGAAAGAGGGTGTTGAGGGCAGTTTACAAATTTTACGCTGAGGACAGTGAATCTTTTGACATCTGTATACATAGCCATAGCACAAATAGCTGTAACGTGCCTCTCATTTTTGTGAGGCCACTAAACACAGCTCGGCCTACCCAAAGCCAGTACATCTCTCAAAGCCTCGTTATTCCTTCTGACGTCTGAGTGCATCCGTGTAGTTTACACAGAGATAAAGCGTGGAGTCGGTTCAGGCCGAGTGCCTCGGCTATCTCACTTTGTCTTTATTGTGGCTGCATTGGTCGCTGACATGTAAACAGAGGAATGGTAGCTGACAGTTGGAGGCCAGCTGCTGAGCCATTGTGAACCCTTTTACCTCCCTAATGTGTTTCTCTCGTTGTTTTTCTCTCTCCCCCGTCTTTTTTCATTTTTATTTATTTAACTTTGTCTCTTTTTCCATTTTTCCCCCCTGTACCTTTTGCTTCTTTCCAAGCCGCTCTTTCTCGCTCCCTCCGCTCTCTGATGTAAGCAGCTACGCCAGACTCTGAGGTATTTTAAACTAGTGTCGTTAGACAAAACAGGTCTATCAGCATCAGTTATCTGAGACTTCTCATTAGAATTTCACCTCTTGTTAACTTGAGCCTGTGTTTATTTTGAGTAAATTAACCTAGAATTGGAGCGCATGCTTGTTTTGATAATGGAGAGTGTCCAACCTTAGATAGAGCTCCTAATCACCCAAATGCAATTACAAGAAAATAGTTCTTCAGGGATTTAGATTCTGCATTAATATTAATAAGATAGGATCTGATCTTGATTCGAGTCATAACAATAGACAAACATTCAGAACAAAAATAACTGGACTGTTTATATCTTCACCGAGTAAAGTTTCTGTAGCTTAGAGGTCAGGACCTGGGCTTGCAACTTGAGTAGCTTGAGTAGTGAGGTAAAGAACACATGATGGACTGGTCTTCTGTCCAGGAGAAGAGGGGGTTGCTCCTGTGGCTTGGAGGTAAGAGACAGCTGCTCTAAATGGCAGGTCCTGAGGATCTGGGCTCAAACCATGGCCTGGACTTGCAACATGCCACCCAAGGATGGGTGGTATGGTTGCAGCTTCCTGTATATAATGTACCTCTGCTCGCTTCCAGTGAATTTCAGGAATAACTTCGGGCCCTGTAGTGGGGTAAACTGGGGCTGATCCTGTGGGTTAGAGACAGCAGTGACAGCAGCAAATGACAGTTCCAGAAGACTATGAACCCTGTGCTTTGCTTGGTGTTTGGTGGAGCGGACTGAGATGGCACTGGACTGTGGACCAGAAGGTCCAGGGTTCAAATCTCACCTCTGCCATGCTACCACTATTGGGTCCTTGAGCAAAGCCCTTAACCCATAATTGCTTGAACTGTACCAACTGAAAGACGCTCTGGTTAAGTGCATCTGCTATATGATGTAAATGTAAATGCTTGCAACATGAAGAGAGAGGTTCTGGACCTAGCAACCCTGGATAAGTGGGGTTAAAATGGGATGTTATTTCTTTACTGATTAATCGTTCACAGTCTAAGGCCATTAGCTTATTCCAGATTCAGGAGTTCTAGTTAAAGTCAGGGTTATTATCTAGAAGTCAGGAGTTCTAGTTAACGAGCTGATACTAGAGGTGTGGTTGTGTTGTCTTTTTTGTCAAGAATCACACAAAGTCTGCGTGAATCAACAACACTGTGGTAGCCTAGTGGTTAAGGTAATGGACTCTAGAGCAGAAGGTCCAGAGTTCAAATCCCACCCTTACTAAGCTGCCACTGTTGGGTCTTTCAGCAAGTCCCTTAACCCACAAATGCTTGGATTGTAAGACTGTATAAGTTGTAAGTCGCCCTGGATAAGGGTGTCTGCTAAATGACATAAATGCAAATGCAACACAATGACTGAAACCCCATCAGTATCTCATAGAGCAGTTTAAACAGAAGAAAGTGTGTGTTTTGGAACAGCCTTGTCAGTGTCCAATTGAGATCCTGTGGTATGACCCGAAGAAGACTGTACATGCAGGAAATCCCAGAAATTCCTTCTTATCTTTGTGAACTCTGATCAGCGGCTACAGGAAACTCTGCTGAAGGAGGTTCTACCTTTATTAAATTTCAAGAATTCGCATAACTTTTCCAGTCTGGACTGTGAAGGCTAAATGAATGTGTTCAATAAAAAACACGGAGTACAAATGAGTGCATTACGAGTTTAAGGCAGAACGTGTTTATTATTACGATTTGGATGAAGATCAGAGCACGCTTTATAAGTAATGTAGAAATCCAGATCATTCCAAAATGGCTCACAAAGGTTTTCCTGCTATCGTACGTATTTACTTAGAATTTACAAGAAATATGCTGCACAAATGACCCCTGTTCTTAATGATCTAAATAAATGTCTGTTTACAGCTGAACCTGATAGATCACACTTACAGCTCTTCATATGTGCTCGATTGTCGCTGGAGAGCACCTCTCAAACACAAGAAAGTTAACACTCAATAGGTCTTCGTCTTCTTCAATAGTGAAGGTAGCATCATTAGGTGCCTTAGTCTCCGAGCCAACAAAGCCATTTGAGGGTGACTGCTGCCAAAGCTTTCAAAGAAAGAACATCCTCAGTAACACTGACCCTTTAAATTCTCTTTATTTGGGATCCATTACATACTGTAAGATTCACCAGTAAAAGTGTACAAGCCAAAGGATTGAGACTGTGCAAGTTACTGTTGCTCTGTTTCTCTTATTGTTTTTGCTTGCCATCTATAACCATTATCCAATTCTGTTTTTCAGAGGACACTCCCCCTTTTGACAAAAAAACCGTAATGCTGTATCAGCACATGCATACACACATTCACACACCACAAAAAGCATTTAGACATTTAGCAAAGGGTGCTCCCAATAACTGATTCTTCTATAGACTAAAACCAATTGGTGATGGCAATGATTTCACTGCATTTTCATCCCCCGCAAGGCTAAATTTCAGTTTGCGTGCTGTGAAACGTACGACAAGTGACACATGGAAATAAATTAGCATATAATTTACAATTGAAACATTAGTAACAGTGTACCAACATTAACACTGAATATAAAATATAAGCAACTAATCGGCAAAAAAAATGCAAAACGCTCACTTCTATAGGTACAGGTTAAGCAACGTGACATTCCAAGACACGCGTTCACAGCGATGAGTAGCAGTTTCATTAGGTGGGTCCTTTTGGGGATTTTTTTTGGTCTGGAGCCTGCTTGGCTCAAAGCCAGTTTGTACTTCAAGCCTTTGGATTTTGATGCCCGGCATGTTGGGGCTTACAGTTCAGTTAAATGTATATAAAAGTCCCAGTTCATAACAAAAAAAAAACATAATTGTTTCAACAATATGTTGGTGGCTACAAGAGTGTAGCAGCAGCAAAATGTAGCACTGTTTGATTAGAAATGGTTTGAGGCACCTCTGAAATGACTGTCCCATTACTTCTTCTCCTTGAAGCTCCTTCACCCTGCGTTTGGGTAACTGATCCCTTCCGAGTTTGATTTTCCTTTAGATTTGACTGTGGATTGGATGAGGCGGATGAATTTATATGGAACCTGTTTGCCAACGTAGTGTAGTGTGAGGTAAAGGAAGGAAACAGCCAGCGATGGTCCTTTTTCTTATACTTTGTCCAGCACATGGCCTTGAAGCTCTTGTTAGCACCGAACGGCTGGAAGGAGGCTTCTGCTTGAGATGGCGAGCAGAAGGAGGGCAGTGGAGCAAACAGTCCTCCAGTGGAGGAAGAAAAGCACCATTGAGCATGGAGGGCTCGGTAAAGTGTGTTTACAGACTAGGCTGGGAATGAGGAGTGGCACATGTCTGGAGGTAGTCCGTGGCTGAGCGCATGTGTGTGCTCTGGCATCTCCCCCAGCCGCCGGCCCTTGCTTATGGAAGAGACGCAGCACGACGTTGGTGCATCCAGACTTAACCGTTCCACATGCAGACACAATCCACTGTACAGGTGTGAGTGTATGTGTGTGTATTGCTTGTCAATGCTTCCTGGTACAAATGAGTGTTCATTGTAACACGTTACATTATGATTCTGACACACAACAATCAAACCTTAGAAAATGGAAACCTTTTTTAAAAAGTACATCAATTAATACGGAATATTGTCTATCTGTAACCATTTTAACAATGGTCTAATAAAACTCATGGCTATTTCCGTTTTGACAAGATCCTTGAAGTATGAAGTTCCTTGAGGTTGGAGTCCAGCCGAGCAGAGCTCCTTTGCTTTCTAATGGGATTTTCAGGCCTTGTTGAAGTGTCACAAACAATGGTGGAATTCTTTGGCCTGTGGTCATGTGATTTGGCTTAGCAAAACAGGTGGCCCCATGGCTGGAACATCTGGAATCTAAAGCTCTGAGCTTCTAAACGAGCACCAAAGCACAGCTCTTTTCCAAGCTGCATGCTGCTGAATGGCTTGCACCACTGCAGTACGTAGATTGGTGGTCATCCATTGAATGAAATATGATAATAGGCCACTTATGTAGAAAAATACTGTTCGAGCTCTGTTGTGTTGCGGGCTACGAACGCAGGATGTGGACAAAATACTGGTAACACCATATAAATAATTACTACATTTCAGTCTTGTTAAGTTGACTGGCAATTTAGACGTACGTCTCAACTACAAGAACGTCTCAACTTTCAAATCCATGTGAAGCAGCAAACAGATTTCATGGGATGCCAGCAGGCAAAGATGCACAAACTGACACAAGGAGCACCAAAGCAGGACGTCTTCTTAATGGAAAAAGTGATACAGGCTCAACAGTCGTCTTATAGAATTTTTCCAGCATTAACTTTTGGAGAAGCCCAAAAGGGATTCCTTCAGCCCACAATGTCTGGTGCTAACTGGTACACATGGTGGTGGATCCACTATTATGTGGCCAGGCAGCTTGTGGGAATCATTAGAGCATGGCTGAATAATAACCGAGGACTAGAAGGGCATTTTACAGGACCAGGTGCAGAGCATGAGATGATGCGTGCATGCACAGTCCTCAGCTATTTCAATGGCGTCCCAAAACACCAGCTGTAAACAACATTGTCGTTTTATGAGACGTTCTGTAGTGGAAGACATAAGCCTGCTTTCTAATAGCCTGATCCCTCAGAATTGGAGGCTTTTCTTTAAACAGTGTTACAGAGGAAAAGTTATCTATTCTTTCTGGAAGTACTTGGAAAGTTTGTTAAATAAGAAAGCGAATTACTCTTGGTAAAGAATTGATTTGAAAAACATCCTACAGGGCGGCACATTGGCGCAGTGGTTAGCGCGGTCGCCACACAGCTCCAGAGATGACTCTTGACCCGAATGCTGCCTGTGGAGTTGGCATGTTCTTGCCATTTAGTTGTTTAGCGGACGCCCTTATCCAGAGCAACTTACAAGCATTTGTGGATTAAAAGCCTTGCTCAAGGACCCAAAAGTGGCAGACTGACAAAGGTGGGATTTGAACCCTGGACGTTCTGGTCCATAGTTTAGTATCTTAACCACTGGACCACCTCAGTCCAAAGACTTGTCTTAGGTTAAGTGTGGCATGGAGGTGCAAGTGCTTAGCGTGGTCCCTTCACAGTTCCAGAGATCCTTGGTCCGATCCTGACCTATGACTCCGCCTGTACGGAGCTTACATGTCCTCTCCATGTCTGCGTGGGTTTACTCCGGGTACTCCGGTTTCCTCCCACATTCCATAGACAGGTAAAAATGTGACTGACTAGTATCGATGTCACCTTACTCCTATCGTGAATGGCCACTGATGCTGAAGTGATGTGTAAATAAAACAAAGAAAGAAGAAGAAGAGTTTGGTTAACTGTGAGTGAGTATGTCTGTGGATAAATACCCTGCCTAGATTTGGTTCCCACCAGTGCTGCTGGATAGGCTTCGCCCCAGAACCATGAATTGGATTCGGCAGGAATAGAAAGTGAATTATTGGAAATACTTGACAAAATACATGTTCATACATGTTTTTGAGCTTCGGGACACTTTACTATAATAATAGCAATTAAAATAATAATGGTAATAATGGGGGGGGGGGGGGGGGGGGGGGGGGGGGTTTGGGTGAAAAAAAGAGATCTAATAGGCTAGCCTACCACTCCAAGGACCTCTGGGGTTCAAGTATTGGCAGTGCCCCTCCAGCTGAGTACAAGTGTCTAATGCAGACTGACTGGTTGTGTCCAAAGGAGAACTGGAAACGGAGACCCCGGCAACGGACTGAAACGCTTATGCTGAGCCAAGTGTCTAATGCAAGGCTTGACTGGTTGTGTCCAAAGAGAACTGAAACGGAGACCCCGGCACGGACTGAACTCTTAGCCCTGTGCCCCGTGTTGGCGTTCCAGGTTGTAGGTCTGGCCCCGTGACCCTGACTAGGCAAAGAAAAATGCAAAAAGCCAACACTTTTTAAATTTTGTCCCACCTCCTGTGTTAGTTTGTAGTCTACAAACGGTACAGTCTAATACCAGCACAACGGTTGTAATGTATGACATTTTACTATAACCGAGCCAATAATAGCGACTGTGCATGTGTGTGTGTACCTGTGTCTGTGTTTTCCGCCCACTCTTTTGTTTATATGGGCACTCTGAACCTTTCCAGCGGTGCCACCTCTGCAAATGGATGTGTCCAGCACTTTGGATTCCGACAGACAGACATCAATAATAATAATAACAACACAAACAATAATAATAATTATTATTATAATAAAAATAACAATAATGATCATATTATTAAGTTCCCACTTCACAGAAGTGAAAAATACAAACAAAACGTGTCAGCACGCCGCTGACCAGTGGTATGGGTTTTCCACAGGGCTGAAAAAGCAGACAGCATATGAGTGTATTGCTTTGTGTGTTGTGTGTGTGTGTGTGTGTGTGTGTTGTGTGTGTGTGTGTGTGTGTGTGTGTGTGTGTGTGTGTGTGTGTGTGTGTGTGTGTGTGTGTGTGTGTGTGTGTGTGTTTCTGTATGTGTGTGTCATAGAGAGAGAGGGAGGGAGGGAGGGAGGGAGGGTAAGAGGGACTGGGAAGCAGCTTTCTCTTTCCCCAGTGCTGCCTCTCCAGCCCACATCTTCTTTCCTTTGTGTCCGTTTGCGTTCCTCTGCGTCTTGCTCTCCTCTCTCTCTGCAGAATCAGTGTCCTTGGCAGGTCTTGCAGCACATCTGTCTGAAGTAGGCACGGCTGCAGAACTTAAACTTCAGCACCAACGGGCAGTATGCCACCTTGCTTACATCTTTGCATTCTAGTGAGAGGTAAAACATAGAAGAAAATAAAGAAGTGAGTGGTGGGCTGGATGAAGTCGTCAAGGCTAGTGTACATTGGGGGGAAACTGCTCTGGGGAAAGGTTTATCCACTCGGACTAGAGAGGGGCCGATTGTGCAGATAGGCAGCTCTCAGTGGGACTGTCGGATAGGAAACAGAACCCAGAGAGTGCCTGACCTGTCTATAGTTTGAACTCTAACCCTCAGTATCTCACTATAACGTAATCTCATCCATTCGTTCACTCACTTGCTCCTCAACTTCAATGGCTTCTACATCCTATGGCTGCATAAAAGTAGCATTTGTTCATGGTTATCACCTGTAGTATGTGAATAAGCACCCACCTCTTAAGAACACACCTTAAGCATTTGGTTACCCTAAGCTAGATAGCAAGCTGATTTAAGTAATATTAGTGATGTCAGTGGCAGTTTTTTTTTTTTTTGTCCCCTTCAAAGTTTGGAGGGGAATAAAATGCCTGTGTCTAGATGGGACTAGTGCACTGTGTAAATAAAGAAGTTGGGTAGTCTCTCTGAAAGTTTGTGAATCCTTTAGAATTTTCTATATTTCTGCATGAATATGAAAGTTTGGATCATTTTCCTAAATAAATAAATGACCAAGTATAGTTTTTTGTCTCATTTGTTTAATTGGGTTCTCTTTATCTACTTTTAGGGCTTGTGTGGAAATCTTATGATGTTTTAGGTCATATTTATGCAGAAATATAGAACATTCTAAAGGGTTCACAAATTTCAAGCACCACTGTATTTTTCCCTTAATGCCTCACCATCGGTCCAAAAGCCTGAGTGGATAATGCTTTACGTCAGAGACAAATTCTTTGTTTTTCGCACAGACTACCGGACGTCCGCAAATATTTAAATGAAAGTCGGCCACGCTCCAGACAAAGTAATGACAGCTCATAGCTATATGTTTTGGCTAGCCAGTGATAACTGTATATCTTACCAAAAGTACATATTGGACAGCTAAAGCAAGGCGTTCATTTTAAGTAGCAAAGGCATCAGTTGTGTTAGCCTAAACCAAATTAATGCAATTAATAAAAAATCTTTAACCTTCATAAATGTTTAGTGTGATTCATTTCTCATCTATGGCAGAGTCACTGTGGGACTGTGGTAGCCTAGTGGATAAGGAATTGGACTACGGACCAGAAGGTCCAGGGTGCCAAGCTGCCACAGTTGGGTCCTTGAGCAAGGCTCTTAACCCACAATTGCTTGGATTGTAAGACTGTATCAATTGTAAGTCGCTCTGGATAAGGGCGTCTGCTAAATGCTGTAAATGTAAACGAGTAACGCCTTCTTTAGTGTTAAATCGCTTAATCTATTTAGTATTTAACAGGCTTATTTTTTTTACACACAGCTGTGCTCCTATGCCTCACCCAACTGTGCCCCTCCAAATTCTGTTTGTGCCCCAGTATGACAAGTAGTCTAGAAACACCCTTGACTCTAAGTACATGAATTCAAAATAGAAGCTTATTTCCCTATGGAAAACCCTAACAAAGCACAGTGGTCTTTCTTTCTCTTCTAGCATTCTGAGAACAGATGCACCGTTTCAGATTAATTCATTTCCAAAGTGCCTAGAGCACAGGCTGTCTGTAGTAGATTAATGTTGCCAGTCCTCAGATTATGGCTTATATTTCAGGTGTGTTGGAGTCCATACAGTAATCACCGCATGGGCAGCAGTCCATTTTTCATTCAGCGCCACTTAGGAATGCTTTGCAAAGACTCTTCGTTTCAAATGTATGCTGCAGCTCAGACAGTAATTACCGGCTCCTATAAATCTCGCCCGCCTGTTCCCTTGTGATGGTGTAGAGTACCATTTGGCCTGTGCTAACTCTTATTCTGCTCAGCTCTGCAGCTCGCTCACAGCTGGCCAGATTTGTGGGAGCTATGGCAAGGATCACTTGAAAGGCTTTGTTAACAGTTTCATTAGCATTCTGACACTCTGGTCATTGGGATGCAGCCTTGTTTCCAATAAACCTGTTTGCATTTGCCACAGCTAGCTCACATTTGTTAAAGGCTGACAGGTTTTAGTGTGAGATCTCAGTTCTGATCTAACAGCCACGGTTTTCTTCCATTGTTGCTCACTAGGTTTAGTAGCTTCTTTGGTTAAACATATTGTAATAACAATGGCTTTATGTAGATAATATGACAAGTTAACTTAAAAAAATCAGCTTGCATTGTTACAGTATTTATTTTCGCCGTCGGATACTGATACAAATCTTCAGCAAGTCACTAAACGGTTGCGACCTTAATCGCCTCTGTTTTGTTCTTCAGTAGCTTAGTAAGTTAGCTAGCTACGTTGGTTAAACATGATTGCATATAGTTTTGGGGCTGGCTAAATATTAATAAGCTAGCTGGCAGTTATTATTATATGTTTTAGGCATAGGACTTCTATTCCAACTGCAGATTCTGTGCAATTTTCTTAACAGTAGCCCTCCGGACCATGACAGCCTCTATTTTGTTCCACAGTAACGCATAGCTA
This sequence comes from Ancistrus triradiatus, assembly GCA_025084515.1. Classification (NCBI taxonomy): domain Eukaryota; kingdom Metazoa; phylum Chordata; class Actinopteri; order Siluriformes; family Loricariidae; genus Ancistrus; species Ancistrus triradiatus. Next base: position 399,307 of record JAJAGP010000003.1, on the reverse strand, counting down.
GCATAGCCTAGCAAGGTGGTTCTGCTGCTACTTCGCAGGGACCTTAATGTCCTGTAGTAATATGAATGTAAGATGTGGAGTGGAGTTTAAACAGTGCTTTAACAGAAATATCACTCCCACACACACACACACACACACACACACGCCCACGGACCCATTTGTCTTGCTATTCTTGTGAGAACTTTCCATTGACATAAGTGACAATGAAGCATTCCTGCAGCTAATTAATACTACACCTACATCTTCTGTATATGTGTGTATATATGTATGTATGTATCACCCGTATATATGGACATTTCAATCCCCACAATCATATATAAACAAAACACACACACACACTTTGTCATAGTCTCAGTTATAAAGTTAAGTTCACCCCAACATCCTGATGCCTTTGGGGGAAACTATACACACAAAGTACAGGGATGGATTTCCGCTCCAGTACAAGTTGAAGGTCAGATCGTACTGGATAGAGTAGAAACTTTACAGACACTCTGACCTGTAGAAGGATGTAGTGAAGTAAGGCTCTGTAAACTGAGCTAGAATTGAAATAACTACTGGTACTGAAACACACAGCTTGGACGCCTCCCTCAAGGCAGCCTGGGACACAGGGACTGGATATAAAGTTTCTCAGGGTAATCACACCATCCTGACAGAGAAAGAAAGAGAGAGGGGGTCCCTGGCTCAATTCATCGACCAGGCACACTGCCATCGGTGTAGCAAAGCACAGAGAGCCCTAACTGCCTTATCGTGATGAGAGTGTCTTCCCTTATTAGGCTCCTTAAATAGCTCAGGGAGAGCAGAGGGAAAGCAGACATTCCGTCACTGCTCTCCGTTAAGGCACAATTAAGTTCAAGATAATCCCATTAGGGTGCATTTGGACAGCTGATGTGACGTCGTGTTCCCAACACCGGAAATCTTCATACCAATCCATGCTGGGGAAACGTAGCTATGGCCAGGGGTTTCTCTGAGAAGTTGTAACTAAGGGTATACGTTTTCATGGTCAACTTTCTGAAAAGTTCTAGGTAATCGGCTTGAAAAATTGTTAGAAGTGACATTTGATGGTGATTTACAACCTGTGTGGTCAGCAAGGAAAGCTGATAAAAAGTGAATGCAGTGGAACAAAGCTGAGTTATTAACACAGCAAGTCTGGCAGCAGATGTCTGTTGTAACTAGTCTGGTCTAGCACTATTCCCAAAAATGAATCTCACTGAATCTGTTGTTTTTAATCCACCTGCATAATTGTATTTAATATGATTAATAAGGGGCATTCGGGCGATTCACTGGTCTGAGTTTCAGTCCTTGTGATGCCTTCTGGCTGGTTGGAGCTTCCAGGGAGGGGATCATCCCCGTTGCTGCAACAGCAGACCCTGCTTCTGCGATGAACTCATGTTTGTTCATGATACGTGCCTGTCTGCGTCCAGACAAATCGCCATCCAGCGCGATGTATGGCACAATGTACATGTATGGCAGCAATTCCATTCCTGTATCTGTAGAATTTCAATACAGACGCACCTTATTCTACTTAAAGAGCTACTGATTAGGTGATCATCTGAACCCAGTCTTATTTATTGAGGAAAAGTTCAAGACACATGAAAGCTGTGATTGAAATATTGATTTCTGTTTTGGTAAAAACGAACTTAAACTTGTTTTCTTTGTATTATTATTTGTATTATTAATTGAGGTCTGACAGCACTGCATCTTCTTTATTTTGACCAGTTGTTATTTATAGCCAATACGTGCTCTTGTCATTGCTACAAATCAATACTTTATTTGGAATTTGCCAGTAATTTATGGAAGAAAACTAAAATGTTATATTGCACTCAAACACATACAGTACCTAAAAATAGTAAAACCAGAGAAACTGATCAGTTTTGCAGTGCCAGTTTTTCCAGAGCTGTAGTTTTAAAGAGTTTAGTCCAGTGGCATTCTGGCACTCACCGTCACCGTTGGAGATGGGCGTTGCATCACACTTGCTCTCACATTGCTGCACGATGCTGGGGCGCAGTGACTCGGGACAGTCGTTAGAAGGTTGCCCAGTGTAGGTTAAACACTGCACCATCCGCATCTGCTGGCCCAGCCCACACTGCGCTGAACACTACACACAAACGCACACAATTGTTAGTGCCACTAGTTCGTTGTCTCGTATGAAACTACAGGTGGGCGTGTAGCTGCTGTATGTAAGCTACCAAACCAAAAACCGTCATCGTTAACCGAACAGATGCCATTTCAGTCTTTGGATCTCGGCATGATGTGTAGCTTTTAAGGATCTTTTGGTGTACTTCACTTAGTCAGGCAGGTCCTATTTAAGTGACGTCCTGATTGATAACAGGTGGCAATAATCAGGACTGGGTGTGGCTAGAGACGGTGAACTCAGGTGTGATAAACCATAGTTAATTTATGTTTTAAACAACTTTTCGAGCAATTTCACCTTCGCAGACAAATTTCAAATCTCGGAATAAATCACAAATCTTGCTAGAGCTGCGTTGCGTCGTCTCCATCGCTTGGTGTAAGGTGGTCAGGATAGCTGTCTTAAGTCAGTCTTTTTCTTGGCTTGACATGCCAATAAAATCAGCCTTATTTAATATTCCCCTCATAAGCCTCAAGTCTTGGCTCACACAAATAGTGACGGGAACATTGTCGATAACCAATAGGTGAGCTCTGTTCAGCCCCAAACAGGAACAAATCACTGCACACACAAGGCAAGGGCAGCTGTGGGCAAAAATGTTTCTGTTCCATTGCTGCTCCACTGCATCTCTCTTCTTGTAAAATTATATCAGGATCATGATGGGAAATAATCTCAAAGGAATCTAGTTGCAGTCTTGCAAACAGTAGATCATAGAAGATACCCAGTCTTTGCAAAATCATGGTCTGTGACTAAAAACTAAAAACTGTGCCGTGTCTTTAGATGTGAGAGCATGTCTGACTTTAGTCTTTTAAAAGCCTTTTCAGAGGCTTTTCAAACTTTTTTAGTGTATAGTTAGCATAGGCTGCACAATAATACTGGCAAAAGGTTCTTTAGGCCCAACCTAATTTAACCTAAAAAGCTGTATTGATTTAGAACTGTGATCAAGTCATCAGGTGGATCTGCATAAGACCATAAGAAAGAAATGACGTTCAGCGTCTTCTCAGCATCAACACACACCTATTTCACATACGGAAAAGCTGCGCTAAATAAGAAGAAAATCCAAACCTTTGAATGTGCTAATCTGAGTCAGGCTTAAGTTATCCTACAAGTAATCCCCTTGTCCTGCTGCTGAACCAATTACCGACCACAACCGGACAGTGCAGTCATCTGTTGTGTGTTACAAGATAATGTTGAGGGGACAACTGTCTGGGGCTGAGGAGTTCTGATTTTCCAGTCGTGTCCTCAAGCTGTGAGCCAGTGGAAAAATGAGCCGTCGCTTAGCTACCCGATACAACACACCAATTTACATCATTGCTGACTCAGTCGGATTGGAAGGTAATGATTGAGAAACGCGGACGTTCAGCGACTGGCTTGGAGGAGCATGTGTGTATGTGTACAAAAGGAAGGAACACCTGATGGAAGCGTCTTAATCTTTGTCTTTGTAGTATCCTCAAATGTGTTTCCAGCTTACTGACTGAACCGGTTTTACGTCAGTGCTTAAGTGGGATTCATACCAATAACCTTGCGGGCTTTTCTAGCATGTCTTGAGAATGCTAGCTGTTGGTTTTAAGTAGTGGAGAGAGGAACTCGTCTCTCAAGTGGTGGCGGTTCTAAGAGGATTATTGAGATTAAACATTGACCTTTTGAGAGTGACTTGAGACTGGTATTTGTTTTTGTCTGTAATGTTTGCACTATTAGGTCTTTTTGTTCGTTTTTTTTTAAACATACTCCAATTATTTTCTGTTTTATCAGCTGCTGAGTTCTTAGATCTTGGAAATCTATTAGTACCTAGAAAACATTGCAGTCTCTATGATCCATGGGCAAATGTCAGAGTTTTTTCCAGTGAATTTCTGTGTGTAAAGGGTACAGGCACAAGCCTAAACCGATCACCTGTGATCTCTGATTCCTCAGATGGCACTGCATCAAGAACCATCGTTCATCAATACATCAATAGCTGATATAACCACGTGGGCAAGGGATTACTTTGGCAAACCTTTGTGCAATACAGATCACATTCATGAATGCCACTTAAAACGTTACTTTCTAAAAACAAGCCTCATTGTAACCATGTCCTGAAATGGAGTTCTCTGGGCTTCCATGCATTTTTCACCAAGACAACGCAACACAAGCCGAATAAGAAAAAGTTAGGACTGAAATGAATAAATCCCTTCCAGTCTTTCTAGAGGAACATTGTATTAAAACATTTCAATAACTTGCTCACACATTTGTTGACAAACTGAAGATCCTCTGCCCATCTTCAAAAACTCAGCCTTTCATGGATATTGATTTTGTACCAAATCATGATTATAATCACTTATGTCACATCATTATTTAGTCTTTTACCTCATTACTAGACCTAAATTGCCCACGTCCCAACTTTTTTGGAATGCCTTGCAAGCCTGTGATGCAGGAATGGATGTTTATTAACAAATGAAATGAAGTTGAAAAGGAAAAACCTGAAATATCTCGAGTTCATACTGTCTGAAATGAAATAGAAGTCAAATAATATGTAAGAAACACTGCATATATTTTTAATTTGCATTTTCCATACTGTTCCAACTTTTTCTGATTTGGGGTTGTAGTTTAGAAAATGGTAGCAAACTGCAAATGTATATTTTTAATAAATGGAAATAACTTTCTCCAGTAAATAAACTGAAATTAAACCTAAGGGAACACTAGATGTCCTGCGTCCAAAGTAACTAAAGCAAAATAATTCTTCAGCAGATTCAATTTCCGTTTGTTTTCTTCCTTGACTTCAGTTCTAGTTCAAATTCTCATTTCAGAAAATTCCTCAAGGTAGAACAAATGATATGTAGATATCTTTTCTTTGTTTTGACCTAAAATAGTTTTTCAAGAACAGACACTAAGAAGAACCATTTTAACCATTTGGAACGGTGACTCAGGTTCGAGTCCTGGTACCTTCTGGCCGGGTCGGTCCTCCACGTGCAGAAGTTACCTTCTGTCTGAGGGAGGTGAGGTCGGTCAGTGCTGCAGCAGCGACCCATACCCAGTGCAATGTCCATATTTACCATGTTTGTTGTTTTTAAATAATCAGTGATCTTTCTTATTGATTTACATGAAAAGAAAAGAACCAAATGGTTCTATTTTCCATTCATTCATTTCTAGATACCTCGATGAACTATCTATAAGTTTTTATACGAGACTAGAGCCACATCTGGTTCATGGTCATATTTGCAGGAAACGTTTAAACTTACAAAATAAAGATGAATATTTTCATACTGTTATTATTTTTCTCTCTATTTCTCAAATAAAACTTTTATAAGAGTCGGTTTTTAAAACGGACGGCTGGTTTAGGTTGTGGGATTACAGTGTTCTTAACTAGAAAACCATCCGTGCTTCGCAGCTGTGTCCGAGCATGTCTCGAGCTGCAGGGGGAAGCAGCCACAGCGCTAATCTAACTGCACGATCTTTTGTCTCCTTTTCAAAACATGTTCTTGGCCTTGACAAAGACACCTTGTCTACACTCGAGATAAACGTCTAACACTGAGGATGACATTGTTACCACTTCCACACTTTTGGCCAGGTCAGCTCTCTCACTCGCGCAGGCTCACGTCACTGCCTCCATAGAGCCCCTAGTTTATCATCCGAATGTAAATTTTGCTGACCGGTGACTAAAACACATGCTCTTTTACGCACAGAAATGATCGCTGGGCACGAATTCCTTCTCTAGAGAGCCTGTCCTTATGTGACATTAAAAGATCACGTTTACCATCTGGTCTGTTTACATTTCATCGGCATTAGAAGTGCGTTCAGTAGTTCTGAACGCTGATAAAGTGGTTTGAAGTCAGGGTGTGCAACTGAGTGCCAGGGTGAGTGCTGTCATGTTACCTGTCCCCACTCTCCTGGGGTCCAGATGGGTGGAGGACACCGGCGCAGACTGCAGCGAATTCGCACCGGTGGTTTGCTGTGGTCGGAGCACAGGGCTGGTGGGAAAGTTTTGGTCAGGTCTGCACTCTTACACAGAACGATGCGGTGCTTGAAGCCAGGGCCACACCTCGGAGTGCACTAGAGACAAATTCATATTGAATTATATAGCTTTTCTAAAAGAACATTACCATAAAGCAGCTTCACAGAGACCTGGGACTAAATGACCAAGTGACAGATGCAAGAAAAGCTGCCTAGACATCTTGAGAAATAAAGTGTTTTAAGTCTCAACAGAAGACCATTAAATATGCATCAATGCCATTAAAAACGCCTCAGCTTGAGTTCTTACGACTTCTAAAATGTGTGAAATTTATTAAAATATCAACCTAGGGTGTCCCAGCAGAACATTGCCCAGATCTCACACTCCATTCACCAGCTTGTCTTCTTTTGTTCCCTCCAAAGTCTAGTTCCAGCACTTGCATGCCCGTTGCATGCGCGGCAGTGGACGGGGTTAGCATGCTTAGCACTCTGACTGCTCTAAATCTACGCAGTGCATAAATTCTGTGACTTTCTACTGCCACAGTAGCTGTTTTAAGACCATGCTGGATAAAGTTCATTGCTGCCATGCCCTCGATGAACCTTGAGTGCCCAGTGCCCTGTCACCAATTTGTAGTTTGTCCGAGACTGTCAGTACGTACCACCACACTAATATTTTCCATGAGATAATTGTTATTCATTATGTGATCTGTGAGCGGTGATAATATTTAGTTTTATCTGTGTATATATTAATTTGTTTTAGTTTTTATACACGTATTAACTTGCCCCAGTATTTGAGAGTTGCGATGTACTCCAGATATGCATATGCCTGTAAATATCTGTCCCTTTAAATAAAGCCTTATCATCAGCCTACTTGAATTTCTTCTAAAGAACAGCTGATACTCATCACAATTAATCACCACAATGCAGTACCTCCAGCAAGAACTGACAATTATCCTGCACAAAGCCAAGACGTATTGCAGTTGTTATCAACAACTACTGGTCTCTCTCTTCAAATGATGTTTGGGCCTCAAAGCTTTCAGCAAGTCTTCCCAGGTTCCTGGAGCACTCCTGGAGTGTAGCATGTCTGCTAAGGATAATGAGACAAGACTGCTCTCACCTCCGACCAATCCAAGGTGACCCAGTGTGGAGGGCAGGACTGATTGTTGCAGGTCTCACGCTCTAAAGGTCGGTGGGTCAGGCAATGACTGTCCTCCTGGTTTTCCTCCTCTGCAGAACCCATTTTGCGGATGCAGAGAACGGTGCGGGTCCGAGTTCCTCCATCACAAGTTTTACTGCATTCTGACCAGTCACCTATAAACCACCTGGAGCACAAACACAAGTTTACCATGCAGATTGTGCAAAATGTGGTTTAATGGTGTACGTGGAGTGAAGATAACTAACAAAGTATGTAGAGAAATAGATGGACTACAGTCTGTAACTGTAGAACTGCAAAGTGCAGTGTCCAATAGAAAAGGCCTAAGACTTTTGCACAGTACTGTAAGAAATATGATTTTATCTCGGGCATTAAACACATCATAACAATCAGGCTCTTAGATTCATGGGATAATTGTGGTCCAACGTTAACAAATAAGCTGCCAAAAATATTTTTAGCAATTTGCAGCACTAATCCAAGAATGACCCCAAGCTATTAAGTTGTCTTGCATTTTGCACTTGAAGTACTGTAATTCATATTAAGTTGAGGTAGAACAAAGCATTGTGACATATCAAATAATAGGTCATACCAACAATCTTTCAAAACGTATCTGTAGCTGTGAGGATAGAAAATGGATCACAAAACCAAAATAAAAAACCCTCTGAACCAAGAAAAGGCTTGTAATATTTTTAACATCATGTGGAGCTGGAAAAAATGTTTTGGATGGTGTTATTAGTGATAAGTATCTACGGGTTCAGGTTAACTTGTACCTCGACTGCCAATGAGCTGAACCTGAGATGCCAAACCCATTTCATCTGTCCTATTTTTCCCAATTTTCACACACTGCTGAACTCTGATTGACTACATGGCCCATTGAAAATGAGGGAGTAAGTGGAGGCTGCGTTTTTGGCCCCTGCCACACGTGCAGTTTGCTATTGTCCCTGGAGGCTTAATGAACTTCACGTTTGCCAACACAATTAGATGCAGGTGGTCACTTTTCCCCCCTCCCCTTTCTGATGCTCAGTGTCTGGCCTAAATCTGGGTCTAAAATAGTATACAATAGAAGAAATAGCTTGTGATGTGTAGCTTTTAAGCATTTTGTCCAGAGCAAGTGAGAGGTGTGAATAGATTTACATTTACAGCATTTAGCAGACGCCCTTATCCAGAGCGATTGTGGGTTAAGGGCCTTGCTCAAGGACCCAACAGTGGCAGCTTGGCAGAGGTGGGATTTGAACCCTGGACCTTTTAGTCCAAAGTCCAGTACCTTAACCACTAGGCTACTAAATCCCTAAGAGGCTGTTTTGAGTATAAAACAGCAAATTTGGCTGGTACAAATAAAATAAGATAAACAAAAAATACATCTCAGAGACTTCACTTCCCAAAAGGCTTGGGTAGCTCCAGTATACTCACTCAGGTGGGCACGGTTCTGTGTTACAGTTCCTCTGATTCTCTGGTGGCTTGCTCTCAGGATCACAGTAACTGTTCTGGACCACCGAGTTGTCGTCTAGCCTCTTGCAAACCACTTCCTGTTTCTGTGAGCCTACAGACAGACATTGAAATTGCATTTAATTTCTGCGGTTTTGCTTGATCGTCCATTTCTGACACCTCAGCAGGCACGTCATGGTCAGAGTGCACGTGCTCAAATCTGGCCGCTTCCTCCAGCCGGCCGCTTGCTGACAGAGCGCTCGGTGCCGAGAGTAGGACGGGAGCTGGATTATGTTCCTCTCAGCAGTATTTCTAGGTGTGTAAATTCCTTCATTTTTAAGTGAGTGTCTTGTTGAATGACTTTTGCATAGAAGCCCTTGCTTTCTTTGGCTTTTGACTGTGAAAGGCCGGAGTCAGTGTGGTAAGGGTACGAGCCAGCGCTGCGGTGTGTATTTAGCAACAGAAGGATCCACGGCCACACCGTACGGGGCCCCCGGCGGAAAAGGTGGAGGGTTAAACTTTAGTACACCAAACCTGGCCAGGCTGCAGGGCCAATCTGTAATACAGGTCTAACTGGCCATACACGAGTGCTTTTCTGTCAGCTCTAATATAGTTCTGTTTTTTGTATACTATTCGGATTGTTTGCATGTAATTTTTTTTTTAGTTTGTATAATTTTCCATTTCAGTTTTTGGTCATTTAGATCTGGGCACAGACTGAAAGATGTAGAAATATTTCATTCTAGGTTTTTCATAGAGGAAAGCATGCCTCGTGGAGGTTGGGTCCCTTTTTGAGTCTTGGTCCTCCCAAGGTTTCTTCCTATAACACTCAGGGAGTTTTTCCTTGCCACTGTCGCCCTAGGCTTGCTCAATTTGGGATTGAACGTAGTTATTAGGAGATAATCTAAACTTGTAAAGTTGCTTTGAGACAATGCTCCATTGTAAAAAGCGCTATATAAATAAATCTGACTTGACTTGACTTGAATGATCACAACAGAAATGTCACACTAAAATGAAGCACCCCTTCAAAAACCTGAGCAACGGCGAGTCAAATCAATGTTCTTTATACAGTGAAACCTCGGAGTTCGAACTTAATTGGTTCCAGAAGGCTGAAGGCTCCAATTTCGAAGCTGAAAGCAAATTTCCCTATAAGAAGTAATGTAAATAGGATTAATCCATTCCCAACCACCAAATAATTTGTACGTAATTAATGATTAAAAGCATGAACAAAGCAAAGAAATGTAAAACAATGCATAAAGTCAATAAATAAATGAAATAAGTTAAATATTAAGACATGAAATAAGTGAAAATAAAGTGCAACTTTATAGCCACTAAGGCACAGTTTCGGCGCGTCTTATTGCTCGGAGAGTGGCAAAGAGACTGTGGGGGTCCCTGAAATCACAGCCATAGACTAATATACATAATATAATAAAATAATAATAGTAGAAAAGAGTATAATATACATAATATGCTTATAATCACGCCCTTTTTCTGGCGATTGGCATATCGTATTGGTACCACCGACTAGACTGGATTACATGCACAGTGGTCGGAAGATCGCACCAATGAGTGTTTTATTTAGGATGGCCATGTTTGAAGTTGGGGGCAAAAAAATTCAAAAGGACCGTTCGAAGTCCGAATTGCATGAGTGACGAGGTGTTCAAATTCCGAGGTTCCACTGTATAGCGCTCTTCACAACGGGGCATTGTGTCAAAGTAGCTTTACAATTATCTAGGCCCACAGCCTTAATTGAGAACGCCTAGGATGACGGTGGCAAGGAAAAACTATAAGGAAGAAACCTTGGGAGAACCAAGACTACAGAGAACAAGTACACTCCTTCATGGCAGTGGTATTAAGTAAAGGAAGCTGTCTCTTTTAGCAGGAGAATGCACCCTGCCACACTTCAAAAACTGTTCAAGAATGGTTTGAGGAACATGACAATGTGTTCAAGGTGTTTCCCAGATCTCAATCTGATCCATGGAGATCCCACTTCACAAGATTTAAAGGATCTGCTGCTAACAGTTTGGTGCCAGATACCACAGGACACTCTCAAAGGTCATGTGGAGTCCATGTCTTGAAATATTAGAGCTTTGGTGGCACGAGGTGGACCTACACCATATGAGGCAGGTGGTTTTAATGTTATGGCTCATCAGTGTATCTCAGTCGTTTAAAACATATTCTGTAACTGTTCTGTAAACACTAATATTTTAATGCTGCAAATTTGTTTTGGGATTCAAACCCAGGCCCTTATGGATTGCCATTTCCAGCGGGTGGCTTGTACTATGGAGCCTGCAGATCAGATTAATTTCATTTTTGGTGTATACATTTTATTTCAAGTTCAGGGAGTTTGGGTTTAACCTTGCTTTCTCCTGGTCATGGTCACAGGGGCACCAGCACTAAGCCTGGAGAACATGGACAGGCACAGACAGGACAAAGAACACAGGAAGAAAAGATATTTAGGACTGCATGAGCTTCTCACTGGGTGAATTTGAAACACATGCTTGAAAACAGTAAATAGTACTAAACTTCTGTCATTGTCAGGTATTTTAGCAGCATGTTTAATACAACTCATTTCGGGTGTGACTGCCTTCTTTCTGGGTGGGTGATTCGTACCAAACCAGGACTCACTCTGTCTGCTCATGCTCTGCCTCGCAGACGATGCCAGTATGCTGGAGAAATTCTTTTTGACATCAGTTTGTAATCCAGATCTATTTTGAGTATTGTTCTAAATAAGGATTTAAATAAGCCCAATTACGGGACTTAAAACAATAAGATGGCGATGTAAAACTCAAGCCAAGCATCTGGCATGCTGTAAACTTGATGTAGTGTCTTAAAAGACTAATCCAAACTTTGACTTCTAACATCAAGAAAGCAAGAAAGCTTATATTTACACTGCGGAATTTGCCAGACAAAGTAGTTAAACAGTGCCAATAGGGAACATAAACAACATTTCACAAACGACAGAAGTGTTGCTCGGAGGTATTTTATATGATCTGAAATGTGTACTGAAATGAGGTGGAGGTCAGGGCACCCTGCACGTACTTCTCGGTGGTCAGATCCCCCTGTCTCAGTCCAGTCTGCAATGTTTGCATTTTTGCCCTCGTATTGCAGACGTTCTGAATGTTTTCAGTGGCCGCAGCTTGAGAGAAAAAAAGCAGGCGAGGAAAACTATTTGTTGTTGTAAGGAAGCCATTTGTGTTTGGCCAGGCAGAGCAGTCTGGTTGTATTTGAGGTGAGGGCTCACATTAATGTGCGGTTCTGGCATTCAGATCTGCAAATAGGACGCAGGCCTTGGCTCGTGGCACAATTTATACAATAGCAGCGCTAGTCAGTGATTTTTCTCCTTTGCCATATCATGTCTATCAACATAAACAAAAGCTGTTTTTATAGGCTCCAGTTTAACAATGCTGAAGGATGCAGGACTGGTCTTAGTATTACTCATATGAAATATAAAACTGTAAAATGTTTTTTCAGGACTTTTCATAAACCTCTCTTGAACAGGTCTCACTTTCTCATAGTGCAGCCCTACAGGTGATGCGTATGCATGTGCACGTGTACCTTTAATTGTATTTTTTTTCTTACAAAAATTATTTTATTTCAAAAACAAAAGAGCAAAAGAGGTTAAGGTTAGAGTTAAATGTCAGTGTAGTATTAAAACTGTGATCACTATGTCAATGGAAAGTCCTCACAACGATAGCAAGACAAACGTACGTGTGTTTGTGTATATTTGTTTTGTTATAGTTGTTAGGAAACCTGGCCATTTTCACTGTTGAGGACCATTTTGCAAATTTTATTTTATTTTTATTTTTTTTTTACAAAAAATGGGAACTTTTATTTGAAAGCCAAAAGAGCAAAATGTTTTGCTTTAGGTTCCTGGGGTTAAGGTTATGGTTAGATGTAGGTGTAGTATCAGTACATCTAATTAAAACATATAATCATTATGTCAATAGAAAGTCCTCACAACTACAGCAAAACAACGTACATGTGTGTATACCGGTTTTGCTATACTTGTGAGGAACAAATGTGCTTACAATGTTAGGAAACCTGCCGATTTTTCTTTTTGAGGACCATTTTGTGGGTCCGCATGTCTTTTATTGTTTATTTAATGAAAATGGCAACTTTTCTTTGAAAAACTACAAGAGTCTGAGCTTAAGGTTAGGTGTAGTATTAATTACCTACAGTAATCCTTCATTGTCATTCATGTCTTCACAACTCCTCGCAAGGAGTGAGCGACTGTGTGAGTGAGTGTGTGAGTGAGTGACTTTGTGTGTGCGTGAGTGTGATTGAGTAAGTGAGTGTGTGTATATGTGTGTGAGTGACTGAGTGAGTGAGTGACTGACTGACTGTGTGTGTGAGTGACTGAGTGAGTCAGTGAGTGACTGTGTGTGAGAGAGTGAGTGACTGTGAGTGAGTGACTGTGTGTGAGTCAGTGTGTGAGTCAGTGAGTGAGTGTGTGTGAGAGAGTGAGTGAGTGTGTGTGAGTGAGTGACTGTGAGTCAGTGAGTGAGTGAGTGACTGTGTGTGTGAGTGAGTGTGTGTGTGTGTGTGTGTATGTGTGTGAGTGAGTGACTGTGTGTGTGTGAGTGGGTGACTGAGTCAGTGAGTGGGTGACTGAGTCAGTGAGTGAGTGACTGTGTGTGAGTGAGTGAGTGACTGTGAGTCAGTGAGTGAGTGACTGTGAGTCAGTGAGTGAGTGTGTGTGAGTCAGTGAGTGTGTGTGAGTGAGTGAGTGACTGTGTGAGTGAGTGACTGTGTGAGTGAGTGACTGTGTGAGTGTGTGAGTGAGTCAGTGTGAGTGAGTCAGTGTGAGTGAGTCAGTGTGAGTGAGTCAGTGTGAGTGAGTCAGTGTGAGTGAGTCAGTGTGTGTGTGTGTGTGTGTGTGTGTGTGTGACTGTGTGACTGTGAGTGAGTGAGTGTGTGACTGTGAGTGAGTGAGTCAGTGTGAGTGAGTCAGTGTGTGTGTGTGTGTGTGTGTGTGAGTGAGTGTGTGAGTGTGTGACTGTGTGACTGTGAGTGAGTGTGTGTGAGTGAGTGTGTGTGAGTGAGTCAGTGTGAGTGAGTCAGTGTGAGTGAGTCAGTGTGAGTGAGTCAGTGTGAGTGAGTCAGTGTGAGTGAGTCAGTGTGAGTGAGTCAGTGTGAGTGAGTCAGTGTGAGTGTGTGTGTGTGTGTGTGTGTGTGTGTGTGTGTGTGTGTGTGTGTGACTTACCTCCAGCGCAGGTGGCTGAGCACTCGGTCCAGGCCAGGTGGTACCAGGTGAAGCCCACTTCGTTGTCCCCGCTGCCTGTACGCTGGATCGGTACATTGAACTTGTAGCGGATACCCAGGTTCTGTTCCTGAAGCAGCACCTGCACACAGGTCGAGCACAAGCACGGTATCACTGGCAAATCTGGAATCACACTGTTCAGTTTCAATATTTATGAGAGGATTTCACAAACAGCCTGTGCTACTGGTAAAGCTTTTGAAACAATACATTTCTTTTAGGCTTAGAGTTTGAGATTTGATGGCACAATATTTGATGGACGTTTGGTTTTCAGGCAGAGCTAATAGTAACTACAGTGTCATTTCAGTTCTTTTCTTAGTAATTTATCCACACAGTCAATGAAATGTTGTCATGTTTTCTGTCGCTGTAACGTCACATTAATTACATTAGAACACATTAGATTGAGACTCCAAAGCCATTTGTCTTTATCTGGAGCTCTATTCACTACAAAGAGACTTGTGGTAAACACTTTTCTCGAACTTTCCATAATAAGTCAGACACAAAAAAGCCATGGAAATATAACTACTGCCTTCATAACATGTTCACTTGACTAATAACTAACAGGTTAGGAATTAGGAATATGAATTAGTTAGGAATTCTACTGCCCCAAATCTGAAAAAACTGGGATGGTATGGAAAATGCAAAAATGGCAGACAGTAGGAATCATAGATATGTCAAGTTTTTTCTGGTCAACTTCATGTAATTTGTTAATAAACAGCCATTCCTGCATTTCAGGCTGGTACCACATTCCAAAAAAAAGTTATAAAGGGCCGTTAAGGCTAGTAATGAGGTAGAAAACGTACATAATGATGTGATTTCAAACAGGTGATCTCAACAGGTAATTGTAATAATGATTTGGTACTAAAACAGTATCCACAAAAGTCTTCAAAGATGGCCAGAGGATCTCCAGTTTGTCAACAAAAGCATGAGAAAATTATTGCAATTTAAAAATCAATTCTCAAATATATATTGGACAGGATTTGCATACTTCTCCCTCTATGGTGCATAATATCATTAAATGATTCAAGGAATCTGGAGGAATTTCAATGGGCAAGGGCTGAAGACCCATGATCTTCGATCCCTCAGACGGCACTGCACCAAGAACCATCATTCATTGATAACTCATGTAACCACATGGACAAGAGATTACAATATGGTGTTCCAGTCACAAATGCCACAAACCTTTACTGTGCAAAAAAAAAAGCCTTATGTTAACCATGTCCATCAGCAGTGTTGATTTCTCTGGGCTCGGAGGCATCTGGGATGGACCATCACACAGTGGAAACGAGTATCGTGTTGAGTTGAGATCAGTTTAAGATATTTCTTGGAAAAAATAGATGCCGTACGCGTACGCTCCGGACCAAAGATGAAAAGGATCATCCAGACTGTTATCAGCAACAATTCCAAAAGCCAGGCTCTGTCTTTGTATGGGGTCTGGTCAGCGCACTTGGGGAAAGGTCATTAACACTTCTGTGATGGCAGCATTAATGCAGAAAAGTACAGTGAGATTTTAGAGCAATATAAGCTGCCTTCAAGATGACATCTTTTCCAGAGACATCCATGCATTTTTCAACCAGACAATACAAAACCACATGCTGCACTCATTACAAAGGCATGGCTGCTGCAGAAGAGGGTACTGGACTGGCCTACAGTCGTATGAAAAAGTTTGGGCACCCCTGATAATTTTCATGATTTTTCTTTATAAATCATTGGTTGTCCAGCTCAGCAATTTCAGGTAAATATATCATATAGCAGATGAACACCGTGATATTTGAGAAGTGAAATTAAGTTTATGGTTTTACAGAAAGTGTGCAGTAATTATTCAAACAAAATTAGGCAGGTGCATAAATTTGGGAACCCTTGCATTTGAATACCTTTAGCATTAATTATTGGAACACAAAATTTGTTTTGTAAACTCATTGACCCTTGATCTACATACACAAGTGAATCCAAATATGAGAAAGTGTTAAGGTGGCCAAATGGAAGTTTTTCTCCTCTTTGCATCTTCTCTGAAGAGTGGCAACATGGGAGCCTCAAAACAACTCTCAAATGGCCTGAAAACAAAGGTTGTTCAACATCATGGTTCAGGGAAAGGGAAAAGCTCTCTCAGAGATTTCAGCTGTCAGTTTCCACTGTGAGGAACATAGTGAGGCAATGGAGACCACAGGCACTGTTCTAGTTAAGGAACTGTCCCGAAGTGGCAGACCAAGAAAAATCTCAGATAGGCAGAGGCGAAGGTTGGTGGAGAACAGTCATAGTCAAGCCACAGACCACCTCCAAAGACCTACAACCTCATCTTGCTGCAGATGGTGTCACTGTTCATCGTTCAACTATACAGCGCACTTTGCACAAGGAGAGGCTGTAGGGAGAGTAATGCAGAAGAAGCCTTTCTGCAGACACGCCACAAACAGAGTCACTTGAGGTGTGCTACAGCACATTTGGACAATCCCAGCTTCATTTTGGAATAAAGTGCTGTGTACTGATGAAATAAAATTGAGTTATTTGGACATAACAAGGAGCGGAAAAGGAACACAGCATCCCAAGACAAACACTTGCTACCCACAGTAAAATTTGGTGGCGGTTCCATAATGCCCGCGGGACTGTGTGGCCAGTGCAGGTACTAGGAATCTTGTTAAAATTGAGGGTCGCATGGATTCCAGTTAATATCTCCAGATTCTTAAGAACAATGTTCAAGAATCAGTGACAAAGTTGCACCGAGGCCAACGACCCCAAACCCTGCTCATAATCTACTAAGGCATTCATGCAGAGGAACCAGTACAACGTTCTGGAATGGCCATCTCAGTCCCCAGACATGAATATTACTGAAAATGTGGGCTGTCCATGCTTGGAAACCATCAAAGATGACTGAACTGGAGATGTTTCTAAAGAAGAATGGTCCAAAGCACCTTCAACCAGAATCCAGACTGGAAGCTGTAGGAAGCGTTTAGCGGCTGTTATTTCTACAAAATGAGGATCTACTAAATATTGATGTAATTTTTCTGCTGGGGTGCCCAAATTTATGCACCTGCCTAATTTTGTTTGAATAATTACTGCACACTTTCTGTAAATCCTATAAACTTCCATTTCACTTCTCAAATATCACTGTGTTCATCTGCTATATGATATATTTAACTCAAGTTGCTGATCTGAACAACCAATGATTTATAAACTAAAATCATGAAAATTATCAGGGGTGCCCAAACTTTTTCATACGACTGTACCTGCACAGACCCCGTATAAAAAACAAACAAACACATGAAACACTTTATCACTTGGTATCCTCTGGGCTGAAACATCTTTTAAGTGCTGTCAGAAGGAATGGCAACACTGCAAAGTGTTAAATGCTTTACTGTTCCAGTTTTTTTGGAATGTGTTGCAGCCCTGTAATGCAAAAATAAATGTTTATTAACAAATGAAATGAAGATGACCAGAAAAAACTTCAAACATCTCGGATTCATACTGTCTGCAATGAAATTTTTTAGTGGTATTAGAGTAAAATGATCCTAGGTCCTGAATGCATGCTATCTATAATATGCTCATCAGACTAAAATCACGTGACATAAGCTGACAAAGCTGCGGCATCAAATATATTGGAGCTGGCATGATAACGGACAGGGACAACCCATCATGCCAAGTGATAACACGTGACATCTGCAGTATTTATAGCAGGATTATGTCAGTGCAGGCTTCAAATGCTGCTGTTCGTTTTCAAATTTTCCATCGGCGGCAGTGATTATCACCATGCTAATGACACATTGTCTTTTTGTCGGCGATGGCGTTGCGCTGGTAATCCGGTTCAAACAAAAGTCTCAAGGACTATTTCAGCATGAAAGTGCACACAAGCTCTTTAAATGTGCTGGTAAGGGTGTGCATTTGGCCAGACAGAGGTTTTCTGTGCACACATATATAGCTGTTAAAACCACAAGCCAGAGTTCAAGTGAGGTTTGTGCACAGATGTGGACTTTATTTAGAGTGAAGCAGACAATTTCAAACACAGAGCATTCAAATCCCCTCTGCGCTCCTACTTTGGTGCGTGTGTGTTTCTCTGTCTGCGCAGTTAGCAGATACCCTTCAGTAAATGGGGGTTTCAGTCGTGTTTGAATACCCCACACATCCAGTAAACCTCTGCCCTTTGGTCGT
The DNA here is from genome assembly GCA_025084515.1 of Ancistrus triradiatus. Classification (NCBI taxonomy): domain Eukaryota; kingdom Metazoa; phylum Chordata; class Actinopteri; order Siluriformes; family Loricariidae; genus Ancistrus; species Ancistrus triradiatus. The sequence continues at coordinate 381,283 of JAJAGP010000003.1, read as the reverse complement.
CTTACTGACAGTGTAACGCGTTCTTTACTGAATACGGATAAACTGCTTTGCTACGTACCATAACAACCAGATTTTCTGATGTGGCTCCTAACGCCTCCAGAGACTCCGGGTCATCTGTGGGTCTCTTGTAGTGGAACGCCGTGCCTGCGATGTCAAACTTGCGAGGCCAGTCGATGGTCCATGCTCCGTTGATGTAGTAGTCATTTCCCTCTGATTTCAGGGCTGTGATGAAAGACTGCAGGTTAAAACTCTTAACAATAGCAGGCTGTTACGTATTAGACTCGTCCCTGGCATACTTCCCCACATCGCCCGCTGCCACGCCAAAGCAGCTTCCATTCGCCAGTTCGGCCAACACTGAGCAGCCCTGAACGACTACCTTACTTAAGTGAGCAGGGTGAGGAAGAAATGGAAAAAAGATGCTCAGGTGAAAGTCTGGCACAGACCCCACAAACACTATTCCAGCATGGTCGTCAAAGCAAAGGTCCCGTCTCCAGGAACAACAAACATCTCCACATATTCACTCTTCTCCTGATTAACAATGGAGCTAATTTGCAGACAAACCCCTGCTCCTTTGCGTTTATCTGAATTCGGACCCTTTTTGAAGTGTTTTATATTTTTACTCTTATAATTTAAATGTTATATTGCAAGCGTATCTTAACAAGTAGGGTGGCACAGTGGCTCGGTGGGTAGCGAGAAGATCCTGGGTTCAATCCCCAGGTGGAGCGGTCTGGGTCGTTTCTGTGTACTCCGGTTTCCTCCCACAGTCCAAAGACATGCGTGTTAGGTTAATTGGTGTCTCTGAAGTGCCCCTAGTGTATGAGTATATCAGTGTATTTGCCCTGTCGTGAGTTGTTCCTGCCTCGCGGCCTATGCCGCTGGTTAAACACCGGCTCCCCTGCAAACCTGTACAGGATTAAGAAAGTGAATGAATGAATGAATGTAACTATTTTGAAATGTGATTAAATGCCTTTCAAGCAAGTATTAATTCAGTCTTTCGATTAAACAAAACCAGTTACTTTATTTTATAACTTTTAACAAATTAATTTTCCTCCAAAATGTATTATATTGTGATTTATATTGTGACCTAAATGTAAATGACATATTCCATAATAGAGAGTTTGGCCATATGACCCGATCATTAACATAAAAGCGTAATGCATGCAAGCAGCATAGTTATGATGTCTGGTATGAAATCGGATTCAAATGTAATCATGATTGACTAGTTATTAACCAATCACATTAGAGTATTATTAGAGGATGAGGGTGTATCTGGAAACTCAAGAGCTTGTATTTTGTCTACTTAGACTGCATGGCTGTATGTTTCATTTTGAGCAGCTGTCTGTCATGGACAAATCCATTCAATTGAGTGTCCACAAACTTTTGGTGACATAGCATGACATACTTTTATCTATCTATCTATCTATCTATCTATCTATATATATATATATATATATACACACACACATATATATATATATATATATATATATATATATATATATATATATATATATATATATATATATTTTATATATGAACCAAAACAAACCGTCTCAGTGGCCACACAGAACAGACTACAGGAGTTGCTTCAGGAGCAACAAGAAAAACTCCGTCATCAGCATGGACAAAACTCAACAAGCTGTCACACACACACACACACACACACACACACACACACACTCTGCCATATTTATGTTTGTCTTCAAAACAGCTTAACAGGACCCCTGGCTGATTGCTTTTATTAGTGGTATGGCCGGGGAAGTGAATGGTTCTATTCAGACTGTGGCCAGGAACAAACAAAAAGGCCCATCTTAGGTTTACCGGAGTGAAGGTAGCTGCCGGACAGATTCAGATTTACTCATGTAAAGTAAATGCCAACATGACTGCCAATATGTGTGAGTGGCACCAATTTTCCAGAATCCTCTGTGGTCTCCCTTTGAGTAATTATGTCTCAGGAAGTCAAGGAATCTTGTTTTTTTGCCCATGCTTGCCTGATGACCAGCGCTGGCAATACTTACCGATGTAGTTCTTTGACATGGCCACCTCCTTGATCTCAATGTGGACGGAACCTCTGGGGATGTGGACCACCTCCATATAACCTGCAGACAAAAGTCATTCAAATGATTTTAAATGACTAAAATGTATGAAATGGCTGATTTTGGTTATGCCAAGTGATATTGGCTGAAATTAAGCATCGCATTGCAGAAGTGGCTCTGGTTCCAGTAATATTTTCCATTTTATCTCAGACAAATCAACCAGCTTATAGAACAATCATGATGTCATGTTTTTGATATAAAACAAAAAAGGAAGGAAATGAAAAAAGGGAATGGATACAGGACTGAGTACTTATTGTAGTTTATCGGGGAAAGAACTACAGATCCCATAATTAATAGACATGTAGACCCACCCCCCAAATTGAGAAATAGCAGAATCTGGTAGCTAGTTGACCGATAGCTTACGATACGAAGAAGCTTGATCAGGAATGGTCTTTCTGGAAGGGCAGCAGCCAAGATGCCACTGTTTTGGGGAGGTCACACCCCATACTGACTTTTCCCTTTAAAAGCCATTTTGTTCTGATAATTCTTTTTTTTATTTTGTGTACATATTTCCTGCATATATCTTAATAAATAGACTGAGACAAAATTACACCTGGTCATTATACCATTGGTAACAGAACAAATCTAATGGTGGCCTAAGACTTTTGCACAATAATGTAATTGGCCCTGTCTGAGCTAGGACAGGCTGGACAGAGCCTTGCACTGCAGCAACAAATCCTCTAGCCTGTGTTCTGTGAATTCCAGAATAGGTTCTGGACTTCCAACCCTCCCTGAACCCCAAACAGGATAAAGTAGGGATAAAATGAGGAAAATATTATTTTCAAATTCAAGCAACTGATTGGATAAAGCAACGTCTCGGACTGTTCGTTACTTTGTGGAATGTCAACAGTTAAATGTGATTTACTTTTTTAAGCGAGTTGAAATTAAATGAACTTGTATCTTCATGAATATTCATCGATCCTGCTATTTTAATACAGGTAGATATCTTAGTGTCCCTGGACACGTTTTATTTCTTATAGACCTCACAAAAGAACCATACTGAAGTTATTATTTTTAATGGTTTAGACCTAGATCAATATCAAAGTCAGACTGTCAGAATAGCAAATAAAGAGGGATATTCTGGCGAGTTCAGACTTGATTTTCCAATGGCAAGCAATAGCGATGTATTATGTGTCCATTTTTGACTTTTGTTTATTCAAAATAGGCTGAGAGATGAAGCCCAGAAGGAACAGAGTCGGTGCGCTCCAGGAAGGTCTGCACTAACTAAGAAACAGCAAATCCATAATAAGAGAAGGATCTATGGCTGGGGAACCCCTCTCTCCCCTCTGAAATGTTTCAAACGATTTACTAGCTATACCTTACAAGGACAAAAAGGTCTCGCTGTATAGTGACGGCTCTCGGTACTCAAACCCACTTCATGTATGCGATATTAAAGTTTTACTCTTTCTCGCAGTGCGCTGTGCAATTAATGCTCATATGTTGAGTTTTTGACAACTTGTTTCTCCACTCAAAAACATAAGCTTTATCATCAGGTGATGGCCCATTAAAAAAACCCATAGCATTTCTATGAAAAATGTAGTGCTTGGCAAACGTTCCTCTGGCGCTGTGACAGCAGGCAATGCCAAAAAAACAGCACACTCCCTGCGCACACTGCGCTGGCTTCGGCGATTACAAACTTGTCGCGTTTGGCAGATATGAGGAGCGCTCGGTCTGAGGAGGGCTCCAAGGACGCACTCCCACTCTTCGCTCTATCCAGCTCTCCATCCACGTCCTCGCTCATCACAGGCTTTTACGCACAGCCTGTTCCTGCACGCTGTATTTGTCATTCTAAACAGCCTTATAGGGGCTGCCTGAAACAGGCAGGCGGTCCTGAGCCGGAGCCAAGGCACTACACTGATCTGCCTTATAACTCAGCGCTTGGAAATGGTTATGACATCACGTGTGTGCTCGGGGAGAAGAGTTAGTCTTGGCTAATCGGTGCCGTTTGGCTCTGCTGCGCTCGTCAGGGTTTCCTGTGCGTCTCTGAGTCAAGGTTGGACGTTGGTGAACACTGACCTCCTCTGGGTAGCGAGTCGTTGAACAGACCCTCGGTAGCTTCGCAGGTGCTTCCATCGCCTCCACACACACGGCATCTGTCCTCTTTGGCATCCGAGCCCAGGATGTTGTCACAGCCCACATGCTAGAACGACACACACACACACGTACGTCATCAGTGCTAGACAGACATACATGGTGAAGTGTTCTCAGAATGCTAGCGTGCTGGGTAGGATACTGATGTCAAAAATAGCTGAGCATTTTTTTCCCCTTTTAATAAAACAGTGAGGTATTTATTCATTTTCAGATCTCAAATATGAGTAAAGCGTAAACAAGAGGAAGCATTCATCCTGGAAAAATCCTCCTCTTCTACAGTGACAGTCTTTCTGATTTATTCAGTTGCTACGGACAATAATGTAAGAGCACAGAGGGAACCTCCAGAGTGAGCACTAACAGATCTCAGTGGATTCTCCTGCTGATTTAAATCCTCGCACTGTAATTTCTCCTGGCTTTGGGAGCCACATAAAGATGCCTGTTCAACAGATTGTTACAGGCAGAGTGCGGCTTGCTCCCCGTACCAAATGACGTTGGGCGCATGTGTGCATCCTTTTTCCAAATATGTGTATGTAGCGTCACCACAAACACGGTCCAACATCGCGTTCAGCTCGTCTGTCAGCTCGTTCTTAACAATTTCCTAATATGCACAAAAGCTGCACTGCACTGCCAATTCATTTTATTAAACAAACAATATTGTAACTGATTTGTGTATCCTATTAAATTTGGCATTTCTGGCTAACAAAGCATCCAAAAATACAATTAGATCCAGAAGTGTGCTGCTTTCCGAAAAAACTCGCAGCCTTTCTTTCCATAGAAATCCGCTGGTTTTTTGAAGAGTTCATTGTTCTGCTGTCAGGACTGCTCTGGCTCTGCTTGCTGTCAGACAGTGTCGGTCTTTAGCAGGAAAATCACCAGCATGGTCTCGATCACTAACAAGAGTCTGAATCATGCTGCACAATTCATTCTATTTGAATCATGTATTTGATCTGTATATATGTAACGTGAGAGCACCCACGATGAGGAGCACTGAGACAGAGGAGCGCTGACACTGACGGAAGATTTATCCGTGTGGAAACCTGGGCTTAAGGGTCCCAGGAACCCCCAGAAACACCATCTGGACTCAATCATTAGACTTACCTACTACGCTCAAACTCACCTCCCCAGAGGTGGGATACAAACCACTGCACTACCTCCTGAGCCAATGGTTTGCATCCCAAGTCTGGAACCTGAAGTTATCTTTATTACGCTGACATAACTGAATGTAGGTGCTTTTATATGCATACACAGGAATGAAAGTTGCACTCCTCTATTTGTCCCCCACTACCTGTATTCTCTAATAAACTACAACTACATAAACTGGTTCACATTCATTCATTGGGTCTCTGTTTCATCTGGCTGGTCTTCCGTGTTGTTCGTAATGCTGTCTATCAATACATTTTTGGCTACCGTCAGACATCGCTCGGTTTTCAGCAGTATCTCTGACACATTTCCGTATCATTTGCATGCAGGTTTCTTGAGAAAATACCCTTTATATGTACATTACAGTAGCAGAAAAAGACCATGTGACTATGGGAACTTCCAGTCAACATCCATTTCGTTCCAGACTGTAATGCAGCCTTTAAATAGTGCATACCTGTACAGGAACGAGGTAGGAATTTTGAGAAATAAAAGAAATATGGCTCCTGCTATCTGAGTATTTGCTACCCAAACCATTTCTGAGTAGAAAAAGATTATTTTGGACATAATCATGCATTTCTCAGGCGTACTACTGTAAAACTCTTGAGCTTAGCTGAAGGTAGCTAACTGATGAACACAGACTATCATTTTTAATCCATTATATTAGGCATTTTCCATTTTACAGACATTTTGCATGTCTGTGAGAAGGTTCTTTATTATTAAAAGACTCCTAGTTTAACCACAGTATCATGTTCATAAGTTATATCCAGTCTACAGAATGTCCAAGAAGCTGATATCATAGTTCCACTAGTAGTTCATACAATCCTAAAAAGTTGGGATGGGATGGAAAATGCGGACGATCTCCAAGTTATCAACAAATTTATAAGAAACTTATTGAAATGTTTAAAAACAATGTTCCTCAGAGAAAGACTGAGGAACCTTTCAGTCCTAACTATTTCTGATTTGGCTTTAGAAGTGGACGCCACTTCTGAATATGGTTAACATAAGGCTTCTTTTTTGCACAGTTAATGTTTTAAGTGGCATTTGTGAATGTAACTCCGTATTGTAGTGCTTGATAAAGGATTGATAAAGTAATCCCTTTAGGTCCCCCTGTTGGGTCTATCAGCTATTGATGAATGGCATTTTGATGCAGTGCCGTCTGAGGGATTGGAGATCACACCTCTTCAGTTTAGACTTGTGCCCTTGCTTTTTATGCACTATAATTCCTCCAGATTAAAGACATAATGATATTATGCACTGTAGAGCGAGAAATATGTAATGTACAGTAATATGTAAATCCCTTCCAGTCTGAAGACTCAGCCTTTCCTGAATACTGCTTTAGTACCAAATCATGATTATACTTACCTGCTGACATCACCTGTTTAAAACTGCATCATTATTACATTTTTTTACCTCATTACTAGCCCTAAATCGCCCTGTCTAAACTTTTTTGGAATGTGTTGCAGACCTGAAATGCAGGAATGGATGATTATTAACAAATGAAATGAAGTTGACCAGAAAAAAACCTTAAATACCTTGGGTTCATACTGTCTGCAATGACATAAAAAGTAAAAGTAAATGTAAGGAACACTGCATATATTTTTTTATTTGCATCTTCCATACCATCCCAACTTTTTCCGATTTGGGGTTCTAGTTGAAACTTCAGTTACCAAACTGCGGTAACTTTCGTAGTTCAGTACTCAATAGTAGAAGTGTGTTAGGAGACTTCTTGAGGTGCCTCTCACCTTGCACTCTCCATTGATGCAGATGTCCAGAGAATCGGCCTGGCAGCGTGTGCCGTCGATTACAGCAGGAGAGCGTTCTGTATAGAAGTTGTATCCTTCAGCCAGACAGTTCAGCGCGCAGGGCTTCACTCCACCTGCAAAACAAGAGCAGAGAGTCTGCTCTCAAGCCTCTGATGTCACTCTTTGTAATTTATCAGCTTGGGTATAGATCCCAGGACTCTTCCAGCTGCGGTGTCTCGTAGCACGTTGTGATTTATTTCGTAGGATAAACTGCTATTCTACTTCACATCAGCCGAGTCTTCCACTCATGTATAACACATTACTACACAAATACATGGCTTTCCTGTCTCAGGCCAGGATGCTAAGGCAAGTGTTTCTTTTTTTTTCCCCCTCTGCCTTTGCTGACGTTAACATTCAGGTCAGAGGCCTAAACATCGTGAAAGAAGCATTAATCAGAGCGGGACCTGAAGGTTCAGTCTTGACATCATAATTACACCAATATGAAAAGAGATTAACAGATCTGCCAACAAACAGACAGAGGTTATCACACACTTTACGAGCTCACTCATGATTCGAATCCATTTTCAGAACCAAGCAGTCTTTAATTGGCATGGTTATTATAGGGAAAGATGATAAAGAGATGATTGAGGTGGCTTTGTACATACTTTAAGAACTGTTCAGACTCTGTTTTCAATCTTTCCGAGGTTTTCTTTGTTTGCTGGCATCCTGCCATCCTACTGTTAAATAAGAAATCCTTCCTGTGCAGGATTAAAATAGAGGTTTGAGAGGCAGAGGTGGATAAATCGCTAGCCTCTGGCATACAGGACAATCAGATTATGTCAGGACTATCAGGATTTAATTTCATCATGTATCTGGCACACAAACCACTCAATAGGCTGTTGATATAGCCATCATCCTTTTTTTTCTCCCATTCATCAACTAGAGACAAATATCCTGCTCCCTATGGCCTGAATAAACAGTTCTAACATGTCATTTTGACTGTTGACATCAACCAAAGACATATTTTAAAGAATGGATGAACCCTAACCTGCATTATATCTAGTCTGCTCTCTATAATGTGATTGAGGTCTTATGTGAAGAGGCACTCATTCTGACAATTAAGACGTTATAGATTTTTAATATGTTTTATATGTACTGGATGTTATGTGGCACAATAATATACAGTACTGTGCAAAAGTCTTAGGCCACCATTAGATTAGATATACCAGTGTTTCAGTAATAACCATATAATTGTTCTCAGTCTATTTAATAGACAGTGGCAAGTGTTTAGTGCGTCCTTCCCTTATACTTGAGCAAAAGCAGAATCTGGCAGCTTCATTAGGATGCCTAGCTGACCCTTCTACAGTCCGAAGATCTGGAATGGTCTTTTTGGAAGGGTAGCAGCCAAGAAACCACAGAAGGAGAACAGGGTGAAAAGGCTAAGATATGCTCAAACTCACAAAGATTGGAATGAAGATCAGTGGAAAAGAGTAAAATGTTTTAACTTTTTGGGTCCAGTCTTCAACAATATGTTATTTATGGTCATTATACCATTGCTAAAACAACAAATCTAATGGTGGCCTAAAACATTTGCACAGTAGTATGCATAATCTATTAAGAAACGGGTCAAACCTTTGCTAAAATTACAACTTTAATGCTGTAAATGCTGTAAAAAAAAGTTCTGAATGCTTTGTGTTGGGATGTTGGACCATACTTAAAGAACATTTTCATTTCCAGAATTTAAGCAGACGCCTTTTTCCAGAGTGACGTACATCTGAGGCAGTCTTACAGTGTACAATCCAAGCAATGTCTCTCAAGCATATTTTCAATAGTCCAGTCCTGTAACCACTAGCACTGCCTAGAAGAAAATCCTCTCGTTCCTTAAGAAATACAGGACAGGGAGATTTAATTCACAGTCTGTTCTTGAGAACTTCCCACACAAAGGTTTAATGATATCGGGGGCACTGTCTCTTTTGTTCTCCGCTATACGATGAAGCAAAGCAAATAGCTGGCCTAATAATGTCCAAAATGTGCTGCTAATATCATTATGGGCCCACCATCCTTAACAGCTGGCAGCTGGTGAAAGTGGACTTTGTAATGGCTCAGGGCACTGTTTTTGTGCTTCTTACACAAAGTTATTCATCCTCACACATTCACATTTGATACCATACATCATCAGCTGTTACCGGGGCATTTAGAGGAATGGGCTGGGGTGTGGGGGGCGGTTTTGGCATGCTATAGGCCATATTTGAAGGACAGAATTTTCTCGGGTTGACTGGTGACGACGATTTTCATCTTCGACCACTCTGACTTGTGGTGTCCCTCAGGGCTCTATTTTTGGTCCGTTATTATTTTTTGTTATACACGCTTCCAGTTGAGGGTGACAGAAATGGCAAAAAATATCATATCATGATTTTTGTTTTGCAGGATCACGATTTATCCCGAATATAAATTGAATAATACCATTTTGGAAGTTATTAAACAGTATAAGCAAACTAATCTCCGCATTTTAAACTACAGCACTAAAAGAAAAAAGAATGACATACCATTTTAGACAACGTACATTTTTAAACAGATGTTAATCTGTGTGGCGCTGTAGGAAAAGTTATTCTGTTTTTCTGTTGGAAAAGTTTTGTTTTTCTGACTTAGAGAAGGTTATAGATGCTTTTGTTTCTTCGAGACTTGATTACTGCAATTCGTTGTACAGTATTATGGTATTAGTAAATCCTTAGTAGAACAATTGCAGTTGGTCCAGAACTGCCAGGTTATTGACCGGAACAAAGATAGGATTATCCTTTATTAGTCCCACAATGGGGAAATTCCCAAACGATCCCAACAGAGATGTGACCATAGCCCGGTTCTTGCATCTCTTCATTGGCTTCCCGTTCAGTACAGGATTGATTACAAGATTCTTTTATTGGTTTATAAAGCTTTGAAGGAACTGGCTCCCTCTTATATTTCTGATTTACTTGGCACAGTGAGCATAGGTTCGCACAGGTCTGTGTCCCAGGGTAGGTTAGTGGTTCCAAGAACGCGGCTTAAAACTAAAGGTGATCGATCCTTGCTGTCTGTGCCCCAAGTATCTGGAATGCTCTTCCTGTCACTATTCTTTGATATGTATGTTTAAATCTGCTTTAAAAACCAATCATTTTGAACTGGCAGTTGGATAATTTGTCCTGATGATGTTTTTACATGTTGATTTTATGTTTAGTGTTTGGGTAGCATATTTTAAGTGTTGTTGTTTTGTATCTTAGGTACAGCACTTCGGAAGGTGCTTTATAAATAAAGTTTTACTTACATACAAAAGATTTTAGCTTTGTGAAGCTCACTGAGTCAGAAGAAAAGCTCGTTGAGTTTAATGGTTGTTTTTGTGGCTGTACTTTTTGGGCCTTTAGGAACAATCCTGTAATGTCGGTCTATCCCACTCAGCACCTGTGATCCCTGTTCCTCCTGAAAATGCAGTTAATGTTTGTCCCCATGATTTTTGAAGCCATTAACCTTTACAATATGTAATTGTCCTCTTTTTGTGTCTGATGCACCTGCACTCTAGACATCAAAGTGCTAGGCTAAGCTAAGCCTCCACATAGTACTCTCAATTAATAGAGTAGGGTCTTCTTTTCAGGTGAAGGGAGAAAAACAGCCCCTAATTTACTATAAAGGTCCATGATACAGGTACTCAATCTATAAGCGTTCATTACCAGTTAGGCCAGAAACTAATGCTACACAGACACTAACAAGCAAGTGCTCAGTGTGATGCTAAGGTCACATAATAACAAATTCTAAGCCTGAGGATAAGTTCACAAAAATACATACAAAGAGCAAAGACACCGGACCATTCTGACTGGTGTGGGAAGCTCATTCCACCAATGGCAACAGTAGGCACTTTCGTACTGGAGGAATTTTTCATAGCTCTTAGAACTGTTGGAGATAATGCCCCCTTTCTCACAAGTTCACACCGCAGGAACTCGGGACGATAGTCGTTCTGGGAAAGACATGCATAGGGACTTTTTTAGCTCCTACATCAGTGAAGGTACTTTTCTCAGTGCTTAGGAACAATGCAGTTATCGGTCCAGGCTTAATGATACGATGTTCAGAAGCAATTGCCTGTGTTGAGGTTAAAAATGGCAACTGACATTTTTAAATATACTTGTACTCCGGTAGCCGTATAGTGTTCTTCATTAGTGTTTCTACTGGATGCAACCAAAATGCAAACCAAAAAAGGCCCTGGAACAAATTTACTTCTCTCCTCTCAAATTAGTCCCTAAAACTGTTTGGTGTGAAAACATCTGCTGAGATCTGGCCTTGCTGCAGCGTTCTGAACACTCTGTAGTGGCACAATGGAACATAAAGGCAGTCCAGCCAGCACAACATTGCAGCAATCAAGTTTGGAAATAATGAGGGCCTGTATGATGATCTGAGCAGCTTCTCTAGTCAGAAAAGAACATATTGTTCTGGTGTTGTGCAGCAGAAATATGCAGTGTCCGCTGGTTGATACTGAAAAATTTAGGTTATTGTCCAAAATCACAACACGACTCTTTGTCTTGTGGGCTGGATGCACTGTGACCCTGTCTGTGTTGACTGAGAGGTCCAGGACATTGATCAGCGCAGTCCTGTCCAAATTGAGCTTCAGGTGGTGTTTTGCCATCCAGGAAGAGACATCAGAAAGGCTGTCAGATACGTGTTTTGAAACTTGGGAGGTGAATGGATGGGATGAACAGTAGATTTCAGTATCATCTGTGCAGCACTGATATGAGAATCCATGGATGTAATCACAGAGCCCAGTGATTTAGTGTACAGGGAGAACAGGATACAGAATTCAGCCATCACATTAAAACCACTAACGCTCTGGGCAAGGCTCTGCTGGGAAATGTTGGGTCCTGGCATTCATGGATGTTACTTTAAATAGTATCACCTACCTAAACACTGATGCAGAGCAAGCACACCCCTTCATGACAGAAATTGCTCAGGAATGATTTGTGGAGAATGACAAAGAGTTCAAGGTGTTGACTTGGCTTCTAAATTCCCCAGGTCTCAATCCGGTCAAGTGTCTGTGCTGGACAAACAAGTCCAATCCAAGCAGCCCCCCTCCAACTTAAGGGACTTAAAGGATCTGCTGCTGACGCCATGCCTTGATGGATCAAAGCATTGGTGACATAAGCAAGATCTACAGAATATTAGACAGGTGGCTTTGATGTTATGGCTAATCAGTGTAAGTACCCCAAGACCTTGTTCTCAAGTGATAGCTAAAGAGAGTGTGAGGTATTACAGTCACTGTACCGGTGTCTGGTGGGGAAACAGAAGCTTAGTCTTCAGACAAACCCCTCTGTTGATCGGCCATTGTGTCCTCATCTATGGTTATAAACCTTGGCTAAAGGCTGAAATAATAAGGTTGTGGATATAAGCATCATAAATTAGGTTTTTATTTTGGGTGGCTGAGCTTACTCTCCATAACAGGGGGAGGAGATGGACCATGCAAGTCTCTGCCTCCTTCAGATCGAGAAGAGCCAGTTGAGGTGCTTTGGGCATCACACAAGGATGCCTCCTGGTCGGCACTCACTAGAGCAGGCATGTCCCCCTAGAAGAAGACCCACTAGATCGTGGGAACGTTTAGGGATCCACCTGGAAGAGCTGGAATGTGTGGCCAAGGATAGAGTAGTCTTAGCTGAGCTTTACAGTCTGTTATCACTGCAACATTCACCACTAAAAGCAGATGGACAGCAAAGTGAAGTGGACCGAGTAATTCAAAGTTTGATGAGGGAAACTTCCAAAGCACAAGCTCTTCTAGATCTAATGAGGAGTCTAACATACAGACACGTTTAATCATATGAGCAATTAACTAAAGATACATGAATTGGCCAGTTAAATGGATTAACCAACAATACAGGTGCACCCACAGCATCCGTTAAGGGGCCAACAAGAAAGGCACCAACGCTGATCAGATATTATTTGGCAGTTGTACGATTCTCAGTAACATTTAGTCATTTAGCAGACACCCTTATCCAGAGTGACTTACAACTGACACCGTCTTACAATCCAAGCAATTGTGGGTTAAGGGCCTTGATTAACGACCCAACAGCAGCATCTTGACAGAAGTGGCATTTGAACCCTGGACCTTCTGGGTTCATGAAAGTGTCTTAAGAAAATCTTAAATGTGTTTTTTCTTACCTTTATTCTAAAGAAAAAGATACAAAAAATGGTTATTCTTCAAATAACTTCTTACAAACTTTAATTAAGAACAACTGGTATGGTGGTATTCTTGAAAATGTTATGTTCTTAAACGTTTAACCTTACGATAGCCTCACACACTTGGCTTAGGCTGTAAGAGTTGGCCAGGTAAGCATCTAAATTTACCAAAACTTTAAACAGTTTAGTTATTGGAAATAAGGTCATACTTTCAGTTGAAAAGTTGAAATGCCTTTCGATTGAATTTTTGTGTTTCTGCCGTCACCCTACAATTATTGCATTTTCCAAGGAGGATTTTATTCCTGTTGCCTATTTCTTCCAGTATCAACTCTATTCTTTTTTCTTGCAATTTTTTTTTGTCTGCTCATTTTCGGGTTTTTCCTCAATTTGCTTATTTCTGATTGCTGATCCTCTGAATTAAAACTAAATAGCGAAAAATAATGGTACCGTATTTTTCGGACCATAAGGCGCACTTAAAATCCTTTTACTTTTCTCAAAAATCGGACTAGTTGCGCCTTTAAAATGCGGTGCGTCTAATGTGAATTAATTCTGGTTGAGCTTTCTGACCTAGAACCGATTGTAGATGGTACACGGTGCTCATAAATCTGTCAAAATGTTTTAGCACGGCCTTGGTAAGTTACGAAGCTTACGGCAACCGTAGTGCGCAGCATCACGGAGTAATACGGTATGTGCTTCAGCATTAGGGTACGTGCATTCATTCATTTATTTTCGAAGCGGATTTCAAACACAGTCACGCAGTACAACATGGACATAGAGCAGCTGCGGGAGAATTCAACATTAACGAATCAATGGTACGGAAGTGGAGGAAGCAAGAAGACGCCCTGCGCCAGGTAAAGACCAAACTGAGCTTCTGAGGGAACTTGAAGAGTTTTGTTTCATTTAATGCGTCTTATAACCCGGTGCGCTTTATGTATGAAAATAAACCCGTTAGCAGCCGATCACTGATATTGCGCCTTATAACCCGGAAAATACGGTAATTACAATTCACAGAAGTGTTTTGAGCCATATATTGTAAGCTGTAAAATGCAACATGGATAAATCTTAAGGAAATAATTAAGATTTTCTTAAGATAATATTCGAGAAACTTTAGAGAATTGCATTTTAGAACTTTAGTGTTTGTCGTAAGAACCTTCATAAGTTAATTTTTAAGAAAGCTTTACTGAATCTGGGCCCAGTATCTTAATTGCTAGGCTACCACAGCAAAGTAGAGGCATGGTAGTGACTCGGGTACAATAGTGCTGTGTTTAGACATTATTGTTTTAATCTTCCACTAGTGACCTTCATCAATAGTTCATTAACTCAATATTTGCGCTTGGTGGACTATTCTCAATTCAAAGGTGCCACTTAGGTATTTAAAATACCCAGAGATGCTGCTGTACCTGTGAATATATGGCAGCCAGACAGATACTCGCATACTTCAAAGATACAGAGTTCTGGAATCCCAGGAATTTTCAAACCATCAAAGAAGCCTTTACATTGTTGGTGTTAGCAGGGTAAACAAAGCAGACTGATATGTGCACTGTCACTGGAGAGCACAGTAGGTTAAGGCTTAATGTCCCTTGTGGACATGCTTGGTGTGCATGTATTGTTTGTGTCTGAGTGCCGAAGCTTAAGGGATTTGGACTGTTTCCCATCTGACCTATCGTGTGGATGATGGTTCAAATCAGTTAAAATCCCAACCCGCTTTAGTCCAGTAATCCCCATTACTGCCCCTTGTCTTTGCTTCTTGTCTTGTGATTGGGACATACCTCCAGTGTAAGGTTTCCAGTTGTAGTACTTCCCACGGAAAGCCATGCTGTCGAAGTCAGCGCATTGCTTCTCCCGAAAGTCTCGCGACCCTGCTGGACAAGCCTACGAGTGGATCCAAACAATACTGTATTCAGCGAAGAACTCTTTAAAACCCTCATCGAGAAAGTGCCGAAAACCTCAAAGTCACCCATAAATGACATGTTTATGAACTCATGATCGTTTGAAACGACCGTCACCCAGACAGTGATAGGTTCTTTGTGTCTTGACATATCTGTGATTTATGTGGCATGTTCCAACACACAACTCCCAGAGCCCTCAGACACATCCCCCGCCCCCTCCCACTGCCAAGATTTCAAAGAAATGTTTTTTCCACATTGTGGCTGTTTGTAGGTTTTTTGCATTTAAAGAAGGGAAGTCATCACTTCCCAACAGAATTTGGTTCCAGTTCTGTTCTGACAGACCTGATCCAGCTAATCAAGTAGACTGATTATCTGGAGCAGGTGTGTTGGATTAGAGCTGGAACTGAATTCTGTAGGAAGGTAGATCTCCAAGAACAGTGCTGGTGATCACTGCTCAAAGGAGATTATGCAAGATGAAGTTGAGGGGAAAACAGATGGCACCACAGAGATTGATTTCAGCCAATTCCGCACTAATAATAAATCACATCGGCGAGTATTTCTGACCAGCCGTATGTATCATAACCAAACCTGACACACTAAAGAATTTCTTAATCAAGGTAAGGGTTTTCTGTGTCACCTTCCGTGTTCTTATGTCTGAATGATATATCTTGTATCTTTCTGTTTGGTCCAAAGTAAGGATAAACAGACTTAATCACTGATCTGTTTGCTCTTGCCTTCATCTCCTGCACATCCAAGAAGTTCCCAGCCCTGCCTGTAGCATTCCCTCTTACATGCCTTGTGTTTAACTCAACAACAGCACCCTTCCATTATGTCTCTAGGATCACCCCGCAGTCATGATGTCAGTAAGCTGTTCTTACAAAGTAACTGCACACTGCAGTGAGAGACGGAAGACAACATGAGATGAAGAACTGAGAGATGTTATGAAAGGCAGATCAAGCAGGTTTTTGCTCGTTGCCAAATAATAGCCATGGGGGGCCACATCCTCTTTGACAATAGTCATAATACCATTAGACGATGGACAAACACACAGAGAATAGGAATTCTAGCCCTCTAAGGAGTCCCCCCCCCCCCCCAACCAAATGTTTCCTCCTTCAAGATCTTCATTTAGATTCCAGCTTGACGTCTGGCTGTTTACACCAAGAGCTCATGTTAAGAGCATTGTGTTTTAAACAGCACGGGCCTGGCGTCTGCAACTCCAGACGCGAATGAATGTCGTGTAATAGCTAGGCCGTCCATGATCTGTTTGTTTTGGATGCTGGGCGTTCAAGAGATGAAATAGTGGTGTGGGGCATGCTGTTTGTTTTCCAAAGTAAACATTTGGCGCTTGCTCTGAGATGTTCTTTCTAAAATTTGTGGTCAAATAGCCTCAAGACCTTCTAGCTGGCTCAATTTTCACCTCCAATAAAACAGGCCACCTTGAAACCCACACGGCAAGAAAATGCCAAGCTTCACGAAAGTACAACCTCAAATCAGAAAAGGTTGGGATGGTATGGAAAATGCAAATAAAAAAATCCAGTGTTCGTTATATTTACTTGGACTTTTAATTCATTGCAGACAGTAGGAACGCAAGATGTTTCATGTTTTTTCTGATCAACTTCATTTCATTTGTTAGTAAACATCCATTTCTGAATTTCAGGCCTGTAACACATTCCAGAAAAACGTTAGGACAGGGGCAATTTAGGGTTAGTAATGAGGTAAAAAAAAAAAATAAATAAATAATGACGTGATTTCAAACAGGTGATGTCAGCAGGAGATTATAATCATGATTTGGTACAAACAAAGCATCCACTAAAGGCCGACACGTTGAAGAACAAAGCTGGGCAGAGGATCTCCAGTTTGTCAAGAAATGTGTAAAAATATTACTGAAATGTTTAAAAACATTGTTCCTCAAAGAAAGATTGGAGTGGATTTGGGTTGTTTTGCATTGTCTTATTGAAAAATGCATGTCCCATGAAAAAATGTCATCTTTCAGGCCGCTTATGTTGCTCTAAAATCTCAATGTACTTTTCTGCATTAATGCTGCCATTACAGAACCCAACCCCGTACCATGACAGAGCCTGCCTTTTGGACTGATGCAGTCTGTATGGTCCTTTTCGCCTTTGGTCTGGAACATACAGCACCCATTTCTTCCAAAAACAGATCTGGAATACTGATTGGTCTGAGCACAATACACGTTTCTACTGTGTGATGCTCCATCCTAGATGCCTCTGGGCTGCTTCTGGACATGGTTAACATAAGGCTTCTTTTTTGCACAGTAACATTGTAGATGGTATTTGTGAATGTATCCATATTATAGTGCTTGATGAAGGTTTGGCACCGTAATCCCTTGCCCATGTGGTTCCATCAGCTATTGATTCTTGATCTAGTGCCATCTGAGGGATCAGAGATCACAGCTCTTCAGTTTAGGCTTGCGTACTTACCCTTTACGGACTGAAATTCCTCCAGATTCCTTGAAACGTTTAATGATATTATGCACTGTAGAGGAAGAAATATGAACATTCGTTCCAGTCTTCCAAATCTTTCCATTTTGTCTTACGCATTTGTTGGCCAACTGAAGATCATCTACTCATATTTGCTCCTCAAAGAGTCAGCCTTTCATGGATACTGCGTTTGTACTAAATCATGATTAAAATCACCTGTTGACATCTTCTACTTGAAATCACATCATTATTGAGTTTTTTACCTCATTACTAACCCTAAATTGTCCCCGTCCCAACTTGAAATGCAGGAATGGATGGTTATTAACCAATGAAATTAAGCTGACCAGACAAAACATGAAATATCTTGGGTTCGTACTGTCTGCAATGAAATAAAAGTCAAAGGAAATGTAATACACACTGCATTTTCCATACCGTATCAACTTTTTCTTATTTGGGTTTGTATAAGTTTGTTCTAATTATTTTTGAACCTATGGCTAAAGCTTGAACTTTATGGATAGCACCATTAATATTGAGCGATGTGATGCTCCATATAAAACAGCAGGACTCTCACGGTTCTTACTTTGTGACTTGAATAACAGACTGTAGCAAAATTAATCAATGTACGTTTCACAACCCATGACAATGTGCACTTTAGCTGATTAAGAGGCCATGAGGGATGAGTTCTTCTGCTTTCATAAATTCAAAAAGCACTCACAGCTTTGCTATCTATCTGTGTCCAGATTCTGTGAGCCTGACAGCTTTCAGAGTGATGCAGCAAAGCCCATCTGGCAATGAATAACTTTAATAACTGAGGTGGAATTAGGCCACAGCTAGAGAGAGCAACCATGTGTGCCTGAACAGCTCATGAAACAAGACCCCTTACTCAAGCAGTACAAAGCTATCAGCAAGCTTCCATTAAAGACAGCAGCTGTAATAACGTCCATGTTCTATCTATAATGGGTACATCTTGCCCTGCTTATGTAGATTTCAGGCCAGCTAATTTTTCCAAACCCGTAAGCACACGTGCACAAAAACTGATCCTAGATCAGCACAAAAAGTTCAATTGTCCACTGGTAAATATTATTTAAAGGCGACCAGCTCTGACAATCTATTAACCTGAGCTGCACATATATGGCTAAAGGAGCAGAAAGGAGATCACATCTCACATCGGTGTTGCACGATCTGTAGCGCTTCCTCTCTCCAAGACAGTACTTGCCTCCTCCAGATGGCCTGGGGGAAAATCAGAAGAAAAGAGACTGATAGTAAAGCACTAAATCAGAACACCTCACAGCATAGTGTAGGACATGTAGTACCATCACACACATTATCAGGTCAAAACTAGGAAACATCTCCATGGATATGGAAAGCCCACCAACCAAAATGCAACAGGTATAACCATGTAACATGCACTCAGCGATCACTTTATCAGGTACATACCCTTGTTACACTCATTGTCCATTTTATCAGTTCCATTTTCCATGTATAAGCACTTTGTAGTTCTACAATTACAGACTGTAGTCCATCTGTTTCTCCCTCTAATGGTCAGGACCCGCACAGGACCAGCACAGATCAGGTACTATTTGGGTGGTGGATCATTCTCAGTGTGTGTTGTGCTGGTACGATTGGATCAGACACAACAGTGCTGCTGGAGTTTTTAAACACTGTGTTCACTCTATTAGACACATCGCTCCATACCACATTGCTCCACCTTGTAGATGTAAAGACAGAGACAGCAGCTCATCTGTTGCCGCACAGTTTTCCATCAGTTCTCACAGGACGCTGGTGGCTGGATATTTTTGGTTGGTGAATTATTTTCAGTCCAGCAATGACACTGAGGTTTAAACTCCAGCAGCACTCTTGTCTGATCCAGTCGTACCAAAACACACACTAACACAACACGAACAAGTCAGTGTCACTGCAGTGTCTGGACTGATCCACTACCCAAATAGTACCTGATCTGGCCATTAGAAAACAGAGTAGGGGACTAACAAAGTATATAAACAGACAGACTACAGTCTGTACTTGTAGAACTACAATGTGTTTCTATATGGTGGGTAAGTGGAACTGATAAAATGGACAACGAGTGTAGAAACAAGTTGTAGTACCTAAAAAAGTGATGGTTGTGTGTATAAATCACGATTAAACAGACCGACACAGAAAGCTCTTACACCGCACCAGGACAGATCAGTTGCAGCACAGTGAGGGGAGGAGGAGTCATCGGACTTCTCCGCCAGCCCTCGTAAACTGGGCAGAGATAAGATCTCAGTGGAGATGGATCACTGTGAGGACAGGGCTGCAGGCAGGAGAAGATGGCACACAATGAAAGCTTTCCTCTGTGATGAAACACGGTCAGGCCTGGAAGGCTTTCTTGTTATGAAAAGTGGGTTATCAGATCGCTTTGGTCCAACCGTCTGTTATATGTGGGGTTAAGTTGCCTTTTAATGCCATGTCAGCACCAATTACCCTTTCTCAGTCACTGACCTAAGCCCAGCACTCCTCACTGAAATGCCTTGGATAGAGTTTCCCCTCATGTTTGTGTATTCCCTGCTCAAACACACCTGAATCAGTTTAAGAGGGGATTACTTATTATTGATTGATTTGAATCAAATGTGCTATAGCAAAGCGTGATGCCACACTATATAGCATGGAGGTTTTTACTGGGAGAGGAAAAGGGTCATAATTATTGAAATAACCTCCTGCATATTCACCTGCATAAGTTTTTACCACTGTGGCAACGCATACCAAATGGCTTGTTTGTGTGGTTTTTCGAAAAGTCTCTTCTAATGTGATGTTGTTTCAGCACCAGGTTTGGGGAATGTATCTAGTATGTATGGCTAGAAGGGTTTGAGGTGCAGTGCAGAATTTGTCCCATGGCTTCGACCCGTGCCACAGACCCTACCCCTGTCCCCCAGTGGGTGCTCCTGGCGAGAGCTGTATAACTCACAACCCCTTCTTCAGGCTCCAGACGTTCCTGTCTACGAGGCACACCAGACCTGGAGAACACAGCTCCATAACCAACAGCCCTCCCTCACCAGATATACACACCACAGTGGTCAATTTGGTAGAGCACTGGTTCGAGGGTCAAGCATAGAGGAAACCGAGGTTCTGTTGTCTGAAGGACCATGGGTGCAAGAAATACAGGGTTGCACCTCGTCAGGGACTGCTGACTTACCGTACAAGGCCCACTCAGGGACAGAGACGGCATCTGTGGCACTTCTAAAGGACACGAGTTAATGTATTACTGCAGTGGAGTGACAAGCATACACTATAGGACTGAAAACAAGAAGACTGCTGCAGTACAGTGCAAAAGTCTTAGGCCACCGTTAGATTAGATATACCATTGTCTTAGCACAGGTATAATGAACATATATAATAATTTCTCAGTTTGTTTATTAGAACACAAAATACAGGAAATTTGTATGCAGTGTTAAAGCAGAAATATCAGAAAAAAGGCTACAGTGCCAAGGATTTAGTGTGACCTTCCCTTACACTTGAGCAATAGCAGCCTTTGGCAGCTTCATCGGGATGCCAAGTTGATTCTTCTACAATCCCAAGAAGCTTGATCAGGAAGGGGCTTTTGGGATGGGTAGCAACCAAGAACCCCTTTTGTGAAACAGAACAGGGTGAAAAGGTAAGATATGCTAAAGCTCACAGCAATTGGAATGAAGATCAGTGGAAAAGAGTATTATGGAATGACAAATCCAAGTTTGAAAGTGTTTGGTCCAATCATATACAGTGGGGCCAAAAAGTATTTAGTCAGCCACTGATTGTGCAAGTTCTCCTACTTAGAAAGAGGAGAGAGGTCTGTAATTTTCATCATAGGTACACTTCAACTATGAGAGACAAAATGAGAAATCACAAAATGAGGAAATCACATTGTAGGATTTTTAAAATATTTAATTGTAAATCATGGTGGTAAATAAGTATTTGTTCAATAAATGTGGTCCAACTCAATACTCAAAAAAGCAAGATTTCTGGCCCTCACAGACCTGTAACTTCTTCTTTAAGAAGCTCTTCTGTCCTCCACTCATTACCTGTATTAATGGCACCTGTTTGACCTCGTTATCTGTATAAAAGACACCTGTCCACAGCCTCAAACAGTCAGACTCCAAACTCAACCATGGCCAAGACCAAAGAGCTGTCGAAGGACACCAGGAAGAAAAATGTAGACCTGCAGCAGGCTGGGAAGAGTGAATCTACAATAGGCAAGCAGATTGGTGTCAATAAATCAACTGTGGGAGCAATTGTAAGACATACAAGACCATTGATAATCTCCCTTGGTCTGAATCTCCACACAAGATCTCATCTGTGGGGTCAAAATGATCATGAGAACGGTGAGCAAAAATCCCAGAGCTACCACATAGGGACCTGATGAATGACCTGCAGAGAGCTGGGACCAAAGTAACAAAGGCTACCATCAGTAAACACACTACGCCGAAAGAGACTCAGATCCCTGCAGTGCCAGGCGTGTCCCCCTTCTTAAGCCAGTACATTGTCCAGACCCGTCTGAAGTTTTGCATATGGATGATCCAGAAGAGGATTGGGAGAATATCATGTAGTCAGATGAAACCAAAATAGAACTTTTTGGTAAAAACTCAACTGGAGGAAAACGGATGCTGAGTCGCATCCCAAGAACACCATACCTACTGTGAAGCATGGGGGTGGAAACATCATGCTTTGGGGCTGTTTTTCTGCAGAGGGGACAGGACGACTGATCCGTGTTAAAGAAAGAATGAACTGGGCCATGTTCCAAGTATTGAGTTGGACCAAATTTATTGACCAAATACTTATTTTCCACCATAATTTACAATTAAATTATTTAAAAATCCTACAATGTGATTTCCTGGATTTTTTTTATCATTTAATCTCTCATAGCTGAAGTGTACCTATGATGAAAATTACAGACCTCTCTCCTTTTTCTAAGTAGGAGAACTTGCACAATCAGTGGCTGACTAAATACTTTTTGGCCCCACTGTACAAGATGTTAGATATGGTTATTATAGCATTGCTAAAACAATAAATCTAATGGTGGCCTAAGACTTTTGTACAGTACTGTAGTGGTCTTGAGATCACAACTGACTGAACAAGTGAGCACTTCGGCGGGAAACAATCAAATCTTTCACATTTTGTAGAGAAGAAACCTGCATGATTGAGATTTGCAGCATGTGTTGCGAATAAATCATGACCCAACACTATGACCATTTTTTAAGGACTAATCTGTAATTTCTCTAAGGAGATGCGTCAATTAATTGGGCAGCCATGAGGTAAATCATCCAGATTCATAAACGCAAGCTCTGCTAAACGTTACGCATCAGTATGGTTCAGTTTTAGTATTTCCCACAGGGATAGAGTTTTAATATACTGCATTGCAAGCCATTAACCTTTGGAAAATAACTTTATACCGCGACCTCTGGTGCTCTTGCTCTTGGCCAAATAGTGTGTTTGAGGGTAAGGTGGCCATAAACTCAGTATCTACCCAATAAGAAGCCTGTCCCGTAACAAGTTCCTCTTCATCTGTGTGAGGCTGCAATTCGATACCATAAATGCATTTTCAGGAAGGCGCAGGAGAATCCCAGTGCTGTTGTTTGTGTTGGGGTTGCTGTGACCAGCAGGGTAGCATGTACTGCACCACTAGTGCACTCCCTCACAGCCTGTGTGCTTGCAGATCGAGCTGATCTAAACGAAACCGTTGTGACCTACAGGCCAGCGCTGATTACACTGAGTGCAGATGACTAACAGTTCCATTTCTCTCACTCTCTTTGCACTTTCTTCCTCTCCTCATTCATCTTTTTCCTCTAGTTCTGTCTCTTTTTCAAAGCCCAGCCCTAATGAGCTTTTAACTTTTCTTTACTGTGCTTTTCAGGTACCTGGCAGTAGAGCCCGATCCCCTTACATAAGTGTTAGAGATTACATGGACCACGCGCGTGCCACCGACTCTCAGGAAGACGTGAGGACAGACATTTCCTTAAGTGGAGAGATGGAAACCCAAACCTCTTTCTGCAAAGAGTCTGAGCGCCGCGCTCCAACACAAAAGGTTAGGAGGGAAAAAAAAAATCCCTGCTTCCCAACCAGAAAATCCTCAACACAACAAGAACACCTAAATGATCATTTTTTGTTTGCACATGCGCCAGCTAATCAAACTGTAAGGGAGAACAATGGAAGATTGACTGCGCTCCTCACACCGTGCCAGAAAACGTTTTTGCAGGTCTGAATAAGAGCTGTTTTGAACCCAGTCCACAAAAATACTATCTCTTGAGCATGATGGTTGGATAAATTAGCATTATATATTGCTCTCGTAATCTGGTTGCCAATTTGTTAGGCACACTTACCTCATACCTGTACTCACTGTCCATTTTAATACATGCTGGTTATAGGAACATCTGCTGCTTGTCAATCACACACAAAAAGAAAGGCACCTCTACAGGACCAGCACTGACCAGACTATGGGAAGTGGACCAGTGGTTCTCGGTACGGCAATGGCACCGATGTATTAGTGCATGTCCTTATGCGAAGAGTCTATCCTTGGTGTAATTGCTATATGACTGTACACCTTAGAGCAGCAAGAGCATGATTCCTCCATCAGGTCAACACAGGTATGCATCGCATAACGTCCATTTGCATACACATCCAAGTTAATTACTCAAGGCTATTAAGAAGGGTTTGTCGGAATATATGCCCATTGTAAATCAAGGAGCCTTTGTATTCAAATTTGTGTATTGATTTCCCATAAAAATATATGCAACAGGAAACAAAATCAATATATAACATATAACAGCATTGAGTAACTGGGTCAGACGGAGTAAAAAAGTGGATTTTGTTTCAGTTCAGATCCAGTGCACGTAACTCACCCGAGTGGTATCACCTGTGTTTAATAGAAACTTTTGGCACTTTCGGTTTTGCTGTTATGCGTGTCAATACAACTGCTCTACTACAACAGCTTACCGTATTTTCCGGACTATAAAGCGCACGGGGTTATAAGACGCAATCTCAGCGATCGGCTGCTAACGGATCTATTTTCATACATAAAGCGCACCGGGTTATAAGACGCATTAAATGAAACAAAACTCTTAAGATCCGTCGGAAACTCAGTTTGGTCTTTACCTGGCGCAGGGCGTCTTCTTGCTTCCGTATCATTGATTCGTTAATGTTGAATTCTCTCGCAGCTGCTCTATGTCCATGTTGTACTGCCTGACTGATAGCTCTGAGTTTGAAATCCGCTTCAAAAATGAATGAATGAATGCACGTACCCTAATGCTGAAGCACATACCGTATTACTCCGCGATGCTGCGCACTACGGTGGCCGTAAGCTTCGTAACCTACCAAGGCCGTGCTAAAACATTTTGACAGATTTATGAGCGCCGTGTGCCATCTACAATCGGTTCTAGGTCAGAAAGCACAACCAGAATTAATTCATACATTAGACGCACCGCATTTTAAGGCGCACTGTCGATTTTTGAGAAAGTTAAAGGATTTTAAGTGCGCCTTATGGTCCGAAAAATACGGGTATGTATGTGACAGGATAATATATGCGTTAAGTAGGTTAAGTTGAGTGTATAATAAACACAGAAGTTTAATATATACTGTATAAATCATAGCATAGCCTACCTTAAACTGCTAAAATGCTTAAAACACTTACAACTGGACAAAATCATTAACACAATGGCTACTTTATAATAAAGTCTTAAATGTCTAGTCATTATTGAATAGTGTATTGAAAGTGGGGACTGGGGGCACTGCTGCTCAGACCAGTCAGCTGGCTGCTGCTCGGATGCCCAGCAAAAAAAAAAATTATGCGTATTATTCAATTCCAATCATAAAGCCAAAAAATCATAAACCGCCCCATCGCAAAACGAGGAGTACCTGTGTTAACTAAATAGAGTGGGTCCAATAATTGTGATACATTTGGTTTTGTTAAACATAATTTTTTCTAAGGGTAAATCAGTTTAAACAAAGTGAGTTTTCTCTCATACTTTCTATATGAGATAAAGAAAGTTTCCCACAAAGACATGTGTACATCTGTAGTGAACCTGGTCCTGGTTTGATTAACTGAGGCTTACTTTGCCTACTTACGCTGGACTGTCACAGTGGCGCATGGATGAGGACACTCCACCACCGCACGTGCGACTGCACTCGCCCCATATGGTCCAGGGCCCCCAGCCTCCGTTGACGCTCTGCGGCCACATCCCAAACGCCACACACTCGCCTTGGTAGCACCACTAACACACATGTACATACATACAGAAACAAGTTGAACGGCAAATTGCTGTCCATTTGTCCTCATTAGTACAACTGTAATCTCTATTTGCTCGGCTAATGCTAATTATTATTCAAAAAAGACATAAAACACTGTTTTTCCCTGATTAAAACGGCACAATCCCTTTGGAAGACCATGTTTGGCTACACTACATATCCACAACAGATCCATACAGTGTATCAAATCCAAAACCACATTATTAAAAGAATACAGTTTCTTGGCCTACACACACACACACACAGAGCAGGTCTGCAAAAGTCTTCTAGACTGAACAGGATCTTCTTTCTCAAAACAAGACTATTTAATCCAGCTCTTGTCTCCAGAACCACATGGCCAGCGATGGGCAGAGGCTGGAGTACAACTTGCTGCACAACTGTGTCAGTAGGTTAAGTTTCCCTCTCTCACACACCCTCTCTCCAACTACTGACAGGGGAAAACTTGGCAAGGAGCAAAGCTGCATCCCTGTGTTAGTGACTAGCTTCTAAAGCGAGGGTGCTAAGACAGTATATGAGCAGGAATACCGCCAATAGGGAAGAGAGGGCAAACCGAGCATGAGAGAGAAGCAAGGAACAGGTATGCTACTCACTAAGACATAAATAACCCCTGTAAGATACGTCTTATCTGAAAAGACTGATAGTCTGAGCAGACACTATTCCCTCTGGAGCAGTGGATATATCACAGTAGGATATGCCAGGGTAGTTTTAGTTCGGTTGTTAGCTTTTGCTTGCCAGTTAGCACAGACTCAAATGTACTTTGGGATTAGGACCTTGCACATTGAACACATACGTACCAGTAATTCAACTTAGATTAAAATCCTTAACATATATTATATTTAGTTATTTATTTTTATCCTGGTCTGTGTGTTTTATCCTGGGGACTGTGGTAGCCTAGTGGTTAAGGTACTAGACTCTGGACCAGAAGGTCCAGGGTTCAAATCCCACCTCTGCCAAGCTGCCACTTTTGGGTCCTTGAGCAAGGCCCTTAACTCACAATTGCTTGGATTGTAAGATATCAATTGTAAGTCGCTCTGGATAAGGGCGTCTGCTAAATGCTGTAAATGTTATATAGAACAATGAATGACTGGTTTGTCGGACCAGTTACAGGAGTTTCCACATGGTAATGAAGCACATTCGTAAGCTGGATATAAAATCCAGTGATTTCTGCCTTTCTATGTGTTTATACATGCTTCATTTATGTTGGAACATACTCTACATTTTTAAACATCAGCTTCACAGGATGGCACGGTCACACAAGTGGTTAACGCTGTCACCTCACAATTCCAGAGATCCCCAGTTTGTAGTCCGGACTCCCAAACTCGTCTACCTCCCCGTGTCTGTGAGGTTTTCTTTCAGGTACAGTGGTTTTCTCCCATATTTCAAAGACATGCATTAGGTCAACTGGGTTCTCTAAAGTGTCCCAGTAAGGGTGTGTATGTCAATGGAAGGTCCTCACAACGATAGTAAGACAAAAGTGTGTGTGTGTCCTGTGATGGATTGGCAAGCTGTCTAAGGTTGATTCCTGTCTTACGCCCTGTGCTACAGGTTAGACCCTGACTTCTTGTGACCGTGAACTGGATTAAGTGGACGAACGAATTAAGAATGAAAGTGGTGCAACCACACACTATTCATAAATAGTATATTTAAAAGTTCTTTACAACTGCCAAAAACAAGTTTAAACTAATCAGTGTAGTATCTACATTGCATAAGACAATTTAAATGGATAATACTTTAGAAACATAGCTGGGGGTCACAACACCTCACATAGTAAACTAAGGCCCTGTCCACACGAACACGGGTATTTTTAAAAACGTAGCTTTTTCTATGCATTTTGACCGTTCGTCCACACGAAAACGGACTTTTAGGTCACTGAAAACGGACTTTTTGGAAAACTCCTTCCAGGGTGAAGATTTTCAGAAACTCCGTTTTCAGCGTTGTCGTGTGGACTGGGGAAACGGAGGTTTTTGCTTGTAACGTCACTTTGTGCGCCGTTATCTCCTTTGTTCACGAAGCGATTTTGTGCAATAGAGGACGTAGCCAAAATAGTGCCAGCTATAACACTTCTGACCGAACTTGTTACAAATCTACAAATAAATGTACAATTATTACTTTTTCATTACACTGAAGAAC
This sequence comes from Ancistrus triradiatus, assembly GCA_025084515.1. Taxonomy (NCBI): domain Eukaryota; kingdom Metazoa; phylum Chordata; class Actinopteri; order Siluriformes; family Loricariidae; genus Ancistrus; species Ancistrus triradiatus. The sequence goes on along the minus strand of JAJAGP010000003.1, from coordinate 353,321 downwards.
AGAGGCGTCAGAATGCGCTATGGAGGTCACTACTATATCCATTAGTCGGTCGGTCGCGACCGATCCGGCTCTAAGAGTCGGCTCTTTGAAATGAACGACGGGAGCCGGTTCCTGATTGTGAGCCGATTTATATATTTTTTTATTTATTGTACATGTTGACAATATTGTACGTTCCGACACATTGCTGCTTATTGCACTTCTTGTTAGATGTTAAACTACATCTCGGTGCGTTGTACTTGTACATGTGTAATGACAATACAGTTGAATCTAATCTAAAATATATATATACATTATATATCGGACCTCTTGTTGGTGGGACAGCTTTGAAAACGAAGTGGTTGTTGAAGAAGAATGGCGAGAAAATGGTCGTATGCATAGGACGTTGCTGTTGTCGCTGAGTGAGCTGCTTCGCCGGCATATAGGACTGCTGGTTTGGCGTTGCTCTTGACAGCGACTTTGTTTTTGAAGTTTTTTGTTTAAACAGTGCTTGTGTGGACGGGATGTTTTTATAAACGAATTTGAAAACCCCCGTTTTAGAAAATACCCGTGTACGTGTGGACATAGTCTTAAAATTCATTCATATTTTCATGAGGGCTGCTGACTTTCCTGCTGCACTACAAAAGTCACTTTGGAATTCAGAAATGTTCGTTTGATTTGAATGTATTAGAAATATTTTCACATGAAGATTCATCCCTTTAGACATGAGTTTTTACATAAGCAGATGCTTACTGCTTAGTTTAGATGGTTAACAAGGAGCAGACTTATGCCTCAGTAGAAAACTTTATTGCTGACTCTTACTCTCAAAATGAATGCATGATCCCTTTCTTCATTACCCCTATTGTTCATGCAGGGTCAGACCCCTGCTATATTACACGCTGGGTGAGAAATGTCTGACATTCATATGACTTTGATGCCAGCCCGACCAGAGCTAGACATAAGTATGAAACTCTAAAAAAAAAAAAAAACAGGGACTCAACCTGGGGTTTGTCGGTTGTCCAGGACGACACACCCAGCCTCTTTGCTGAATGGCTCCAGTGAGGTAACAGTAACAAAGGACGACAGCTCATGGTCCCGTCTCATTCTTTCCTTTAACCATCACATTAGCACTCACAATGTTGGCCATAATCTTTGTTAAAACTGTCTCCCTAACCTGTACCAGTGACCTAAATACAGCCTGCATGTGAAAGCCCAGTGATTGGGGCAATTATTCCCAGATATCATACAATGAGAATCAAACTGAATAATCACAGCTAGCCTGAGCGCAGAACCATGTGCTTTTCTCTTTCTTAATCTGACAGGGAGGTCTTTCACACTGGAACTGCATGGGACGCCTACCAGGAATTTCAAAACGTCCACAACACACTAGCTGTAACTAGCTGGAGGGAAAGCTTGCTCTCTCATATAACAAATGCAACTATAAAAATAAAAAAAACATTGGGACAATATGGAAATGCAAATTTAAAACACTGCAGTGTTTCTTACATTTACTTTGATTTGTATTTCATTATAGACAGTATGAACCTGAGATATTTCAGGTTGTGTCTGGTCAACTTCATGTCATTTGTTAAAAACCATCCATTCCTGCATTTCAGGCTTGTAGCACATTCCAAAAAAAGTTGGGACGATAAAGAATGAATGACTTTGCAATGTTGCCAAATCCCACCTCTGACAAGCTGCCACTGTTGGCCCTTAAGCAAGGCCCTTAACCCACAATTGCTTGGATTGTAAGATTGTTTCGGTTGAAGGTTGCTTTAGGATAAGGGTGTCTGAATGTAAATGCAAAACAAGGTGTGGAAAACTACAGAGTCGTAGTTGTTGTGTTTTTCATTTCAAAATTCTGCATATAGTCTCTACTGGGGTCAGCTCAGGACTGTAGACAGGCCAGTCCATTATCAATAACCTTGTCTTCCTCAGCCATGCATTTGTAATGTGTGCAGCATGTGGTTTTGCATTGTCTTCTTGAAAAATGCATGGACGTCCCTAAAAAAATGTCGTTTTGAAGGCAGCACATGTTGCTCTAAAATCTCAGTGTACTTTTCTGCATTAATGCTGCCATCACAGAAGTGTAGTGATCTTTGCACTGACACAGCCCCATACAATAACAGATCCTGGCTTTTAGACTTGTTACTTATAACAGTCTGGATGATCCTATTCGTCTTTGGCCCAGAGCACATGGCGTCCATTTCTTCCAAAAAAAGATCTGGAATACTGATTGGTCCAACCACAATACACATTTCCACCGTGTGCTGGTCCATCCCAGATGCCTCCAAACCCAGAGAGTTCGACCTCGCTTCTGAACATGATTAACATAAGACTTCTTTTTTGCACAGTAACGTTTTAAGTGGCATTTGTGTATGTAATTCTGCATTGTAGTGTTTGACAGAGGTCTGCCTCTGCTTCTGTCTTCATAAGACATCAACCAAATGTGTTTGTACACTACACTAGAAAATATTCTGAAGCAGGTGCAGCAAGAATCATTCATTCACTCACTCATTTTCATTTCAGGGTCTTTCTATCATAGTGGGGATGTTCCACTGACATTATATTACATAATATTACACCTAAGCCTAAGCTTAACTTCAAAAACCTAAAGCAAATATTTAGGCTCTAAATACAGAAACACACACTCGCCCACACTGTGCTACTTCAGAGAAACCAGTTGACTTAATGCATGTCAGGAGGAAAAACACACAGATACACATAAAGTTCAGGTCAGGAATCAAACCAGGGATCTCTGGAGCTGTGAGGTGGCAGTGCTAACCACTGCAGCTCCATGCTGAATGTACAAGACAGTGACATAGACCAAAATGCATACCTGATGCAAGGAGTGGATCATCTTAAAAACACTTACAAAGTAATAAGTCTACAAAAAGAAGTTATTCAAAACGGAATAGGAACATTTGTTATAAAACGGACTGTACCATCTGATCACCTTACTAGCTGTAATGGCAAGGTTGGTCAGTGTTATAAAGTAACATAAATATAAATTGATATTGAGGCTTATAGGAAGTCAAACCTTGCTTGAATTCTCCACAACTGCCTGGATAAAATATTCCTTGAAGCATGTTAAATAGAGATACTGTATTACACTATTAAATGGCTTTTACAGACTGATAAGCTATCCAACGCATTCGGCTCTGTTGAAGTGACTCATTGACATCTATTCTAATAATGTTACTGTATGGGTTTTGGGAGTTGGACTTACCCCTTTATCAATGATGCTGGTTTGGCACAGCGTCCCCTCTGCGGCTGGAATACTGTTGGTGACACAGCGGTTACTTTTGCTAAGGCACCAGAGCTCTCTACACACTTCCTAGGAAAGAAGGCAAAAGCAAGTTGGTCAGAATATATCAACGCACGTCTGAGAGGGAAAAGAAAAAAATAAATACACTGAAGTCTGCCAAAAGGTTGTTCCAGTTGTAGCACTGATACCCCTTCAAAAATGTGTGGTTTGTGGTCTAAACACTGCTCTGCAGACTCAATTCCAGACTCCGCAATTAAAAACACTATGCACGTTGAATAAATGGTAGACATAACAAAGACTCTTTAGCACCGTAGTGTTAGTGCTTGTAAACATGTATATCCTCAGTTAGTCCTTTTTTTCTTTCTAAGCCTTAAAATCCACCACAGAACTGTGAGCCGCAAAGTCTGAATACAAACCAAATGCAGCAGTGGCTTCCCGTGCAAATAACGATGGAAACGCGGGTACGCGTTACGAGGGCAGCACTGCACAACCTCGCATAGGATTACCCTTTAACGAGCGCTCGGCCTTTTTAAAAGCTTGACATCAAGGTTTTACAGGACAACTGTGTATGATGATACAGCAGTCGTGAAAAAGACTTGTGGTATGGAGCATATGTTGTGACCCCTGCTCGGTATGTAAGTCAGAGTCACAAGTCAGCCATCCAATCCAGGCAAACTGACTCTCTCCAGTTACAGCCTTTGCATCTCTGGTTGTGGTTTGATCACTCTAGAGGACGAGGTCACAGACCCATGCAGGACTGTGCTGCGGTGCTGACAGATTTAAGATGAGGCAGTGTGGCCCGTGATGCCTTCCTCTAAGTTCTAACACCATGGATATTTATTGCTGTCCCTGATCGAAAGTGTTTTAACTTTGTGGAATCTTGAGTCTTCTGACTGGACATCTAACTGGGTTGACATTACAAGGTGAAGCTGTCACTGAAGGGGAGACTCCGTATGATTGCATTTGCAAGTCATAAATTTACCCAATTTTCTCCCCATCTTAGCTGTAGCCCATTGCCACCTTCTCGTTCCTTCTAGCTTTTTCGCAACAGCTACCAGTCTGAAAGGGTGACAGCACCTCAAATAAGCAACTGCTTATTTAAAGTCAGAGCACAGCTGAATACGCTTGGAGGAGAGCACCAACTACCCTACTTTGTATACATAAGCAGGTTCTCACAATGTACTTTGATTGACATGGCAGAGGACCATCTCAGGCCCTGATTGATTAAATGCTAACTTAATAACGCCGGCCAACACTGTGCAAGGTCATATACTAACAGAGTTTATGCAGAGTGTATTTTATTTGAAATAACAAAATCATTTTATGGATTATCTGTAATTAGTGTGTGGGCATCTACCCATAAAGCAAGGTGGTGTCAGTACATGAGTATGGTGTCAACGGGTGAGTAAACAAATTTGAATACGTACTAATCTACAGTTCTCACTACTGCAGAGAGCTGTGGTACCTCCAGCCTGACCAAGTGCCACACAGACAAAATTGGTTGTGTCTGAAGGAGGGAATGTTGGATGCATATTCATGAAAACCTAATTCTTGCAACCTGAACAAACCTTTGTGAGGTTTGATGTTCATAAGATATTTACAGATAAGAGATATATTGCCAGTCTTTTGTTGCAAAATCACAACATCCACCACCTCTAAGGAATATGCTTTCTAAACAACTCAAAGGGTTGGTCCTGATTTTCAGGATCTCAATGGTCCCATCTTTGCTAAATCTGCTCATTAGGTTAACTGCTGCCAGTTCAATTCTGAACAACACTTCTGTGAAACATTCAAGATGGATGGAGGCAGGCCCTGTGCTTTTTGGATGATTTTTCCAACCTCTGGAACAGAGACAGACTGAGATGCACCCACTGCTGCCAACTCCAAATGGCTAAATATATTGAGCATCAACATGACTCTGTCATGAACTATCAGTGCTCATTGCTGGGCCTCCGCCAAACTAGGGGTTTGGCTGAGTGCCCACGCTATGGCGACAACCGCAGCGTCTGTCTGGACTCTTTGTACTGCTGGTCATTAGCGTGCTACAGTATCTCCGCAGTTAAATGTTCTTCCAAAGGTTAATTACCTTGATTGTGCAGTACGGACATTAGTCTTTCTGTAAAAGCATTTCCAATTGAAATTCTGATATTTCACTGTTGTTACAACTCTCCAAAGGCTTGTGTTGACCGTGCTTTGGATTGTTAGCAACAGATGACCTCATTTCACCCTTCAATTCATCCTTTTTTTCCAGTTAGGTCCCTACCGTCCTGGTATTACATAAGCTTTTAGATTGCAAAATACCCCAAAAAATGATGGATATTTAGCTGACAAAATAATCAGTGAAACTAATTCTGTAATATCCACCTTAATTTGTGTTTGATATAGCCGACAGCTTTGCATAATACACACTCACACTCACTACACTCACTACTGGATCACCCACCTAAAACAGCCTCAATTCTTCGTGGCTGGATTTTGGAAATACTATTTGAGATTCTGCTCCATGTTGACATGACTACATCATACAGTGAATCTCCCATTCTACCAAATATACCTGTGGTGGCCTAGTGTTTAAGGTACTGGACTCTGGACCCTAAGGTCCAGGGTTCAAATCCGACCTCTGCCAAGCTGCCACTGTTGGGTCCTTGAGCAAGGCCTTAAAACCCACAGCTTCTTGCAATGAAAGACTGTATATTGTAAGTAAGTCACAATGATCGGAAAGGCCACAGACGAACACTGAACCTCATTGTCATGTTCATGAAACCAGTTTGAGAGGACTGTTGTGTTGCGTCATGGTGCATTAGCATGGCAGAAGTACCCATTAGTACATGGGAAATGTGTGGCCATGAAGGGATATACATTGTCAGCAACAATACTCTAATAGGCTGTAGTATTCAAGCCATGATTGTCATATTAACGGGTATAACTGCCAAGAAAACATTCCAAAGAGCCTTACACCACCTCCGCCAGCCTGGATTGATGACACAAGGCAGGTTGTGACCATAGATTAAAAATGACCCTACCATCTGTGTGCCTCAGCAGAAATCAAGATTCATCAGACCAGGCTGTTTTTGGATTGTTTTTATGGATTGTTTTTCCAGTCTTCAACTGTTGACTGTTGGAGGACCTGTGTCCACTGCAGCCTCAGCTTTCTGTTCTTGACAGAAGTGGAACCCAGTGTGGTCTTCTGCTGTTGTATGCCATCTGCCTCAAGGTTTGACCTGTTGTGCATTCTCAGATGTTTTTTCTCCTCAAAACAGTTGCTTATCAGAATGCTTATCTGAGTCACCATTCTCTGTTGACTCTCTCATTAACAAGATGTTTCCATCCACAGAACTGCCACTCACTGGATGGTATTTCTTTATTGCACCATCTGAGCAAACTGAGAGTGTTGTGTGTGAAAATCCCGGGAGATTGACGGCTATAGAAATATGCAAACCACCAAGTGTGGCACCAACAATCATGCCATGGTCAAAAACACTGAGATCACATTTGTTCCCCATTCTGATGGTTGACATGAACTGCTGTCTTGTAAATGCATAATTATGCTGCCACACGACTGGCTGAGAAGGTAATTGCATGAATGATTAGGAGTGCATTTGTATATTTTATTAACTTAATTCACATTTACTGTATCCATTCCCAGTCCCAGCCCCAGGTAAAATGGTAGGGTTGCATCAGGAAGGGCAACTGGTTTAAAACCTGAGCCAGATCAGATCAGATCCATTGTGGTGACCCCTAATGGGAGCAGCCGAAAGTAGAAGATTAATTTTATTCATATATCCATACTAAGCTCATTGAATCACTCCTAAATTGAGAGTCAATGTTTCTGTATTAAGGCAAGCTGCTTAACAGTGGGTTAAACAGATGGCTGACTAAAAAGATGAACTTGTCAAAATCTACTATCACGACATTCTATAATAATGCATAGCCAAGAGAACGCCGGCTGTTTTACTTCCAGTAACCCACTTTCATTCTGAGCACAGTTAAGAATCTAAGAGAAAAATGACAGGGTTCTCATTTTGGCATCTGTCCTTAGATACATTTCTCAATGAACAAAGTAACCTTAATCTCTTGTAACTGGATTCTTTTTCTGGGTCCAAATGGACAGCCATCGATCCATACTAGGCAGTGCACACTCTCTTATTATTCATGAATTCTCTTGGCATCATCCAGCCTCTGTTTCTATAAGTTTAAGTTTCTTCCTCAGCTTTTCAGAGTATTTGCACAAAGTAACTGATGAAAATCATTGTAATTTTAGGAATGTTATGGATTAATTGCTCAAATCACAAAACCCAATTAGGCTTCCACTGAACGAGGAAGATTATGTGAGCACAGTACATCAAACACCCCTCGATACAGGATGTGACAGGTGCTAATAAACTAGATGTCCTTTATTATGACAAAGTCGATGCCGCTGTTTGATCTCCTGTGGGAGAAGTACCTGCTGTAATCTCATAGTGAAAAGTAATGAGTTGTTGGCTACGAGGCCCCTAACTCCCTGCATTCAAACACACACACACACACACACACACACACACACACACACACACACATCTCTTAATTAAGAAACACATCAATGTTCAGAATATCAGAGCAAGCTCTCTGAAACAGAGCACTGAAACAGAGGACATAAACTCGAACCCTGAATGTTAATGAAACCAAATAATTCATTTGATGTCCCAGCTTCCTGACACAACAGGGGAAGCATGGATGGCCTTTTCTTGATAATTAAGCCAGCAGATATAAGACATAATGTGAGTCTTGCTCCAGTACATCAGAGAGTCAACTGCTCCTTCATCTGTTTCCGTCCATGCAGAAGTGAAGATGGTCAGGATCTGGACTGATCTGAGACCAATCTTTGTAACAGCTGTTCTTAAGAGGACCCAGACACTTGAACCTGTACTAATATTTCTAAATGAACATGATATATGTTTACAAGAGTCTCCATTCAGTACAGAGTTGCAGGCATGTTTTTCACTTCATCCGCTGCAGACTGGCCTGCAGAACAAATCATGGTCTGCTGGCCAGTTCCTTTGGGGTCAGTGGTAAAAATAATAACTTGTCCTCTGGCATCTTGTTTTTTAGAGGTATTTTAACTATCAGCCTAGTGCTCTGCAAACATCTTTCAAAATTACCCCTCACTCATAATATGTACTATATAGTATGCAGTTTTACGCCCAAAGTGTGTGCGTGTGTGCGTGCATATATATATATATATATATATATATATATATATATATATACAGTCTCGTTAGGTAACTCGTTATCTTGCCCACGTCTGTTTCATGGCTATTTTGCATACAGTTTGTTATTTGTGATGAATAACAGCAAAGTCATTATAAGAAGTCTGTTCACTCCGCCGTCACTTTGATAACGCCACTGGCCAGTTATTTTTAGCCAAGACCAGACTCCCATCTCTTTGAATGGGGAGGGACCATATATCCGAAACTGAAAAAGAAATTAACTTTTAAAATGCATATTTAGAATCACTGGTATAATCTGTCAAAAATCATATAACTTACTTGTGTTGTTGGTTTCAAATAACACAGAAAATTCCGATTTTTTCAGCGTATTCTGGCTACTATACATGCGCATGCCGCCACTACAAAGGGGCCAAGACTTGCCGTTCCCCTCTCACACCATTTACAGTACTAATATGCCGATGGGTTCTTTCTAATGACGGAGCCAGGGCTTCTGTACTACAGTCATATTCATATTTCAACCAGTGACCAGTCTCCTCCTTATATAATGTCTCTGATAACAGACAGGGGCTGTACATCATCCGCCTTTGCAAGTGTAAAGTAGGATTAAAGTGATACCTACTGACGGTCTGAAACATGGCGACTTAGTGGGGTAGAGTTTCATTACTGGCAGGACATTTGTCACATTTTAAGCTTGGCTAGAGGCAAGGTTGGTGGCTCTATATATATATATATATATATATATATATATACACATATATATACTTTTTTTAATTCGTTAGATATTTCTATCTGACCCATAACATCCGTGTTATGTAACATCAGCACCAACTATATTTGATGCATCTTATCTGATGCATCTGCTTCCAAACTGTTAGTATCTACCTTAAAGATAACAAGGAATATAAAGCTACAGGAAGAGTAGAAAGAGAACAATCAAACCATAATTCCTGAAATCACTTTGCTACTAAATAAAAGGGACACAGTGTTGAAACAGCAGAGTGAGATTATGATTCAGATATAGTCATGGGATCAAATATTTTACTGTGAAATACCATACATTTATGTGGTCAGACAGAAGTTGTGTGTCTTTTGGCTACATATGGTACTGCTGACTATTGTTTCAGGTTCAGGGTTAATTTTTCTTGTACAGAATGCCATTATCATAACTGTGTTTGGCAGACACATAGCCATTCCTCAAGTACAGTGCTGGAAGATCATCACAATGCTTTCCCAACACTAACAGACTGGATCCTTGTTCTAAATCACCTGATGCATTTGTTACAGTGAACGCCGGTGTTTTCACAATGACTTTCATGCAGCTAGAACAAAAGCTCTAAATATATACAAGCGCAATTAAGCCAAGTAAATACTCAAGAACGATGTTTACACGCCACCTGAGCACCACATTCTCAGAGAGTGAGTGTGTGTGTCAACTGCTTACCCCATATTTGCACTGTCTGGAGGTGGCGCCGTACTGGAAGCGACACTGCTCATCGGCGTCATATACCTGCCCTGGAGCCACTGTGGGGTACAGGAAGTCTCGTTTCAGAGGTTCATTGTCCAGACACGTCCCCCGACCTGAGCTGTCAAAAAGACAAACCTACAATAGAATTGGCTCTTCTACACCGAACATTCATCTCCAATCAGAGACCTTCAGCCGGCAGTAAAAGGGGCGTTTTGGGCGGCTTTTCGTCAATGGAAAGTATTAGCAAGCATGGGAATGTAAAGCTGCAGCATGCAGCAAAGGCAGGAGGCAGGACGGGAAAGAAGACTGATTGACAGTGTCCTAAAAACACAGACGCTTATTTACACGGTGCTCTCGGCCTTCTATGGAATCCTTTGAGGCACCAGTAAAGTAAGGGAAGGCGGTGAAAGATAGGACATATTTGGAAAAACGCAGACGGACCACGGGTCGCGTGGCACATGTTTAGTCTGTTTAGTCAGAAAGAAATATGGACACTCCCAAGAAACTCAAAAAGGGTTGAGTGAAGTGCTGTGTCTGCTGCATCAGAAAAATAACACATGGAGGAAGCCAAGGCCAAGGAGTTGTTTTATGGGATTAGGCATTTCTAAAGCTTCTTCTTTTTCCACATCCCTGTTTAAGGATCATTCTCTAACCTGAGCTGAACAGGGACATCTCAGAAATGCGTTTCACCTGCCTGCCTGACGGTCCTCCACCTATTCACCACAGTATTTAAGTAGGGTTGTTCAAAAGCAGATTAGTAAGACTATGTTGTGGGCTACTCACATTTTGTTTCCGTTTTAATATTTCAGACAAAGTGTTAGTGATCTGATTTGTGTAGATTATTTTTGTTATGTAAAGAACATGTTCTCCATACATGTCTGAAGCTAGGAGGGAATTCAAAAAGCTGAAGCGAACAGCGGCACAGAAATCTGGATTCTGTTTAACATGCTGGAGGAAGCCTTAGCTGAGACAGGAATCTTAAACTTCCCACCAGAATATTGTAAGTCTAATCTAATTCTGAACTAAACCAAATATATCGAAATGGAAAGAAACAAGTCTTGCCTGGGGGGCCAGGGGTAACGACCAACGATGTATTCAGTTACCTCCCTTAAATTTTTCTTTTCTACCTTCCTTGTTTGGTGGAAGAATCCTTTGCTTTGGCTTCCACGAGTTTCCCCCTGCACTGAGAGGAATACAACCCTGGCGCGGCCCCCCCTTGGATTCTTGACGTACCAACAGAGACCTTTGTGTTTATTGATTTAGAGAAAGACAAAATAGTCCGTTTAAATATAGAAACGATATTTTGAAATATCAACAAAACTCATTCTCAAATGGCTCCTGACCAAATGTATACTGGCCACTACATATCGAATATATTACAAGCACCCCATAGCAAAGCTGCCCACTGTTTGTAGACCAAACGAAATGGTAATCCAAAATGGTAATAAGATTTCCATCAGTGCTCATTCTGGTCTGAATGGCTGTATACGTTTTTACGCAATAACCAGGACTGTAAACACTGAATTGTAAACTCCAGCTGAACTTTGTGAGTGTTAATAAACCATATTCCAAAAGTTTCTCCCTCTAAAGCAAAGCAGCACCGGCTCCTCGAGCAAATCTGTTGAAGCTGGGCCAGCTCCACCACCAATGCTGTTTACTTGGCAAGGAGGATCGGTGACGCATCCAAAATCTGATAGACGAAGAGCGAGAGAGAAATCAGGGAGAGATGTTCTGATCGCGGCTCAGCAATGTAAGCACCGTAAATAAAAAAAATAAATAAAACAACTGCAAAATGTGCTGCCAAAGACTTGCTCTTGTGAAATATTATCAGTGAAAATTCATTAGCAGCTCTTCCAGTTTAAAGAGTTCAAATAAATAAAAGGAAGAATATAGCACTGCTCAGAGAAAATCACAAGTAATGTGAAATGTGGCTTGAACCTGAGAGAAAAGTGAGCCTTTTGTGTTTGTGTGGGAGGTTGGCACATGAAGATTTGTTTTTTTTGTGTAGGCGATGGCAGTATAGCTAACCATCTTCCATGAGGTCATTGACCAAGAAACCCAGTCTGACAACCATAACAGCCAGCTGGCTTTCCTTTTCCACAGCCTTGCCTCATGTAGCCTCTTAGTGTATTCTAGTTCTTTCAGTGACCCACAGCAAAACGTCAGAACATGGAAAGTACAAAATGATGTATGTAAAATGTATACAGTAAATACATACTCTGAGATATTTGTATGCAGTCAGGGCTTATGGGAAATGTATCTTCCAAGGAGGAGGTGAATCCCATCTGTGTCCACCAAAGGCTTAATTGAGTTAGTGTTGCTCTTGCTGTGACTCATACCTCTGCTGGAGGGGTTTGTCTCACTAGAGTAAGTTGGTGGAGGTATGTAGACAAATCTAAGATTAGCAACATGAAAAAAGCTGGAAGACTGGGTTCTTTTTTAGGTCACTAGATTTGGCTCATTAGACTGTTTCTAACCCCCGCAGAGATGACTCGGGGCATAACTACTCAACACTTCCAAACGCAGTCAAGAAACTGAAGAGTCAGCTCCACAGACACAATATTAGTTCCATGCGTCATTGCTTCCTTGGTTAAGCCTTCCTTCGCCTTAATAACAGTACTAATCCTGTAGGACAAGGATTCAACCAGCTTGCTGAGATCTTGTCAGTTTTAGCCACTCTTCCACCAATTGTCTGAGCAACTCAGCTAGAATTTGTGGTGTCACTGGATTGATGTGCACTGATTTGGCTGGCCAGGCCCAAATATGGTGACTTCTTTTGACAAATGTTTTGCTCCATAACTGACACATACTGTACGTATAACCAAAACAACCAAACCTCATGTTTGAAGCCACATCTCCACTTTTTTTGTATATACACTCACTGATCACTTTATTAAGTACCCCTCCATGTTTCTACACTCGTTCTGTTGTCCATTTTTATCAGTTCCACTTACCATATAGAAGCACTTTGTAGTTCTACAATTACAGACAGTAGTCCAACTGTTTTCCTACATACTTGTAGTCCCCTTTACTCTGTTCTCTAGTGGTCAGGACCCCCACAGGACCAGCACAGATCAGGTACTATTTGAGTGGTGGATCATTCTCAGTACTGCAGTGACACTGATGTGGTGCTGGTGGTGTTAGTGGGTGTTGTGCTGGTATGAGTGGATCAGACACAGCAGTGCTGCTGGAGATTTTAAACACCTCAGTTGCTGACTCTCACTGCTGAGACTTTTGCACACTACTGTATAGCACAGTAATTGTTGTATTATAATAATTAGGCTTATTGAAATACATTTTTACATTCTATCTGATAGAAATCATAAATCATTTGAACCCAGTTCTAAATCAAAGCTCGTTTCTAGGGCTCAAAACGTATAAGAGGCAGCAGATTTTGTTCAACTAATAGACCACAGATAGAAATCATAACTATAATGGCTACAATTACAGACAGTAGTCCAACTGTTTTCCTACATACTTGTAGTCCCCTTTACTCTGTTCTCTAGTGGTCAGGACCCCCACAGGACCAGCACAGATCAGGTACTATTTGAGTGGTGGATCATTCTCAGTACTGCAGTGACACTGATGTGGTGGTGGTGTGTTAGTGGGTATTGTGCTGGTATGAGTGGATCAGACACAGCAGTGCTGCTGGAGGTTTTAAACACTGTTCACTCACTGTGAATTCAGTTAGACCCATCTACCACATTCCTCCACCTTGTAGATGTAAAGTCAGAGACAGCAGTGCATGTGTTGTTGCACAGTTTGTGTTAGTCATCCTCTTATCCTTCATCAGTGCTCACAGGATGGTGGTGGCTGGACATTTTTGGTTGGTAGACTATTTTAAGTCCAGCAGTGACACTGAGGTGTCTAAAAACTCCAGCAGCATTGCTGTATCTGAACAAAGTATGTAGAGAAACAGATGGACTACAGTCTGTAATTGTAGAACTACAAAGTGCTTCTATATGGTAAGTGGAACTGATCAAATGGACAAAAAGTGATCGATGAGTGTAAATTCCTACTCTTCTGTTTTCCACTAACTCTGGTGATGGAGCCGATCCCCGTTCATTAATTACAATACTACACACATATGATCTCACTGCTTCTTAGTTTCAGAGCAACATTATTGGAATGCTGAAATCAAATGATTGGCTGTGTAAGGGATTTACTGCAGTGGTAACAGTGTCCCAGCTTGGGAAGCTGCAATAGAACCAGCACCAGCACTTTGTTGGTGGAAAATGGCTCAAGGTCTTCTAGTATAACCAAACACAAACCTTTCCCAGTTCTGGTTCCCCCTGGACTTTAATGTTTCCCTCCTTTGAAGGAGTCATTTGAACCTCATGAAGGGCTTGTTAATAAGCTAATGAGTTGAGACAGGTGTGTCGGGAGCAGGGAAAACACTAAAACATTCAGTTTAGGACTGTTTTCAGAAAAGCAGGAGTGGAAATCTTTGCTTCACGCAATTTTGAGGATCCCGACAGTCAAAGATGAAGGAGAGTCTTGAACTTACTCCAGAAAGCTGGTGATGTAGTCCTTGCTGCAGGTGGACCAGGAGAAGGGATTGGTGTTGGCCGTGATGTGTGCCGCCATCAGTTTCGCCGTCTCATGGCCCTTGGTCCCACAGGCATTTCCAATTCCGTCATGGTTCATTCCAAAGCTGTCAAGAGTGGGAACGCACAGGGACCGAGGTCAGAGGACGGTCTCATTGATGCCAATCAAAGCTTCTCCCTCAGCCCTTTGCCTAACCACCTTAAAGTGACGACAAGCTTGGGCAGCTCTTGATGTAAGGCGTTTCAGCACTAGAGGAGAACGTCTCCTTTGGCTAGGTTGTAAAGAGAGGGATTTTCGAGTCTGAAACAGCTGTATGCATAGGCCAGTGGGGTCAAAGGCCACAAGCTGTCTGGAGCTCTTAAGGAACGAGAAAGTACTAATAACCACCTTTGTACCGACTTGTCAATCAATAATTATAGAGCTTAGTCCGGGAGCCACAAACAGGGGGGAAAGGGAGCTGTAATACGCCTGCTGGGACCTGCTACTCAATCTACCTACTCTCACACTCTTACTTGTTCACATGCAGTCGGGAGACATTTCCAATTGGCATTGCCACAAATACATCATTTAAGAAATGTTTCTTTCTTTTAATTCTGTATAAATTGGATCGGAATGAAGTTGGATCACCTTGCAAGAGGAACTCTTTAATTGGTCTAATGCATTTAACAAAACTGACCACATCATAGAGTCCCACTGTTTTTCTACAGCTCATTTAACTATACACTTAACATTTAAGACATTTAACTCTACTCTGGATTTGAGTCAGCACAGGAGACGACTTGGTACTGCGTTTTTATCCTTCAAGAAAGCTGGGAGTATTTTTACAACTCTACTCCCCCCAACAGAAGCAGACACAAAATACAACAGAGGAAATTGCCATCTCTGCGAACTCTGTTATTTTTAAGTGTTCAGTGCGAGACTGTTGAAGGCGGCACCATTTTACAGAGTGATATTTGCATACAGTGAAGTATGTGCTTGTGTCTGCAAAGTCTATCCCTCAGGAACAAATTACCCTATCTTTAGCATCTATTAGCTCTCAAGGGATGCTGAAATTTAGAGAATGTTGTGACCACCAAGAAACATATTAAAAAAAGACCCACTAGTGGTGCAAGCACCCAGTGTCAACTAATGAGGAGTGTGTGAGCCTCAGGGGCCCGAAGACAGCCTTGACCGAATCATTAAAAACAACATTCACCACTAAGAAAAATGACTGTAAAGAATTCTGCGACCACTAAGTGCTTCTTAAAATGCTCAGTAGGGGGGCAGATATTAAAATGACTAATATGGAATGTCAACAGCTAAGAGAAACTACAGTGCATTCGCTCTGCTCTTGATCAAAGCTGTACTATTTTAAGAAATAGTTATCGAAAAATTGAACAGGGAGATGAGATGTTTGTACTGGAAATACTGGAGGTCTATGGCACCCAAAATATTTTTCCATAAATATAGGCCTCAAGCCATTTTAAAACTGTGGTTATCAACAATGTAGATGGGGTGGGAAGGGGGATGCTTCCCATAGAAAAGTAATTTTAAAAAAGTCAATTATAGTAAGAATAAAAATAAAACATAAGGAATAAACAGCTGGGTGTATATCCAATAATTGGTGGTGGGTTGCACCAATTATTGGATATACAGTATTGTATTTATTACTTGGGTAAATATTTGTTGAAAGAACATAATTGAACGTAGACTGGCCAATCAAGGATGCTCCTGGCAATTCCTCTAAAGCAGAGACTCCGCCCACATCAACAGTCCTGGACAGATTGGAGATAACTTCCCTTTATAGCCCCATGATTAGCAGAAAGGCCACATTTGGTGTCTTGTAAGTCCAAGTTAGTCCAGGTAAATGGGTTTGTTTATTAAATTTGTTTATTCAGCACCTGTTAAAGGCTAAGTTATTGGCTTTCTTAATTAACACTGCTGATGTACAGTTAGCGTTTATGTCCTTTTGTGAATTACGAATGTCCTTCCTAATCAACTTAACATCACAAAGTGGCGAATATTCAATAATTGAACCATTTCTTAAATAACTTATATTGATCCATTCCTTCACTCACTTGTGTCCAATCTCATGAGCGATGGTGAAGGCTGAGCCCAGGCCAATGTCTTCATTAATACTGCAGCTTCGTTCTGGTTCACACATTCCAGCAACTGATGCTAGGCCTGACCACACACACACACACACACACACAGAAATAGACATGCCGGGTCAAGGTGTAGCACTGCGCCCTCATAGAAAAGATTCTTCATGGTAACTCAGTAGTACAGAGTGGGGACCTGGCTCAAGAGGCTAGACGTTCACTTTTATTTTTTCCCCTCTAAAGCTGGAGCTGGAAAATGTCTAGACAAGGAGTTAGATTTATACATGCGACTCCTGGTAACAGGGGACCACCTATGAATACAAGCCAGAGGTGGGAATTTCAGAACACGTTCCCCCTTTTGACTTTCTATACATATGTTCACCATTTAAGCCCAAGCAGGAATACTTTAAGTCTAGCTTTGTTTTTAAAAGAAGGATTCGTTTGAATTGTTAGTCTGAAGCGATTTAAAGTAAGTAAAAATAGGTGAAGGTAGGCTTGTCTGCATTTTGAGAGGACTTGTTTGATGTTGTCCTGTCCTATCCTTCACCAGAAGTAAATGTCCCTATTGTACCATATTTTACCTTTTTTCATTCTCCCCTATGTTTTTATTCCAAGTTGCTGCAATGCTGGCGTGCAGGCATTTACTAGGTGCAGACTCTCAGGTGTGAGCTTTCAGACAAGCAGTAAGTATCACAAATGAATAATCAACCAATGGTGCCATTTAAAATCCTATTCACTACGTGCAGCTGCAGCGATTTCACATTATCATACTGTTCTGTAGACCAGCATATAAATGGCAGACAGATCTGGAAAAGCTATTAGTTAAACCTTTAAACTTCAGCTATTATCACAAACTCTGACCTTCATGCTTGAAAGTATTTTCTATACATTAATATAGAAGATTAATACATATACAGTGCTGTGCAAAAGTCTTAGGCCACCGTTAGGTTTGTTGTTTTAGCAATGGTATAATGACCATATATAACATTTTGTCAACCCAAAAATTTCTAATTTGGATTTGTCACTCCATAATACTCTTTTCCACTGATCTTCATTCCAATCTTTGTGAGCTTTAGCATATCTTAGCCTTTTCATCCTGTTCCCCTTCTGAAAAAGTGGCTTCTTGGCTGCTACCCTTCCAAAAAGACTGTAGAAGGGTCAACTTGGCATCCCAATGAAGCCTGATGCTGCTATTGCTCATGTTTAAGGGGAGGTCATACTAAATATTTGCCACTGTAGCCTATAGAAGCTGGGTTTTTTGTTCAGATATACGATCATCATACCATTGCTAAAATAATGGTAGAACTAATCTAATGGTGCCTTAATCTTTCATACACTACTGTACCTCTAGGTGAGTTTCCTCTATGGTTTCGAACTCTTGCCATTTTGTTGGGAAAACTACCACTGGCATTTATGCATGTTCAAGATTCAAGATTTTTATTTGTCCCATGTGCATTTGTAGCTGGTACAAACATACAGTGAAATGTAAAGCGTCTGCTCCGAGGACTGTACAAGACAGAAGAAGATAGTAATTAGCATGTATTGCAGCAAGTATTTTTTATTCTTGAGAGTAAGAGATGAGCAAGATATTGTTTGGCCCAAGAAATGAGAAAGCACTCAAAGGGAAAGTGTACAGGATGAAGTGAGGAGAGAAACTGTGCGTCACATAAATAAAAGAGTAAGCATTTGGGTTCGAGATATGAGGGTGATTGGTCCTGTAGAGACTGTTGTTCTACTCTGATGCTGCTGCAGTCCGCATAAATAAGGAGGGGGAAAATGCTCTTTCCAAAATCCAGGTGTCTGGCTTCTTCTCCCCTCGGCTCCCTTAGTTGTCATTTGCAAAGAGCATTTCTCTGCAGATTACATCTACAGGTGTGTGTGCGCAGAGGAAAAGCTCTTAAGCTGGCTGAGAGGACCCTGCTCAACAAGGAGCTGGGGGCCTGGGGCAAGATCAAATCTGAGCTCGCTGGTGTACTCGAGGCCCCTTAATCTCTTTGCGAGAGCTCTTTTATCCTGTCTGCGTGGGTCCCTTTCATTTAGCGCTATGAGCTCAGCAGCAGGACCTGAAAAGGTCAGAGTGACCAGCTGAGTAGCAAAAAGGCCACCAGAGATATTGTGCGGTGTGGAGAGGTGTGTGTGGAATATCCTGTTCCCGCTGGGAACTTCTCGTCTAATTATGCCCTCCTTACAGTAGGCTCCGTGATACCGAACTCACAAAACAAACCTGGAGGGGAAATCGGAGGCGAAGAGATTCAGAAAGGCACTGTCTGACTCGGTGAGGCTCTTTTTCCACAACAGAGGTATTATCTGTCTTCTGGCTTTTCCCAGTGACCCCTAGAGGGCAAGAGGCTGACCCTGACCCATGATCCTTTCGATCCCTGCGGGTGGAGAGGTGGAGAAGGGGGGCAGGAGGTGCCGGAGCCGGTTGGGGAGGTACTGGGGGAGGTGGAGGACTGCATCGAGGAAGCCAAGCAGATGCCAGGGCAATTAAAGGGACTACGGGAATGTGACGAATGCAGTCGATCTGTCAAACCACCCCCGGAGTCATGATATTACTCCAGAGATATACTGTTGTGGCTGGAGGGACCGAGCAGAGATAAGAAGGGGCTTTGGCACTCCCCGCCATCCATTTACATTAAAGTAAAGCCTCTTCTCACCCTTCCCTTCCTCTCCATTTTCCCCCAGTTTCCAAGTTCTAGCACATAATTCTTTTTAACTCACTTTCTCTTTTGCTTTCTCTATCCTCTTCCCTCCTTTCTCTCCCCTTCCTTTTTCTGTCTACCCCCAGGGGAAGGGTAAACACCTCCGGCTCGAGGCAGACAGAAGAGGAAAGGTTTGGAGGCGAGACAGGAGACAGGAGTTTGTGTAGAAAGACACAGGCTGAGTGCCATGTTTGAACCGAGGCTCAGCCAAACTAGAGAGCTGCTCCAAGCAGAGACACAGCAAGCCCTTTCCTAATCACCTCACAGGACTGTTCCATACGTACAGCATGCAAACACATAATTCCTTCACACAACACTAAGGTAGTATATCAGGACGACCTGTTGGTCAGAAATGAGAAAAGGTTCAAGCCACTCACCAAGCGTACCGCAGGGCTTGTTTTTATAGGTGCAGATGTCGTACCTGTAAAGAGCAGAAATCTTTCTGAGACAAATCACCCTGGTCAGGATTAGAGGCCATTAGATTTATTTTCCAATGACGTAAGAAACCCACATGCACAATTACGTTTTAAACACAATGTCCATGCTTCACATACAGTACTGTGCAAACGTCTTAGGCATTCCAGTTTATATTCTGCTAATTATTTATTAACATTTTAGTGGTCACTGGACTTTGTAGTTCTACAATTATAGACTGTAGTCCATCTGTTTCTCTACATACTTTATTAGTCCCCTTTACTGTGTTCTCTGATGGTCAGGACCCCCACAGGACCAGCACAGATCAGGTACTATTTGGGTGTTGAATCATTCTCAGCACTGCAGTGACACTGATGTGGTGGTGGTGTTAGTGGGTGTTGTGCTGGTATGAGTGGATCAGACACAGCAGTGCTGCTGGAGATTTTAAACACCTCAGTTGCTGACTCTCACTGCTGAGACTTTTGCACACTACTGTATAGCACAGTAATAGTTGTATTATAATAATTAGGCTTATTGAAATACATTTTTACATTCTATCTGATAGAAATCATAAATCATTTGAACCCAGTTCTAAATCAAAGCTCGTTTCTAGGGCTCAAAACGTATAAGAGGCAGCAGATTTTGTTCAACTAATAGACCACAGATAGAAATCATAACTATAATGGCATAAACATGACCTAACACATCATCAGATGTTCACACAAGTCCAAAAAGTAGATGAAGAGAACCACGTTAAACAAATGAAACAAACATATCATACTTGCTCATTTATTTATTGAGGAAAATGATCCAATATTGCATAATCTGTGAGTGGCAAAAATATGTGAACCTTGAGGATTAGCAGTTAATTTCAATGTGAAATTAGAGTTGGGCGTCTTCCATCAATGGGATGACAATCAGGTGTACGTTGGCACCCTGCTGTATTTAAATAACAGAGATTTGCCGGTCTGATCCTCACTACATGTTTGTGGAAGTATATCATGGTACGAACAAAGGAGGACCTCAGAAAAAAAGTTGTTGCTGCTCATCAGGCTGGAAAAGGTTACAAAACCATCTCTAAAGAGTTTGGACTTTTCAAATCTACAGTCAGACAGACTGCATACAAATGGAGGAAATTCAAGACCATTGTCACCATCCCTAGGAGTGATCAACCAACAGAGATCACACCAAAAGCAAGGCATGTAATAGTTCACAAGATCACAAAAAGAACCCAGGACTTCTAAGCAACTAAAGGCCTCTCTAACATCGACTAATGTTGATGATCATGAGTCCACCATCAGGAGAGCACTGAACAATGAGGGTGTGCAAGAGAGAGCCACTGCTCTCCAAAAAGAATACTGCTGCCTATCTGCACACACATGTGAGGCAGAAGGCTATGGGGAAAACCATTTTGTGAAAGGATAAGACCAAAATATAACTTTAAGCGTTATGCCTGAAGAAAGGAAAACTCTGCATTCCAGCAAAAGAACCTTATCCCATCTGTGAAACATGCTGGTGGTATTATCTTGGCCTGTTTTGCTGCATCTGGGCCAGGATGATTTGTCATCATTGCTAGAATAATGACATATTTTATAAGAAAAATGAGTCTGAAGAGAGTGTGGGTCATGCAGCAAGACAACGACCCTAAGCTGTTCTACCAAAGAATGGTTAAAAAGAATAAAGTTAATGTTCTGCAGTCGCCAAGTCAAAGTCCTGACCTTCATCCAATAGAAATGTTGTGGAAGGACCTGAAGCGAGCAGCTAATGTGAGGAAACCCACCAACATCTCAGAGTTAAAGCTATTTTGTTTGGAGGAATGGACTAAAATTCCTCCAAGCCAATGGGCAGGACTGATCAACAGCTGCCGGAAAGGTTTAAAATTGCTTCAGAGTGGGGGTCTTGTCACACCTTTTGCCATGCACAGATGATGTATAATGTACTTCTCTCATTTGTTTAACTGGGTGCTCTTTATCTACCTTTAGCACTGAAAATCTGTATGAATTTTTGCTAATATCACTGTGTTGTCAAATCACTTCAAAAACGTCCAGGTTCAGTCCAGCTTTGTTCCTAAACACGCCGAGCATATGGAGGAAGACAATGCTCAGTTCACCTGCTGAGAAATGTTGACACCAGACCATATGGGGCTTAGAAAGTGACATGAAATACCTGTAAGTTTCATAAATTCATCAGCGATCCCAAACTACAAGTGCCAAGTGCATTTTCAATAATACGCATATTTCAACCAAAATAATGAATTGTATTACCAGTTTCATAATAATGTTTAAAGTTAATTCTATCCTTTGCTGAAGTACTAGACTGTGC
Source organism: Ancistrus triradiatus (assembly GCA_025084515.1). Classification (NCBI taxonomy): domain Eukaryota; kingdom Metazoa; phylum Chordata; class Actinopteri; order Siluriformes; family Loricariidae; genus Ancistrus; species Ancistrus triradiatus. Next base: position 331,338 of record JAJAGP010000003.1, on the reverse strand, counting down.
CGTCAACATAGGCTTAGAACTCCAATGGAAAAACTCTTCTAGTAATGAAATATGAAATCCATATCACTCAGTTGGAGCAGTCCTCAAACTGCTGATAGACGAAATTGCATACAATACCGACCTGCCAAGTTACAACCTACAAATTCCACACAACACGTTCACATTTAAATATTATTACCTTCATCTCACTGTCAGTATCCACTACGAGTTACTGGTGGTTTGACCTGCGTGCACGAGGCCATTTTTTATTTTCTTTTTTATACAAACCACTCTGCTTTTTTCACCTGGACTTGTCAACGATTTGGCAGACGGTTTTGACGGCAGAGCTGTGCGAAAGAATGCCAGATATTTTCTCATTCCCCAAACGGGGCATTTAACACCTCCTAAGAAGCAGTGGAGTCTGATGCAGTCCAGCCAATGGCAAGCAGCCAGACTTTGTTTGACGTTGTCTGCAGCACAGAGCAAAGACACAGGGAGTGGGCTGGAACGAATTAAAGTATCCAACATGTACTACTTTTCATATCGAGGAGTCAGCAGCATGGAGTAGGTGTGATGAACATATCGCAACAAACGCACAACTGGAGAGTCTTCATCTGTGTCCTATTTTGGGATACACAGAGCTTCATGCATGTAGTGGAGAAATACAGACCTTGTGGATTTACTCAATAGAATCAGTACAAACAACATTCTCTCCATGTGTGGCATCAGTCTGCTTGTTTCATATCAGGTCTTACAACCAGATGATCACAGGACAACACAGCTAACTCAGGCACGCAATGAGTCTGAAAACAAGACTCCACTCAGACAGGAACCAATAATACTTGGCCTTCTAGTTCATTTTCCACCAGCTCGAGAAACAAATGCATCATCATTACAGCACACAATGACATATTCGACTTGGAATAAGTGCTTGAATTAACTTTCTGCTCCATTGTCTGATCGGCTGTTGGGTGAAATAGCTCATACTGACTGTAACAGAAGTTCAGAGCCCCGTTGTTCAATGTCAATAGGCTGCACACTTTGATTAAGGTTGCACAAAACCAGATGGTCAGTTGTTCAGACTCAGGTGTTTGCAGAACATGGGAAGAGCGGCATTTACAGAGATAGCGTAGTGTAAAATGGTTTGGAAGAATGATGTCACAGAATGGAAAAGGAGTGCTGTCATATTCAGCATGGCCAAAAATATTGTCCAACAAAATCACCGCAGCGTCGTCCAAATCGTGTTGGATTATTTGAAACAGCAGGTGAAAAGCTTAAATAGGCGCCCACACCTAGTGAAGGGTTCGGTTTTTTTCTTAAACATCAACAGCAAGGTTACAATAGCGATAAAAATAGTTAGCAAGACAAAAGTAAAGTTCTTTTAGTTGTGCATAAAAGATTTTCATTTTATTTCAGTAAAAACCTTTGTGAGATTGGTACCTTGTATAGAAAGTGAGAGTACGTCCACTAAAAAAACTGGCATGTTTTTTTAAGAAATGAAACCTAAACAGGCAGCTCCTGTGGCTCGGAGGAAATGCCAGCTGCTGGAAACAGCAGTTCCCGAGGACTTGGGTTCAAACCCTGGCCCAGCGCCCTGGCCAGCATGTACCCCTGCCTGTGCCTGGTGAAATTCTGGTGAACGTCTTATGAAAAAACATTCTTAAATTTACGAGTTTTCCGAAACCCTTCGTAACTAACTTAGTACGTAAACTCGTATGTAAATTCAAGCGTATTCTGACCCATTCGTAACTCACTAAGTTCTACCTCCAAAACATTAGAACCTGTTCATTTTCAATGTAGATTCAATGTACAGCAACTCTGAGCATAAATGTATATGGGGTTTCCTTTTATTCCAGGGTTTAAATCACTTCATTCCTGTGAAACAAACAATTAAACAATTTTATAGCAGTAATTTAAATACTTAGCAGTTATTAGTTTTTTAACAATAATTATTTTCCTAATTGTACTTTTGTGATATAATAAGGAAAAAAATTACATAAATAGGTGCCTCAGTTGTTGTCTGGTGGTGCTTTTCAAAGAACTAATTAAAACTTATTCATAATTTTGGAGACTAAGAAGGATTTTAGGAAACACTTGCAAATCTGGTATTCTTTAAGTTAAGTCATGAATAAGGGTGTTTGCTAAATGCTGTAAATGTAAGTGATGGTACAACGTGATTTTTGCATTTAAATGTGTGCATTTGTCCAGGGTTTTGCCTCCAAGCACCGTTATGTCTTGTTGGTACCAAACCCTGAACATTCACCTACGATACTGGGAAAATAGCCAGTGGAAAAAAGAGTTTCCCGGCATCAAAAGATCTGGTACTTTGAGCACTGATATAACAAGACCTATATCAGTTTGCAAACACTACGACTTTGTCTATATTACAACCCACTAGAATATGGCTGTACTGAATATCTGTCCTCTCTTAGCACAGATGAAGAACGCTCCTGTTTAAATCATATACTTGGCCAAATAACGCCAATCGTCAAATGTGTAAGCCTTTCTTGTCATTTTGCTGCAAAGTTGTATAAATAATGTATAACACAGTACTGATAATCCAATAAGAAAAGCTTGCACTAAGGAAAGACAAGGTTTCTGCATTGAAAGCACATTCATTTATTTCCAACGGCAATGACCAGTTCAATCATATTTGGGCTTTTAATGTATTAAAAAACCAAGGACGCTGAAAATTGAATTTCAGCCCCTCTTTCTCTCCTCATGGAAGACATCCAACAGTCTGGGGTGCAGTCTCAGGGGCGATCGCAGGGAGCTCAGCCTTGTTTGGACGTCTATTTATTTTGATTCAGTTACTTTAATTTCCCTCTGCCCTCCTGTGGTTCGAGGTCCAAACAAAGGCATTGCAATCCCCCTGCCATTCTGCATTCTGCAGTGAAATAAATCAGAGCATGCCCGGAGGGGACGAAATGAGAACGCAAGGAGAAAACTCTTCGTCTCAGAGCCCAGCGCTCAGTGTAATGCCAATACGAGTGGCATCTGAACCGGTTTGTGGAGGCAGAAACATTGACCGCAGTTAAATATTTACCACAGGTGGCCATGATGGTTAAAGCGATGGTTAAATAATGCAAAACAAGGCTGCTCTGACTCTGATTACTTACAGTGGCTGTAATTTTGTTTAGATGGTCATGACTATTTTCCAGAAAATATCAAATGCTGTTTCTTATACCATTAACCAATCAGTGTTTATTATCAAGGTCATGTGACATTTGTAGGTCAAATCAGTAGCTGTAAATCCTGAAGTTCCAGAAGGCTTGCAGAGAACCGAAAACGATGAGTACCGAGCGATTTTTTCCTACGAGGAACAATGTAAATGAAATGAACCCATTCCAGACCCCCAGAAAATCCACACTGTATATGTTATATGCATTAATGGAGTTGTATTGTACAGGAGCTCCCTAATGTACAATGGGGATACGCTCTGACAAATCCATCATAAGTTACATTTTTCATGAACCAAGGTGCTTAATATAGTCTATACTGTATCATCGTGGAGCCAACGTTATTGCTGAAAACACATACATTAACCTACAGTTGGCTAACATCATTAACACAAAGTTTATTTTATAATAAAGTGTTTAATATATCATGTAATGTAGTGAGTAATGGATTGGAAGTGAAAGTAAAAGCAAAACACTTACTCTATCGGTGAACTCAGGGCGCTAGCACAGCTGTTAAACTAACTGCAGCCTGAAAGAGTTCTAGTGGATTAAATACCTACCGTATTTTCCGGACCATAAAGCGCACCGGATTATAAGACGCAATATCAACGATCGGCGCTAACGGGTATATTTTCATACATAAAGCGCACCGGGATTAAGACGCATGAAATGAAACAAAACTCTTAAGTTCCCTCGGAAGCACAGTTTGTTCTTCTTTACCTGGCGCAGGGCGTCTTCTTGCTTCCTCCACTTCCGTACCATTGTTTCGTTATTGTTGAATTCTCTCGCAGCTGCTCTATGACCATGTTGTACTGCGTGACTGATAGCGTTGTGTTTGAAATCCGCTTCGAAAATAAATGAATGAATGCACGTACCCTAATGCTGAAGCACATACCATATTACCCCGCTATGTTGCGCACTACGTTTGCCTTAAGCTCAGTAACCTACCAAAGACCGTGCTAAAACATTTTGACAGATTTATGAGCGCCGTGTACCATCTACAATCGGTTCTAGGTCGGAAAGCACAACCAGAATTAATTCATACATTAGACGCACCGCATTTAAAGGCGCACTGTCGATTTTTGAGAAAATTAAAGGATTTCAAGTGCGCCTTATGGTCCAAAAAATACGGTATTTCCCTTTCGGTTGGCTGAGAAAAGTAACCTTTTTAGGACCTTTGGAGACTTTTGCACTAAGAATACAGTGTTATAGAGGTAAAAATACAGAAAAACACAATAAACACAGCTGATCTGCACTGAGCAACGGTTACTGAATCTCAATTCAAGGGCTATTGCATCTAAATCACTGGATCACTGTGTAAAGAACCGTGAATCGTGAATCGAGTTGCGGCTGGAACAAGTGGTGTGGCTCAACAAAGTTTAAGCAAGAATTTTTCTAGTCAAAATGCATAGAGAATTGAATTCGACAAGTTCCGAAAAGGTCGAGAACCGTGGTACCACTGTAATTAGGCGCTAATACTAACTGTCCAGTGGTCAGAATATTTTTATTCACCCTTTGCCCTTAGCCAAAGTAACTCACAACTGATTCAATTTTCTTAGGTACAATCCAACCAACTAAATGTTAAGAGATTTGCTCAAGGGCCTAGACTTAGAAAGCCCAGGACTTGAACTCACAACCTTCTGCTCAATAGTCAATGTCTGGTTGTTATATTTTTGCATTCCTGAGTTTGGTTTAAATAAAAACCTGCAGGCATACTGGCTGTTTTGGGGGTAAGGCTGTATACCCCGTTTAAACCCAAAGCAGAGCATCCTATCCTGTTTTGCTCCTGCTTACCCTGGTCAGAGTCATGGGGGAGAGTCTGGAGCCTAACTTTGAATTCACAGGGTGCAGGCACAGGTACACAATGGACCATCACAGGCTTCCGTATACAATTCCCCCCACCGCTACCCTTCATGTTGCAAACCTACCTGTGATTCAAATTCATGCCCTCGGGAAGAGCCATTTCCAGCAGCTGGTTCTTAACATTGAGCCACCAGAGCTGCATTATATATAGAACCGATGGCAAAACTAAAACTGATATGCAGATGTCTCCAACCCAGTCCATGAGGATTCCCGTACGGTCAGCATTTTGTGATTTTAAAACCCCACTCTAGGGCTTGTTCAGGTGTTTTAAGAAACCCAGAGGAGCGAAAAGGTGTAATGGCTGATAGATCTACAGACGTAGACTGTGAATTTGCTCTAAGGCAAGCTGACTGTATTTGGTTCCTAGCCAATATATCAGTGCCTTATGGCACACAAATTCTCACCTTCAAGTATTTCAAGGATTGTCAGTGTATTAACACACACAAATTATAATTCGTTAGGACAGCTGCTCTCAAGAGACTTGTAACGATATATGGCATGCCTGAAGCATTCGTCCGACAAAGCTGTCTGGGCTTGGTAATCTCACTTTCAAGGGATCATTAGTCATAACAACAGAGTCACATATAAACGTCTCCAAGAGGAGCGTTGCTAAAATAAACGTTTGTTAGAAATCACAGATGCAGACGAGGTATCTTCCTCCTAGAGGACTCCAAAATGGTCTTAGCAGACTGGATGGTTAATCAGCGCTTCCTGGACCCTGCGTCAACATTTTAAAAAAAGATGCGTATAGCATCTCCAGACTGAACTTTCCCTTTAATTCATGAGCTTTTTCTTGGCCTGGGCTCGAGCACCATCTTACCTGAACCTTAGCTCGTTTGTTTAAGCCTGGTCTCAGACGAGCAGAACATATCTCATCTGAAGCGATAGTTGCTAATCCAAAGAATACATGTCAGCAGGACTGTAAAAGTCACCGGCAGAAACAATATTGTGTGTGGAGTATCCACAGCAAACCATAACTGGCATCTGGAGAGTAATACTGCACAGATTTACAAAGTGCTGTGTAAGACAGGAGAACACATCTAAAGGAATTCTTGATTATAGGCCATTCAGCTTCAATGCTATTATGACGTGGACGGTCAGCGATCGCTTGTTTGTTGGTCCACCGAATCAAATTTGATTAAGTAATTACTTTCATTGCCAACGGTCAAGCAACCACTAGAAATATATAGTATTTAAGTTATATTTAATATTTAGGGCAAATGTCTATCATGTTTTATGTGCCATTAATAAGAGTTATTCAAACTTACCCGAGGATAGCACCTTATCTATTAATCTGTCTGTTCTGTTTATGTACTGTCTATATTATATTTCTATTTATTGTTATACAGTGGCACCTCAGTTCTCGTCCAGAAGAACTCAGTTCCAGAAGGCTTGCCTAGAACCGAATATGATGAGTATGAAGCAAATTTTTCCAATTCAGGAATAATGTAAATTGAAATAATCCGTTCCAGACGCCCAGAAAATCCACACTGTGTAAGGCATTATATTCATTAATGGAGTTAAATTGTACAGGTGCTCCCTGATTTATGAAGGGGATACATCTGACAAATCCATCATGAACTGAGGAGTTTAAAGAGTGTGTGGTAGAGCAGAGCCTATGATAAAAAAATCCTAAGTTAATGTTTAAAAAACTTACATTAACCTACAGTTGGCCAAAATCATTAACACAAAGCTTATTTAATAATAAAGTGTTAAAAAATCTCATGTAATGTAGTGAGTAATGGATTGAAAGTGAAAAGTAAAAGCAAAACACTTACTCTATTAGTGAACTCAGGCCACTGACATAGCTGCTACTGCTAACTGCAGCCTGTGTTCTGGAGCATTCAATTCCTGTTTTGCTTTCGGTTGGCTCTCATAGACTAACCATTTTAGGACCCATGGAGGCTTATTTACAGTAAGAATACAGTATTGTAAATGTGAAAATAAAGAAAAACACGATAAAAATATCGGAGATCTTCACTGAGAAACACCTATTGTGAGACTGAATCACTGTGTACTGAATCGTGAATCAAATTTCGCCTGAAACGGGTCACGCGTTTCGACTCATAGAAGTTTAGCAAGTACACAGTGTACCAAGCAAACGATGAGAACCAGGACAAACTTTCACTAGATTTAATTTTATGTTGATTTAGACTTAAATTGAATTTTATGTTGACATCTGCACCAGATGAAATTCCTTGTACTCCCGGTACTTGGCGAACAAAAAAAAAAGACTCTCAGATGCTCAGTAAAAATGAGGATAAAGGGGTGGTGAGTTACACAGAGTTTGAGTCGGACACACTTATCGAGTTCAAAAGAAAAAGGAAACCTGAGGGTAAGATGTTTTCACAAGTCAGCAGTAAAGTTTTCCTCAATGTCAATCAAAAACCCGATGATCTTACACAGGTGAACCAAGCTGCAAGCGTATGCCACAGTTGCTAAGGTAATGTGACCAAAATAGCTAACAGCAAGAGTTTTCAGGTGATGACAGTGTTTCACAGTAGCATAGTTACCACCCATAAATTGTCGAAGGACTGACAAGTCTGGCACGGATCGCTTGCGCCTCCTCAGCTCTTATGATCTGTAAGTAAAGCATGCGTCCTGACATCAGATGCTTTCGGCTGACGTCACGATGTCAAACGGAGGCTTTCTGGGCATCTAGTGTAATTATCTGTTATTATCAGCTTGATGAGGTAATGGCTAGATGACTGCTTGAGTGTTCAGGGGTGGATGGAGTGTATCATTTTGCACAGCTGAGTTGTTGGTTTCCAATCGGCATGCTGTTTTGCTCCAACTCTCAGTAATCTTGTACGTAATTACCCCTAGTTTAGAGCCTACACTCGCACTCGTGCATGCATCGTACCTACGTCTAGCCAGATGGTTTATTTGACTGAAATATTTTGGACTGCTTTGGTAAATTGTAAAAGAATTGGATGAAGTTTGTAGAACCGTATCAGTCTTGCTATTTAGTTGCACAAAATTCCTACCTGCTTTTGTCCCAACATGGTTTGGTGCTAAAGCTAGTAAGTTGAACTTACAGTGGTGCTTGAAAGTTTGTGAACCCTTTAGAATTTTCTATATTTCTGGATAAATATGAGCTAAAACATCATCAGATTTTCACACAAGTTCTAAAAGGAGACAAAAAGAGCCCAGTTAAAGAAATGAGACATAAATATTATACTTGGTCATTTATTTATTGAAGAAAATGATCCAATATTACATATTAGTGAGTAGCAAAAGTATGTGAATCTTTATGATTAGCAGTTAATTTGAAGGTGAAATTAGAGAAATTAGAGGTATTTTCAATCAATGGGATGACAATCAGGTGTGATTGGGCACCCTGTTTTATTTAAAGAACGGGGATCTATCAAAGTCTGCTCTTCACAGCACACGTTTGTGGAAGTGTATCATGGCAAGAACAAAGGAGATTTCTGAGGACCTCAGAAAAAGAGTTGTTGATGCTCATCAGGCTGGAAAAGGTTACAAAGTCTGGACTCAACCAATCCACAGTCAGACATTCGGAAATTCTAGACCATTGTTACCCTCCCCAGGAGTGGTCAACCAACAAAGATCACTCCAAGAGCAAGGTGTGTAATAGTTGGCGAGATCACAAAGGACCCCAGAGTAACTTCTAAGCAACTGAAGGCCTCTCTCACATTGGCTAATGTTAATGTTCATGAGTCCACCATCAGAAGAACACTGAACAACAATGGTGTGCATGGCAGGGTTGCAAGGAGAAACCCACTGCTCTCCAAAAAGAACATTGCTGCTTGTCTTCAGTTTGCTAAAGATCACATGGACAAGCCAGAAGGCTATTGGAAGAATGTTTTGTGGACGGATGAGACCAAAATAGAACTTTTTAGTTTAAAAGAAAAGCGTTATGTTTGGAGAAAGGAAAACAACAATTTCATTTCAGCATAAGAACCTTTATCCCCATCTGTGAAACATGGTGGTGGTAGTATCCATGGTTTGAGCCGCCTGTTTTGCTGCATCTGGAAAGGACGGCTTGCCATCATTGATGGAACAATGAATTCTGAATCATCAAAAAATTCTAAAGGACAATGTCAGGACATCTGTCCATGAACTGAATCTCAAGAGAAGGTGGTCCTGCAGCAAGACAACGACCCTAAGCACACAAGTCGTTCTACCAAAGAATGGTTAAAGAAGAATAAAGTTCATGTTTTGGAATGGCCAAGTCAAAGTCCTGACCTTAATTCAAACGAAATGTTGTGGAAGGACCTGAAGCGAGCAGCTAATGTGAGGAAACCCAAAAACATCCCAGAGTTGAAGCTGTTCTGTACGGAGGAATGGGCTAAAATTCCTCCAAGCCGATGTGCAGGACTGATCAACAGTTACAGGAAACGTTTAGTTGCAGTTATTGCTCACATACTTTTGACAATCACTAATATGTAATATTGGATCATTTTCCTCAATAAATAAATGACCAAGTATAATATTTTTGTCTCATTTCTTTAACTGCATTCCCTTTATCTACTTTTAGGACTTGTGTGAAAATCTGATTATGTTTTAGGTCATATTTATGCAGAAATATAGAAAATTCTAAAGGGTTCACAAACTCTAAAGCACCAATGTATAATTGCTACTGAAGTGATAGCCTCAACAGTGAGTCTTTTTTGTACTTTTTTGTGTTTGTTAAAACAAACTTAAATCCACTGGAATAAAATATAGCTTACAGTACTGTGCAAAAGTCTTAAGCCACCATTAGATTAGATATACCACTGCTTTAGCAACGGTATGATGACTATATATATAATTATTTCTCTGTCTCTGTATTAGAATATAGCCAGAAAGTACAAGGCATTTGTATGCTGTATTAAAAAACTGAACCAAATGAGACAAAACAGATTCTATAGGCAATAGTGGCAAGTGTGACCTCCTCTTATAGGCCTACTTGAGCAATGGCAGCATCTGGCAGCTTCACTGGGATGCCAAATTGACCCTTCTACAGTCTGAAGAAGCTTGGTCAATAATGGTCTTTCTGGAAGGGTGGCAGCCAAGAGACCACTTTTTCAGAAGGGGAAAAGGCTAAGATATGGTAACGCTCACAAGGACTGGAATGAAGATCAGTGGAAAAGAGTATAATGGAGTGACATATACAAGTTTTAAAAGTCTGGGTCTAACCATCAACAATATGTTATATATGGTCATTATCCATTGCTAAAACAACAAATCTAATGGTGGACTTTTTCACAGTACTGTATGTTTAGCTAGCTTATTAGTAGAATGACCCTTTTCCTTTGTCTACTTGAGTATTGCATCACACAGAATATACATAACCTTTATCCTGTGGTGTTCTATAGATCAACTAGTGGTCAAAATACATTGACAAGTTACCTTCAAGTTGCAGCAAAGCATTTTGTTATATAAGCTATTCGGTATCTATGGATGAAGACTGGCTGATTCCTCCAATGTACGTTCCATCAACTATCCTACATTCCATACATGAAATTACAGAAGTTTGGACTTTCTCAACCAAATGACTGACCTTGTGATGAGAACTGCATTGTCGTGGTGAGCTATTCCATTCTCTAGGATGCTGTTTCCATCTCCCTGATGAGACAAAAGTGATTTCTGCCACTTGCAGAAGCTGTCCAGGGACTTGTCTGCATGGTGGTTGATCTCCAGGTTGGGCTGTAACACAATCAGGTCTATTTAGACACCCACACATCCTAGATTACTTAATTACATTTACATTTATGTCCTTTAGCAGACGCCCTAATCCAGAGCGACTTACAACTGATACAGTCAGACAGTCCATGCAATTGTGGGTTAAGGACCCAACAGTGGCAGCTTGGCAGAGGTGGGATGTGAACCCTGGACCTTCTGGTTCATAGTCCAGTACCTTAACTGCTAGGCCACCACTTAATCACTACTTAAGTACTTTATAATAAAGAGCATATATTTATTTATATTTATATTTATATAAAGGAGCGTCTCTGACATTGTTTTATGATCTTTGCATTGGGTTCTACCATTTGAAAAAACATGCCTCATAAAGAAGCGTGCTGAGTAACTATCCTGGTGCTCTCATTATATGTCATCTAAGAGACTTTGATTATGGCATGGTTGTTGGTGCCATACACTGAACTGCTGATCTCCTGGGATTTTCATGCACAACAGTCTGTGGAGTTCACACAGAGAATAATGTGGAAAAACAAAAAAAACATCCAGTAAACAGCAATTATGTTGATGGAAACACCTCGTTGATGATAGGTCAGAGGAATGGCCAGGCTTATTCGAGCTGAGAGGAAGGCTACAGCAACGTGAATGACCAGGGGACCAGGTAAAACCATGATACTCTGGTCAATAAACAATTTTTGTCTTGATTTTGAGGTATGCTATCTATCATTGTCTTGCTGGCCCAACTCAAGCTTCCTGACTGAGGCAGTCAGGTTTTCTGCTGGGACTTGATTTTTGCCATGTATATGAATGAGTTGACTGGGGAAGAAAAACAGCCCAACAACATCACAGATCCACCATCATACTTTACAATGGGGATGAGGTATTTTTCAGCGTGCCCAGTTTTGCACCAGCGCCAAACCCACCACTGGTGTTTGCTGCCAAAACTATTTTGGTTCCTCTGAAACTTCCAGTAATGTCTGGCGCTTGGATTTGTTGGTCCATGACAATGGCGGCTTTGTTCTGGCAGCCCTCCCAAACAACTTCTGGTTATGTAGGTAGATCTGTAGACATCCTGACCCCAAGATCTCACTAATGACTATAGTTCCGCAGTTGCAATCCTTGGACATTCTTTGTCCACTTGAACCATGCTCCCAGTGTCAGTATAGGCATACATCCTCTAAGCAGATTGTTTTCAAGTTTCATTATTGTTCTGATATTGGAAAAGTGTGCTTCTTCCATCGTTTAGGTACCTTCTCATAGCCTTATCATTGGCTTGTCGCATATCATTGAGGTTTTTAGACCTGTGTGTCACCTTCTGTTAATACTCTAATTAATGGCTAATCATTTAAATGTTACTAATCACTCAGATGAACCCTTAAAACACACTCGCCAATTACTTTATTAGGTGCATCTCCTTGTTTCTACACTCATTGTGCATTTTATGAGTTCCACTTACCATGTAGTTCTACAATTACAGACTCCAAAAGGTGGAGCAATATGGTAGATGTGTCTAAGAGTGCACAGTGAGTGAACACAGTGTTTAAAAACTCCAGCAGCACTGCTGTCTCTGATCCACTCAAACCAACACACCACACACTAACACACCGGCGCCACCACCACATCAGTGAGTGCGTTTACATGTACTTAATAATCTGATAAATGCAGAAAATCCGATTTTCAGTAATCTCATCAACCAGTTTATGCACTTGAGTAATCAGATAATGGGAAACCTCTGGGTTTACAGGAGTCGGGTAATAATCGGATTTCTACTTTGCAACCAGCCAATAATCTCACAGAAATGTGTGACAGAAACTTCAAATTTTAATATTAAATAAATCTGTTCTTCATTTTCTTGAGTACTGTCTTTCAGAGTCTTTACAAAGTGTCTGATAGCCGTTTCCCTGCCTTTAATTCTGGGGTTACCATTTACATTTACAGGACCATGTATTACATTTACATTTACATTTACAGCATTTAGCAGACGCCCTTATCCAGAGCGACTTACAACTTATACAGTCTTACAATCCAAGCAATTGTGGGTTGTTGTGGGTCTTGCTCAAGGACCCAACAGTGGTTGCTTGGCAGAGGCAGGATTTGAAACCTGGACCTTCTGGTCCAAAGTCCAGTACCTTAACTGCTAGGCCACCACAGTCCCCAGGAAAAAATGCCACAGTCAATGGGAAAAAGAGCCCAAATAAATCCAGGTTTTTGGAATAAGCGGACCTGGCAACCACGCTTGCAAGCATGTGCAGGCTGAGAAAACCAGTTGATATCGGGTAACTATGATACATGCTATGATACAAGCTTAAAATCCAGCTCTCCATATCGGATTCCTTAACCTGATTTCTGGGACGTAGTATCCTGTATACATGACCACTTGAATAATCGGATAACTGCAAAAATCCGACTATGATCGGATTAATAAAATGCATGTAAATGCACTTAGTGTCACTGCAGTACTGAGAATGATCCTGCACCCAAATAGTACCTGATCTGTGCTGGTCCTGTGGGGGTCCTGGCCATTAGAGAACAGAGTAAAAGAGACTAACAAAGTATGTAGAGAAACAGATGGACTACAGTCTGTCATTGTAAAACTACAAAGTGCTTCTACATGGTAAGTGGAACTTGTAAAATTGACAATGAGTGTAAAAACAAGGGGATGTACCTAATAAAGTGACCGTGAGTGTAAAATACGAATGGGAATATTGGAGTGATTTTTATTAGATATCACAAAAAACTGTGACACACAGCCTTGAAATATTTATTTCATTATCATTTTTAAGGTTCAGATGAGTTTTTGTTAACATTTTGAATGAAAGACTAATAGGATACGCAACACAGAATGTATTTAATAGCCAGTATTGTTCATGTTTACCAGGGATGTCAATATTTGTTACAGGCAATGCATATCTGTCTGAAAAGCTTTGGCAGTGACAGCCATACGGTAGCACAAAAAGTCCTTCTGTTTCTTAAAATAGATTCTTTGATGGTGCCACGACCGGCCCAGACAGTAGCTTCAAGTCTGCTCCTATGTATAGGGTACTAAATAAAGATTTAAAGGTCACTGAAAATGGCCAAGTCAAACCGGTAATTACAGTGAAGGGCCCATATGTATTATTTTGTTACATCTTTTAAATCATACTCAAGAGTCATGTAAAAGAAGCAATACGAGGAGCAATATTCTGATATATGAGTTCTGCCACTGTTTAATCCATACTCACAAAACTACACAGAATTTCTAAACTGCTGTGGTAGCCTAGCGGGTAAGGTACTAGACTATGGACCCAAAGGTCCAGGGTTCAAATCCGACCTCTGCCACTGTTGGGTCCTTGAGCAAGACCCTTAACCCACAATTGCTTGGATTGTAAGACTGTACCAATTGTAAGTCGCGAAGATTGTATTTACACCCCATTTAAAATCCTTCCTTCAAAAACATCGATATCTTGAGCTGAAAATCGATGTAGTATATTGGGAAACTAACTATCGCGATATATTGCTCTATCGATTTTTAGCGCAGCCCTACTCTAAACCTGACTGCTTAACCAATTGGAGGCATTGTTTTTAAACTAGATCATTCCATGCACTCACCTGGTCCTCCGTCAGAACAATGAGTCTGGTTACAATAATGTTCACAACGTTTCCTAGACTGGCATCACGGTAAAGTTTGGCAACCTGACCTCCAGAAAAGAAGAAAAGACACAAAGTCAGACAAATGATGTTGGCATATCAGATGTTACACTGATATATCACTGTCCAGGAAAGCTAGCTTTTAAGAACATGCTAAAGAAAGGTCATGACGTGACAGGAGCAGGATCAAACTTACAATATTCATGACAGAGAGGATGTAGTGCTCAATGTCTTTGCGCCCGTGGTAGCCCACCATCATTTTGTCGGCCACCACCAAAGTCTCGACGAAGCGCTCGGTACTGATGGAGCGCCGCTGGCGGTGAGTGTTGCCAGAGCTGCTGTTATTCTGCACAAGAGAAGGAGATTCCGGGGCTCGACTGGTTTGCAAACATGGCTTCTGGTTTATTGTGAGGTCTGGGGAAAAACGGAGTATGAAATAATGTTTATTAATTTCATTGCTTAATATGGGGAGTCATTTTTTGAGATAAACATTGCATGACATAAAGACGGTAGAAATCTACAGATTAGAAGTAGAGAATGGCATATTACTTCAATGTTTATGCAGCAGCTCATGCAAACAATCGTCTGAAATATGCATAAATATGCTTTCATGTCTGCTCAGGTGTCTACGCATGGCTGCCATGCATAAAGTGCATTCCTCTATGAACCTGGATGGTAGAGCCTGAGCATTTATGACCCAGATGCTGGAGGAAAAGCCATTAGATAGTGCCTGTTCAGGCATGCTGGCTTCCTCATGATGACAGCCTTCACAGTGACCTACAGCACTGCAGCCAAATACCTCAAAATCCATGAGATCACACAGGGCTTGGACAGAAACAGGGTGTGTTTGTGCTCCAGAGCTGAACAAATCGTTATTCTTGAGTAGATGTTTACACTGAAGATCTAGTTATTTTCTTATTGAATTTCATGCCCTTATTCCAATTCACGCTCAGGAATTGGAGACAGGGATTAACCAGAAACACAGGGTGCAAGATGGGTAGCAGCCATAGAGAGGGCACACACTCAAACTGGGACATTTTAGAAACACCAGTTGACCTAACACGTCTCTGGAATGTGGAAGAAAACCAGAGTGTCTGGAAAATTTAACTATAAATAGTTTAATAAATACTACTATAAATATTTAGGTTTTTAAAGATTTTTTGCTTGTGTTAATTGTTTTTGATAGCAAGTTTTATGTCTCAGAAAGAAAGCAGACCTGTCAGTTCCAGAGGATAATAAAGAAAAACATAAAGAAATATCTTACATTAGTATTGCTTTCTATAAAGTCAACTGGTTACGCTTTAATGTTGGACGACAGCGTGAACATTTATGTAGGCTCGCAACTAGTCAGAGCACTGGCAGCATTAAATTGGCACATGCACTATGCTTGTGAGTGGTGTTTTAAATCAATAGCTATGCGTAAAATAAATAGCAATGTCTGTTCGGTCTCTCCTTCTGGATTGGCACGCAATTCTTCTTCTGGAGGCTAGCAATTTAGCCTGAGAATCCCAGAATTTTTAGTTTTGTTTTATTTAAAATGAATAAATGTTGGATAATATGATGTGACACACCACACTGAATCTGTAGAACTGTTTATCGTATTATTTTAGCCAGTCATTTATCAGGTTAATTTGGCAACCCTATCTCCGTTCTCCCTTGCCTGCCTATGTGCTGTGATGGTCAGTATAAGTCCATGAGGCAGTTAAGAAATCCATACAGGGCCAATACAGAAAACGAAAAGCTTTTAAACAAGATTAGATATTGGTAATCGTACAAAACTGACAGTTCCTGCTGCAAAACAAATGCAGTTTGTTTTCAGTCCTGAAGCCTCTAGAAGAAAACTAGGACTGTGTTGGTACTGGACTAATGACTCGGAGGGCCAGGGTATAAATCCTCCCATAGGAAGAGTTGCAGTTTCATAGCTCAGGAGACTTAATGATTCTCCTTCATGTTTCATTTACGCGTTAGCATTGACACAAATGTTTCTCCTAAAATTCCCTAGGAGAATTAGAATGACACAAAAAAGACTAAAGGAGCCAAAACTGGATTATCTTCAGAAGTTAAGCAAGCCCAGCCTGGGTTCTGAACCCAGCATTTCTGCTGCTTAACGTCCTTATCCAGAGCAACTTGCATGACATAATCATAGCTCATACAACTGTTACAATCCAAGCACTTGTGGGTTAAGGGTCTTGCTCAAGGATCCACCAGTGACAGCTTGGCAGAGGTGGGATGTTTAAATCTGGACCTGGACCTTCTGCACCATAGTCCAGTACCTTAACCACTAATCTACCACAGTCCACATGCTCTGCTTTAGTGCCACCTCTAAGCCTGAAGATGAATACAACTGTTATAATGTCAGCAGAGTGGTGATTGAAAATAAACCTAATGAATAAAAATGTATTTGACTAGGTTAAGTGTGAAATGTATGCATGTTTAACACCACTTATTCCTGGGTCAAGGTCTGGGGCTGTGCCGCCTATCCTGGGGGGACATAGGGCACAGATGTAAGCGTAACCTGGACACAATGCCAGTTCATTGCAGGGCAGGGTAGAGTAGGGGTTGCTGTTGAAGCACAAGGGGATAATCCCTAGATTGGCATCTCCTCCTGTACGCACAGACAATTGTGTCACCCAACCCAGCTGAAAGCAACACTGGAACTCGGAATTCCTGTGGTGGTAGGCTAGCGTGTTAGACCGCTAACCCAAACCTAACACAAACCGCTAACCCTTTGTTTGTCCTGCCACTACCTGTATATTCTCTCTAACCTATAACTATATAAACTGGATTACTTTCACTCGCTGAGTCTCTGTGTTGGCTGATCTTCTGTGTTGTTCGTAATACTGTCTATCAGTTCATTTTGGACTTCCGTCAAACGAAACAATCAGTCTTTCAATCACTCATCACTCACTCGTGTTTCGGTAACATTTACATATCGTTTGCATGCAGTTTTCTTGTGAAAATACCCTTTATATTTACATTACAGCTGTGGGCATGTCCAGTCAATGACCAATTTGGTCAACTACCTGTTTCACAGAACGTAATGCGGTAGTGTGTAGTATACATACCTGTACATACATTATTATGTAGGTAGTTATTGAATCCTAAGAAGCAGGTTAAGCAAAAGTCTCATTTTTCTTTCCATTTGATCTTACTTATTTCTAGGAGAAACTACAGAGATATTAAGGAGATCCTCTTATGATTTTTTTCCTATGAGCTAGCACTTCCAAGCTGTTGTTGTTGGGCCCTTGAGAAATACCCTTAATTCACAGTTGCTTGTATTGTATATTGTAAAACTGTATCAGTTGTAAGTCATTCTGGATATGTGTGTCTGCTAGATGATGTAAATGGAAACTGCATTGTTCTTTAAGTGATATCTCCATTATTTTGTCCTCTGACCTTCCAAAATGTTAGCACTAATTAGAAATGTCACTATTTGCTGTTTATGTATTAAATAATCTCTGTCTGTCGCTGTAGCTGCCCCCAAAATGCCCATTAGGTTAGACATAACTTTCACACCCGTCTTTTTCATAGACCCCTTTAATTCTGCACCCTTAAGTAGAAAAAAGTATTTATTAGTTATTCATTAGGAGAAAATCGCTGACACGTGTTATTTTCTCATTTGAAAGCCGAAATCCGCCAAAGACCCAGTTAGTAAACCGGCCTGCACATTTTTGTGGGTGTTATAAAGTTTGCACATGTGTTTACACAAGCAAACCCTTAGTAAATCAGGGTCTGAGATGAGGTAACCACCGGCTTGTCTGGTTTTCAACACATACGGTGATGCAGATATTGCATCTGGTGTACCATGGAGCCAAACCTGAGCCACACACCGCAGCTTCCTCTGCTGCTATCTATAGACGTTGCTTTACGTCAGCCACGCTGCAGACGGATACAGAGGCTCACCAACCTGAAACACCGCAGCTGAACTCCTTGCTGTGCTCCTGCGGCGAAGGGATGGAGGATTTTTTATAAATAACATGCGGCTGCCCTTCACCGGTGAGACGGAACTGGCTGGTGTTTCTGTAGGATGTGTCCTTTAGTGGCTCTATTAAATACTGCTCTTCTTCTGTAGTGATGACACCGTGCTTGGGGAGACACAAAGAAAAATGCTAAACGTTCATTTTCTGTTTGAAATGTTAGTATTTAACAGAACATTATCTTCACCATCTTTACATTTAAAGGAATTCTGCAGCATTCACAGCAGCTTACTTAAAGCAAGGTAACCCCACCAAACGTATCATCTTTAACACCACTAAGGTTTCCAAATACTGAGAATGGAACAGAAAATTCATGGAACCTGATGCATTTGTAAATTGGCATTTGTTCCCGTTTTACCCCTGCTTATCCTGGTCAGGGTCACATGGCAGGTCCGGACTCTACCCCGAAATTCAGTGGGCGCAAGCAAAAGTGCTCTCGGCATGGAGTGACAATTGCCACACCCAACCTTCACGTTGCAAGCCCAAGTCAGAACCCAGGTCTTCAGGAACTGCTGTTTTCAGCAGCTGGCTCTTACTGTTAAACCACAGGAGCTGCACTACTAAGTCTAACTCTCAAATAATAAATGCCATAGAATGAGACAGACAATAAAAAATATCATACCATAGCTGTTAAGTTTTATCAACCATTCCAAAAGTGAAGAATAAAAATGTATTGCAGCTACACATTGTGTAACGTTTTGTGGTATCCATATGTGAACAAGTAGAAATGCTGCGCTGGTTACTAGAGCTGTTAAAGATTAACTGATAAATAACAAATAGGTTTCCATACAGGCATCAGCTAAATAAGTTAATTTAAGTAACTTATGGGTGATTTACATCAGGGTTACATCGTACCACACACTAGAAAAAATGGTTGGTAAATTATGGATGGTATGGAAATGAAAAATAAACACATTGCTTCTTTGCATTTCCTTTGACTTTTATTTCATTGCAGACAGTATAAACTCAAGATATTTTTCTTGTTTTGTCCAGTCATTTCATTTTCATTTCATTTTTTTTTTTCATAAACATCCATTCCTGCATTTCAAGCCTGCAACACATTCCAAAAAAAAAAAGTACCCATACGTAATGTTGCCATTACAAAACTTTTAGCCATTGAATATACCAAGCAATAAAGTGTTTCAGGCCAGTCCATTACTCATGCCCTCTTCGTGCCTTTATAATGTGTGCAGCATGTGGTTTTGCATTGTCTTGTTGAAAAATGCATAGACGTCCCTGGAAAAGATGGCATATTGAAGGCAGCACATGTTGCTCTAAAATCTCACCGTACTTTTCTGCATTAATGCTGCCATCACAGAAGTATAAATGACTTTGTCCAATGGCCCTGACACAACCCCATACCATGACAGAGCCTCGCTTTTGGACTTGTTGCTGAAAACAGTCCGGATTTTCCTTTTTTGTATTTTGTCCAGAGCACATGGCATCCATTTCTTCAAAAAAAGATCTGAAATATTGATTGGTCTGACCATAATACATGCTGCCACTATGTGATGGTCCAGCCAGATGCCTCTGAACCCAGAGAAGTTGATGCAGCTTTTGGACATGGTTAACAGAAGGCTTCTTTTTTGCACAGTAACGTTTTAAGTGCCATTTGTGAACGTAACACTGTATTATAGTGCTTGTTAAAGGTTTGCCAAAGTTATCCCTTGCCCATGTGGTTCTATCGGCTATTGATGCAGTGCCATCTGAGGGATCGGAGATCACGGGTCTTTAGTTTAGGCTTGCACCCTTGTCCTTTTAAGCAAGTGAAATTCCTCCAGATTGTTTGAATCATTTAATGATATTATGCACTGTAGAGGGGAAAAAAAATAAATCCTTTCCGATTTTTCTAGAGGGGCAGTGTTTTTAAACATTTCAATAATTTTCTCTCGCATTTGTTGACAAACTGAAGATCCTCTGCCCATCTTTTCTCCTCAAGACTCTGGATGCTGTTTTTATAGCAAATCATGATTTGAAATCACACCATTATTTAGTTTTTCACCTCATTACTAGCCCTAAATTGGCACCATCTCAACTTGTTTGGATTGTGTTGCTATGTTGTTATACTGTCTGTAATGAAATACAAGTGAAAGTAAATATAAATTGCATTGCATTTTGTTTTATTTGCATTTAACACACTGTCCCAACTTTTCCTGACTTGGGGTTGTATAACAGCATGCTCTCTTGCACTTTATTCCTTACTTTATTTACCAGAGCCAAGCTGTTTTAGAAATTCATTCAACATTTTCTGACCAACTACAATTAAGAATTCAACCAAACCACAGTGTAAAATATTTATTTGCTGACATAAGAACTGTCCTGTCAGCCACTGTTCTTTTCTCAGTGGAGGGAAACATGCTGAAATCATTTGCTGTGGTAATAACACACACTCACACACTATAGATTAGGTAGACTGACAGTAGGTTGAAAAATGCTGGAGTGTTGATAACAGTCTAGACGGTGACCTACATGGTCTAGCATCACTCCATCCTACCACACCAAGATGATCATTAACTTATGAGTTGACCCATCTGTGGGAGCAGGTTAAACTGTGCAGCTCTGCACTTAGGGAAAGCCAGTTTAAATACAAGCGTCTTGCATATAAACAAATAAGTACCACACAGTCCATGAGTCAGGCTGAAGCAAATGTGATTCATATCCATTTGTGTTGCATGCAAATGCAAAAACACGTCACCATCTATAATAACGAGTTCAGTCACACTGAAACCAACGATTACATAAAGAACAACATCATAATTACTGGGTCAAAAAACAAAGTACACAATCCTGTGCCCATGACAACCCCCACCGCAGCATTAATTGTAAAAGTACACCAAAGACGCATTTAATAAAAAAAAACATTGGCATTTTCGCCATGTCTGTAAAACCCACAGTGAAACCAATTAAAGTCCTTTCCAGCGGAATAATAAACTGGTGCACATGCAAACCAAATGCATCCAGGGTAAGCCTGCTGGTGCACAATCCACTTAAAGATGATGAAACATTAAATCATTTTTCAAATATCATTTTGACTGATCTGTACCATCTCAGATTGTACAGTAACAATTCATGTGTCTTTAACATTCCAGCAGCTGGCAACCCTAAGATGAACAAAAGAGGTTCAGGAAAGAGAGAAGCTGGCTGGGAGAAGTAAAAATAATTTGGTCTACAAGTAACAGTAGGTCTGCACAGTGTTGGTTAATTGGTTTTGCTGTACTGATTTTGATATTGCTGCTATCGTACATGCATTCGATACCTAGGCCTAAATGAGCACTCAAACACGTTTTTATTGCGTTCCTTCTGACCTTAACCATTTTCCCTATTGTAATCACTGCCAGTTCTAGCCAGCAGCTGAATCTCCCCGTTGCAAGATACCAACAAATCAGTGATACAATTGAAGCCATATTTTCAAGCTGCTGTCAGGCAACCCGAGAAGATTTGAGAATCAATGGGTTGAGTTCTAGCTTGGCTGGCATAAAACCTGAAGCTACACTGGGTGAGGTTCCCCCAGAACTACAGGAAAGCAAATCGACATTAGCACACACTAAGGCCAGGTGGTACAACGATACATACTGTGGGTCGGAAGGAAGATGCCTACCGGTACAGATTTGGCTATAACATTTATACCAGAGCAGATCTAGATCATTCACGCCTTGCTGTAAGCAAACCTAAACAGTGCTAGAGTGGGAGGGGCTTCTACTGTTTACTTGAGAGAGCCAAGAGGAAGGATGGTGGAGGAGAGGGATATTTCAGAGGTAATTTTCCCAACACAAACAACTGAAAATGAGGAACTCGTAATTAAAAGGGGAGCGACTTCTGCTGCGTAGACATGGACTGGTTTTACAAAATCTGACATTGAGCAGAAAAACATTACCTATAAAGTTTCCCACTCGCTGGTTGTGGCTAGACATGGCAACACTAGCAATCATTCTTTTTCGCATCTTAAACTGTGCAAAGCAGTATGATGAAAGCCAAAAGACGTGTGTGGTGGGACTGCACCTGGTGTCAGACTTCAATCCAATGTATCACCTCACATTCAGAAAGTGCTCTGCTATAACGTCTGTGTATGATAAGAAACTAGCAGATCGAAGGACATAACGAATGTCACTGTGTCTTATATTTGTAAGGACATTTCACCGATTTATGCATTTGAAAAGGAGCTAATCAAACCCTTGATCCAAGGAACACTATATGGACTAAATAGAGAGCTCTGCTATTTCAGCAACAGTCACTAGTAACACATTCATCATACAAAGCGTGCATTACTGGTGACTCCCAATATAACACATTTATAGCTTTCTGCTTTAAAACAAGTCAGTTCCTTAACTTTCCGCCCTGCAGTCCTTATACAAAGTCCATAGAGTATTGGTTTGCCAATGTTGATCGAGAACTTGGCTGGCTTGCACAGAATCCTGACCCCCAACTCCATCAGACGCCTTGAAAACGCACCGGAGTGCCGAAGGACTGTGGTAGCCTAGCGGTAAAGGTACTGGACTAGAGACCAAAAGGTCCAGGCTTCAAATCCCACCTCTGCCAAGCTGCCACTGTTGGGCCCTTGAGCAAGGCCCTTAACCCACAATTGCTTGGATTGTAAGATTGTACCAATTGTAAGTCGCTCTGGATAAGGGCGTCTGCTAAATGCTGTAAATGTAAATGAATGTGAGCCAGGGCTTACTGTCTAACATCAGACCTCACAGTCATATTCCAAAAAAATGCTGTTGTTGCGGCTAAGGTGGGGAGCAAACTCCATAGTCATACCTATGCTTTGGATGTAATGTTTTTGGGTGTCCACAAACTTGTGTCTATATAGTGTATGTAATGCCAAGTCAAATTTGAGGTTCACCACAAAATTGAGGATTACTAGTTACAAAATATAGTTCCAAATAAGTATTTTGACATATGGGTTGGCAATGTGTTACAAAATATCATATCACAATATGTAAAGGCATTTTCACGATACATGTGATCGCAGACAAAAGGCATCGGTAGCAACTAGAGGTAGGTATTGGAAAGGACTTCACGATACGATACACATCACGATACGCAGGTCACGACACGATTATATCATGATACATTGCTATACGATGCATATTGCGATACACTGCGATATTCCACATAGTTCACTGGCAATATGAAAAACAGCTGAAATACAAGTTACAGTGTACAGTCTTAGTCGTCTCAATACATCAAATCACATTGACAGTTCAGCGGACTAATTGAGTCAAAACACGGTACTGCGACATCTACAGATTATAGTTTACACCCCACTGAAAATGTGTCAAAAATATCGATATTTTGAGCTGAAAATCGTTGTAGTATATCACGAAAATAAATATCGCGATATATTGCTGTATCACTTTTCTTTCACAGCCTCAAGTAGTGACAGATTTCTTGAAAACTACTATTCAAATAGTATCCCACACTTAGTAAAGTGATTTATGTTCCAAATGTGCTGCACTTCATCCAATTAAACAGGACTAATTACACTCTTTATAATGAAACATGCAGTTGGTCCTCGAGCATCTGCTCAGTCATTTATCTTATAGAGGCAGAACCATGCATACAATCAGAAAGAGGTCACCAGCTTTAGTTAATGTTCACATCAAACATCAGAAATGGGGGAAAATGTGATCAAAGTGACCTCAATTGTGGAATGGCTGTTGGTGCCAGTGCCGGGGTGGTGTTAGTATTTTACATACTGGACTCTTTGCCTATCTCTAGAGTTCCCAGAAGTTAGAGTTCTGTTCATCTGGACATAGATTTTGTTGGAGAAACGTTTTGTCACTCATCTAAGTGACTTCTTCAGTCTCAGCAGTTGGAAAACTTATGCAATGGTGCTGGTACCAGTCGTTATGCAAATGTGCTGTATATAAGATTGGGGAAGTTTTCCAACTGCTGAGACTGAAGAAGTCACTTAGATGAGTGACGAAACGTTTCTCCAACAAAATCTATGTCCAGATGAACAGATTCAACTTCTGGGATTTTCTTACCTGGATCATTGAGCATGCATCAAGACATATCTCTAGAGTTCACACATGGGCTCCTTTAAGAGCAAACAGTACTCCTACCCTGGATTAGAAATATGGTCTTCCTAATGAATCACTAATAAATCAATAAATCAAACTGGTGCTCACAGACCTCTGAGACTGGCTGCGATTGATATGAAACCAAAATGGCACAACTTTAACCCAGATGACAGGGCTAATTAAGCAACTGAATATGAGTGGCTATAGCATCAATAGAGCTGAAATCTACAACTTCCTAATTATAGGGAGAAAGCTTTACTTACTGTAGATGTTTTCCTAATTTGTTGCATTGTTTTAAGATATTAAACGTATATTACAATTAGCAATGCACTCAAAATCTGCTGTTCTCGTCCATTTCGTGCAGCCCTAAGCTAAAGTCACTCATGCATGGATTAGGACCACGCTGTGTATCATTAATGTTTGGACAGCATGAGTTTGGCTTTGAAATTCATTCCCCATCAGACCTTTTCAACCCTGTTAAATGTTTAAAGGTTCTGATGCATGAATTGTGAGGTAAAACTGTAACCTGATGTTATATATTCAAAATGAGCCCGGCTGTAAAGTTAAATAGGCATACGTAGCATAGCCAGCTTCTTTTTTTTTGGAGTGTGAAGGTAATAAACACACATCCTTTCTCATTAGGATAAAGATACAGCTTTACACAGTTATCCTATAAATAAAAGAAATCATCGATTAAGATGTATGAGAGTGAAACCTGAAGTTGAAAGAGATGGTTATGTGGTTACATAGTAAACAGACTTCGCGTTTCCTCAGAGCTATTCTACTAGCACAGGCCCACTAGCTGCAGGAAATCCCTCCATGCCAAAGCGGCCTCTCTAAATGAACACAGATTAATGCGACTGTGCCTCCGATACCAAGGAGGAATCCAATATTGTGTACTGGCCTCCCACAGGTAAGTGGGCAGGACTGGTTCCCTTGAGAATTTTTCACTTAGAGAAAATGTCCTCCATCCATATTCTTTTCAATAATCTGTAACTAAAACACCTGTAATGTATGAAAGACTACAAGTTACTAAGTGGTACTAAGTGGTTTCATGAATTCCTGAAGTATTTTGAAAGCTCTAATGACTTATCTGTATAATTCATCCAAAACTGAGGCTGATTTAAAAGGAAGTAGAGTAGTTGGTTGTGTTGCCTCACAGCTCCAGAGATCCTTGGTTACATTAGCTGTCTGGATGCCGCCTGTGTGGAATTTGTATGTTCTCCCTGTGTCCGTGTGGCTTTTCTCTGGGTACACCTTTTCCTAGCACATTCCAAGACATGCATTAGGTGTGCTGGTCTCTCTAAAGTGTCCCAATGTGAGTGAGTGACTGTGTGTGTGTGTGTGTGTGTGTGTGTGTGTGTGTGTGTGTGTGCATGTGCGTCTGTACTTTGTCTTGCTATACTTGTGAGGACCGATGTCCTTGTGATGTTAGGAATACCTGGCAATTTCCACTTGCGAGGACCGTTTTGCAGGTCCTCACTTCTTTAAGTGAAAAAGTGGTTTCTCGGCTGCAAGACTTCCAAAAAGACCATTCTTGATCAAGCTTCTTCGTAGAACGGTCATCTTGGCAAGCTGATGAAGCTGCCAGATGCTGCTAAGGAGGTCACACTAAATGCTTACCACTGTAGCCTATAGAAGCTGTTTATAATTGTTTTTTCTGTTTTTTAATACTGCATACAAATCACCCATATTTAAATTTTTGGGTTGTATTCTAATAAAAAGAGGTCATTATACCATTGCTAAAACATCTAGTGGTGGCCTAAGACTTTTGCACAGTACTGTATTTCATTATAAAATACATTTCGAATACATTTGCAATACATTTTGAAATGACGCATTTAAATTAGGCCGGTGCCATTAACAAACCTGGACATCCCTGTGAATGTTTCTTATGTTTTTATCATGTACTATTATGACACACATACTTTTTGCTGTTCAAGGTCACAGGGGCTCCTGGGAATATACAGGGAGCATCCATCAGGGACGCAGCTCATTTTATATAAAGTGTATAAAAAAATCTGTAACTAGGCACTAGCATAGCTGCTTAGCTAATTGCAACCTGTTTTCTGGAGCATTCAAATCCTGTTTTGCTTTCGGTTGGCTCTCAAACTAACCTTTTTAGGACCCATGGAGATTTATTTGCGCTAAGAATACAGTATGGTAAAAATAAAGAAAAACACAATAAATACAGCGGACATCTTCTCTGAGCAAGAGCTATTGTGAACCTGAATCACTGAAACACTGTGTACTGAATAACGAATCATGAATCGAGTTTCGGCTGAAACGAGTCGTGTGGCTCGATTCATACAAGTTTAAGCAAGTGCTCCGAGTGCCGAGCAAACGACAAGGGCCGAGATTGAAGGTCCAAAGACTGAATTCGAGAACCAAATGGGACTGTGGTAGCCTAGCGGTTAAGGTACTGGACTCTGGACCAAAAGGTCCAGGGTTCAAATCCCACCTCTGCCAAGCTGCCACTGTTAGGTCCTTGAGCAAGGCTCTTAACCTACAATTGCTTGGATTGTATTAATTGTAAGTCGCTCTGGATAAGGGCGTCTGCTAAATGCTGTAAATGATTAATTCCAAGGTGGTCAAGAACCGAGGTACCACTGTATATTCATTCATGTATTTATGGGTTTGTTAGGGTTAAGAATGGAAACAGTAGGGTCATGTGAAAAGAAACGAACTTACTTGCCGTAGGCCTTTTTAAAAGTAAAACTGATCACTTGGCAACCCTATTTATCTACCTATCCATCTATTTATCAGAACTGCATCGGTAATACATTAAGCTTCATCAATGTCCATTCAAATACATAAGATGGAGATTAAGTTAAAAAACAGAAGACTATTACTTTAATAAAAATCCCTCTGCATCTCAGAACGCTCAGCCACACAGCCAGGCTCATCCTCTGAAATGCAGAAACCAGCTGGCAGCTGTGATCGGACCTGCAGGTGCAGAAAGGATCTGAGCCTGACGCAGAGCCATGCGGCTGTGCTAATATTTTGCTGTCACTCACTAGTCACTTTAACACAAAGCAGATGCAGCGGTGCACACACAGGCTGCAGCTCAGATAAGAAATCTGGGAGGGTGCGTTTAGGCCTCAAATCAGGTGCGCTTAGGCCCCACTCTGTTTTACTGCCATTACGCATTTCAATGGTATCCCGTCTGGACCTCTTTCCCCCCCTCTTTTTTTTTACACTTCTAAGAATTTGCTTTTCCCCTAAAACATTTTTAAGCATTTTCATCATTAATCTCGATGGCCTGGCTCTGGATCCTGGCCTAGCATTGTTCTGGAGTCAAAGCACTGAGCGATCCAGACACTGAAGACATGGAAGATCAAGCAGGTAGTAACATAATAAACACATTAAATAAAATTAGATAAAAACAGTGAATGTAGCTATAATTCCTACAACATGGATGCAGGCCTTGACCGTCGCTTTAAGACTGCGCTAAGATTCTAGGAAACACGACAATTACATATTTAACATTTAAATGTATTATTCTAGCGTATTGTATGTGTTCATTGTGCATTTGCTGTGGTCTGGTTGAACCTGGCTGGAATGTCAGAAAGCAAGTAGATGCTCAGGCCACAGAGGTCCAGTGAAGCCTGGCTTCAATAAGATCCACAGCATTTCCAAGCCCACGTTTTTTTTAATGAAGCAAAATCGGTGTTTATTGGACAGAAGGTCTCGTCCGGACTCACAGCTTAACTGGGAATCTACGAGCCAGATAGTGCTTTTGAAGTCTGGCTGACCTCTGGAGGAACGAGTCCAAGCAACACGAGTGCGTTCTCAGTTCAAAGTGCTGAGTCATGCAACAGGGGTTTGGTGCAAACTAATATAAGTACTAAAGTCAGTACTTACACGTCAATTAGCAATCAGTATTTTACCATTACAAATTGTATTGAAGATAACTAGTAATTGCAGCCAATCTAGTTCTAACCATCTAGTTCTGGTTAGAGCTGGTTTATTATGGTTTAGCTAGACTGGTTTTGGTTGAAGCTGATCTATTCTGGTTTAGCTGCTCTAGTTCTGGTTACAGATTATTTATTAACTAGACTGGTTTTGGTTATTGCTGATTTATTCTGGTATGGTTCTTTTTAGGGCTGGTTTATTCTGGTGTAGCACGTCTGGTTCTGGTTAGTCCTGTTTTTTCTGGTTTAGCTGCTGTAGTTCTGGTTATTGCTGGTTTATTCTGGTTTAGCTGCTCTGGTTCTGGTTACAGCTGGTTTATTCTGGTTTAGCTGGTCTAGTTCTTGTTAGTTCTAGTTTATTCTGGTTTAGCTGCTCCGGTTCTTGTTACAGCTGGTTTATTCTGGCTTAGCTGGTCTAGTTCTCAGAAAAGGTTTATTACAGATTAGCTGATCTAGTTCTGATTAGAGCTGGTTTAATCTAGTTTAGCTGGTCTGGTTCTAGTTAGTGCTGAATTAGCTCATCTGGTTCTTGTTAGTGCTGGTTTATTCTGGTTTAGCTGGTCTGGTTTTGATTAGACTTGGTTTGTTCTGGTTTAGCTTGACTGGTTCTGGTTAAAGGTGTTTTTACTGCTTTAACTGTTTTTTTTCTGATTTAGCCAGCCTAGTACTGGTTAGAGCTGACTTATGATTTAGCTTGTCTGGCCTTTGTCTTATTCTGGATTAGCTGGTCTGGCTCTTGTTTAAACTGGTGTATTACAGATTAGCTGGTCTAGTTCTGGTAAGAGCTGGTTTATTCTAGTTTGGCTGCTCTAGTTATGGCTGGTCTATTTTGGTTTAGCTAGTGTGGTTCTTGTTAGGGCTTGTGGATTTCTTCTGGATTACCCAGTCTGTATTTGGTTGTTGCTGGTTTATTCTGGTGTAGCTGATCTGGTTCTTTGTAGAACTGGTTTATTCTGGGTAGGCTGGCTTGGTTTTGGTTGGTGCTGGTTTGTTCTGGTTATTGCACGTTTATTCTGTTTTAGCTCATTTGGTTCTTGTTAGTGCATGTGTATTATAGTTTAGCTGGTCTGGTTCTGATTAGACTTAGTTTGTCCTGGGTTTGTAGTCTGTATATGGTTAGAGGTGGTTTATTCTGGTTTAGCTGCTTTATTCTGCTTTAGATGATCTGGTTCTTGTTAGTGCATGCTTATTCTGGATCAGCTGGTTTGGTTCTGGTTACAGCTGGTTTATTCTAGTTTAGCTTGTCCAGTTCTTGTTAGTGCTAGTTTATTCAGATTATGCTGTTCTAGTTGTTTGTAGAGCTATCCTACGCTGGTGTAGTGGTCTGTTTCTGGTTAGCATTCATTTATGTTGGCTTAGCAAGTCTGTATTTGATAGTCTGGTTGTCTGGCAAAAGCTTGCAGGTAAAGCTGGAATGGTTCGCATTGAGTTTGATTTATATGGTGGTTTGTTTAATCAGATTGAATATACTGGCATTAGGCTCCTGGGATGGACAAAAGAAAAGTCATGATCATCTGGGGAAGATCAAGTACCTGTGGAGGAACAAAGCCCTGCACTGTTAGTAAGAAAATGCCTTTTTCTTCTTACTCTATTTACTAGAGTGACACTAGTTAGTGTTAAATCAGCCATGAGCTCAGGTACATGGACATATACATGACAGAGAGTACTTAGCATCTTCCTCCATAAAAAAGGAGGCTGTGGCTGAATGCAAATCATCAGAAATACAATATTCAGCCTGTCCAGCACAGTAACATTTTCAGGAAGCCACAAATTTGAGGTACGTTTCCACCACAGTAACTGGATTCTAGGTACCTTTAATCACTTCTGCAGAGTTTGGTTTGTCTGCAAACCAGCTACTGAGGAAGAGCTTGTCATAATGAATGACGGATTGGTCAAATGAAAGCTTCACAGAACAAGGGAGCTCCAGAACCAGCAGTTCCGCAAATCATTCTGTCAAAGCATGCCAGTGGTGACAGTAATAACTACTGTTCAAGACAATAGAACTAGCTGACACAGCAAAATACTTTTACCTTGTGGATTACATACCTCCACACACAACCAAACCTCAGGCTTATACTCACCAAGCCATTGCAGTTGCTCAGTGCCACTCCTGTAGTGCTGTATTGATCCAGTAGGTATCCAAAATAATGGCAATCATCCACTGTGGAGTGACGGATCTCCTGCCCATCCTTGCCCCAGTACTCTACAGTAAAGTGTTTGGAAACCAGGTTGGGGTTGAGTGTCAGGTTCAGGTGAAAGTGCTTGCCATATGCCGAGAGGCGATAAAAGAGCTTGGTTTCGGCAGGGTCCAGCCCGGCATTGTCCAGTGCCCGTTTCCTGCGCCAGGGCCAGTGCTGTTTCACAGTGTAACTCATAAACTCGCCCTTGTCGTTCAGCCGAACGGGCACCGTGAGCTGGTAATCCTCCAGATGGGACAAGAACTCCTCTTTTAATTAGAGAGGAACAGAAGAAAAAGTGAATTATGAATTATGAACAAAATGTGATTGCATCAACAAAACATACAACAATTTAACCATTACTGCCATTTGATCGCTTGGTTAATTGATTGATTATATACGTGGAGACCCGTGCTTGAGTCTCAGGAGTACGTTCGGCCAGAGCGGGAATCACACGGGTATAACTGGCCATGTCTGAGTGAGGGAAGGCCGAATGGAGAGGTTCAACCCACACATGCTGCAAAAGCGACCCCTGCTCTAGACCATCCAGAGCATGCTTCCGTCTGCGTCTAGCGCATCCGCAAGCAACCCCGGTCAGGGGTTGACAGTATGTTAAATATATTTTCTCAAGATTTATGTTTGCTCCACCCAGTGAGACTTCTCTATTGCAGAACGGGAGCTTGATGGCTAACGTGAAGCCAGTTAATGACAGCTTCAGCTTATGCAACATCCCAGGGGAAGCTGAAAGCAGCTGAAGCCGGGCACTAACTGCCCCGTTCTGTTTATGTACCACACACTATCACCAGCATCAACATGCCTGTGCACCTTACCATTTTACAGCTAAAATCATTTTAATCTCTATCTTACCTTGGGAACTGTATGAAAGGCTCTGAGGATCAGCAGCGGCCAAGAGCAGGCTCAATATCCACGTCAGCGTCTTCCACAAAATTTCCATAATTTAGCGAAGATCTGACATGGGGGAAGGGGGTTTGGGGGAGGTACACAAGGATCAAAAACAGTTCAGTCAATCCAGCACCATAACAGATCCAATCTGATGATCATTGTTGATGTTCTCAAGCTTCGGTCTGCAAGACATCCAGGGCTTAAAAGTCTTTGGAAAGTCGGAGCCTCTGGGTCTGACTTGCATGTGTCTCCGAGCTTGTGCCAGCCATGAATGATGCAGGAATCCAACGGGCAAATTACTTCAAGTAAGTCCAAAGCAGCAGATCTATACTGGGGGGTTTTCTTGAGCTATCCATTTGTCCACCTGGAAAGACATCATAACACAGAGCATGCTTAAAGTGATTCAAACTGGCCTGTCACTGTATCTCACTCCAATTTATTTGATTCCCCCATCAACTCCAACACTGAATAAAGGAAGACGAATGGTGTTGCCAGATTGGTGTGGTTCCCACAGAGGGACAGACAAAATGACCTTGGGGCTCATCTGCAAAGGGCCAGTGTGGTTCCAGGTTTTCATTTCACTAAACAGGTGCTATATCCCGTTAGAATGTAACAGTGGTTCTCAAACTGTGGAACACATACCACTGGTGGTACGTGAAGGAGCATGAGGTGGTACACCAGATGACCGTGGAAAATGTACGTAGTGATTATTTCATAATTAAGGAATTATTTAATTATTGAAACACAGCTAGTGTTCGCAAGCTCTGAAAAAGCACTACGAGATGATACGATGCAAATTTAAGTTTTGGATTCACCTATAGTGGGACAGAGGAAGAACCAAGACCACAGTGGGTTGTGTGCTGTGCGATTCTCAGCAACTAGAGCATGAAGTCAGCACACCCAAGAAGACATGTGAGCACTAAACATGGGCATTTGAAGGATAAACCTGTCGACTCAGCTAAATATAAGTGTGTGTGGGATGCATGTGTTTCTGTGCTGGGGCTCATAGGTGGTACTTGGAGGTTTTGGTTTGATAATGGGTGGTACTTGGTCTAAAAAGTTTGAGGACCACTGGCCTATAACAAATCAGTTTGAATACAGGGGTGACCTAAGCGAACAAGTAGAGACAGGTGTAGCTCTTGTTTGGCTGAATATTAGGTTCCCCACCCCTACTGTACACCAAACCACTCTATATGGACAAAAGTACTGGGACACACTTGCCTGAGGTGAATAAAATCACCTAACCATGCAGTCTGCCTTCACAAATGTTTGTGAAAGAATGGTTCACTGAATTTGAGCGTGGTACTGTAATAGGATCCACCATTGAAACAATTTTTGTGCTGATGTTGATGCCAGAGGAGATTTGGAACTCCACAGTTATTGAGTCAGCAGAGCGTTGGTGGCGGACCACGGAAAGTTACAGAGCAGGGTCGATGAGTGCTGAGGAACATCGTGCATAAAAGTCACCAACGCTCTGCTGACTCATTAACTGCAGAGTTCCAAACCTCCTCTGACATTAACATCAGCACAATAACTCTGTGCCTGGAGCTTCAAGGCGTGGGTCTCCCTGACCAAGCAGCTGCATGCAAACCGTACATCACCAAGCACAACGCCAAGCGTCAGAAGGGGTGGTGTAAAACATGCCACCACTGACTCTTCAGCAGTGGAAATATTCAATGGAGTGACGAATCATCCTTCTCTATCTGGCAGTCTGATGGACAAGTCTGGGTTTGGCAAATACCAGGAGAACTTACCTGCCTACACTGTGCCAAATGTAAAGTTTGGTGGAGGAGACATAATTCTATGGGTGTAGTTTTTCAGAGGTTGGTCTTGGCCCCTTAGTTCCAGTAAAGAAAAATCTTAATGCCTCACCATACCATGACATTTTGGACAACTCTATGCTTCCAACTTTGTGGGAACAGTTTGTGGAATGCCATTTCATTTCCCAGTATGACTGTGCCCCAGAGCACAAAGCAAGGTTCATAAAGGCATGGTTGGGTGAGTTTGGTGTGGAAGAGCTTGACTTGTCCGTCCAGAGCCCTGACCTCAACTCAAACCCCATCAACCCCATGAACTAGAACTAGAACAGAGATTGCGAGCCAGGCCCTCTCATCCATCATCAGTATCTGACCTCACAAATGCCGTGTAAAAGGTCGTGTCGTTGTAATGTGTAGGTGTCCATATAGTGTATGTGTTTGGCATGTTCGTCCAAGGTTGCCTTCATCAAAAGTGGGTTGAACGGCTGATAATTCTACACAGGTGTAACTGAGTGTGTGATACAAAGATACAACACTGCCTTGCATCTAATCTAGTGTTCCTGGGATAGCTTTAGAAGGTCTAACCAGGATAAAACTTGCGTTAACGAGAATGAATAAATGAATGATTTCATAACTCAGAAGCTTATTTTTAGACATCTGAATACTCTTGCTCCCCCTACTCTATAAAACCTACCCCAGTTTGGGGACGTTCAATGAGCATGAGGTCATTTGAGCGTGATGGACAGAATTTGGCAGATAGTTTGCAAAGTTAGTTATAATAGACTATATAACGCAGTGGTCAGGATTTTACCGCGATTAAGGCAATTACTCCAATCTGGCAACCCTGGCAGAGGCGACTCTTTTCACTAGCTCCTACCTCACCGTGGCCAAATGCCAAACTTTCAACAACAGCTGGAAAAACGAAAGAGCTCCAGCCAGACCGAGCTTACGAAAACTACACATCGATCAACGTCTGTCCGTGATCTTATTCCCGAAACTGAGTGAAGAAGCGTCACACTGAACCTGCAGAAACATCGCGCCGGCTCTGCGCTCTAGGAATCGGCGTCTTTATTGCGCAAAAAAAAAAAAAAATCCAGACAGCAGCCTTAAGTCTCGGTGTCTAAACCGCGTCTGACCCAGACAGCTGGCAAGCAGCCCAAGAACATCACAGTGGCCCCTAAAATAAACCAGAAAATGGCAAGTAGCTCGAAAACGTACGGGCGCCTCCAAGCTCCTCACTTATACACACACTGCATTACTATGGAGCCACTTTTTGACGTTAGTCTCCATTCTCGCTAATGCGGTTTGGGACATGGGCCACAGACTGTAGTCCTCATGAATAACCCATAGTCCAAACATGTCTGTGTGTATGACGTGTTTACCAGCAAATAGTGAAGAGTTAATAAGATGCACACTTTACTAGTGCAGCAGTTGTGTCTAGACTTCCTTAGTCTGTTATCGTATGAGTCATTTAAACACTTTAGACGTCCGAGAGGCAACTGTTAGCTACTAAAGAAAAACAAAAACTAAACAAATGATTGCTCTGCACAGAGCCAAGTTTGTCCATCCTGAGCATGTTGTCGAGTGTCATATCCGCTACAACAACAATTTCCAAGACAAAACTTTTAAATATATGAGTAAACTGTTTTAGAGAAGTGCATGGACTTCAGCAAAGCTGTCTATATATACATATATATGAGGGGTAAAACGAGTGAAATAGAGTGTTGGAGGAGGTGTAGAAGCAGGTGTGATACCAGGAGTACAAGAAGGTGTAGGAGATAGTGTGGATGTAGAATTAAGAGATGATGTAGAACAAACATAAGAGAAGGTGTTGAAGAACTTTTGGAATATGGGTCTGGAAGGTGTAGTAGAATTTGTAGAAGGTGTAGCAGAAGGTGTAAGAGATGTAGAACATGCAGAAGATTGAGTGGGAAATAATATACGGTATAGAAGAAGGTGTATAAGATGTAGAGGTGTAAATGATGTAGAAGGTGTAGGAGAGAGAGTAGATGGTGGAGTGTAGTAGGATGGGTATAATGCGTAGTAGATAGTTTAGCAGAAGGTTGAAAAAGAGTAGAAACTTAAAAGGTATAGAAGATGTAAAATGTGCACTAGGTGTAGTAGAAGGTGATGAAGGTGCAAGAAAAGGTGTAGGAGTGGAGTAAAATGTG
Source organism: Ancistrus triradiatus (assembly GCA_025084515.1). Lineage (NCBI taxonomy): Eukaryota > Metazoa > Chordata > Actinopteri > Siluriformes > Loricariidae > Ancistrus > Ancistrus triradiatus. Next base: position 296,122 of record JAJAGP010000003.1, on the reverse strand, counting down.
TAGAAGGTGTTAAAGGTGGAATAGACAGTATGTGCAGCAGAAGGTGAAGTGGAAGAAGCTATAATGAGTGTAGGATATCCAGAAGGTGAAGGATAAGGTGCATTAGACGTTGGAGTAAACAGTGTAGATGGTGTTGTAGAAAGTTTGGAGAATGTGCAGCAGAAGGTGCAGTAAAAGGTATAAGAGAGAGGGTGTAGTAAACAGTGTAGATGGTGTATTAGAAGGTGTAGTAGAAGATGCAGTAGAAGGTGTAGGAAAGTGTAGGTGCAATAGAAGCTGTAGTAGAAGTGATGAAGGTGCAGGAAAGGTGTAGAAGGTGTTAAAGCTGTAGTAGAAGGTGTAGAAGAAGATGCAGAAGGAGGTATAGGAAAGTGTAGGTGCAATAGAAATTGTAGTAGAAGGTGATGAAGGTGCAGGAAAGCTGTAGAAGGTGAAGTAGAAGATGCAGAAGGTGTAGGGGAAGGTGCAGTAGAACATTTGGAGAATGTGGAGCAGAACGTCTAGTAGAAGATCTAGTGAAATGTGTAGATCTGGAAGGTTTTGTAAACGCCATGGATGGTGTAGTAGAAAGTTTGAAGAATGTGGAGCAGAAGGTGTAGTAGAAGGCGTGGGAGATGTTTAAGGTACAGAAGGTGAAGACTGTGGTGTTAAAGGTACAGACGTTGTAGATGATGTAGAAGGTGTAGTAGGTGCATACCGTCTTCATGTTTAGTTGTCAGTGCCTTTGCTCACACTAAAGTTCTGAGTTCAGTGCATCTCCTGTCTTTAAGCCACAGCTCGGACTCCCATGCCGTTAGATGAAGAAAGTCCCGGTGCAGGAACAAAGCGCTCTGTCCTCGCGTCTCCGCGGAAAAAACTTCAGCTCCATAAATGAATGAACGTCCGAAATGCAGAACGACTCTCCGCGTGCAGCTCCTCCACTTTCTTCCCGTTAGGTTCCAGGTTGCTGGGGGGTTTGCTGAGGGCTTTTGCTTACGCTGCTGGTGATAAGAGACAATGAAGCAGCAGTGGCGCGCGCTCAGGCCGGTGCATGCAGAAGTTTAGCGCGAGCGCAGCGCTGAGCCTCTTTAATAGCGCAGGCGGACTGCAGCCAAAGTCGCGAGCCGCCAAACACCGGCTCTCAGACTGGGAGGTTCGCCATGACGTCACTGCAGATGTGCTTATGCTAATGAGGCGAGGAAAAGCCTAGTCATTGGTTAGCTTCCATTTAATTAACTTGCTAGGACCGTTTAATCAATTCCCATCCGACTCTTTTTAGTTAATACCGCAGGAATGAGTCCTGATGCGCCCGTGGAAACGAAATACACCCAAAGTATGATAATATCGCCGAATAACTGTTTTAATAGCAGCCATGCAAGGGCTAGGGATGGGGGTCCCCCTTCCCTGAGCGAAACAGGGAGTTGTCATTCCCCCTTTAAAAGCCTCACAGTGATTTGATCTGCTGCCTACCATCACCCGACACCAGACTCACTTCATTTTATACTCTTACAATCGATCAATTATGAAATATTGTACACATTTGGTGCCAAAAGTTTTCATAGCTTGTTTTTAAAGATGACTACAGTAAGTCGAAACTGGTTTGAATTATACCTGAGCATTTGAGTATTTCTTCAGCTTTTTATAACTGTACTTAACTTTCAAAATATGTTCTTGTGAAGCTAGTCTGGCAGACTCTATACCAGTTACACACATTTAATGACTACAATGCAAATTCATACCGAAACCTACTTCACTATGCTTCTCATTTATGATTCTGTTTGATGAGGTCTGGCCATAATCGCCGTGAAACACTACGGCCTTATATAGTGGTGCCATCTACAGGATATTATTAGTATTACTTGTTCAGCATAATGAAACCTGTAGATTAACGATATTCATTTAATAAAATAGTACTTTTGCTGTCCCCCCAAACAGGTGCCATTAATACAGGTAAGGAGTGGAGGACAGAAGAGCTTCTTAAAGAAGAAGTTACAGGTCTGTGAGAGCCAGAAATCTTGCTTTTTTGTGGGTGACCAAATACTTATTTTCCTCCATAACTTAAATTCTTTAAAAATCCTACAATGTGATTTCCTGGATTTTTTTTCTCATTTTGTCTCTCATAGTTGAAGTGTACCTATGATGAAAATTACAGACCTTTCTCATCTTTCTAAGTAGGAGAACTTGCACAATCAATGGCTGTCTAAATACTTTTTTGCCCCACTGTATCTATAAAATCTAGAAGCAGTTTAATAGCCCAATCCAGGAAAACTTCTGGAATGGTTTTGGGATGCCATAGGAAACCTTTATATGAGAGCTTACCAAATTCCACACATACAGTAAAGCTGTTAAGGCTTAAACCTGGGTCACTGGAGCTAATGTGCACGTTTAAATTACCCCCTGTCACCATGCCTTTATTTTGTGGAAACAAATTTTTCACAAACAAACAAAACTGTTTTACAATATGTATTCATTTTATTATTCATATACAATCATTTGCTATATTTTCTATTATAACTGTGTTTACACCTATTAAGAAATACATTCACGTATAGGGAAATACAATACTGAAGTGCAAACTTTTTATCATTATTTGTGCAGAAGCGTCCTCTAGTGGTCAATATTGCGTGATGCATCGCGGCTAATCAGTTATGTTCTGCTGTACAGGTACAATATTTGTACTAAATTTATAAACAATTTGGAGTGTACGTATAGTATTCAGGCGGCACTGTGGGTAGCAATGTCGCCTGGCAGCGAGAAGGTCCTGGGTTCGATCCCAGGTGGAGGTCTTGGTCCTTTCTGTGTGGAGTCTGCAAGTTCTACCCGGGTCGGTGTGGGTTTACTCCGGGTGCTCCGGTTTCATCCCACAGTCCGCAGACATGCTTTAGTATGCTAAATTGGCCCTAGTGTGCGAGTATATGTGCCTGGTGATGGATTGGTGCCCTGTCTTGGGTTGTTCCTGCCTTGCACCCTGTTCCGCTGGCTAGGCACCGGCTGGACCCTGTCCAGGATTAAGCGTTTTAGAAAGTGAATGAATGAATGTATAACACTCCGTTGGGATAGTTAACTGTGGAATCATCCACCGTGTAGAAACGAGTGTGATCTAAAGTATTGTGACTCCTTTCCACATCGACAGGTGGCGCTTTGAGCTGCGGATCTTCAAACTCAACAGCGACTGAAAGTCCATCGAGGAAATCAGTGTTTGAAAATGGCCTCTCAGAAAGAACGTGAAAGTTTGGAAGCTAAACGCAAACTGGAGGAAGATGAAGGTCAGGAGGAGGAGGACGAGGATGGCGGATGGGTCGGACCCATGCCTAGTGAAGCTGTTCAGAGCAAGAAGAGGAAAGGTGAGTTGTGTTATCGGTAAGCTTTGGTTAGTTGTACTGAAACGCTAGCTTAGCAGCTATGGATAAAACCAGAAGTAGCTGCTATTGTATCTGTAATCATGAAAGTAAATAGTAATTTATTCCTTTAGTGTGTGGTGTATTAGTGATATAATCATCTATTATCGAAGTGTATGGTGTATTAATAATATTATAATCTGATATTGAGCTGTATGGCTTATTAATGATATAATAATATTTTACTTTAGTGCATAAATGATATAATAATCTTGGTGCACTGTATAATGATATAATCTATTATTGGACTGTATAATGATATAGTCATCTATTATTGTAGTGTGTAGCTTATGAATAATAGATGAATCTATTATTGTGCTGTATAGTAGTATTATGATATAAAAATCTGTTCTTATAGCCTATTGGTCTCTTGGTTTGGGACTGTGGTAGCCTAGCGGTTAAAGTACTGGACTCTGGACCATAAGGTCCAGGGTTCAAATCCCACCTCTGCCAAGCTGCCACTGTTGGGTCCTTGAGCAAGACCCTTAACCTCCAATTACTTGGATTGTAAGATTGTATCAATTGTAAGTCGCTCTGGATAAGGGCGTCTGCTAAATGCTGGAAATGTAAATTAATGATATAGTAATCTATTTTTGTAGTGTATTCATGATAAATTTGTCAACTATTGTACTGTATAGTGTATTTATGATATAAAACTCTATTCTTATAGTTTATTAGTCACTTGATTTAGTCATTTAGTGATGATTTAATGATGTAATAATCTATTCTTGTACACTCCTGGGCATAAAATGTGGCCAAAGCTAAGACTGCACAATTTTAAGCCTTTAATGGTCCTGACAACAAATCATTGGTCACTAAATTATCAAAAAGCAGCGATTGCCCGTGACTGCATGTTGCTGCAGTGAACTTCTGGAGAGGAGGGAAAATGGAAATTCAGTTATATAATTTTCTCGTACACAAAGATGGATAGAATTTTGAAAAGACTAAAATATTAGATCTACAACTCAAAGTAACACATGTATGGGTGTTCAAAATCTTCCAAAACATTCCATCTTGATGTTTTTTCTTAAAAGATTTGACCTTAGTTGTAATCTGCCACACCTCACGCAGCCCATCACAAGCCTGAAAACAAGCTCTTAAACAGAACCAGGAGTGACAGATATCTGTGCCTGTGTCAATCCTGTTCCACAGCCTTGTTCTTATGTGTATTTTCTCTCTTAATTTGCAGTTCTTCACTATGAAAGGGTGTATCTTGATAACCTGCCTTCTGCGGCCATGTATGAACGGAGCTACATGCACAGGGATGTTATCACATACATCGTGTGCGCCAAGTAAGTTTGCCGTCTAGGGTTGTGTTAAGCTCGTTTGAATAATGGTTCATATGAATTGAAGGAAACGCCTGTCTTATTGCACATGAAATTGTTCTGCACTTTATTATAAAGTAAGCTTTGTGTTAAAGATTATATCAGAACATATCTCCATCCTAAATCAGGGAGCTCCTGTACAATACAACTCCATTAATGCATATATAATATATGCACTGCATATATTTTGTATATAATGCCTAAGATGGATTTTCTGGGAGTCTGGAATGGATTGAATTAATTGGCGTTATTCCTTATGGGAAAAATGAGCTCGGTACTCGTTGTTTTCGGTTCTCAACACGCCTTCTGGAACAAATTAATGATGAGGAGAGAGAACCAAGGTACCACTGTATTTTATTTATTGTATTTTTTAAAAATATGTTCTCTCGCTTCATTTTTTTATATTTAGCTTCTGTGTATTTAAACTATTACTATAAACCTATCAATTGGGTAACTTTTGCATATAACATTTAGGCTGCCTAAGGAGGTTGGGCCCCGTTTTGAGTCTTGGTCCTCCCTAGGTTTCTTCGTTACAACATTTGGGGAGTTTTTTCTAATTTACTGACTATATGCCCTTTGTGTACAGGACAGACTTTATTATCACAGCGAGTCAAGATGGCCATGTGAAGTTCTGGAAGAAGAAAGAGGATGAGGGGATAGAGTTTGTCAAGCACTTCCGTAGCCACCTAAGTAGGTTTATCTTTGTTCTGTTGATCCTTTTGTTTTGTATTGTTGCAGCTTTGACTGTCGACAATTATTCTAAATCCCAATGGCCTGTTTGTCTGTAGGTGTAATCGAGTGCATTTCGGTCAGCGCCGAGGGGGCGCTCCTCTGCACTGTTGGTGACGATCAAGCTATGAAAGTATTTGATGTCGTCAACTTTGACATGATCAACATGCTCAAGCTTGGGTAAGATTCTCTCACTTTACTGTATACAGTTATTATAATGCATGCATTTAGACCTGAGCTTATACCTTCATTAGATCTTGTAATATTATCATTCATTCCAACGTGATTCTGTTCTAGAACATCTGCTGAATGTCCACACCGAGTGGAAATTTCGAGTGATAACCACTTTAATGTAGACTTTTATTATCAATGCATGCATGTAGTAGGAAGTAGCGGTTCCTAGCGGGTAAGGTACTGGACTCTGGACCAGAAGGTCTTGGGTTCAAATCCCACCTCTGCCAAGCTGCCACTGTTGGGTCCTTGAGCAAGACCCTTAACCCACAATTGCTTGGATTGTATCAGTTGTGAGTCGCTCTGGATAAGGGCGTCTGCTAAATGACAAGTGTAAATGTAAGTACTCTTTTTCAGGTTCCATCCCGGCCAGTGTGAATGGGTCTATAATCCAGGCGATGCCATCTCCACCGTGGCCTGCTCTGAAAAATCCACAGGGAGGATACACGTCTACGACGGGCGAGGCAGCAATGAGCCGCTGCACACGTTTGATAAGATGCACTCCTCTCCGCTGACTCAGATCCGCCTTAATCCCAAATACCGCGTCATCGTGTCGGCAGACAGAGCCGGCATGCTGGAGTACTGGACAGGCCTGCCGAGTGAATTTAAGTTCCCCAGGCAGGTCCAATGGGAGTACAAGACGGACACGGATTTGTACGAGTTCGCCAAATGCAAGACCTATCCCACCAGTCTGACGTTTTCTCCCGACGGCAAGAAAATGGCCACCATTGCAGCCGACCGCAAAGTCAGGATTTTCCGCTTTCTGACGGGGAAGCTCATGAGGGTGTTCGACGAATCCTTGACGGTATGTTGCTCTGTGTAGGTTTACAACATTCAGATAGCCCCCTACAGGCCAGACGTGTGACCTCATTTAAGAACGTTGGGTGATGTGCAACAGTTATTGGCAGCACACTCGGGCTTTATAGGAAATTACAGTGTAATGTGGGAGAAGTTAAATGATGAAGCTCCATAACAACTGCATATAGGCTGCTTGGTCGTGAGAAGCATTGAAATCTAACAGTATGTTAAAGCATCTATTTCAAACGAAAGGAAGAGTGTGCATTACTGTGGCCTCCCTCCTCTGTGTTATGGGGTTGCATACCCTCTATAGGCAGTGTGTGATGCAGCGTTTAAATATTTATGGCATTTAGCAGACGCCCTTATCCAGAGCGACTTACAACTGATACAGTCTTACAATCCAAGCAATTGTGGGTTAAGGGTCTTGCCCAAGGGCCCAACAATGAAGGCTTGGCAGAGGTGGGATTTGAACCCTGGACCTTCTGGTTCATAGTAAAGTACCTTAACTGCTAGGCTACCACAGTCCCATAAACCCAGTGTCAGTACTCACTCTTTCTCCACGTTATTATTTATTTATTATATATAATAAAATATATATTTTATTTATCATATATATTAGACTTGTATGCTATGATACTGCGCCATTTAACGTCCATCCCATCAACGTCTCTTTGCTTTACAAGCCATGGTCTCAAAAAAAAAATCTCTCTCATATCTAATTCATGTCTGAATGACAGAAAACTAGTATGAGGGACTGGCTGACAGCAAAGAGAATCACAGTATTGAAAGGCAGACAGAAACATGGTATCGTGCAACTTTTTTTTGTTTTCATTTTCATTAAGTGTTTCAAGTTTGATAAAAGATGCACATACAAGAATTGTACTGTACAGTGCAGTGTTGTTTAAAATGAATCATTGTGTGTAAAGTATCTAAACTACTATGTGACTGTGGTAAAGTCCAGTCAGCGTCCATTTTGGTCAAGGACCATCCTGGTTCACAGAACATAATGCCGACGTTAAATGATTCATGCCTGGATTATTATATTTTTATATTTTTTTGTATTTTCTTTACATAGTGTTCTCTTCTTTCATTTTTAGCCATTTTTTTATTTAGCCTCTGTGTATTTAAACTATCGCTATAAACGTATTCATTAAGTAACTTGGTTTAATTCTTAGATATAACATGCCTAAGAAGGTCTGTTTTTGAGTCTTGGTCATCTAGGTCCTTATAACATTTAGGGACTTTTTCCTTGCCACTGTCTCCCTAGGCTTGCTTAGTTAGAGCGGTGGATCTAGATGGTGGTAAAGCTGCAGTGAGAGAATGCTCCATTATAGAAAGCGCTATATAACTAAACTTGACTTGACTTAAACCCGTTATGAAATATGAAGTCATAGACAAAACTCTTTAAAGCCAGCGAAAGCTTGCCTAAATTGTCGCAGAGACCAGACATTTCCAAACTCCAGTTTGGCTGCATTGGTTGGTATGACTGCCACCAATCTTTGACCCATCTAGGCATAGACTCCATGAGATCCGTGAAGGTGTCCTGTGGTGTCAGACGTGTAAGACACCAGATACCACAGGAGATTCTATGTTTCGAGGTGGGGCCTCTGAGTTTTGGACTTATTTTTTGTCCAGCACGTCCCACAGATGCTCCATTTGTGAAATCTGGGGAATTTGGAGGCCACGTCAACACCTTGAACTCTGTCATGTTCCTCATTAGTGTATGTAACATTAGGCTGATGTTATCTGCTGTCTCATGTTCTGCACTACTAGGTCTCTAGGCCAAAATATAATTTTCTACTGACCTTTTAATAATATGTCAGACATACAGTTAAAGTTTGTAGAACTGTGCAATCAGGGATTATTTTGACAGTTGCGAAGGCGTTGCACATCAATGAAATAAACTTGTTTAGACTCAATGAAAGGAACTCTATGAACTACCATACTCCATTGAGGCTCTATTCACTGCCTGGTTCATTTTCATTCAGAGACTTTCTTTCCAGCTTTCGACTCTACTCCTCGCTACCTGACGTTAAATCAGATCTTTGCTCACAAACGGCTTTGTATGTAAATCTTACATTATGACCAGATGTTCACTGAGCTGCAGCAAATGAGGCAGCAGCTGCCGGATATGGAGTTTGGCCGCAGGATGGCTGTGGAGAGGGAGCTGGAGAAAGTGGACGGCATCCGATTAACGAACATCATCTTTGATGAGACGGGCCACTTTGTCCTGTACGGGACAATGCTGGGCATCAAGGTTATCAACGTGGAGACGAACAGGTATGTGTTTATCGTATTAAAGGTTCAATCAGTGATTTCTTGCAGTCCATTAAACAGCTGCTTGGTGGAAAAACAGGGGTCTGAGTAGTGTCAGGTCTGTAAACATACATACATACTCTACATGTATGTACTGTGCAAAAGTCTTAGGCCACCTTTAGATTTCATATACTGTTGTTTCATGACCATATATAATTATGTCTATCAGAGTACAGCGAGAAACTATAGGAAATGTTACTGTTACAGTGGCAACCGTGTGACCTCCCTTTACACTTGAGCTATAGCAGCATCTGGCAGATTCATCGGGTTGCCAAGTTCTACAGTCCGAAGAAGCGTGATCAGGAAGGGAGTTTTTGGAAGGGTAGCAACCAAGAAACCACTTTCAGAAGGGAACAGGGTGGAAAGGCTAAGATGTGTTAGGTTGGAATGAAGATCAGTGGAAAAGAGTATTATGGAGTGACAAATGTACATTTTGGGTACAGTCATTGACAATATATTATACAGGGTCATTAAAGCATTGCTAAAACAACAAATCTAATGGTGGACAAGGACTTCTGCACAGAGTGAGTAAGTGAAAGAGAGAGTCTGGATTTGGGCTGGCTAAACGATGTTGATGCAGACAGATGGCTAAATACATGTGTGTTAAAATGTACAGACACACTCAATTTCCCCCAAACCGTGTTGCCAGGTGTGTGAGGATCTTCGGGAAGCAGGAGAACATCCGTGTGGTGCAGCTGAGTCTCTTCCAGGGTGTGGCTAAATCTATGAAGGCAGCGCCGACGATCGAGATGAAAGCTTCCGACAATCCTGCTCTGCAGAGCTCGGACTCTGACCCCACCATCTTCTGCACAGCCTTTAAGAAAAATCGCTTCTACATGGTAAACGGGCATTTGTGTGTAAAGAGTAGGCGAAATAGATAAATGATGAACATTAGATTTTTGGCTGACTGTAGTTCCCTTGAAGCTTGTATTTCTTGTTACTCTTGCTATCTGGTCATGCAGTGCAGAAGGTTATACTGATGTTTTGAGTGAATTGAGTGTGCAGGCACGGGTTTACTGAGAAGATTTAATCAAACATGGCTGATTGACGGCATTCTGAATGAAAGGGAATCCAGGGTAACCTCATGTAAACAATCCGTACGCTTTACTGATTTCCCCCTTAGTTCACAAAGAGGGAGCCGGAGGACACGAAGAGTGCTGATTCAGACAGGGATATCTTTAATGAGAAGCCGTCCAAGGAGGAGGTCATGGCTGCCACACAGGCTGAAGGGCCGAAGAGGATCTCGGACAGCGCCATCATCCACACCACGATGGGAGACATCCATATTAAACTGTTTCCAGTGGAGTATGTATCTCCTTTTTAATAGTGGATGTAAAGGAGTAAATCCAGGCTGAGCTGTATGATGGGATAATACCATGAGACTTTAGATGTCGACCAGTAGAGATGTGGCTATCATCTCAGGCAGTGTATACTTTGATAGATCTTGTACTGGGCCATACCATTGCTGCTATTTTAGACTGATTTCCTGACTACTCTTTGTTTCAGGTGCCCTAAAACAGTGGAGAACTTCTGTGTGCACAGCAGAAACGGTTACTATAATAGCCACATATTCCACCGAGTCATCAAGGTATGCTTGTGTTTATGTGCATGCAGTTGGACCTCATGCAGAAAATAGTTCTATGTTGGCTATGGGAAAAAGAAAGAAATAACTCCGTGTAGCCCCATAAGTTAAGCAACTCAACTGCAGAATTGAGTCTTTATGCACTAAGCAGCTACAGCTACCTGTCTTTCATATCAGGGTTTCATGATCCAGACTGGAGACCCCACAGGGACAGGGATGGGAGGAGAGAGCATCTGGGGTGGCGAGTTTGAGGATGAATTCCATTCTACTCTGAGGCACGACCGGCCCTACACGCTCAGCATGGCCAACGCAGGCCCAGGAACCAATGGCTCCCAGTTCTTCCTCACTGTGGTCCCCACGGTAAGAACCTCATTCGCTCTCCCAGCTGTAGCATAAAGAGGTAGCTTCATAGGGATAAATTATTTGGAAAGAAGAACAAGTCATTTCAACTAAGTTCAGTGGAAACCTTAACATTTATGCTCACTAAGGACTTTATTAGAACACCTATACATCTCACTCATGCAATTAACTGATTATCTGATTTCCCACTATAACACACGAGGTATTTTAATCCTCCTCGCTATCCAAGCCACTAATTTGCTATAAGGAAAGACAGCTGAATGAAACCAAAATCATCAGTGTAATTTGATATGAATGGAATCCCTGAACGGCAGTTTGCCTCTACCTGCACCTTCCACTTCCAGCAGTGAGGGCTACACTTGCAGGACGAGCAAAAAAGTCTCCTGTGCCCCAACATTAACCTGATATCACTAAAGTAGCTATGCCAGGTGGAGTTACAGTACTAAATGTTTTATTATGGTTAAACACCATGTGCGAAGTATCTAAACTACCCTGTGACTGTGGTAATGTTCGGTCAGCGCCCTGTGTCACAGAATGTAATTCGGACGTTAAACTGCGCCTCCCTGTAACCACATTTAGAGCAATTAGAATGTAGACGACATTATAATATCATTAAATAGCCTTTTTAACTTTTCTCTAGCCGTGGCTGGACAACAAGCACACAGTTTTTGGACGGACTACCAAAGGAATGGAGGTGATCCAGAGGATTTCAAACGTCAAGGTTAACCCTAAGACAGACAAACCCTACGAAGACATCAGCATCATAAACATTACCATCAAGTAAATCACACACCAGCTGGACTGTCCCGTCACTGTTTTGTATAATAAAGAGTTTTTTCAAACCGGTGGTGTATTAAGAGGTACAGAGGTTTTTGGTTAAGACACTTCACAGTTTGTTGATGTTATATTTTAATGAGATAACAATGACAATTTTGTTACAAAAAGCCACAACAAAATGAACGTGTAGGTGTGCACTGTGCTTGTCAAAGAGAATTCCAAACTCCTATTGAGCAAAGTATATATTACAACCTAAAGTCCTCTTGCACTGATGAGAGAGCTTTACACATGCTTTTTAACATTACATAGCAATGAGTGACGTGTTCGAACCAAAGAATGGTTCCTCAAAACCATGACCTTTTAATCACCAGAGCAAAACAAACTACCGGATGACAAAACGGAAAATGTACAGGTTTTGTTACGCTGAATATTAAGAAGGATTCATCGGTTCACGTGTAGCTGATCAAACAAAGCCTAACAGCATTAAAAAAGTTACTTTGTGAAAATCTATTTGAATGCTCCACACAAGGGACAGTTGAGGGCTATACCACAGAGCCAGCTCCCAGGTTTTCTTAACAGCTATTCACAGTTAGTTTTAGTAATACGAGTAATATGATCACAGATGAACCCAGGCTTTATCACGATGTTTATATTGAGGACGCTGCATTGTAAATTCTTTTCTGTTTGCTGTTTCATACATGTATTATTTTTGAAAACTGTATTACAACCTGGGAACCCAGGTTCAAGTCCTAGCAGTGCCTTTCAGCCAGGTTGGGCGTTGCATTCAGACATGATTGGGGAGGGCGCAAAAGCGACCCCTGCCACCCCTCTAATAGACTGTATGCTTGCACCCTGTGTTTTCTGGGTATAGGGTATGGGCTGTGTGACCAGGATAAGTGGGGTTAAAACATAAAGCACACAACAATAAATGTAATGTTTACAGAAGTGATAGTTTTACTCTGGCACAGCAGCAATTCACAATTACGCCACCACTCTGACCCCGGGTTGAGTCCCAAACTGTACTCGAGGTCTTCTAGGCAGGTCAGGTATCACAAACATTGGCCATGGCTGTGCCTGAGACTGCAACAGTGACCCTGCCAGCCCTGCAATGAACTGGTGTGCCATTATGGGTACACCTCGGGCTGCACCCAGTGTTCTCTATTGGCCCTGGGCCTCTCCTCCCATGAACCGGACCAGGAAAAAGCAATGTTAAAATGTAACACTGGCCAAACATGCTCACCCATCACTGCAGTGACCCATATGAGTACCAGCAGACTTGGTCAGGCATCACATGTAGACACGCTTGTGTGTGTCTGAAGGGCACTGCGATGCCCTGACGCTCCATCCACAGAATATCTGTTCACTGTGTTCCCAGGAATAGACTCTGGCCCTGGTTAGCCCCCTGACCTCAACTAAGCAAAAGTGGCAAAGCAGCAATATGCTATCCCACCAGTGCAGCGAGTCGGATCAGTGGCCCTGACCGAGCTTAGCCGTTTATAAGTCGCACTAACGCAAGAGGTGTCTGTACAGAAAGGATCTGTTTTAAATATCATCCTGTTCTGTTGGAAAATGATTTTTCTTGCTCGCCTGTCTCAACCGCAGCATCACCAGCCGTGGAGAGTACGATTCTGTGGTTTTTGTGTTAGTGAGGTGGTTTTAAACACCTGCAAACCTCGGCAATTCCTAAAGTTCGCTCGCCAGCCCACAAACGGTGGTATAGCCCTCGGGTTTTAAAGCATTCCTCTGAGCACAGCAGTACCGCACCGGGACTAAAAACAGTACTGAAATAACAGCCTTTTAAAATATAAATAAGCAGTAACAGTGTTTCATGTAACACATCTCTGCTACTCCATACCTACATGAATGCAAGCTTTGAAAGACCACAAGCTGCAATAAATAAATATCACAAATTCATTGTTTCCGAGCAAACTTCAAATAACGTATAAAACCGGTTGGTTACAGAGCGTACAGGGCATAACCTCACATAGTGATCGCTTTTTGACTGGGTTTCTCCAGTAGACGTTTTCTTGAGTAGTCTACAGGCACTTCACTTTTAAATAATAAATCCTGTGGCATGTGTGTTCTGTTGGACTGTACTTAGTGTCCTTTAATTAAAAAACAATACATATTCGCTTATTAGTCACTAAAGCTTTTTGCAGTTTTCTGTGTTGTTCTGTATTTTTTTTTTATCCTGCCTTGTTAATCCATGTTACAGCCTATTTCCCAGGTATGATGATTTACCTAATGAGCAGTGGATCAAACATGGTTGGATGATTACTTCAGCCGTGTAGTTCGTTAGTTTAAAGGGATTTGTACACCAGTGCTTGTTCTGAACACATCTAGCAAAGCATGTCGAGCAGCAGGACAGTTCGGTGAATCGGACGGTAGTAGTGAGGGACGGAAACAGGCCTGTCTCTGCCTAACAATGAAGAAAAGCTAGTTCCTAGAATCAGACCATGAATTAGACTGCACCCACTGATACATGAAGCGTTACCATTAGCATCTGTTCTTCTCAGATGACCGAGTCACCACAGACACGCCGTCCTAAGATTGCCTAGCTTTCTTTCAGTGCTAGCCACGTTTACCATAGTCCTGTCTGAGTATCTCTTCACAGACCGTTAGGCCACATCCAGAACTCCGGCAGCCACCAGCTGGCGCGAGAGCCAGTCCAGACCCTCGTGGAGGCCCGTTCCACTGCGTGCATCACAGCCCTGGATGTGCCAGCTCCGGCCACAGCACAGCTTATGCAGACTGAGCAGTTCCGTCATCTCCTCCACTGAGACGGCGCCGGGTACGTCCTGCACAGAAGGCACAACGCGATACATGTATTGCTGTACGTGTTCCGAAAAGCAGCGAGCCGAGTTTAGCTTCAAACTCAAACCCTAGAGAAAGTCGAGCTAAAGGGAATCCATATGGGGCCGGGCTCCTGATTCCTGCTTTTTTATAGACGTAGAAAAGTTCAAGGCTTTGAGAGAGCCACAAGGAAGAATCAGGATCAGGGGCTGTATTCATAAAGACTAAGAGTGCTCCTAATAGTTTTTCACCTTAGGAGCTCTTTCAGGGGTTAAGATGCTTCTTGAATAACTTTCACCTTTACTAGGATCTACTCCGAACTTTGACCAGGAAACGCCCAAAATGCTAGTCAAGTCAAATCAGATTTATTTATATAGAGCTTTTTACAATGGAGCATTGTCTCAAAGGAACTTTACAATGTTAGATTAATTCTAAGATTTTTCTTCGAATTTCATCACTAGGATTACTCTTAGCAATAAGAATCTTTATGAATACGGCCCCAGATTTACCGGCCTAGTGTGTTAACACAAAAGAAAGCTGGATCCGGCAGACTATCTCAAATAAAAAAGGCAATAAACAAACAGTGTACATATTATTACAGTCAATTCAGTGTTGCGCAATATATCCAATATAAAACGAACTTTCGCAAGGGGAAAGTGTGTGTGGTAGAGTAGAGGGACATAAGTAAAAGACTCCATGATCAACTGAAGATGCACCTTGTGATTAAAAAGGGGAGCGAATTCTGTCGTGTGGACATGGTTTGGTTTGAGGAAACACATCTGAGGCAGCACCACTAGCAATCTTTATTCCTTTCAAATGAAACAGGTTAAGCAGCACTACAACAGTCAAAAGGTGCTACATCCAGCTGTGAAACAGCATTACTTGTTCAAATAGATCCAAAGAGTCGCCTCACGTTCAGAAAGGTTTCGCTGAATGCTTTGCTAATGAGACTCCATACAAGTACTGTAGCAGAGGGAAGGCCAAATAAACAAATAAAAATGTGTCTTATTAACATCTCACTATTTAGCAGACTTACTGATACAATCTAAGCAATTGTGGGATGACGCTCAAGGGCCCAACACTGGCAGCTTGGCAGGTCTGGGGCTCGAACCGTGAACCTTCTGGTCCATATTCCAGTTCCTTAACCACAGTTGAAAAGAAGCTAAAAATTCTAGATCCAAGGTATATAAAGGTTTTATTTTATGAACTGGTATTTTATTGTTTTATGTTTTAAATGTGGATGTTGATATGTTTACAAACTGTAGTTCCAAATAAATATTTTGAGATGTGTAATTCATTTAAATAACCAAAGTAGTTATTTTATACAATTTAATAAAGTTGATTTTCTTGGCAAATTATTAGATTGCAATATTCCAACAGCATTTTAGGGTCACTGAAAAGAAAAGAAAAGAAAAAAAAAATTGGATTTCAAGAATAAAATTGTAATATTTTTTAAATAAACTTGTAGTATTTAGAGAATAAAACTAATATTTTTGTGAATAAACACATAATATTTAGATAATAAAATTAATATTTAGAGAATAAAATTAATATTTTGAGAATAAACTTGTAACATTTAGAGAATAAAACTAATACTTAGAGAATAAACTCGTAATATTTAGAGAATAAAATTAATATTTAGAGTATAAATTATAGTATTTAGAGAATAAAACTATTTTTGTGAATAAACTCGTAATATTTAGAGAATAAAATTAATATTTTAAGAAACTTGTAGTATTTTGAGAATAAACTCATATTTAGAGAATAAAATTATAATATTTTGAGAATAAACACAATATTTAGAGAATAAAACTAATACTTTGAGAATAAACTCGTAATATTTAGAGAATAAAATTAATATTTTAAGAAACTTGTAGTATTTTGAGAATAAACTCATAATATTTAGAGAATAAAATTAATATTTAGAGTATGAATTGTAATATTTTGAGAATAAACAGTATTTAGAGAATAAAACTATTTGAGTAAACTTGTAATATTTAGAGAATAAAACTAATATTTTTGAGAATAAACTCATAATATTTAGAGAATAAAATTAATATTTAGAGAATAAAATTGTAATATTTTGAGAATAAACAATATTTAGAGAATAAAACTATTTTTGTGAATAAACTCGTAATATTTAGAGAATAAAATTAATATTTTAAGAAACTTGTATTATTTTGAGAATAAACTTGTAATATTTAGAGAATAAAACTAATATTCTGAGAATAAACTTCAATCAAAATTTTCTTGGCAAATTATTAGATTGCAATATTACAACAGCAGGGTCACTGAAAAAAAATTGTTGGAGTTCAGGAATAAAATTGTAATATTTAGAGAATAAAGTCATAATATTTTGACAATAAAGTCAGAATCATGTCATGTGGATGGAAGCGAATAATACAAATAATGACCCAAAGTTTCAGCATTTGACTTTATTCTAGAAATATGAGTTTATTCTCAGTGGTTCAGACTAATTGGCAGGTTATGAATTCAAATCCTCATCTTGTTAGTCCTCCGAGTTTAACCCTCACCTACTTCTGGCTCTCTGATGTGCTGGTTTAGAAGCCATTACAGCTATTTGCCTGAGCACATTTCCCTTGTGTTTTACCTGTTTGTTAGCGAAGATGAGCAGTAGTGCATCCCTCAGCTCTTTCTCAGTCAGCAGTTTGGCCAGCTCGCTGTGGGCCTCCATTAACCGGTCTCTGTGACAG
Organism: Ancistrus triradiatus; assembly: GCA_025084515.1. Lineage (NCBI taxonomy): Eukaryota > Metazoa > Chordata > Actinopteri > Siluriformes > Loricariidae > Ancistrus > Ancistrus triradiatus. The sequence goes on along the minus strand of JAJAGP010000003.1, from coordinate 279,120 downwards.
CTGTCAATCACGAAGACCACCGCTGCAGCGGAGGAGAGAAAACGTAGAAATCGAGGAATAATTAAATATATTTCGGCTGTCAAAATGAACGCACTAATTACATGTTAAAAGCATTTTCGTTACTGGACGATGTATGACCTGTGTCCAAAATAGTCATGTAATCACGATTCCCTACATTCTACATACCCCAAACTGTATAACACACATTAGCCTTCCTTATACGGCTTTGCTCATTAGTGAGAGACAGCAGATTCTGGTGTTAAAAGTACCTAATAATATTGTTTATTTTCATTGAAAAAAGTTTGTTCTGGTAATTACTGCAGTGTTTTTACTTTATGTATCTGTAATTAACACAAAGTAACAAATGCATTCTGTAAAAGCTTATACAGTAGTCCCCCTTATCTGCAGGAAAAGCAAACCAGGACCCACAGATTCCTGGAACCATGGATAATACAGAACCTTATGTATAATATGTATTTTTGAACTGGACAAAGAGATGGTTCATGTCCCAAGAAGGATAATTCGAGACAATTACTCAGAGCGGTCCGCAATAAAAAAAAGAAATAAAAAAACCCTATGAATTATTTAACCTGAAACTGTAGATGGTGAATCCACAGATACGGTGGGACTACTGTATTGTCCTCTCATGGCAGTGTAGTGCTATAGAAAGATAAAACTAATTTCTTAACGTCAAATATAGACGAGCAAAACTGTGACTATTGCAGAAATGATGACAATGTGTCAGATTAATCCTCACACTGTTACCTTGGGTGTTCAGGTAGTAGTGCTTCCAAAGGGGGCGGAGTTTGTGCTTGCCTCCTACATCCCAGATGGTGAATTTCAGATTTTTGTATTCAACTGTTTCTACATTAAAACCTGAAATTCATAAAACAAAGATTAATTTGGTGAGTGGAATCAGAGTAGAAATCAGACATGCAGTACTATGCAAAATATTAGGCCACCATTACATTTATTGTTGTAGCAATGCTATAATGACCATATATATAACATTGTCCTTAAACTTCGTTAACACTTGGCCAAAAACTTCAACTTGGCCACTCCATAACACACTTTTCCACTGATTGTCATTCCAGTCTTTGTGAGCTTTAGAATATCTTCACCTTTTCATCCTGATCTCCTTCTGAAAGAGTGGTTTCTTGGCTGCTACGCTTCCAAAAAGAGCATTCCTGATCAAGCTTTTATAGACAGCAGAAAAGTCAACTCTGCATCCTGATGACGCTGCTCAAGTTTAAGGGGAGCTCACACTAAATACTTGCCACTGTAGCCTATAGAAACTTTTTTCTTGTTATTGTTACATTTTTTTAATACTGCATACAAATATCCTGTTGTATTCTAATAGAGAGACTGAGAATGAATTGTATTTGGTCACTATACCATTACTAAAACTTAGTCTATCTAAGCTAATGGTGGCCTAAGACTTTTGCTCAGTACTGTAACTCAGGTTGTTTTGTATTTTTAAATGGTCTTACCAATAGTTGGTATGGGCTGCATGAACTCGTCTTGCTTCAGTTTGAAAAGAATGGTCGTTTTGCCAGCGCCATCCAAACCCAGCGTCACCACCCGGATTTCCATCTTGGGGCCGATATGCACGCGGTTGTCCTGAAGTACAATTCATTTCACTTTACTATTCAACTAAGCAAAACAAAGCATCCTGTTTTACTGCCGGCTTATCCTTTTCAAGTTTAGGAGGAGCAGGTGTCTAACCCCGAATTCACCGGGTGCAAGCACAGGTACATCCTGGACAGGGCACCAGTTCATCGCAGGGTTGCAGAAATACAAAACATGACCATATTAAAAGCCCCGTCTGGGATTCAAGCCCAGTCCCCAGTCCAGTTATGTGGGTAGAAACCAATATAACTATCCACTAACACCAAAAACAAAGAAGCTACTCGTACTGAAAGTATTTAGTATTGACCTTGGTAAATGTGACGGGGATTCCTGCATCCAACTGGATGTGATCAGCCATCTCCGTGAACTGCTGCTGCTGTTTCTGTAGAGTCTCTAGTAGTCTGTTGATCTCCTCCTTTGCCAAAACCACCCTGCAGTCATCCTGTAAGCACAAAAGTTTCTTAGTGGTGACATGTCCAGGGCAAAAGCACTGCAGGTAATGAAGGATACTGGCTGTACCTGCTGCAGCGTCTTCTCGCAGTGCAGGCAGGCAGTGGACACCTGGGACAGCAGGATGGTCATGTCCTCCTGCTGCTGCCGGAGCCAGATCAGTCTCTCCCTGACATGGGCGTCCACCACACTGAGGGCCATCTCCTCCTGACGACACAGTGTCTCGTGTAGGTCGGCGAAGTAGGCACGTACACAGGACCGAGCGTTCTCAGCCGTGCCCGGGACCTCAAAGGAACGAGGACGGATTATTATGATTAACTACAGTAGCAATGAAGTACTGCTGTGATGCTTTACACATATTAGACCGAGCCATGCTAAGGAAAAATGGCACTCGAGTGGCCTACTCAGCTCTGTGGTGAACTGCCATACCATACCAGGAGCCCATACGCCTGTACACTGGGATGAAAGACTTCAAATTTTTGGGTCCATGATCTCTCTTAAGTCAAATATCAAACTCGGATTTGGTCCTAAATGATAGTATTTTCTACTGATCTTCATTCCAGTCTTTGTGAGTTTTAGCATATCTTAGCTTTTTCAGCCTGTTCCCCTTCCGAAAAAGTGGTTTCTTGGCTGTTACCCTTCCAAAAAGACCATACCTGATCAGTCTCTGCTATTTGTCTTAGCACAGACATTGTGAGAACCGTCATACTTAACAGATTTTTCCCTTGAGCTGGGAGTTTGGCGCCTTGAAGTATTTTAACAACCAGATTCTACTCCATTCATCCTTAGCTTCAATTTGTTTTCGAACCTCGCACTTCCTCTGAGGTACACAAAAATTAACTGTCTTTTACCCATACGAGTGATTTATAGTCTAGCCAAACTTCAGAACCATAACTGGTTTTATTATATCACTGTGATATTATTTGTGGACACCTACAACATGGTGGTGATATTTAGAACCTTCTTCCATTTAGTTGACGTGCACTTGCTCTTATTTCTGGTCTTTTGTGGAGTTCTACACCAATCCTTAAAAACATTGATACCATCTGGTTCATAACGATGTTTACATAGGTGTCACACGTCAAAACGTCCACATGAATTCCCAGACTCCCAGCAGAACATTAACCAGAGCATCACACACTCCCTCCACAGGCTTGTCTTCTTCCCACAGTGCACCCGAGTGCCATCAACGCCCCAGGTAAATGCGACACGTACCCGACCCTGCACACTATGAGGAAGAAAACAGGACTTATCCGACTAGGTGAGCTCCTTCCATTGCTCCGAGGTGCAGTTCTGATTCTCACATGCGCATAGTAGGCACTTCTGATGGTGTTCAGGGGTTAGCATGGTGAGCAATCTCACCAGGGTGCAACTACTATTTATTGTGTTAGAATATACTGCATATTTCTCCCACTTCCAACACGTCAACTATGAGAACCTAGTGTTCACATCAGGCCTAATATATCCCACAGCTTAACATGAGCTGATACAACAACAGAAGCAATGTTATTTGTTATTTGGTCTCTGTGTGGTTTTAATGTTTTGGCTGATCGGTGCATTTTTGTTAGTGATTAGTGATATAATATTTTTGCCAAAACATTTAACCCTCATATATACACTACTGTGCAAAAGTCTTAGCTCACCATAAGAACAGCTGTACCATATAGAGATGGTATAATGACCATATATAATTATTTCTTAGTCTCTTTATTAGAATACATATTAGAATTCTAATGGTGGCCTAAGACTTTTGCACAGTACTATATAAAGTCACATAAACGTATGATTCATTCTTTGACAAATGAGGGGCAGATAAGGTGCTATTATTCAATACAGTTGTGGATTTTTGCTTGACAACTTGCCCTTACATGTTCCGTGTGAGCCATGCCTATGCCATCTTCCACAATCTGTTCACCTCCCTCAATCTGCTGCACAATGCCCACAAGCTTCCTGGAGTACTCAGAGACTTCCTCAGTGAAGGTGCGGATACAGTGTGCCATGTCCAAAATCGAGGCCCGGATCTGGTTTGCCTCGGCTTCCAGAACTGCATGCTGGACAGTAAAAGAATGGAAAGGGTTTCAATGGAGCTCAATAATTATACTGCAATGCCCAAAGATACCCCGATACATTTCTATTTAATATGCAAATCTTACGGCTCTCTAAATAAACCTTATACTGTAAGCAAAAGGAAAGCACGACAGTGGACACTTGGAATTGACAGATGAGCATCATAGTCTCTAAATACCTTATGACCCTGATGTTTGCCATATTCTTTACAGACGCAGCACATGAGTGGACCCGGCTGGCAGCCTTCCTCCAGACAGACAAACTCAATAGCATGAACCTGGTGCTGTGGGCACAGGGTCTTCTCGTGCGGCTTGTCTGCCAGTGGTACGCGTCTGTGCTTGGCCAAAGTGCGGGTGGAATGCGTGAGCTGAGAACAGTCGGCGCATAAATGAGTGGCGCACACCGTGCAGTACATGGATGCTGTGTGACTCTCGTCCTCGTCGCAGCGGATGATACACTGGAGAACAACAACAGTAAACACAGTCACAGACAGACAGAGGCAGGATCGAGCAGTACTACCAATACAGGGCAGGGTTATGGTGTCATAGCGCTTTCTAATAAGAAAACAGAACTATTTTCAAATACATTTTTGATGATAGCAGGTTATCACTTTTTAAACACATGATTACTTTAAAAATTTCTATATGGGCAGGAGGTTTTAAGTCTTTGTTTCCCTTCGCATGGTCATGGTAGTGCATCGGACCTATCCCACAAATTCAATACAGGAAATAGCCATTTAACAACCGTCCAAATAACTTCCAATGTCTTAAACATTATAATAGAAAAAAAACTGAATTTATTGCATTGTACTGTTTTTATTAACTGTACGTTTATTACATGAGTTACAGTAGTGGAGCAGTAATACTTTAGGGCATTAGTGTCTAGAAAAATCTCAACCTCTCCCATCTCTCGTAGGGCATCCTCCGTCATGCCTGACTGATTGGAGGCGCCGTTCTGTAGCCGCTCGAGGAGCTCCAGCAGAGCAAAGTTCTTCTTCAAGCCCCACACACCCGAGTCCCCTGAGGGTAAGAGAAGAAGTTCCATGCATGAAAGAATTGCCATTTATAGCAGAGACACATTCTAAACTGTTAGGGGTGGGCGATATGGTAAAAATATATCGCGATAATTAAAGACATTTTCACGATACATGTGATCGCAGGCAAAATGTATCAGTAGTGACAGATCCTTAAAAGGCTATTACTCAAATATTCCATACTCAGTAAAGTGACAGCATGTCCTCCACTTCATCCAATTAAACAGGACTCATTACACTCTATATAATGAAACATGCAGTTGGTTCTTTAAGCACTGACGATCACAATAACAAAATCGATCATGATTTGATGCCAACCCTACTTACAATTGATACAGTCTTACTGACCAAGCAATTGTGGGTTAAGGGCCTTGCTCAAGGACCCAACAGTGGCAGCTTGGCAGAGGTGGGATTTGAACCCTGGACCTTTTGGTCCATAGTCCAGTACCTTAACCGCTAGGCTACCACAGTCCCCACAGTTTCAAATGCTATAACCATAGCAAACCATAGCAAAACACCACTCCCCAAAGGAGTTGAAAGATGGGGATTTGCTGCTGTCATGGAGTTTTCCTGCAGGGTAAGTTGAAATTCAATAAGGGTTTTTAAGTTGTTGCATCTAAAAAAACAAAAATCTTTAGCTGTGTGATTCGCTGATTATAATGATTTTGCTCACCTGCCCAACATGTCTATGATCACATCCTCTGCTATTTAAACCCGTTGTTTGACACAGTCTAAGTCACGTACAGTGGGACAAAAAAGTATTTAGTCAGCCACTGATTGTGCAAGTTCTCCTACTTAAAAAGACGAGAAAGGTCTGTAATTTTCATCATAGGTACACTTCAACTATGAGAGACAAAATGAGAAAAAAAATCCAGGAAATCACACTGTAGGATTTTTAAAGATTTAATTGTAAATCATGGTGGAAAATAAGTATTTGGTCACCCACAAACAAGCAAGATTTCTGGCTCTCACAGACCTGTAACTTCTTCTTAAAGAAGCTCTTCTGTCCTCCACTGGTTACCTGTATTAATGGCACCTGTTTGACCTCGTTATCTGTATAAAAGACACCTGTCCACAGCCTCAAACAGTCAGACTCCAAACTCTAAAATACTGCCCCGCCCCCACCAGTAATACCATATACCACGCTATTATCGTGTGATGGTACGCAAAATGTCAGTACCTCCCAACCCTAGTATACAATCATCAAGACAATATGCAGGGAGAAACGTGAGAGCATTACAAATGGGTTAACAAATGAACTAATAAGTTTTAAACTAAATACTTTTCAAACTATACAACTATCTACTGTTCTTCCCTAATAATCCTTTTGCACACTTTAGCTGCTGCCTGTAGGTCCCCACTGTTGAAACACTTCACCTTGTGAAATGTGACTGTGTGAGCATGTTAGTTACAAAGCCTGGTCCGTGAAGAGCCCAAGAAACATTGTTCCCATGAAACACCAGCATGATCTTTACTCACCGAGCTCAGTAGCCTGCCTGTCAAAAGGGCACCGAACAGCCCTGCCATGGAGAGGCAGCCGCGTCAAACAGTCGTGGCAGACCGTGTGGCCACACAGCAGGAGACGAGGCACTTTATCCCCTTGTAGCGAGAAGACGTCCTCACACACTCCACATTCCAACACCTGCAGAAGAAGAAAGCACAGCACTTGGTCAAATTACAACGTTTAAACACATTAACAATGCTGATGCAGCCCACTGTACCTCAATAAGACCACTACCATCATGGGCTAGTGACTTGCCACTGCACCTCCTGAGCACCATAAGAAAACTTAGGTTGGATTCAAGCTTTCTGGGGTTGGTTCAATACAGCAAACCCTTGTGCGATTGCTTTGTTAGTGGGGGTAATTTGAACAAATGTGAGCGCTGCCATTCAAACCTTGGCGCGCACCAAACAAGCTCCAAACTCTCCAACCAAACTCCGTGCAGTCCGATTGATGGATGAACATATAACAGACATATACAGATACTTCCTGATTTATGATGGGGTTATGTTCTGATAAACCCATCATAAAGTGATTGTGAAGTAAACCGAGGAGTTGAATATATACTGTATATATTAGAGTTGGGCGATATGGTCAAATATTGGTCAAATACACGATATTTATGACGATACATGTGATTGCAGATAAAATGCATCAGTAGTCACAGATTCTTAAAAACTACTATTCAAATATTATTCCATACTTAGTAAAGTGATTTATATTAAATGTGCTGCACTTCATTAAACCCAATTAAATGAAACATGCAGTTAGTCTGTGTTCTTTAAGCACTGACAATATCCTTGCTATGTTCAGAAAAGCATATCGTCTATCACGATGACAAAATGTATCATGATACGATAAAATATCGTCATATTGCCCACCCCTAGTATGAATTATAGCCTAACCTACCTTAAACATGCTTAAAACACTTATTAACCTACAATTGGGCAAAATCTTTAACAAAGTGTTGAATATGTCATGCAATTGATTGAATAGTGTATTGAAAATGAAAACCAAAATGGTTAGTCCACTGGAGGACTGAGGACCTTGCTGGTCCCCACAGGGAAAACTGCTTTTCTGAAATGAACTGCAAAGTTCTTTTAAAAAACCAAGAGTCAAAAGATCATTATGTTACAGAGGTGAAGGTTAGGTTTTGGTGTAGCATTAATTAGCTACAGTAAACACTACATTGCTGTTTGTGTATTAGTGTGTGTGTGTTGTGCATTCGGTTTAGCGGTGTTATAGAGTTTTTAAAAAGTGTACTCCTAATGACTACGTTATTAAACCATCCTATTGGTAGGATTTCATTGATTGCATGCACAATTTAGGGTGGTCATACTATAGTAGCCTAGTGGGTAAGGTACTGGACTATGGACTAGAAATTCCAGGGTTCAAATCCCACCTCTGCCAAGCTGCCACTTTTGGGTCCTTGAGCAAGGTCCTTAACCCACAAATGCTTGGATTGTAAGATTGTACCAATTGTAAGTCGCTCTGGATAAGGGTGTCTGCTAAATGCTGTAAATGTAAATGATGCAACAGTGGCATCCTACTACACTACCATTTTCAAATTCAGTGAGCTCTTTATTTAGAACGACATATTTCTTTCGCTAAATGTTTGTAAAAGCAGAATGCATAGCTAGATGCTTGATTTTATTTCTTGTAGCAATGGGACTGAATGAAACACCTTCTATGTTTAAGAGGCGTGTCCCAATACTTTTGGCCATATACTGTAATTCATCTGTGACAGCTGCATGTATTCAATCTGTTAACAGTCCTTATGTCATTAATACGCAAGAGAAACATCCATTATAGAACAAGGCCGTTTTTAAATATTGCTTTATCTAATTCTGATTACCCTAAGCTCAGTTTAACAGTGCAGTGCTTGCTATGATGCCACATAGATAGCTATGCTACTAACATTACTCCTGCTGTCTGACATGTTCCAAAACGCAAATTCTCCCTTCAATAAAAGCTGATAATATTAGTTACCAAATACTGTAAAACAGTTTAATACACAGCTGCCAAAGAGATAATGTAGCAATCTCTGTACATCGTCAGATAGTATTAGCTTGCTAATATGACTGTTTTCTCCACCTGTATTCTGCCTGCTGTGATACAATTGGTTAATACCACCTTCCTTCCGCTCTTTTGATTGGCCGGGAACTCGCCGGCACGATCAAAGTAAGAGCTTTTCGGTATATCAGCCAATCATGAAAAAGAAGGCGGGCCTTATAGAAAACCGGTATGAAAACAACAAAAGCCTATACGAAACACTGCACCATAACGACGCCCACAGCGGCGTCTGACTGAAGAAAGCCACGAAAACATTTAACAGTCGGGGAAAACGCCTTCCAAAATGTTTTTATTGAACATTTATGTATTTAAATTCCCTACCTTCACTGCGTTGCCTGTTGTGCCTCTGCCATGTCGGATACATTGCTCCATCGATGCGGTGCTCCCTTGCTTATTTACACCAACAGCAGCAGCCATCCTCGAACAGGACGGCATTCTCAGGGGCTCGATCTCAAATGGCTTCAAACTGTCTACATAGGGGCCCTAGTTAGCGCGTAAAGTGAAAAACTACATACACACTATGTAGTGCGCTATGTATCTAAGTAGAAGGTATTGGGCATGTAGCCGCTGTAAATAGCTATGTGGATCAGAGCATCAACATCCGCCACTGCACACAATTTAGCTTTTCATATAAACACGGGTTGCTTTGTTTTGCGGTATGTGTTCTCCAGAGATAAGCACCGCAGCCCCACAACCCTGACCATTAAAAGTGGGATTACAATGCGAAAAGTCACTGTAAATATTCCTATATAAACACTTTAGTTTATGTACATTTAAATATGTGTTATAAACATTGTTACTATTACCAGGTACACTGCCCTTATGTAGAGTAACTTTCAGCTGATTCAAATTCAGGCAACTGTGGGTCAAGGGCCTTGCTCAAGGACCCAACAGTGGTTGCTTTGCAAAGATGGAATTGAACCCTGGACCTTATGGTCCAGAGTCCTGTACCTTAAACACTAAGCCATCATAGTCCCATAGATTTCATCCAGTTCATGGAGTGGTGTCCCATGGTGTATCTCTACCCAGGATTGGTTCAGCATAAACTGTGTCCCTAACTGAAGGTGAATGAATTAATGAAAATTTCATGCTACAGTTTTATGTTGGTTCTTTGGTTGTGAGAAGCTCCATGTCAGCTATTGCAAACAAGAGGGAATTGGAATTTTTATATTCAAAAGTGGCATGTGTTGAGGGGTTGTTTTTTAAATTTATTTATTTATTTTTATATTACTTTCAACAACAGACACTGTGGAAAAGAAAGTTTTCAATAAAGCAGAGTCTAGTCCATAAAGACATCAAGCACTGTTGTGTAAAATACATAAACTGTTCAGTGTGGTGAAGAGTATGAAACAGATTTATTTGGTTTGCACCCTTTATGCAGCAGATTTGGAATAGTTTAGGACAGCATGTGACTCTTACCATGATAGAGCAATTGTTGAGATTTAAAGAACGAATGAAAGTCACATGCTGCAGCTTCCAGTTGTTGTTTATCTGTCTATCTATCTATCTATATATATATATATATATATATATATATATATATATATATATATATATATATATATATATATATATATATATATATATATATATATATATATATATTCCTATAATATGGGGCTACACACTAACCATTGCAGATGGAATTTAATTATCGTAGAAAACCATATTTAAACATGATACCGTTCTTAAAATACAGATCAAATATATAACATGATCCCCATGAACAGAGCTGTTTGTGAGCTTTCCTCATGCCCCCGCTTGTGAATCAAACGCGGTTTGTTCCTCTTTACTTGCCGTAGTCAGCTGATCATGCCAGTGAATAGTCAGACAAAATGGAGGTCAATCAGGCAAAACAAGAACATCTCCTTGCGCTTAAAGGTACTCGTTTAACACATGTTCTCTTTAATGCACCACTCCGCTACAGTTAAAGAACCAACTTGTTCAGTTCAGCTTTACAGTGAACGCGTGTTTTAGATAACTGCTGACAAAAATCAATCAGCGTGTACCTGACTAGTTGCTAGTTACTGTCAACACGGCAGGGCTGAATAACAAACGATGTACTGTAGGATTTGTAGTGCACTAGATAGGGTGTAGGAATCATTATTTTGTACCGAGTGTAGCGCATTAATGTAGGGCGCATGGAGTAGTTTGGGATTCAGCCAAAGATAAACGATTTTAAAGCTCATACGGTTAGAGCCGGATATTTGTGGTGGACATATAAACTAGATATTAACAAATAGCTGCAATGCACGAGCTCTCTTTAGTTTTATAGCCGTTTTTGTTTCTATGTAAAGCCAAGATAATATTTAACGTTTTGTCCCAAATTCAGGTGAATGAATGTAGAATTGAATAAGAAGCAATAAAAATAAGCTGTTCTTTTTGGACCTCACTTTGTGCACAAAGTACTGCCTAATGGAAATGGGGAATTCCCCAAACTGATGCCACTAAATTGAAAGCACAGAGGTGGGAAACTTTATCCACTATGCTATTGTCTGAAGAACATGTATGCCAACATGCTTACCCTGCCTCATCATGCCCAGTCATAACCTGCAGTCATAGTGACCCTGTCATTGAATCCTCTCCCCACCCCAGCTCCAGAATGTCATTATACCCTTTGAAGATAAGGTTTCCACCCTCAGCTCTAGAATGCAACTGTATCCTTGGCGAATTAGGTTTCCTCGCCCATGCTAGGATGTCATTGTTTCCTTTGTGTATAAAGTTCCCCACCCTGCACTAAAATGTATATCCTCTACAGTTGAGGTTCTTGGCCCATGCTCTAGAACATCTTTGTACCCTTTGTTATTGTAACCTTTATGGATGAGGTTCCTTGTTCCTGCTGCTATTATTTATCTACTTATTTTTTACTTTACAATGCAATGTCATTTATTTCCTAGTGATGCGACTGACCAAGCCCACACTTTTCACTAACATGCCGGTGACGTGTGAAGACAGAGACCTTCCAGGTAAAAAAAAACAAAACAAAAACAATACTGACTCTTATACTGAACATCCCCTAGTACATTCCTAGTGCAACCAAATAATATCTGTAATATAGTAATAATCTGCCTCTTGTTGCATGATTCGTATATAGTATGTATATTATGCTAACTGTAATATGTTAATCAGTACTACAGGGTGGGCCATTTATATGGATACACCTAAATAAAATGGGAATAGTTGGTGATATCAACTTCCTGTTTGTGGCACATTAGTATATGGGAGAGGGAAAACTTTTCAAGATGGGTGTTGACCATGGTGGCCATTTTGAAGTCGCCATTTTTGGATCCAACTTTATTATTTCCAAAGGGAAGAGGGTCATGTAAACACATCAAACATACTGAGAATTTCACAAGAAAAACAATGGTGTGCTTGGTTTTAACGGAACTTTATTTTTCATGAGTTATTTACAAGTTTATGACCACTTATAAATGTGTTTCAAAGTGCTGCCATTGTGTTTGGATTGTCAATGCAACCCTCTTCTCCCACTCTTGACACACTGATAGCAACATCGCAGAAGAAATGCTCTCTCGATCTGACCCCCTTAGACTTTTATCTTTGGGGTCATCTGAAGGCAATTGTCTATGCTGTGAAGATACGAGATGTGCAGCATCTGAAACAATGGATACTGGAAGCCTGTGCTAGCATTTCTTCTGCGGTGTTGCTATCAGTGGCCGACTTGAAAATGGCCACCATGGTCAACACCCATCTTGAAAAGTTTTCCCCCTCCCATATACTAATGTGCCACAATCAGGAAGTTGATATCACCAACCATTCCCATTTTATTTAGGTGTATGTATATAAATGGTACACCCTGTGGCCCACCCATTCAAGTCGCACTTTTACACAGCATCTATACCAACCGAGTCAAACATCGCTATTGTATGCCACTGAACGCACTAAATACACACTCTTACGCTGAATCCTGGGCGGAAATGGTACAACACAATTTAAAACGCACCCTGTGAGCTTTTTTCACACAGTTCATGTAAAACAGTGTGCCAAATGTTGGGACTGGGAAACAAACACATGAGCAGCTGAGCCATGTTTCAAGCTCTGTACACACATGAACTGATTTCTGAAGTAACGTTAGTCAAAGCACTGTGCTGTTCATATGGGTCTGTGTTTGTGCTGCTGTCGGAATCACAAGTGCACAAGTATAGGCTAAATGTGACTTTCATATGTCCATATGCACATATGAAAGTATTGCACCTTGCATACTTTCACCACTGGGCTACATTGTACAAATACCATAAGGGTAATCATATACTGCCACGTTATTAAATCTGACTTTAACAGACAGTCACTGGTTTGTCTGTGTTATGTGAAAAACCTGAAACCTGGTCTTTTTTGTCTAAAGAGTGCAGTGTTAATGATTACAACTCAATTTTAGCAAAATGACCTATTAATTCCATTCCACATTAAGAGATTGGTGGTTAACCGAGGTGACAGGTTTATTTGACACCATGTCTATTTGATACCAGCTCATAACGTCTCTTAAAGCTTGCTAGCAGCGGCGTGATACAAACCCTGGAATGTATTTAACCTTGAATATAACCGGGAGATCCAAGGGCTTTATAATGTTTGTTATCCCTTCTGCCACCATGCTCTGTAACGCGATCGTAGGCCATGAAGGGAAGCATTTCAGAGCCGCGTGTCATTCTGACACATCTTTGAAGCCTTCTATTTATATGAGAGGGTTAAAACGTTTCGAATATTACACTATAAATCAAGATCAACAAGCAGAATATGATGGTGCAAGAACCAGATGAAAACAAACCTCTCATGTTGTCCTGTATCTCATTTTATCTGTAACTGTATGCTAACTGGCCACTTTAGTAGGTACACATTGCTAGTACCAGGTTGGACCCCCATTTTCGTTCAGAACTGAATGAATTCATTACGGTATCGATTTAGCAAGGTGCTGGAAAAATTCCTGAGAGATTATGGTCTATATTGGCATAAGAGCATCATGCAGTTGCTGCAGATCCATCAGCTGCACATCCATTCCACCACATCCCTAAGATGCTCCATTGGATTCAGATCCGGTGACTGTGGAGGCCATTTGAGTACAGTGAACTCATTGTCATGTCCAAGAAACCAGTTTAAGGTGATTTGAGCTTTGTGACATTGTTCATTATCTTGGTGGAAGTAGCCATCAGACGATGATGCACTGTGGTCATAAAGGGATGGACATGGTCAGAAACAATACTCAGGTATCAAGGGGTCCAAATTGTGCCAAGAAAATGTCCCCCGTTTACATTTACAGCATTTAGCAGACGGTCTTATCCAGAGCAACTTACAATTGATACATCCTTACAATCCAAGCAATTGTGGGTTAAGGGTCTTGCTCAAGGACCCAACAGTGGCAGCTTGGCAGAGGTGGGATTTGAACCCTGGACCTTCTGGTCCATAGTCCAGTATCTTACCCGCTAGGCTACCACAGTCCCACTCCACACCAAACTCTTTGGAGTTGGTTTTGTAACCTTTTCCAGCCTGATGAGCATCAACAACTCTTTCTCTGTGGTCCTCAGAAATCTCCTTTGTTTGTGCCATGATACACTTCCACAAACATGTTGTGAAGAGCAGACTTGATAGATCCCTGTTCTTTAAATAAAACAGGGTGCCCACTCACACCTGACTGTCGTCCCATTGATTGAAAACACCTGACTCTAATTTCACCTTCAAATTAACTGCTAATCCTAGAGGTTGACATACTTTTGCCACTCACTAATATGTAATTTTGGATCATTTTTCTCAATAAATTAATATTGGACTTGTGTGAAAATCTTATGATGTTTTAGGTCATATTTATGCCGAAATATAGAAAATTCTAAAGGGTTCAGAAACTTTCAAGCACCACTGACACCACATGACTGCACAATGATCATTTTATAAATGTTATATATATTTTTATATTATATTATTTTTATCTGTATGTCTCTAGGTGAGTTGTTTGGTCGGCTCATGAGGGAGGACCCCTCTACTGTAAAGGGAGCTGAGACCCTGATGCTTGGAGAGATGCTCACACTACCACAGAACTTTGGGTAATGATATCAAGCACGTATTGAGTTAGACGTACTTACAGAACATGAATTATGGATCATTTACTGGTCAGAATTTGTTGCTGATGATTATCCTGATGATTATGGGTGCTCATTTCACCCCATTTCTTTGTATTTTATCCAAACCTGGGATATTGTGATTGTGAAGACGGCCATCACCCTTTCAAACTGCTGCTGTACTGTGAAGTAGATCACTGTGCTCATAGAAGGCACTAAATGCCCCGTATCTTACACATAACCTCACAGATAGTTTAAAACGGAGACAAGGCCAGATAGTGCAGGACCAGTTATGCCCTTTTGCATTGCATTGACATGTAAACTTGTTGGTTATTGCCAAACGTCCTTGTATTGATCAGATTATTTTGTATATATATACTCACCAATCTCTTTATTAGGTGCACCTCCTTGTTTCTACACTCATTATCAATATTAGCAGTTCCATGTAGAGAAACAGATGGACTACAATCTGTAATTGTATTACTACAAAGTGTTTCTATATGGTAAGTGGAACAGATAAAATGGACATTGGGTGTAAAAACAAGTAGGTATACATAATAAAGTGATTGGTGAGTGAGTATACCAATGGCAAATCACCATAGCCCTTTGAACTATGCACTTTAATGTCTTACAGCTTGATTTTACAACATTCAAGTAACAAGTGAAGGGCAACAGGTCTGAAAAGTTATAAAAAATGGAAAAACTAGAATAGCAGAGTCATTGCAGCCATCAGTCCATTTGTGTATATCTCTCCCAGCTTTGCACACCTGGAGTACTTGCCTGTTCTTGTTCAGTTCTATTTTCAGTCTCAAGTTCAGTCGATTTTCTTGGTGAGCTGCAAAGTGCTGCTCTCTTAAAGTCCGTCCACAGATTGGATTTAGGTCAGGCCTCTGGCAACTCAAGGGCATTCACCTTCCTATAATTAAGCTGCTGCGGGTATGTTTGGTGGTATGATGGTATGTTTAGGGCTGGGTTTTGTCGAGCCGGAAGGAGAGCCGTCTCCCACCATCAGTTGTCAAACGGAGGCCCATAGCCTTTCCTCAAGAATTTGGGTGTACATGTCAGTTTTCTCTTATGTTTATATATTTATATTTAGGGCATTTAGCAGACACCTTTGTCCAGAGTAACGTACAACTGATACAATCTTTCAATCCAAGCCATTGTGGGTTAAGGGTCTTGCTCAAGGACCCAACAGTGGCCGCTTGGCAGAGGTGGGATTTGAACCTGGATCTTCTGGTATCTTAACCATTAGGCTACCGCAGTCCCTTCATTCCTGATCAGCTGCCAAATCACTACAACTGGTATCAGGTGGTTTCCAGTTATCTAGGCGTGTGACCTTTACTTTGATTGGTTGTTCCTTGAGCAAGTTTATAATGGTTACTCTATAGGGGCTGATCGGTTATCCAAACCAGGTATCTTACCAATAAAATTTGAATAATTGATCAGTATTTAGATTTAATTTATGTTCATTTTTAGGGTCTGTTGTGAGCAAAGTTTGGGATTTTGACAGGGTACTTGTCATAAGTCTCTTTGCGGCCGATTTAAACTCCTCACACTGGATCAGCAGAATCAGTAATGTGCATTGTCAATTCAGAAAATCCATTTCATCTCTATTCCACAGTCATCTCAAGAGTATACCGAGTTCTTTTATCCTCTACGTTTTGGCCACCATGTTGTAAATGTGCAGTGTCTTGTCATTATTTGTATCTGCCAGTCTGTATTGCTGAAGGTGACGCTTTCAGCAGTGTCTATTTCAGAGCATCGGAGTGATCTAATAATACCTGTTTATCGA
The DNA here is from genome assembly GCA_025084515.1 of Ancistrus triradiatus. NCBI lineage: Eukaryota > Metazoa > Chordata > Actinopteri > Siluriformes > Loricariidae > Ancistrus > Ancistrus triradiatus. Next base: position 262,513 of record JAJAGP010000003.1, on the reverse strand, counting down.
TGCAGGAATATTTTCCTTGGTGAGACCTTCTCCAGTTACATCAGTGTGCACAATGACAGCAATCAAGTGGTGAAAGACATCCTAGTAAAGGTAAAGGCATTATGCCAATTAACCAATGGTTTTGAGCTTCGCCACTTGGCGTCCTGATGTTGTACAATCCACTTTCATTGTTGCTTTGTATTGGGTGGATTCACTTTGCAGGCAGACCTTCAGACAAGCTCACAGAGGTTAAACCTGTCTGCATCAAACTCCGCAGTGGCAGAGCTCAAACCAGAGTGTTGCATCGATGACGTCATCCACCATGAGGTCAAGGAGATCGGAACTCACATGTAAGACCCGTACTGTCTTAAAAATGCTAGTCCCTGAGCCACAGCTGTTTAACCAAAGCTGATAGTGTAGATGTTAGCGTTATATGTCTTATAGACAAGACTACGCTATTATTTACTGATTGCAGCTTCAGTGGTGCTTGAAAGTTTGTGAACCCTTTAGAATTTTCTATATTTCTGTGTAAATATGATCTAAAACATTATCAGATTTTCACACAAGTCCTAAAAGTAGATAAAGAGAACCCAGTTAAACAAATGAGACAAAAATATTATACTTGGTCATTTATTTATTGAGGAAAATGATCCAATATTACGTGTTAGTGAGTGGCCAAAAGTATGTGAACCTTTGCTTTCAGTATCTGGTGTGACCCCCCTGTGTAGCAATAACTGCAGCTAAACGTTTCCTGTAACTGTTGATCAGTCTGCCACACCGGCTTGGACGAATTTTAGCCCATTCCTCCTCCGTACAGAACAGCTTCAGCTCTGGGATGTTGGTGGGTTTCCTCACATTAGCTGCTCACTTCAGGTCCTTCCACAACATTTTGATTGGTTTAAGGTCAGGACTTTTACATTCCAAAACATGAACTTTATTCTTCTTTAACCATTCTTTGGTAGAACGACTTGTGTGCTTAGGGTCGTTGTCTTGCTGCATGACCCACCTTCTCTTGAGATTCAGTTCATGAACAGATGTCCTGACATTTTCCTTTAGAATTCTCTGATATCATTCAGAATTCATTGTTCCATCAATGATGGCAAGCCGTCCTGGCCCAGATGCAGCAAAACAGACCAGAACCATGATACTGCCACCACCATGTTTCACAGATGGGATAAGGAGGGTAACAATGGTCTTGAATGTCCTCCATTTGTACACAGTCTGTCTGACTGTGGATTGGTGGAGTCCAAACTCTTTAGGGATGATTTTGTAACCTTTTCCAGCCTGATGAGCATTAACAACTCTTTCTCTGAGGTCCTCAGATATCTTCTTTGTTCGTACCATGATACACTTCCACAAACATGTTGTGAAGAGCAGACTTTGATAGATCCCTATTCTTTACATAAAACAGGGTGCCCACTCACACCTGACTGTCATCCCATTGATTGAAACACCTGCCTCTAATTTCACCTTCAAATCACATACTTTTGCCACTCACTAATATGTAATATTGGATCATTTTCCTCAATAAATAAATGACCAAGTATAATATCATTTGTTTTATTATCAGTTATTTGTAGTTCTACAATTACAGACTGTAGTCCATCTGTCTTTCTACATACCTTGTACCGAGCATGTGTCTGATCCACTCAAAGCAGCACAACACACACTAACACAAAACCACCACATCAGTGTCACTGCAGTGCTGAGAATGATCCACCACCCTAATAGTAGCTAATCAGTGCTGGTCCTGTGGGGGTCCTGACCATTAGAGAGCAGAGTAAAAGAGACAAAGTATGTAGAGAAACAGATGGACTACAGTCTGTAATTGTAGAACTACAAAGTGCATCTGTATGGAAAGTGGAACTGATTAAATGGACAATGAGTGGAGCCACAAGTAGGTGTACCTAATAAAGTGATCGGTGAGTGTAAATGAGTACTGCGTTTGTTGTAACCATTGATTAAACATGGCTAGTTCTGTTTGTTTTCTGTCCAGTCTGGTTTGTGCTGTCAGCTACACTACTCAGTTTGGAGACAAACTCTACTTTAGGAAGTTTTTCAAATTTCAGGTAAGTGCGTACCTCATCAGCATTTAGAAATAGACCATGCTTCACATTCTGCATATTGTGGAGGAAGGAGTTGTCACCTCAAAACCGCGATTCTGAAACAATGTAGCACGTAGGTGTCAGGACGGAACACCGTTAACACCAGGGTTTCACATCTGAGCTGCAGAATTGCACCTCTGGGTGCAACCAAAGCATGAGAAGCATTAGATCAGGTCACACATGATAATGTGAGAACATGAATTGAATTACATTTTTATTTTTTGAGTTTTAGACAGTCCGTGTTGGTCTTTTCTATACTGAGGGCTTGTCTAATTTATCAGTGGGATTGTGTGTGGTGTAATATCTAAATGGATTCTTTAGAAGGAGAGTCTTACACTGGCTCATCCTTCAGTCTGAATTCTATTTTAAACCAGGTTCTCAAGCCTCTCGACGTAAAGACTAAGTTCTACAATGCAGAGGTAAGATTTTATCTCAACCACCTCTCGTTAAAAGTGTGAGGCAGAATATCTCTTGCAGTGGCCATCAGTAGAATAGTTCATTCTGCATATTCCACATATTTCTTATGTTCTGTTCTGTTGTGCGTCGTTCAGCTTTGTATGAACGAAGGTTATGAATGTACTTGTAGCCCTGCTTATAGAATATACACCTGCTTTTTGTGCTGTAGTGAATCATTTATCACTGGTACCTCAGTATTGCTCATTAATGGCAATACTTTGTACCGTGCTAGAACGTTTTGACATTATGCATGTAACCCTCACACTTCTAATACTTTTGTGTTTTATTTCCTCCATTAGAGTGACCTCAGTTCTGTGGTAATTCCTTTTCCATCTCGTTGCAAAGTTATTTTTGCAGCTTTGTTCATTTTTTCCTAATTTTCTCTGAGGAGCCAATGAAACGAGCAAAGGGAAAACAATAAAAGTCACATTTAGGAATGTTAATAAGCTAAACGGAAAGTCAGAGCAGAAAAGCAGTTAGTTTAGTGACAGCACTTTGTGGATTTGTGTTTTGTTGTTTTCCCTTTTAACTCCTGTTACTGCTTTTGCTCTTTGCTGACTCATCTTTAAAATGCGTTTGAGTGCAGAATGAAATCAACTTTATGTGGGATTTGAAGTTTATTTGTAAACAAATGTTCATACTCTATATGACCAGATGTATGTGGACATCTGAAAATCAGAACACGCGTGTGCTTTTTGGACAAAAAATCCATCTTGTTTTATGGTCAATAAACCACAAGAGTGACTTTTATCACGGATAAGGGTGGTGTTCGTGGAATAAACGTTGCTTACCCATGGTAAAGTCACTGCCAAGCATGGAGTTGCTGCTTTTATAGAACAAGACAAACCATTTTAATTTAAGACCATTGTTTAACTAATACATTTATTTGTGTCATTAAAATGATTTTTAACATATTCCTCAGACCTTTTTACATCCTCACATGCAGAACAGCAGGTTGTTTCGTTAGAATTCTGTACTGTTCCAATTATAAATTATGATAAAGATGTGTGAGCTCAATACTGCTCAGTGCTGGCCAATCAGAAGTGCAAATCCTGCGCTAGAGGTGGTCTACATGCTACCAGCACCTCTCCACACTCCTAAATCCCTTGTGCTTGTGTTTTGCACGTCCTCACACAAGTGCTGCTTTCCTTCAAAAAATTTAAATGGCTAAAATTTCAGTGCGTCACTACCAGCATTGACAATGGGTGTGGAATTGACTGAATCCAGTAGTTAGAAATGATGTCCACATACTTTTGGTCATGTATAGTATCCCATACTGCTTAGTAATATTGGATTGGCTGGGCCCTTACTAAATCCACACTACAATATGTATTTTCATGTTTATTAATGTGCATAACAAGTCTATCCAGATCTATCAGACTGTGGTTAGATTCTGGTTGATTTACGTTTATCCCGAGTAGAGTACCAGTCAAAAGTTGGACACACTTTCTAAAAGTCATATGTTGCTTTTTTTATATAGCCATTTCCAAAAGCTAATGTTAAAAGAGCACTAATAAGGTTTTTTAATGAAAAAAGAAATTGTATAATATAAAGCAAACAATCCAGTTTTATGGTAACAGACAGAATAGTTATAAAATGAAGATGGGCATCGGCTGAAACAGACGTTGACCAGACGTTACCATAGTCACATGGTCTTTGTAGGCTACTGTAAAGTAAAAATAAAGTTTTTTCATCAGAATACTGCATGCAAACAATACGCAAATGTGTCGACCTCAGTCATTTAAAGTCATTTTAAGGTCGTTAAACGCACCTGTACCTGTGCTGACACACTGTTCGGCCAACAGAAAGGTCTCACACACTAATATTTCATTGGACCGCCTTTAGCTTTGATTAATTTCCCCCCAAGATCTTGTATGGATGATGGGAGATTTGTTCCACTGCACAAAGTCTCCTCCAGCACATCCCAAAGATTCTCAATGGGGTTCAGGTCTGGACCCTGTGGTGACCAATCCATGTGTGAAAATGATGTCTCATGCTCCCTGAACCACTCTTTCACAATCTGACCCTTCTGTAACAGATGAACATCTTTGAGAAGCTCCTCACTACATCAGTTAGGGTTAAAAAACTTGTTGCCAGATGAAACATAATCGCCAATGCAGTAATTATCCAATGGGAGGCTCTTTTTTATTTAACTATTTGCTTAGTTAAATCCAGGTGGTGACCTTTTTTTGGCCAGGCAGTGTATTTTGATTCTGTAAATAAACTTATTAATCATATTTGCTTCATTCTAATAAGTCAAACTCAATCAAATAGTTGATTCTTATTGCCTCAATATCTTTTTTGCATGAATTAAACCGCTAAAGTAAAGAAACCAGCATTGATAGACTGTGTCCAAACTTTCGACTGATACTGTATGTTTCGAATGAAAAATGTGGGGAAATCTTTTTTATTTCTAAAGGGTATGTAAAAATTTTCCTTCCTTACTGGTTGATTGATTATGCTTGGCATGGGAGTAATATGCTGTACGCTGAAACAATAACAGCCTTCCTTTTAAAGGTCTTCCCTTTCTCAGTCCTTCTCCGAATTGTGAATTGCAGGCATGAACTAACCTCGGCTGGTAATCCATGTGCAGTGCAGATCCTCCTCATGCACTGCTCTAATATCAACAGCTGCTGTATTTGGGCCTGCAGATTGATTTTGAAGTTTTTGTAAACGGGCAGCTTAGCCTTGAGTATCGTCAAAATATTTAGTTCAGCGTTCTTTAATAAAATATGACCTGTCACTTTCTGAGGGAAAGAACACGATGCCTCCAGACTTTCAAAATCCAGCACAGCCCAAATATAGTAGCTGTGTTTTAGTTTTGCTTAATCAGCTGACATGGTCTTTACCTTCTGCAGACAGACGAGGTGTTCTTAGAGGCCCAGATCCAGAACATCACCACCTCACCCATGTTCATGGAGAAAGTGTCACTTGAACCGTCCATGATGTACAACGTCACCGAACTCAACACCGTGGGCTCAGGAGAGGAGTGGTAGAGTCAAACTTTGCTTCGTTTTACATCGAATGAATGAAGTCGACATTTGTATTTTTGAATGTGCATTCTCTGTCTCTTTTTGTTTTTTAATTACTTTTTTCTGTGCAGTGAATCAACTTTTGGGAAGAGGTCCTACCTGCAGCCCATGGACACACGGCAGTATCTGTACTGCCTCAAACCTAAGCCGGAGTTTGCAGAGAAGGCCGGGGTAATAAAAGGGGTCACTGTAATAGGCAAACTGGACATTGTGTGGAAGACCAATCTGGGGGAAAGAGGCCGACTGCAGACCAGCCAGCTGCAGAGAATGGTACAGCCCAGTCCTGGTGTTCTTACGCATACACTCAGCTCCATTGTTCATTGGTAGAGCAATGACTAATAAAATATGTATAGCATTAAAAGGATATAGAGATATTTCCTTGAGTTATTTGTCCTGTCTAAAGTTGTCTAAATAAACCTCGAGTCTAGTCTCGGGCATTACCAGAGAGTATGGTCCATAAACTTTATGGCTTTACTAATGCAAAGAAATGAACAATTAATGAACAAGAAGCGTGGTTTGTTTGAATGGTATGATCGTCGTGTGATAGCATCAGCTGCATCTGTTAAAATATTCTTATACATGCGTGGGCAACTATGTGAAAACAGAAAGACATTCATGAGCACGGAACAGTGAAGCCACCATACTGCTCTTAAACTCCCGCCTCTGCTTGTGGGTCCACAGTGTATATTACAGATGCAACATCCAGGCTTAAAAGACAGATTTTTATTTCCTGTATAATTCATCGTATTTGCTAAGACCTCGATTGTTGATCAGATGGGCATAAAATGGCGCTTACCTGAAATTTCTGTAAATGCTGCTGGTTTTTTCCGCCTCTCTGTTTTCTATTGAACGTGTTCAAGAAGTTTTTTTTTTTTGGTGCATCACCTTATCACCTTAGAGTACATTTTAACGTATGAAATGCAGAATGCAGAAATAGCTTTTTTTTCTAATAATAATAATAATGCATTACATTTATATAGCGCCTTTCACAACAGCGCTTTACAATGATAGTACAATTTATTCAGATGCAGTAGATGATGAATGAAATCCTAAATAACTTTTACCTACTCAGCTGTTTCTCCTCTTACCTAAGGCTCCTGGTTACGGGGACGTGCGGCTTTCCCTTGAACTTGTTCCAGACACTGTAAACATTGAAGAGCCTTTTGACATCATCTGTAAAATCACAAACTGCAGGTACACCTTTTTGATGTCTCACTGATAGCCTGCCGTCCCGTTGCTGGTGCAGTAGGTAAACCTGTCGTGTTCGTGTGTCTGCACAGTGAACGTACCATGGACTTGGTACTGGAGATGTGCAATACCAGGTCAGTGCACTGGTGTGGCATTTCAGGCAGACAGCTGGGGAAACTCGGCCCCAGTTCTTCACTCTCCATCCCTCTCCAGCTGCTTTCCTCTGTCCAGGGCTTACAGGTGAGGACAGTCCCCAAACTCATGGTTTAGTGTTGAGTTGAGTCGACATGAAGCGTGACCCGCTGTCAAAGAGCACAACTTCTGCTTCTTTTGCAAGTGTAGAGTAGTGTGCAGAACCAAAAGTCTTAGGCCACTATTGGATGTGATGTTTTAGCAATGGTATAATGACTAGATATGATTCATTTTCAGCCTCCTTTTTGCATGCAGTATATAGGCTACAGTGGCAAATAATTAGTGCAATAGCAGCATCTGGCAGCTTCATCGGCAGTATCGCCCCTCCACAGTCAGAACAAGCTTAATCAGGAATGGTCTTTTAGAAAGGGTGGCAGCCAAGAAACCACTTCTTCAATGGGCAGAAGAGCTACTGTGGTACAAGTCACAGAAATGTTTAATGTTAGTTACTTTAGGAATGTGTCACAACACACAGCGAATATAATCCGGTTCCTCTCATAGTCCAAAGATGTGCGTTATGTTAACTGATTACGCTAAATTGGCCTGGTCTGGGTGTAACCTCGTGTGTCTGTCAGGAAAATGATGCTGATATCGACATTGAATAAATAAATACAAACAAATAAAGAAACCTGGGGAAGTAATGGAACTAGGAAGAGGACAAGCCAGTGGAGGGAGTGGGATGCTCCGGGGTCTAGGCATTCATGTGCATGTTCATTTGTTGATCAGGATATTTGCATGTTTTGGCTGATTGGTGTATACTCAATGTACGGACACTCATACCACGGCGGATATGCTTCTGTTTCAGAGCATATCTGGACTGAGGCTCACCGACATCTTCCTAAAGCGAACGTACGAGTACGATGACATTGCGCAGGTGTGTGTGGTGTGCCCTTACTTGAGCCCCGAGTGTTGAGGCTCCTGTCTGTTCCTGCACTATGAAATGAAATCTTGAAGGACCAACCTCATTACCACTTTTTACACTATGAGCTTTGTGTTTTAGACCGTTCTTTTAAAGCCCTTATGCTGATTTTAAGTGTCTTTACATGTCAATAAAAGAACTAACTTAACATGGCACATGCAGCATTGCATAGAAAAAGTCCTCCTTTCCCATTCAGTCAAGAGATGCTATACTGCTATAGCATACGCCGACATTCTACAATGTGGCCACAGTTTTTAGAATTCACTTTCCGCTGCCTCGAGATCTCCAAGGCCCATATGGAAATGGGTCATCAAGGTTGGTGTTGAGGAACTTGGCTAGCCTGCACCGATCCCTGACCTCAATCTCATACAACTACTTTGAGGTCAGTTGGAAACCCAGGCGAGAGCCAGACCACATTACATGACTACACTGATGCTCTTCTGGCTAAATGGGAGCAGTTACGTTCCAAAATCTAGTGGGAAGCTTTCCAGAGGTTTGGAGGAGCAAATAGGGGCCATGTTAATGGTCATGATGTTGGAATTAGATCTTCATAAAGAACATATGAATGGCATACTTGGGTGTCCACTTGGGTCTACTCTTGTTTAATCTTTTTATTGAGGATTATAGCAAAGACATTACAACAAATAATGGCAAATAATAAACAAAAACAAGCAATAAACATAAGAGGCTAAAGCCAAATCCTCTAATTTGCAAACTCCTCTAGTTTTTTATTTAAGCCCTAAATAATTCACACATTCAAAAGAGGAAAATAAACAAGACAGGGGAAAAGGAATAAAGAAAATAACAAAAATAAATAAAAATTATAAAAAGAAAGAAGAAGAATAAAGACTGGAAGAAATCTAGTCAGCTGGCATTATTTATTCCACTTGGAATAAAACGCAGCGCTATTCCCTTTCAAAGTAAATCGAATCTTCTCCAATCTAAGAAAATACGAGACATCTCGGCACCACAATATTTGGGATTGGACGTAGTTATTAGGATATAATCTAAACTTGTAAAGTTGCTTTGAGACAATGCTCCATTGTAAAAAGCGCTATATAAATACTCAACGAATGACAGAATTAAAACATGGCTTAAATGACATGGTGAGGCAGAGCATTTAGCACACTGATCAATAACATTAGGATAAAATTTAGCTAACTGAGACTTGCACCAGTGAACTCTATGCAAAATCTTAAATTGTATGAACTGCAGTCTGCACCTGAACGAATGCCAGTTATTTCCCTGTCCCACCATTGTTCAGTAAACACCATTCCCAACTCATTTTCCTAAGCACTTTTCACTTGGCCACTCTTGACCATGTAGTGTAGCCACTAAAGGAAGTTTTTTAACTACACAGAATTAGTGATAAACATAGGTTAGAGTCACAGGTGCAGATTTTTGAATCCTAACACAGGTATGCATCATTTAATGTCCATCTGATCCACATCCGTTCACTTTAACAGCTGAGGTCTTAAGAATTACAGTGGTGCTTGAAAGTTTGTGAACCCTTTAGAATTTTCTATATTTCTGCATAAATATGACCTAAAACATCATCAGATTTTCACACAAGTCCTAAAAGTAGATAAAGAGAACCCTGTTAAACAATGAGATTAAAATATTATACTTAGTCATTTATTTATTGAGGAAAATGATCCAATATTACATATTAGTGAGTGGCAAAAGTATGTGAACCTTTGCTTTCAGTATCTGGTGTGAACCCCTGTGTAAAAATAACTGCAGCTAAACGTTTCCTGTAACTGTTGATCAGTCCTGCACACCGGCTTGGAGGAATTTTAGCCCATTCCTCCGTACAGAACAGCTTCAGCTCTGGGATGTTGGTGGGTTTCCTCACATTAGCTGCTCACTTCAGGTCCTTCCACAGCATTTCCATTGGATTAAGGTCAGGACTTTGACTTGGCCATTCCAGAACATGAACTTTATTCTTCTTTAACCATTCTGTTGGTAGAAAGAACTTGTTGTGCTTAGGGTCGTTGTCTTGTTCATGAACAGTAACATTAGCCAATGTGAGGGAGGCCTTCAGTTTGCTTAGAAGTTTACCCTGGGGGGTCCTTTGTGACCTCGCCAACTATTACAGCCCTTGTAGTCTTGGAGTGATCTTTGTTGGTCGGACCACTCCGGGGGAGGGTAACAATGGTCTTGAATTTCCTCCATTTGTACACAATCTGTCTGACTGTGGATTGGTGGAGTCCAAACTCTTTAGAGATGGCTTTGTAACCTTCTCCAGCCTGATGACCATCAACTCTTATTCTGAGCTCCTCAGAAATCTCCTTTGTTCGTGCCATGATACACTTCTACAAACATGTGTTGTGAAGAGCAGACTTTGATAGATCCCTGTTCTTTAAATAAAACAGGGGGCCCACTCACACCTGATTGTCATCCCATTGATTGAAACACCTGACTCTAATTTCACCTTCAAATTAACTGCTAATCCTAGAGGTTCACATACTTTTGCCACTGACTAATATATAATATTGGATCATTTTCCTCAATAAGTAAATGACCAAGTATAATATTTTGGTCTCATTTGTTTTGTTGGGTTCTCTTTATCTGCTTGTAGGACTTGTGTGAAAATCTAAAAATGTTTTAGGTCATATTTATGCAGAAATATAGAAAATTCTAAAGGGTTCACAAACTTTCCAGCACCACTGTATACTGCATATATTAAACAGATGACAGATGGTGGATTCCGGGATAGGTTGCAGACCTCCCTGACCCCTGATAACTCGGGTTAGAGCAAAAATAAATGGCAATATGCAAGGCTTAGTTGATAGACTGCACTTCAGACTCCATAATATACATCATGTGCTTAGGGAAGCAATCATGATTCATTTCAAACTCCTCTGACAGTCATCTGGTTCATGCTGAAGCACTCACGATACACTGACAGTGAGTTCAAGACATTTATTTACCTGGTAGTGTTTTTACATCGCTCTGGGTTGTATTTAATGAAATCACACATCCGACTGCAAACATCAGACTATGGAACATGCAAAATAAGTTTGGTGAAAACATGAAATACGCTGACTGTGACAGCAACGTTTGTCATGATCGTAGACAAAGCTGCTGAAATTACAGAGAAGCATCATCGTAGATGCAAACAGGTGTTTCTTATCATTCACAAAATGTTAAATTGTTCCTAAATGAACATAAAGTGCAGTAAAACATCACCGAACGTTACAGTTCTTCAGATATCAAGGACTAGGACCTATAGAAAGAGAATCAGTAGGCGAGGAATCGATAAGAAACCATTTACTGAAATGGAATTAAAACAGACCCTGATGTGTTATTGGCAGAGAAGCAGAAGATTGGCACACAAACCTATACACAAATATAGAGAAGGACACACAGCTCTAGCAGCTGACACTAAGCTGTGCTGGATGGTGGTTCACTCCGAGTTACATGAGGATGGATCAAACTCCTCGCACGAGCTACAATGTTGCACGCCCACAAGCCTTTCACACTACTCGACTGTCCACTGTGTTCTGCTATTAGGTCAGGGGTGTCCAAAGTTTATTCAAAAAGGGGCAGATTGGACCATATCTAAATACCCAAGGGTCGGTCTCATCTGTCCAGAAATATCATATAATCAATAATATCAATAATACTGTCTTTAAAACATGTCAAGTCTCTTCCATCAGTATTTCTCACATAGAATGTATCTTATTACTCAATTACTCAATTCAAGACCAATGGAACTCAATAACAAAGCCAGTCTTATACAAAAAAGGTCACACACTCTAATATTTCGTTGGGCCGCCTTTAGCTTTGATTATGGCACGCATTCGCTATGGCATCGTTTCCACAAGATTCTGCAATGTCACAACATTTATTTCTGTAAAGAGTTGCATTAATTTTTTCCCCAAGATCTTGTACTGATGATGGGAGATTTGTTCCACTGCACAAAGTCTCCTCCAGCACATCCCAAAGATTCTCAATGGGGTTCAGCTCTGGACTCTGTGGTGGCCAGTCCATGTGTGAAAATGGTGGCTCATGCTCCCTGAACCACCCTTTCACAATTTGAGCCTTCTGAAACACATCTTTTCCACAACCACAGGATGTCTTTCGACATGGTAGTTTAACAAATGAGAAGCTACTCACTGCATCAGTTAGGGTTAAGTAGCTTGTTGCCAGCTGAAATATAATCACCATTGCAGGAATTATCAGATGGGAGGCTCTTTTTTTCAACTATTTAACTATTTGCTTAGTTAAATCCAGGTTGTGACCCTTTTTTGGCCAGGCAGTGTATATTTAAGTCACATAACCAATACCTTACCAGAAGAGACAGCCCACTAGAAACTAATATAAGGGGTGGTGTTGTACCCTCGACTGCATTATTCCCGTCAGGTCTGATTAAGAGTGGTCTATCTGGTCTATCTTAAGAGTGCTACCATGGGCCAATTCAAATCTGTCCACAGGCCACATTTGACTCTAGGGCAGGACTTTGGACACAGCTGTATTAGGTCTTGAATTAAATATCATAAACTGATCGCCGTACTAGAAATAAGCCTTAGACGCATGGAATAAACCTTCATAGCACAGTGTAATCCAATGTTTGCCAGCCCATTTGTCCTTTAATGAAAGGCCTTAGAACTTACTTGGCTTTATAATGGTTCATCTCATATATAGCTGGGGTGGCACAGCAGCAGTTTGCTATCTCAAGGTTCAAAACGTTGTGCATTCTGAGATGCTCTTCTGCTCAGCACAACTGCACAGTGGTTATCTGAGGTACTGCAGCCTTTCTGTCAGCTCGAACCAGTCTGACCATACTCTGTTGACCTCTGTCATCAATAAGGCATTTCTGTCCGTGGAACTGCTGCTCAATGGATGTTTTTTATTTATTGCACCACTCTGAGTCAAATCTAGAGGCTGTTGTGTGTGAAAATCCCAGGAGATCAACAATTACAATTACAATAAAATAACACCAACAATCATGCCAAGGTCAAAATCACTGAGAACACACCTTCCCTCTTCTGACGGTTGAAGTGAACGTGATCTGATTTTGTGCATTGCCCTGCTGCCACATGATTGGGTGATTAAATAAGGACCAGGGGCCGGATTCACGAACGTTTCTTAAGAAAGAAAGTCTTCTTAAATGTGTGTTTTCTTAGGAAAAAAGTTACGAAAGTTTGTTATTCTTCAAATGATGTCTTGAGAATTATATATTTTTTCTTAACTTTCTTTTTAACAACAGAGTGGTATTCTTGAACACATTATGTTCTTAAATGTTTTCTTAACCTAACGATAGCCTCACACTTGTCTTAGGCTGAAAGAGTTGAAGGTAAGCATTGAAATGTAAAACTTTAAACAATTCAGTTACTGGAAATGAGGCTTACATTTCAGTTTAAATGTTTAAAAGCCTTTGGAGTGAAGGCAAAAGGTAGAATTGTATTTAAGAACATTCTTATGAACGTCTTAGTGTTTGTCTTAAGAACCTTCACAAGTTTTTTCTTAAGAAAGCTTTCGTGAATCCGGGCCCAGACTCTCAGACCAGAGATCCAGGTTCGATTCCTGGCTTGGACTCCCCGTGTGGAGTTTGTATGTTCTCTCCATGTCGTTTTCCTCACACATTCCAAAGACATGCATTTGGGTTATGTGTGTGTGTGTGCGCGCTACAATGGACCCTTTTTAGGACTGCTTCTAACCCAGCTACATGATGTGACGTCAGAATCGCAAAATCTAATCTTAGTCTAATGAAAAGACGAAAGGTGTGATGTATGTGATGCTAATCAGCTATGACTTCAGATTGATTTTAGTGTTTGTTGAGCTAACAGCTGAAGGAGACTTTTGTAATTCTGTTTACTAATTATGTAATTTATCTAACCGACAAATCTCAAGAAAGACAGGAACTGTGATTATCACTGAATGTTTTCCATGTCATTTTTACCGTGTTTAACCCTTCAATGCATCTGTCACGTGATCATAACGTCTTGGTTTGTCCTGCTTCTAATTATGGAACTGATCAGCCGTACTGAAGATTTCGTTTTAAAAGAGTGTAATTTCGTCTGACTTGTTTGAGATATCACTCACACTTATGAGGAATATTCAGAACAACTGGGTAATAATTTCCTACATTTAATTCCAGGGGCCATATTACAGAAACGTCCTATAATTAGTTACATTTACAGCATTTAGCAGACGCCCTTATCCAGAGCGACTTACAATTGATACAGTCGTACAATCCAAGCAATTGTGGGTTAAGGGTCTTGCTCAAGGAGCCAACAGTGGCAGCTTGGCAGAGGTGGGATTTGAACCCTGGACCTTCTGGTCCATAGTCCAGTACCTTACCTGCTATACTACTACAGTTAAGATCTAACAAGATTTTTCACAAATTCATATTACAGATTATGAGAGAAGTTAGGATGCTTCTGTAATACTCATTTCTTATCTGATGTTAAGATAATAAAGTTAGGAACTGTTATTGAAATGAGTCAGAATTGTCGGACTGTTTTTCTGTTACTCTGTATCTACACAGATCAGATTTACGAATTCTGTAATATGGCCCCAGAACATCAAGTGCTTGTATTAAACAGGTGACGGAAGTCGTGCAGCGTGAAAGGGACTTCGCTATACTTGTTTCCTCTGCCTCCCTGCTGGCTGTAAGGCCCATTCTCTGTAAAGTGCCATGACCCAGTCCATCTGTCTCCACTCCAGCTCTTCCAGTGCTCAGATTTGTAGAATGGGTGTAGAGATTGCATTCACATTCATATTCCCTCCCTTTCCCTCTGCTCTCCACATCACTTCTCTGTCCTTCCTCTGACATGGACCTGCAAGGAAAAATGACTTTAATTATAAAATGCAGAGTCATTAAAATGCTCAGTGCACTTGGGAAGACGGCTTTATTAAACCTCTCAACGTTGATAAATAATGTATTATAAAATCCAATCAGGAAATTCCATTAGTGGCCAGCCACTGGCCTCTGAAGCTCGGTGCTTACTCTGCTCTGAGTTAGAAGCTACGTCTAAGTTGATTTACTCAGATTGTGTGTGTTGAGGTTGTGTGTGTGTGTTTTGTGGTGGGACCTCTAGAGATCAGGAGTTTTCCTCAGGGCTGCCGCTGAAGGATTGGCTGCGGATGTGGTTCCTCAGCTGCTCGATCAGCTCTGGATTCTGCTGCTGAATCTGTTGGGCAAACTGCTGACCACTGAGTCAGAGAGAGAAGGTGGAAACAAGGTATTTAATGAGATTACAGTGATGTGCGGTCAGTCTACTTTGGAGACGTACAGCATGTTAAATGACTTTTCTCATGTCTACCAGCAAAGTGTTTTGTTTAGTTCAAAACAGATTTGAAAGATACAACAGGCCACTATCAATAATCTCAATAATCTTGTTGGACCCCTGCTTATACTGGTCAGGTCATGGTGGATTCTGGAGCTTATCCTGGAATTCACTGGGCACAGTGACTGTCTGAAGGAGACGATTGGGAGATTTTCCCCGGCACTGCAACAGCGACCCCTACCCAGCCGTGGACTGGTATTACGTCCAGGGAATGCTTACACCAGTGCCCGGTGTTCTCTGGGAACAGGCACCAGAGCCTTACCAGCCCTGACCAGGAAAAAGCAGGGATAAACATGGAAAAAAATTGGTGTCAGTTAGAGTATGTTGTCTTAATTTTAAAATAACTTTAATAATATAAATCAACTGGGCAATGTTTACAATTTTTTCTTAACTGATAACATAAAAACAGTTCATAGTAGTGGAGTAGACCTTGATTATAGTTAGTTTAGAGGGGGTAAGCTTACAAAAAAACAAAAAGGCAGAGGGGTGCAGACAGAAACTAAGCTAGCCTCTGAATATTCTGATAACATACAGAAGTGTTCAAAAGTCTTGGGCCACCATTAGATTAGATATGCCATTGTTTTGGCATGGACTGGGGTAGCCTAGAGGTTAAGGTACTGGACTATGGACCAAAAAGGTTCAGGGTTCAAATCCCACCTCTGCCAAGCTGCTACTGTTGGGTCCTTGAGCAAGACCCTTAACCCACAATTGCTTGGATTGTAAGATTGTATCAGTTGTAAGTCGCTCTGGATAAGGGCGTCTGCTAAATGCTGTAAATGTAAATGTATAATGACCATATATAATTATTTCATAGTCGTTTTTATTAGAATACAACCAAAAATCATAGGAAATATGTATGCAATATAAAAAAAAATCTGAAAAACAGCTTCTATAGGCTACAGTGGTAAGTATTTAGTGTGACCTGCCCTTACACAAGCAATAGTAGCACTTGGCAGCTTCATCGGGATGCCAGGTTTTCCCTTCTACAGTCTGAAGACGCTTGATCAAAATTGGTCTTTTTGGAAGGGTAGCAGCCAAGAAACCATTTTTTATAAGGGGAACAGGGTGAAAAGGTAAAGATATGCTAAAGCTCACAAAGATCAGTGGAAAAGAGTGATGGAGTGACGAATCCAAGTTGGAAATTTTTGGTTCCAGTCTTTGACGATATGTTATATATGGTCATTATATCAGTGCTAAACTAACAAATCTTTAATGATGGCCTAAGACTTCTGCACAGTACTGTATGTACCTTTGAAGTATGTTTTGAGTCTGCCACAATGCCAGACTTATTACAAACATAACTGTGGCAATTCAAAACTCAGGCAACATGCTGAACCATCACTAGATCCTCTTTGAGCTCATGTACATTGAGGGTTGAGTGGATTTTGAGGAATGGACGCTTACGCTTCAATCAGGCTGGAAATATCGGACAGTCCTCCAACACCTGCTGCAGGGCCTCCCACTGCGTTGGACATCATTCCTGACATGCTGCCCATAGATAAACATATTCAGTCATATTCCATTACAGACTTCAGATATTACGTTACATCTATCGATCTGAGCTATGTGATTGATATCTTAAATGTATAATTAAAGCTTTCAGGAAAACATCAGTTTCATCTTCTGATTGCTAAAGTAAAAGCTGACATTTATGCATGCTTAAGGTTACATTAAATATTTACAGTGAAGCCTTAAAGAGGATACAGCCGATCCTTATACAGCTCAGTAAGAATATCAAACGTGTACCATTTTATTTCTGCCAAATGGAGCTAATCAGCCTTGTTTTGATCTGGAGTTAAAAGGCTACAATTAACTGTCATTCATGCTTAGTCATTTTTAAATAAATGACAGAAAATAACATCATGTAATATGGGGGCACTCTCCCACTCGAGGCCTGCTGAGACTTGAGAGATGGCAACATCTGGGAAACAGACATCTAGAACAAACAAGAAGTGCAACCAAAACTTTTGGTGCCACCAGATCCACAACTACACTTCTTCACTCTGGCACCAGGAGACCTACAAGTGGGCTTTCAGTGTCAGAAACCACCTAGACTTGACAACAGTGCCATTAGTGGAAAGAAACTTCAAAACGCAACTGATCCCTCACCTTGCCCGAGGAGGTTCAGCGCTGCAAGGCTCTAGCGATGAGTAAAGTCAGATTTATTTCTATAGGTTTTTTTTTTTTTTTTTTTAAACAATGGGGCATTGTCTCAAAGCAGCTTTACAATTTTAGATTATCTTCAAAAATCTAGGACCAATCCAAAATTGACCAAGCCTAAGGCGACAGTGGCAAGGAAAAACTCCATAAACATTATAAGGCAGTGTTTTTCAATCCTGGTCCTGGAGCCCCACTGCTCTGCATGTTTTAGTGTTTTCCTTACTCCCAATGCACCTGATCTAATTACTAAGCTCATTAACAAGCCCATTAGCGAAAGTGAGTACAAAGTGGGCGTGTTTAAAAAGGAAAAGCACTAAAACCAGGATTGAGAAGGAACCTTGGAAGAAGAACCTTGAGAAGGAAGAAACCTTGGGAGGACCAAGACTCAAAATGGGACCCAACCTCCTTGGGCGGCTTAGATGATCAATGTCAGAATGAAACTAATTTATCTAATCAAATTAATCTGTAGTAATAGTTCAAAAAACAGAAACTAAGTAAATATTAACAAATAAATAAAATGCTGAATAAAATAACTTAACAAAATTTAGTCCGATACACAGAGTCACTTTAGGATCTTGGCGGCACGTCGTCCCCAGCCAACCGGAGGCGGGAGGGAATTACTGCCCTCTGGCGTGGCCCGGGCATGGTGGGGCTGGAGCTGATGACGGAAAGAACTTAAGTGGAGCTGAAGCGGAGGATATCTTAGTGCGTTTGGCTGGAACTGGTACTGGAACACAAGCTCGGAGAGAAAAGATGAGCCACGTTTTAACTGCAATCGATCGGTTCCTAATGCCCTTGTCAAGTCCAGGTGGTTCCTGACAATGAAAGTCCAGTTGTGGATCTGCTGGTTCCAGAAATCCGTGTTAAACTTACACTTCTCCAAAAACTAGATGGAGTGGCATGTAGTTATTGTTGCCATGTATGTCCTGAGACTTTGGGTGAAAGTTAATAACATGAAACTGGGTTTGCTACAGTGCCACATTGAAGCAAACATCAGCCCTCAAATGTCATCAACTGAGTGACTGATGACAAGTAGTGTTTGTGGAAAAGTCTTTGACTTATAAAAATAACAAAGTCATCATTTTGTTTACTTACAGCTGTTGCACCTGCTGGTTTTGCATCACACTGGCAGCCTAGAGAGCAAAAAAAAACCTGACTGACAGAACTTAAGGAATTAAGCAACAACTAGCAGCAGATTGTATGCAAATCATGTGTAAATGCCATAAATGTCATAAATCTACCCAGATACTCCCTCTCCTATGTGGATCTTGAAGTTATTTCTGATGTTTTCCATCAGTTCTCTGATTTTAATATGAATTAATTTAATATGAATGAAGAGAGATCCATTTATGGGAGCTACACCTGCTGGTGGTTCTCAAACTAGGACTGGGTCAATATTTGATACTATTGAATATCGCGATAATTAAAAGTAGCACCTATATTATTCCAGTTTTCGTTCTTTCATTACCTTTTATGCACCAGGTGTTTTTATGTTTATTCAGCACACTATCCTAATTTAATTGTTTTATTTCTACAATCATTGTAATCTGTGGTTATATTACAATATTTTATGATATTACCCTATTTTTGTATTTTCGTAGTTTACTCCGTAGGAAAGCTTGCACTTTATACACTATGCAAACTGAACATCAACTAATTAACTACACAACTGCAAACCTTAAAAATTGCTTAGAAAGAGAGAAGCACTGAATGATAACTATGTTGACTGGATGTTTAGGTGACCAGCTGTTATGTCTGGAGTTAAAAGACAGATTGTTATTTCCTTTTATAATTTACTATAATTTTTAAGACCTCTGTCATTAGTGATCGGACGTTGATCGGATGGTTGTTTAGCAGCACATACAGTGGTGCTTGAAAGTTTGTGAACCCTTTAGAATGTTCTATATTTCTGCATAAATATGACCTAAAACATCATCAGATTTTCACACAAGTCCTAAAAGTAGATAAAGAGAACCCAGTTAAACAAATGAGACAAAATATTATACTTGGTCATTTATTTATTGAGGAAAATGACCATATATTACATATTAGTGAGTGGCAAAAGTATGTGAACCTTTGCTTTCAGTATCTGCTGTGACCCCCCTGTGCAGCAATAACTGCAGCTAAACGTTTCCTGTAACTGTTGATCAGTCCTGCACACCGGCTTGGAGGAATTTTAGCCCATTCCTCCGTACAGAACAGCTTCAGCTCTGGGATGTTGGTGGGTTTCCTCACATTAGCTGCTCGCTTCAGGTCCTTCCACAACATTTCCATTTGGATTAAGGGTCAGGACTTTGACTTTGGCCATTCCCAAAACATTAACTTTATTCTTCTTTAACCATTCTTTGGTAGAACGACTTGTGTGCTTAGGGTCGTTGTCTTGCTGCATGGACCCCACCTTCTCTTGAGATTCAGTTCATGGACAGATGTCCTGACAGTTTCTTTTTTAGAATCTCTGATATCCATTCAGAATTCATTTTGTTCCATCAATGATGGCAAAGCCGTCCTGCCCAGATGCAGCAAAACAGGCCCAAACCATGATACTACCACCACCATGTTGTTTCACAGATGGGATAAGGTTTCTTATGCTGGAATGCAGTGTTTTCCTTTCTCCAAACACAACACTTTTCTTTTAAACCAAAAAGTTCTAGTTTCTTCTCATCCGTACACAAAACGTTCTTCCAATAGCCTCTGGCTTGTCCACGTGATCTTTAGCAAACTGCAGATGAGCAGCAATGTTCTTTTTGGAAAGCAGTGGCTTTCTCCTTGCAGCCCTGCCATGCATACCATTGTTGTTCAGTGTTCTTCTGATGGTGGACTCATGAACATTAACATTAGCCAATGTGAGAGAGGCCTTCAGTTGCTTAGAAGTTACCCTGGGGTCCTTTGTGACCTCACCAACTATTATGCCTTGCTCTTGGACTGATCTTTGTTGGTCGACCACTCCTGGGGAGGGTAACAATGGTCTTGCATTTCCTCCATTTGTACACAATCTGTCTGACTGTGGATTGGTGGAGTCCAAACTCTTTAGAGATGGTTTTATTACTAATATGTAATATTGGATCATTATCCTCAATAAATAAATGACAAAGTATAATTTTTCATCTCATTTGTTTAACTGGGTTCTCTTTATATACTTTTAGGACTTGTGTGGAAATCTTATGATGTTTTAGGTCATATTTATGCAGAAATATAGACAATTCTAAAGGGTTCACAAAATTAAGCACCACTGTATCTGTTTCATTGAACCACTGGAAACAATGCGTGCTTTGTTGGAAGACTTTAACAGTCACATGGTTCATCCTAACTGAATTTGGATCGCTGGAACACTGTTAATATGATAACTGTTCAGACAATAATCGTTTGTTTAAATGTCATTATCGACCCAAGCATATCACGAGCTGTGGATAAAGCAATAATATTGGGTTTATCCCTGTATAAATCTCATTTACCTTCCTTGCACCAGAGAAAAAGCAGCTATTAGGCACTAAGTATTCACTGTACAGTTAACTATTCCAGCAGGTCTGTATCGAGTCACAACTGTGTCACAGGACACTGACTTCATCCTACATAACTGACAGATCTGTTAATCCTACAACTGCGTTTAGATCAGTCTAACAATAGAAGATCCACATTCCAGATCCACAGCGAGAACTGTAGAACTGAACCATTAGAATGCCATGGTCAGGGTGCAATAATGTATGGCTGGACTGAAAAGTCAATTTGTCACACATTCTGGAGTTTACAGTGTTTTAAGAACCATAAAGCAGCTATGAAGACTTGCAGTTCTTACCATGCTTATGAAGGCCGGGTTATTGATAAGGCTGGCCATGTCAAACCCCAGTCTGGCAACTGTCTGTGTACAAACACACACACATACACACATTCTGAGAACAACGTAGCTTTAGAGAGAGAACGTGGCCTGATTTATTTCAGCTGCATTAATGTAACAATCGGTGACCTATATACAACTCCAAATCAGAAAAGGTTGGGAACGTAAGGAAAATGCAATGTTCCTTATTAAACCTTTCAAGAAAGCTGGAGGAACTTCAGTGCATAAAGGGTAAGGGCAAAGTGAACTGAAGAACTGTGATCTCTGATCCCTCAGACAGCACTGGATCAAGAATGGTCATTCTTCAATAGCTGACAGAACCACGGGCAGGGGAGTTTGGAAACTTTTGTCAACACTACCAATATGGAGTTACATTCACAAATGTCACTTAAAACTTTAGTGTGCAAAAAACCCTTATGAGCCTTATGAAGCCTAAATGTAAAATGCACTGTGTTTTTGTTTTTGCTTTTTCAGATGTGGAGTTATGTTGCAAGATATTTATGATGGGGCATTTAATGAAATGAAATATCAGAATACCAGTTTGCTCTACTCACTGGACTTGATGATTCCTTCTTTTTTAGCTCAGCCGTCTTTAAATTGGATTTGTAGGTGTCATTTTCAGGATCCAGTACCAGTGCCTTCTTAAAGTAAGAAATGGCCTCCGGATACTTGCTCATGGCCGCCAGTGCCAATCTTTGAACACAAACCAACTGTTAGAGCTTATCAATTGATTGCAAACTCAGCCTAAATGTTTCTTGACTACATAACCAAAAGTTTGTGGACACCAAAACATTTAAAAACAAGGATATTAGTATGTAGTTTGTCTGCTAAAACAGCCCCAGAAGTCTGTTCACTAAATTTGGGACCATGACTGTGAGGTGAGGCACTGACGTTGGACAATAAGCCCTGGCATACTATAAGCATACTGTTCATGCAGTGCAAGTTCTCCATTAATGTTAATGAACTTCTTTATCGACTTTGTTTAAGGGGGTGCAGAGAAGACGGTTCATGAACAGACTCCTGGAGTTGTGAAATCATTCCACGCAAGATAATAAGGCATGGTAATTGCTTCACTCTAGTAGTGTGAACAACTCAAGCCAGAATTATCCCGGAAGGCTGAAGGTCAGAATATGTCTACTTAAATTTGCTGTAACAGTCACCTCTGCCAGGCACTGTGATCCCATCTAGGATATGCAGGGTTAAAACATGAAAAAAAAATTATAATCATAATTATGTAGGTTTCTGTTGGATTTCAATATATAATATTTACAAATGTCAGCAGCTATTTGGGCCTGAAACAATCTTTCCTGGACTACTTGGCTTTTGTGAGTGAAATATTGTGTAGATTTGATTGGTTGTTCAAACCATTTCTTTAATTTGCTATATATGGCACGACTGCAATTGCTTACCCCATTCTTCCATAGGCTTTACTGTACGTTGGATCGATAGCTATTGCTCGCTCACAGTCTGTGGTCGCTTCTGTATAATTTCCCAGTTTACTGTGTGCTGCAGCCCTAAAGAAACCCAGTACAAAACGAGAAAACATGGAATCCAGATGAACATGCATTAGAAAGTGTTTATTAGCAATTCTAAAATTTTTCCATGGCTAGAACCTAATTCTAATTAACCAAAAGCCCGGTTTCATTTTAATCTAATCACAAGAGACACAATTACTATATTTAATTTTTTTATTACTTTTTATTTCTAAGCAGTTACGCCTATGGGGATATTTTTTAATTCCATGTACTTATTTTATGGTCAATTATCACAGCAGTATTTCCCAAATGCTGCAAAGAATTAATTAACTAATTATTACAGATGCCCCAAAATTTTGCCACCAAAAATTTCAGATGTACACGGACGTTTTGGCCCAAAAGACAAAATAGGCTGAAATTTTTGACAGAAAAATAGTCAGACTGGGGCAGAGACTGGAGACGAATGCAGATAGTGAACAAACAGCGCTTAGGGAACAAAGTCTAAATTTGGCACACTCTGAAACACATTCGCCAGTGAGCATGCAGAGAAGCTTCAATGCATGAGAGCACTCTTGCGAATGCCTTTCTGTGCATGCTTTTTGGCCGTTCTCACACTATTAAAGATACTATATAAATGATATACAGTGGTGCAAAAAAGTATTCAGTCAGCCACTGACTGTGCAAGTTCTCCTACTTAGAAAGATGAGAGAGGTCTGTAATTTTCATCATAGGTACACTTCAACTATGAGAAACAAAATGAGAAAAAAAATCCAGGAAATCACATTGTAGGATTTTGAAAGAATTTAATTGTAAATCATGGTGGAATATAAGTATTTGGCCACCCACAAACAAGCAAGATTTCTGGCTCTCACAGACCTGCAACTTCTTCTTTAAGAAGGTCTTCTGTCCTCCACTCGTTACCTGTATTAATGGCACCTGTTTGACCTCATTATCTGTATAAAAGACACCTGTCCACAGCCTCAAACAGTCAGACTCCAAACTCAACCATGGCCAAGACCAAAGAGCTGTCGAAGGACACATGGAAGAAAATTGTAGACCTGCACCAGGCTGGGAAGAGTGAATCTACAATAGGCAAGCAGATCGGTGTGAATAAATCAACTGTGGGAGCAATTGTAAGAAAATGGAAGACATACAAGACCATTGATAATCTCCCTCCATCTGGGGCCCCACGCAAGATCTCATCCCGTGGGGTCAAAATGGTCATAACAACGGTGGGCAAAAATCCCAGAACTACACAGAGGGACCTGAAGAATGACCTGCATAAAGCTGGGACCAAAGTAACAACGGCTACCATCAGTAACACACTACGCCGAGAGGGATTCGGATCCTGCAGTGCCAGGCATGTCCCCCTGCTTAAGCCAGTACATGTCCAGGCCCGTCTGAAGTTTGCCAGAGAGCATATGGATGATCCAGAAGAGGATTGGGAGAATATCATGTGGTCAGATGTAACCAAAAAAAAACTTTCTGGGAAAAACTCAACTTGGACAACTTGGACAGGACTTCTTCGTGTTTGAAGGAAGAAGAATGCGGAGTTGCATCCCAAGAACACCATACCTACTGTAAAGCATGGGGGTGGAAACATCATGCTTTGAGGCTGTTTTTCTGCAAAGGGGACAGGACGACTGATCCGTGTTAAGGGAAGAATGAACGGGGCCGTGTATCGTGAGATTTTAAGCCAAAACCTCCTTCCATCAGTGAGAGCATTGAAGATGTAACGTGACTGGGTCTTCCAGCATGACAATGATCCCAAACACACCGCTCAGGCAACGAAGGAGTGGCTCCGTAAAAAGCATTTCAAGGTCCTGGAGTGGCCTAGCCAGTCTCCAGACCTCAACCCCATAGAAAATGTGTGGAGGGAGTTGAAAGTCCGTGTTGCCCCAAAACATCACTGCTCTAGAGGAGATCTGCATGGAGGAATGGGCCAAAATACCAGACAGTGTGTGCCAACCTGGTGAAGACTTACAGGAAACGTTTGACCTCTGTCATTACCAGCAAAGGTTTGTTATTGACCAAATACTTATTTTCCACCATGATTTACAGTTAAATTCTGTCAAAATCCTACAATGTGATGTCCTGGATTTTTTTCTTATTTTGTCTCTCATGGTTGAAGTGTACCTATGATGAAAATTACAGACCTCTCTCGTCTTTCTAAGTAGGAGAAGTTGCACAATTAGTGGCTGACTAAATACTTTTTTTGTCCCACTGTACGTGACTTAGACTGTGTCAAACAAGGGGTTTAAATAGCAGAGGATGTGATCAAAGACATGTTGGACAGGTGAGTCACTGATATTATTTGGTAGGATATGGAGACGTTTGAGTTTTTGTTAAGCCCACCTGTTACAGTAGTAGACTGCATTCCTTTGGTCCAGATGAATGGCTTTTGTGTAGCACTCCACCGCACAGCTGTAGTTCTCTTCCTTCATATGGTTGTTCCCTGACAACAAACAGTTTAATACTGCAGGTATTTCCTACTCACGTAGTTCCTACTCATGCAAGTACAGTGGTACATTGGTTCTCGACCACCTCGGAACTCGTCAAGTTCACCAATAGAGTGTTTTGCACTTTCAATCCATCGTGACATTTTTCAATGATTAATGATTTTGGCCAACTGTAGGTTAATGTAAGTGTTTTAAACATTAACATTACTTATCATGAGGCAGAATCTCCATCTACAGGCCCCATAATGTAGCTTCAGTCATTTAAGGTGGACTGGAAAATGCGATTAAGAAGCCAACTTCAACCCAGTCTCTGCTATGATACACCAAACACTCATTTTATATATATATATATATATATATATATATATATATATATATATATATATATCTTGGCTATTTAGTCAATGCCAGTACACTACAGTATCCCATACAGCACTGCTAAGTAAGATATATATTATGGTGTTTGGACAATGCTCAGGTTGCATAACGTGTGGTTTTACAGAGCATATCATGGGCTTGCAGCAAATCATACCTGTATAGAAAAACCATCACACCTTCATGATAGTTATTCTTACTCATTACACAGTCATGTTATGTCACATACCTTCATTTTTCAGCTGCTCGGCTCTCTCAATGTCCTCCGGAGATGTAGACGTTTCCTGAGTCACAATATCGTTCTGCAGGTTTGGATTTTGTAAGAAAAAAGTTTGTTCATTGCTAAACATGACATTCATCTGGCAGTAGGATTTTATGGTTTAATGGGGGGGTGGGGCAGGGGGGGCATATTGCACTCAGATCTAGTCCCTGTCTCAGAGAACAGTGCGACAGACAAAGAGAGCTCTGGTGAGGCAGAAAACTTAGGAACACCCAGACTGAATCAGAATGGGACCCAATGGCAAGACTCCTCACCGGGCCCACGCCTTGAAGCCAGGACCCAGTGGCAAGACTCCTCACTGCCCCCTCGCCTTGAAAGCTGGAACCTGATGGTGAGACACCTCGCCAGGCCAGCACCCTGATAGCCAGGACCCAGTGGCGAGACTCCATGCCAGGTTCAGCAATAAAGCGCTGGTTTGCAGTGTTGAATCACCCTGGAGCATATCCCACCTCTGCCAAGGTGAGGTTTGAGTTGCAGTTCAAGTCAGGTGAGGGGTTTTGGAGACTTGCCACTGACTAATGTGTTAGTCCACCACAGCAGTAGTGTCCTGCTGGGTCAGGGTTAAAATGCAGTGAGGGAGGAGAAGCTGGTTGGGGATCATCCTCTGGCACTGCAACAGTGACCCATACCCAGCCCTGCAATGGACGCCCTGACCAGGACATACTTATCCCTGCATCCTGTGATTTAATTATAACTGACATTTCATTGTGATTGTAACTGTATTTTATCTATGTGTTGTATTTTGTATTTTGATCCCGGACTATAGTGTTAAATATCAACTGTAACTTGAAAAGTGCTTCAATCACCTTGAGCAGAGCATTCAGAAAGATCTCTCGGAGGGGCTGTGGAGCTGCCAGGTGACAGTCACTGGAGCTGATCTTAAACGTCGTCTCCAAGCATTGTATTGCAACTGGTCGCGGTACACAACAAACACTGACGGGTAACTCACAACATAAGTTAATTTCTCAAGCAAAGGAAAATAATTCTACCTAAATCCAATTCTACTTCACATTACAAAGCCAAAATGTTTCTTGGCTAGGAGGTGGCTAGTATATGAACTTCATAAAAACCTGAAGGTACCTTCGAGGCTTTCCTGCTCATCGGAATTGAGTGACTCGCAGTGTGTCTGGTCTCGGAGGAACTGCACTATGGAATACGCCAATCGCTTATCCACTGCCATTTTGTCTGTAAGGAAACAGGTTAGGCTATGCTCAGATTAGCATTTTCCATTAAAGGTCAGGACACAATACATTTGGCAAATGTCTGCTCAGAGGGAAAGGGACTGAGTACTATGACACCAAAGACTCTAAGAACGGTATGATAATGGACCACCAACATTAAACCAATCAGGACAAAGACTGCCTCCACGTACTGTTTCCTGTTCATTCAAAAAGCTAGCACTGAGGCATTCTAGCCTACATAGCACATATGTACAGGTAAACTATATAAACAAAAGTTTGTGGACACCCCAAAAAATTACATCCAAATCATGGGTATTATTACGGAGTTCATCCTTACATTTGCTGCTACAACAGCCTTTGTTCTTCTAAAAGGGCTTTCCACTAGATTTTAGAACATGACTGTGAGGTCGGCTTCTGATGTTAGACACGGCTCCCTTTTGGCATTCCAGTGCATTTCAAGGTGTCTGACGGGGTTGATGTCAAGGTTCTGAGCAAGCTGGTTCTCAATCAAAGTTGGCAAACCAATTCTCTATAGACTTTAAGGACAGCAGGGCAGAAAGTTGACTGACTTGTTGAAAGAGGAAACCTACAAATGAGTCATATTGAGTATCACTGGGGTATCCGTACAACCCATTCTACTGCCAGTGTTTGTCTATGGAGAATCCAGAAATGTGTGCTTTATATTTTGAATGGGCTAAAAGTGAGCGTGGCTGAAATAGTAGAGCTCAATAATTAGAAGGGATGTCCACAAACATTTCTCTATATATTGTGTGTCCCCTGAACATATGGGTTTGCAGTATGGGTAACACTGAAAGTAAAGGCTATATTTATTTGGAGTTTAAAATTGCTACCATCGCCCACAGTAAGAGCCAGCTACTTAAAACAGAAACTGGGTTGGGTATTTATATTGAGTCCTTTAGCGGACGCTTATATCCAGAACAACTGATACAATCCTACAGCCGATACAATCGTAAAATCCACGCAACCCTAGGGCCTTGCTCAAGGACCCAACAGTGGCAGAGACGGGATTTGAACTCTGGATGTTCTGGCCCATAGCTCAGTACCATAACCATTAGGCTACCACAGTCCAATGTGAAGGTCACGTGGTGCATTTACAGAATCCTGGACAGGATTGGTGGGCATGCAAACAAGCCCAACCCACACAGCGGGGGTAAAACTAATACTGTACCAATGCTAGTATGTGCATTCTACCAAAATCCCAGTCCTTAGCAATAAAACTACAGAGCATGCTGATTATCGTCTAATGAATGTATCCTCATACCATCTAGAATTACTGAGATTATGCCAAATTTCACTTCAAGTTCATTGCAAGTTCATCCCTCCAAAACCTTATTTACTTTCCAGTCCTTATCAGGCATGCAGTAGCAGGGCTAGGCAGCATGGTAATATGACAAATCACCAGTCACCAGATGTTATTTGGGTGGTGGGCTATTCTCAGAACAGCAACGACTACGGTAATGATGTTTTACTGTCTTGTGCTGGTATGAGAGTATCAGACATCGAACTGCCGCTGTGTAAACTTACTGCCTCTTAAATAGACAGGCCTACTTAACCAGCATGTAAGTGTTCAATTACACACTGTAGTGCTTTGTCCATGTAAAGTGGGTGTAAATAATCGTTTGTTTCAATTTCAGACCACAGGACTGTCTTGACTGGATTTTTTTGTTATAGAACTACAGGTATACGTCGTTTCATGACTGTATTAAGTCCTGTGAAACAAATGGACGTTGACCAGACATTACCATAGTCACATAGACTTGTTATGCTACTGTAATGTAAATATAAAGGGTATTCAAGAAAACTGTGTGCAAATGATACATAACTGCATCTGAGATACCGCTGAAAACACAAGTGGAACATAAACTGTTATACACATGCTAAACCTTTTGGAAATTCATGGTAATTATAAAAAACACAGTAAAGTAATGTTAAGACCCTGCATAGAGGGAAGTGATAAGAAGATGATGGACCTGGTACTTTTGTGTGATAGATATACATTGTTAGACAGTATTATACAGTGGTGCTTGAAAGTTTGTGAAGCCTTTAGAATTTTCTATATTTCTTCATAAAACATAGCCAGATTTTCACACAACTCCTAAAAGTAGATAAAGAGAACCCAGTTAAACAAATGAGACAAAAATATTATACTTGGTCATTTATTTATTGAGGAAAATGATCCAATATTACATATTAGTGATTGGCAAAAGTATGTGAACCTCTAGGATTAGCAGCAGTTTAATTTGAAGGTGAAATTAGAGTCAGATGTTTTCAATCAGTGGGATGGTGACAATCAGGTGTGAGTGGGCACCCTGTTTTATTAAAAGAACAGGGGGGATCTATCAAAAGTCTGGCTTCTTCACAACACGTTTGTGGAAGTGTATCATGGTACGAACAAAGGAGATTTCTGAGGACCTCAGAAAAAGAGTTGGGCTGATGCTCATCAGGGCTGGAAAAGGGTTACAAAACCATCTCTAAAGAGTTTGGACTCCACCAATCCACAATCGGACAGATTGTGTACAAATGGAGGAAATTCAAGACCATTTTTACCCTCCCCAGGAGGTGGTCGGACCAACAAAGATCACTCCAAGAGCAAAGGCGTTTTTGTAATAGTTGGTGAGGTCACAAAGAACCCCAGGGGGGTAACTTCTAAGCAACTGAAGGCCTCTCTCACATTGGCTAATGTTAATGTTCATGAGTCCACCATCAGAAGAACACTGAACAACAATGCTGTGCATGGCAGGGTTGCAAGGAGAAAGCCACTGCTCTCCAAAAAGAACATTGCTGCTCGTCTGCAGTTTGCTAAAGATCACGTGGACAAGCCAGAAGGTTATTGGAAGAATGTTTTGTGGACAGATGAGACCAAAGTAGAAATTTTACTCTATGTTCTAAAGAAAAATGTTATATTTGGAGAAAGGAAAACACTGCATTCCAGCATAAGAACCTTATTCCATCTGTGAAACATGGTGGAAGTAGTATCATGGTTTGGGCCTGTTTTGCTGCATCTGGGCAGGACGGCTTGCCATCACTGATGCAACAATGAATTCTGAATTATGTCAGATAATTCTAAAGGAAAATGTCAGGACATCTGTCCATGAACTGAACCTCAAGAGAAGGCAGCAAAACAACGACCCGAAGCACACAAGTCGTTCTACCAAAGAATGGTTAAAGAAGAATAAAGTTCATGTTTTGGAATGGCCAAGTCAAAGTCCT
This sequence comes from Ancistrus triradiatus, assembly GCA_025084515.1. Lineage (NCBI taxonomy): Eukaryota > Metazoa > Chordata > Actinopteri > Siluriformes > Loricariidae > Ancistrus > Ancistrus triradiatus. Next base: position 232,351 of record JAJAGP010000003.1, on the reverse strand, counting down.
GACCTTAATCCAATCTGGGGACCAGAGCGACTTACAACTGATACAGTCTTACAATCTAAGCAAGTGTGGACCTTGCTCAAGGAAAATGACCTTGCCCATGTGGCAGCTTGGCACTGAACCCTGAACCTTCTGCTCCATGGACAGCTAGGCTACCACTATGAAAATATTAACTTTGCTGTGTTATCTCTTTTAAACTTTTCTATTTCAACTTAATTTCCTTAAAACATTCGTACTAATTCTCACCAGTGCTCAATCCTAGTAATGACTGATATCTGATAATGGACAAACATATATGTACTCAGACTATATACACAGTTTATTACATAACAACTGCCTACAAAGTGGCGTCTCTATAACGAACGTCTCGTTATTAAGCAACATCCAACCCAGAACATAATCAGCAGCATCTGTGAGTCCCTGATAAAAGCCATGCACCCATGATGCAGATGATGTAATATCATGATATCTGGGGGAAGGGAGGTTCTATACATCTCATGTTGCATAATCGCCATCAGACCGTAAATGAAGTACAGCACTAAGGCAGCATCACATCCTATTTATACTGAATACTGATGTGATGTGTGCAATGCCAGAAAACCTGTTACCTTCGTAATAAACAAACAGTGTGACAAATCGAGCAGTATTTAGCTCGTTAAGGATATGTTGCACGAAAAATCAAATGTAAATACGTTGTTGTGATGATGCTGCACCCCCGCCCACCTACCTAAAGCATCCGCCAGCAGCTCAAGATCCTTCAGCGTCACAACAACCCGAGTTAGATCGCGGCTCTGAGGAGCGCATGCGCCAACACATTCACTCGCCCCAATGAGCAAATGGGTCCGTCTCAAATCGACTGAAAGCTTCCTATGCATGGATAGCTAGCTGGTGCAGCCTGCACATAAAATAAAAAACATAAGGTGTATACTTTATTATAGTCTTGTGCACTACTTTGGTCAGTGATTTAGCCGAGCCTGTAAACCACGTTGTATATAAGCAGAAATGTAGCATAAAAATATGTTGTTATTATACAGTGGAGCAAAAAAGTATTTAGTCAGCCACTGATTGTGCAAGTTCTCCTACTTAGAAAGATGAGAGAGGTCTGTAATTTTCATCATAGGTACACTTCAACTATGAGAGACAAAATGAGAAAACAAATCCAGGAAATCACAATGTAGGATTTCTAAAGAATTTAGTTGTACATTATGGTAGAAAATAAGTATTTATTCAATAACAAAAGTTCAACTCAATACTTTGGAACATAACCATTGTTGGCAATGACAGAGGTCAAATGTTTCCTGTAAGTCTTCACCAGGTTGGCACACACTGTAGCTGGTATTTTGGCCCATTCCTCCATTCAGATCTCCTCTAGAGCAGTGATGTTTTGGGGCAACACGGACTTTCAACTCCCTCCACAAATGTTCTATGGGGCTGAGGTCTGGAGACTGGCTAGGCCACTCCAGGACCCTGAAATGCTTTTTACGGAGCCACTCCTTCATTGCCCGAGCGGTGTGTTTGGGATCATTGTCATGCTGGAAGACCCAGCCACGTTCCATCTTCAATGTTCTAACTGATGGAAGGAGGTTTTGGCTTAAAATCTCACGATACATGGCCCCGTTCATTCTTCCCTTAACACAGATCAGGTGTCCTTCGACAGCTCTTTGGTCTGGTCTGGGTCTGGGTCTGGGTCTGGGTCTGGGTCTGGGTTTAGAGTCTGGGTTTAGAGTCTGACTGTTTGAGGCTGTGGACAGGTGTCTTTTATACAGATAATGAGGTCAAACAGGTGCCATTAATACAGTTAACGAGTGGAGGACAGAAGAGCTTCTGAGAGAGCTAGAAATCTTGCTCGTTTGTGGGTGACTAAATACTCATTTTTGACCATGATTTACAATTAAATTCTTTAAAAATCCTACAATGTGATTTCCTGGATTTTTTTTTTCTCATTTTGTCTCTCATAGTTGAAGTGTACCTATGATAAAAATTACAGACCTCTCTCATCTTTCTAAGTAGGAGAACTTGCACAATCAGTGGCTGACTAAATACTTTTTTGCCCCACTGTATTATATTATATTACATTACATTACAGGAGCATTTCTAGACTACTTGTTCTGGAGCATACAGAATTTAGAGGGGCACAGCTGTACATTAAATCAGAGGTAGGGGCACAACTGTGTAAAAAAAAAAAAGTCTGTTAAACACTAAATAGATTAAGCAATTTAACACCAAAGTGGCCGTTACTCTGCCATGGATGAGAATTGAAGAACAAATTAACACTAGAGATTATTTTATTAATTCCATTATTTTATTAATTTTGTTTATGCTATTGTAATTGGTGTGTTTGCAAGTTGAATGAATGCCTTTGCTTTAGTGTTCTAAAATGTACTTTTGGTATATTATATGGGTAAAAGCGGCTAGCCAAACATATGGCTATGAGCTATCATTATGATAACTGCAGCGTGGCTGACTTTCTTTTAAATATTTACAGATGTCCATTACTTCATGAGAAAAACTGAAAGAAACTGGCTTTGACTGAAATATGACAGATTTTTGTTTCCTATTATATTTTGGTTTTCTATTCCTATTATAATTTAATATAAATCTTAAGAACGGACGTTAAAGTGAATCGTTAGCCGTGTCAAATTAGGAAAGAGCGAATGGCTTTTCCGTGACCCTGAGTACGAATGAATGAATGAATGAAATAATTGATTAATTATCTAATTAATTAATTCTTTTTTTAGCTCGCAGTGTATGCCTGACACCGCTACACTACATACTGCTCTGTGGTCGATTTGACACTTACCCATGACCTCTGAGGATAAGCCTAGTGCACTACATAGAGATTTGAGACACACCCAGTAATAAGTCATGCTGTAACTTGGACAAGTTCTTGGCTTGCTCTTTATATTACATGTAGTAAATAGTTGCTGTATGATGTGCTTTCTGAGACTAGCTGTGACCCGAGTCGGCAGCAGGTACCGTTAAACCGGGTTCATGTCTGATTGTTAGCTGGACTGGGTTCCCTAGTTGAGAGAGCCACTAAAATTAACTGAAGACATAAATTATGAGAGGTGTTTTTAATAGGCGAGCCTCATCTGTTAAAGAGCAGTCAGGGGCTTCACTCTGTACAGCGCTGAGCTCAACTGGAGGTCACATTAATATCATCAGTTCATTACTTTGTTTGTTGTAAAGAGAAAGTTTTAGGACGCCTTGTATCGAGCTTCATATTTACACTTACAGTCGTGAATTTAACAGGACAAATCCAGCTCAGTTTTTAAGCTTCTTTTTAGGGGGATGTTTTAGGTAAGGCTTTAAAGATATCCGAAGACATTTCACTTGGTTCAGCAGGTCTCCAGGTTTGGTAACGGCGTTTTATATCTTCACGCTGCAAAAGTGTGCTAAATGAAATACTTAAATATGGTTGTTAATACAGGTAGTAGTGAAGTAATTAAATATTAATTTAGTAATGTGACACAAAGCTTGTTTCCTGTTGTATAGTGAACTTTTACAGTTGCTTTATTGCTAGTTTAGGCTAGTTATTTTTCTTGGCTTTATGTTATGTCTATGTTTAGTACTTTTGTATGTTTTTGTCCGGTTTTATAATGACATGTATTAAAAATAAGTTTGTTTTCCCATAAGAAAGTGAACGAATGAATGAAGTTTGTTTATTCATTTCTGTGCACCCAGGTACATTAGGTGTGCTGTTGTTACACTTTCCATCAGAAGGGACTACAAGGCAGTTATTTCATATGAGACATTACTTGGTACATGTAGTACTTTTGTTGATTTTAGTAATGAGTGAATTTGTTAGTATACACAATTTTAATGTCTATTATGTATTTTTATTGTATTGTTTGTATTTAGTCCTAGATTTGTGTAGAACAAGGCGCAAGCGGTTAGCGCTGTGTCCTCAGCTACAGAGACCCCCGTTCTTTGTGGAGGTTGTATGTCCTCCCTGTGTTCGTGTGGGTTTACTCTGGGTACTCTGGTTTCCTCCCACATTTCAAAGACGTGTTAGGTTAATCGGACACTCTAAATTGTCCCAGTGGGAATGTGTTTGGCTAGTGTCGATGTAACCTGTGGTAGCCTAGCGGTTAAGGTACTGGACTCTGGACCAGAAGGTACAGGGTTCAAATCCGCCTCTGCCAAGCTGCCATTGTTGGGTCCTTGAGCAAGACCCTTAACCCACAATTGCTTGGATTGTAAGATTGTATCAACTGTAAGTCGCTCTGGATAAGGGCGTCTGCTAAATGCTGTAAATGTAAACCTTGTTCTTGTCGTAAACATTATCTACAAATACCTGGGTTACCAAACCTCAAGATGCACTCTATCATTTAAAAATGTATTAAAAGTAGCAGAAGTGGTATGCAAGGTTTGAAAACATGGTGTCTTTTTTCCAGAGCTTTTCAGTGCCGCTCGGGGCTCAGGATGACTGTTCTGAATGGACTGGATGTTTCTGCTAAAAGCTGTTCAAGCTCAGTCCAGAACAAGAGCGAGCTGAGATGGGATCTGACCCCAGAACAGATCAGACAAAGGACGGAGAAGCTGATCCAGAGAATAAAGCGTGCCTACGACTCGGTGGCGATTGTGGACCTGGGGAAGGTGTGTTATGAAAACACACTGCAGGTCTTGGCAGATGCCAAATTGGATTATGCCGGTGAGTCCATAGACATTTTAAATATAGTTTTGTGTGGATGTTTATATCTCTATATACACTTTATTAGGTTCACCTTGCTCGTACCGGGTTGGACTCCCTTTTAATTCTTTGTGGCTTAGATTCAGAAGGTGCTGGAAACGTTCCTCAGAGATTCTGGTCCATGTTGACATGATAGTATGATGCAGTTGCTGCAGATTTGTCAACTGAGCACCTGTAATGTGAATCTCCCGTTCCACCACACTCAAAGGCACAATGCCATGCCACGTTCAAAGTCACTTAAATCACTTTTTTCCTCATTCTGATGGTCATCTTGACCATGCCTAAATGCACTGAGTTGCTGTCTTGTGATCGGCAGATTAGGTATTTGCATTAATGAGCAGTTGAACAGGCGTACCTAATAAAGTATCTGCTGAGAATACCTAATTGCTTATCTTTTTTTTAACCCATTATTGTGTGTCCTCCGCACCCAGCGTCACGGCACATGCTTGATTTCCCTCAGTATGTGTCGCCCTGCAGAGAGGTGCGATCAGCAAGCACTGAGGCTGACAAGCGTCTGTCTGAGTTTGACGTGGAGATGAGTATGAGAGCAGATGTCTTCCAGAGACTTAAAGCACTGCAGGTAAATTAGGGAAGATTTTTACTACAGGTATGCACTATTTATCGATCACATTACATTCTGTGAAACAGAACATTGACCAAAATGGAAGTTCACCCGACAATACCATAGTCAGAGTTTTTTATGCTACTGTAATATAAATATTAGAGGTATTTCCAAAAAGCTGTGTGCAAAGGAAAACACGAGTGGTACGCTACCATCATGCCATCTTTAATGGCACTGCGTTTTTAATGTATGGAAATTCACAACAATAAGTTAAGTAAGTATAGTAATGTACTGTTACGACCCTGTGAATGGGAAAGCCATAACACTTAAGGGGACGGTATGATGGACCTGATATTTTGCTTGACGGAATCCAAAATGCATTGATAGACAGTATTACGAACAACATGGAAAACCAGCCAGATGAAACACAGACTCAACGAGTGAATGTGAATGAGCTTATATACAGAATATACAGGAAGTGGGGGAACAAACAAAGCAGTACTACGTGCAGCAGGACAGGCACATACACTTACGAATTTGGGGGCCAAAAAAATGTAAACGGACTGTTCAATGTCGTTCAAATTCCGAGGTTCCACTGTAAGTAGCAGAAAGTCATACACACAAAAACCTGCACATGAAAAGTCCGTCTGTTTCTCAAGTTAGTCTAGTTCAAAGTGAGCTAACAAGCATAGGAGCACAGAGTCGGTGAAGTAGCTGTACTCACACGAATGACAGATGCCTGCTCTTAAACTCTAACTCCTGCGTGTGTTCGTGGATCGAAGATTATCCAGTTTCACCTGATTGGTACTCTAAGCGAGCGGCATGTAGTGACAGGCAGAACAATTACATTCTCTTCCACTAGAGGGCGGTAAGATGTCAGCATTGTGTTCAACTAAACAGGTCCAGGTTTCACACTGACTAAGTAAATTGAGACTAGATTTTCATTATATTTTAATAAATATACTTTGTGACATTTTTGTTTGGTGGTGTGCCTTGTGATTTTTCTAATGTGAAATAAGTGCTGTGGCTCAAAGCAGTGCTAAGCTGGCACTGCATCACCCCTTCTGACCAGTGAGGGCAGCAGAGAGGCGTAGTTGTAAGCCCCAGCCGGTCATGTGACAGACTAGAGTTGGTTTATGATAAACCCACCTTAATTCACTAAAGACGAAAGTCACAATATCTTTTTTTATTTAGGAAAGGAAATCTGATGATTTATTACCCGAGTCAAAGAGATACATGGAAAGGCTGATCAAGCTGGGGAGGAGGAACGGACTGCATCTATCTACAGAAGTACAAGAGGTGAGATTATATGTTGTTTTTGGGCTCCAGAGATTTTTGGCATTACATACACGACACAGATAAGGGTGTGAGAGTGAGCAAGCACGGAACTCTTCTGTGTCACTTTATTAAGCTACGTCACTACAAGATTGATGTAGTTTGAGTTTTGAAGATGTGATATAGCGGTCATATCACCCAACCACGTGGACATGGCTTAGACCAGTTTAATGCTTGGATGATCAATAAATGCAAGAGTTTTAATTAAGCTGTCATGTTGGAATTTCAGTATATCCAGTGTTGTTTGTGCTTGTGTGTGTATTTGGTGTAATTTTGCTCTCTTGTCTTTGAATGTGTAGGAGATCAAAAAACTCTCCAAACAAATAAGTGAGCTTTCAATTGATTTCAACCAGAATCTGAATGAAGAAAACACGGTTCTGATATTCTGTCCTCAGGAGCTAGGTGAGTGTGTGGAAGGGACGTCACATTCAGTTCAAAGGGTAGCACAGTGCTTTTTGTTATACTCTTGTTTCTTATTTTTTGTTCTAAGTGGGACAACTGTTATGAAAACTAATGTGAGATTTAAATATCAGTCATTTATTCTAATACAGTGGTTCTCAATCTGGTGCGAGTACCACTGGTGGTACTTGAAGGAGCACGAGGTGGTACCCCAGATGACCTTGGAAAATGTACTTAGTAATTATTTAATAATTAAGGAATCGTTTAATTATTTTTAAAAAAGTGCAAATTACATATGTTTTAAACTTTTCATTATTTTGTTTTTATAAAATTTTGTGTTTAAAAAACACGCAGACATCCGAATTTCAATACGTCTACGTTGTGGTAACTGCTTCCCATATTTCGAAATTTATGAGACGTTATGAGTAAGTCTTTTGCATTTGTCCAAAAACAATAGTTAAAAATGAATGCCTCATAAATTGACTATAATACCACAGTTAGTTCCGCCCCCTCAATCTGATTGGCTGAGAGACATTTTTCCCATGACGTTATTGACGATAATTTCACTCTGACCGATCCTGAATAAGTATGACTCCGCGGCGTAAACATGTAACAGTAACAATGCCCGCCCTAAAAATCAGCCAAATTATAATGGTGGTGGTGTGAAAAAGTGCCCACTAATCAAACGGGATCCTAGACTTTGGTTAGAACACCGGGATCTCACTCCGATTTGCTTCAGTCGCTAGAATAGTGGATCTTAGTAACAGCCTGCCTTATAAACTCGACCCATTTTATTTGCTGAATGTAAAACTTTCTTTTTAGTCGATTAAAACTTACGATATATTTATGTTTACTGTCTGTATAATAAACAGTTATTGGTAATTCTGTTCCTCGACTTTAATGACTGAAGGGCTTAGCCTCGGGGTAACGATAGAATGGAACTATTTTACCTCACGGAAGGGTGAGAAACAAATCGTTTTTTTTCTGTCCTCTTTATCTTAAAATCTAACAATAAATATAATGGTAAATATAATGATAAAGGTAATGGAACTGTGGTATGATCATAATAATACTCTCATGCTTTAACGTGAAATACTGGCATGTGTGTGCTGCACTCATAGGTCCGAGGCTGCGGGGCAAGTGCCGAAGATCAGAACACCCGTGCCAATATTTCACATTAAAGCACTCCATCTCGTGAATCATTGCTTAATTATATCATGGCTGAAGGTAGAAGATATCAGTAGCAGTGAACCCAAACACACCTGTTGAATGCATTGAAGATGCAGTTAATTAATCGCCCGCCCTTGCATCAGCCAGTGCTATTGTAGACATGGGTGGCACAGCTCGTTTTTGCCGAAAAAGCTCCCAAAAAGCACTACGAGATGGTACGACACAAGCTTACGTTTTGGATTCACCTACAGTGGGACAGAAGAAGAACCAAGATTATGGTTTGTGTGCTGTGAGATTCTCCACAACGAGAGCATGAAACCAGCACGTGAGCACTAAACGTGCATTTCAGGGATAAACGTGTAGACTCAGCTAAATATACATACTGTGTAGAAGTGTGTGGTGTGCATGTGTTTCTGCGATGAGACTCGTAGGTGGTGCTTGGAAGGTGTGGCAGGTGGTACTTGATCTAAAAAGTTTGAGAACCACTGTTGCATCAACTGTACGTCCAAGCCCTATCGAAAGTGTATCCTCTTGTTTGGTCTGTTTTCCTTGAAGGTGGTCTGGCACACAGCTACTTACATGGTCTGGAAAGGACTGAAGACGGGCGGTACAAGGTTACGCTGGCATACCCCCACTATTTCCCTTTGATGAAGAGGTGTCATGTTCCAGAGACGAGAAGGAAGATGGAGATGGCCTTTCACAGCAGATGTAAAGAGGTGTAGTTACGGCTGTACAGCTTTGAGAAATTCCCTAGGTGTTTGTAAAGCTGCTTTGCGACATTGATAAAGCAGAATATAAGTACATTTGGCTTTGACTTTGAAAGATGATATGATGTTGACACGAGATGTAGCTGATATTCAACTGCATATTGGACAGTTAATTCTCAAACTAAACTCTGTAAACTGCCTCCTCCGACTTTCCTGCTTAGACTCAGGATCCTAGAGTGACTGTGTATCAAACCACTTAATGCCGATGTGCATATTTCACATTTTATTTGAACTATGACTCCATGACTTTAGTTTCATTCTTAGATTTATCATCTACGCCACCCAAGAACATTGGGTCCCTTTTTGAGTCTTGGTCCTCCCAAGGTTTCATCCTCATAACACTTAGGGAGTTTTTCCTTCCCACTGTTGCCCTAGGCTTGCTCAATTTGGGATTGGACGTAGATATTAGGAGATAATCTAAAATTGTAAAGTTGCTTCGAGACAATGCTCCATTGTAAAAAGCGCTATATAAATAAATCTGACTTGACTTGACTATTCACATTAGCAAAGGTGTGGGATCCATTGTTTTTTCTCTCTCAGGTGAACACAGGAATACTTGAAAAGCTGATAGAGTTGCGAGCGAAGGTGGCTAAGCTTCTAGGGTATAGCAGCCATGCTAACTACGTACTGGAGATGAATATGGCCGAGAACTCTAACAACGTGTCACACTTTCTGGGTAGGTGGTCACTCGTATAAACCAATATTTCCCCAGATGTAGATCCTTGCATAAATATTTACCAGCTTGTACATTGTCATATTCAAACTTGGAACTAAAATGCTCTTAACTGGGATTTTACCATTTGACTGACACATACAGTATAGTTCTTAACAATTTGAATGGGAAACAGTCTTCAAAATTGGACTGTGTCTGTGGGATTTTTTGCCCATTCATCCAAAAGAGCGTTTTATAGGTCAGACACTGATGTTGGACAAGAGGGCCTGGCTCACGTTCTCTGTTCTAGTTCATCCCAAAGGTGTTTTGAGGTTGAGCTCAGAGCTCAAACTCGCCCAACCATGCCTTTATGGACCTTGCTTTGTGTACCGGGGCACAGTCGTCCAGAACAGAACCTTCTCCACACTGTTCCACAAAGTTGGAAGCATACAATGATCCAAAATGTCTAAGATTTCCTTTCACTGGAACTAAGGATTCTAGGCAAACCCCTGAAAAACAATCCCATAGTATTATCCCTCCTCCACTCTACGGTCAGCAATGCAGTCCTACACAAATGAAAAACATCTCTAGAGCATGCTTCACAGTGGAGATGTTCTCAGGGTGATGAGTGGTGTTTGGTTCAAGTTTGGGATATTGTTTTATAACAGCGCCCAGACTTGTTTTGCTAGCTCCTTGGTCTTTGATATTTTTGCAGGTATGCTCTTAAGCTCTGGTACCTTCTAGAACAAGGTGTATTAATATTGGGATCATACTACCCTTGAATTCACACAGATGAACCCTATTCCGATACTTAGGGTGTCTAATGGAGTTGGTTGCACCAGATCTACTGTGTGCTTTGCAATGTTTACACAGCAGTTGGAATACAATCACAACTTTGTTGTGTGTGAATACTTTAGAAAACTATATTGAGTTTTCTCATATTAAATACATACCTTTGTGTCTATTAGATGAGTTCTATGAGAAGCTGAAGCCAGTGGGCATGAAGGAGAGGCAGTACCTCCTATCACTCAAACAGGCCGAGTGCCAGAGGAGGGGCTTAGAGTTTGACGGACAGCTGCATGCTTGGGACTTGCCTTATTTCATGAACCAGGTGGAACAGGTGAAGTTTGCAGTGGATAAAGACAAGCTGATCGAGTACTTCCCCATAGAGGTGGTGACGCAGGGCCTGCTGGGAATCTACCAGGATCTGCTGGGTCTCCGTTTCAGGGAGGTCCAAAAGCCGGACGTGTGGCACGAGAGTGTGAAGTTCTACACGGTTCTGGACTCTACGACTCAGGAGGAGATAGGACGGTTCTATCTGGACTTGCATCCCAGGTCAAAACTCTTTCACACTCCAACCAAACACACACTTCATAGTGATATTTCAGCTTATTACACTTGGGACCTTCAAAACGGCAGTTTAACGTAGTGGGACGATTTTTTGCCAAGACACTCAAACTCCATGTCCACTCTTGTTTTCTTTTAGTTTCCCTTCTCTTGGTGTGTTACGGAGATTTCGCCATGTCTTTAACTTAAAAAACAAAGACATGAGCAAAGATTAGTGAGGAAGCTGTAGTTAGTGTTTTTTGGGGCATGATGGTTTGTTTGTTTATCTAGTTTTGTTTAACGTCGCTATCAGCATCAGTGGCCATTTCAGCGACACACACAAGGGTACATCTATACACAAGGTTAGATCAAGACTAGTCACATATACAGTGGGGCAAAAAAGTATTTAGTCAGCCACTGATTGTGCAAGTTCTCCTACTTAGAAAGATGAGGGAAGTCTGTAATTTTCATCATAGCTACATAAACAGAAATATATTAAGACTGACTTGTGTGCATGCAGATCTCCTCTAGAGCAGTGATGTTTTGGGGCTGTCACTGGGCACCACGGACTTTCAACGCCCTCCACAAATGTTCTATGGGGTTGAGGTCTGGAGACTGGCTAGGCCACTCCAGGACCTTGAAATGCTTTTTACGGAGCCACTCCTTCGTTGCCCGAGTGATGTGTTTGGGATCATTGTCATGCTGGAAGACCCAGCCATGTTTCGTCTTCAGTGCTCTCACTGATGGAAGGAGGTTTTGGCTTAAAATCTCACGATACATGGCCCCGTTCATTCTTCCCTTAACACGGATCAGTCGTCCTGTCCCCTTTGCAGAAAAACAGCCCCAAAGCATGATGTTTCCACCCCAATGCTTCCCAGTAGGTATGGTGTTCTTGGGATGCAACTCAGCATTCTTCTTCCTCCAAACACGATGAGTTGAGTTTTTACCAAAAAGTTCTATTTTTGGTTTCATCTGACCACATTATATTCTCCTAAGCCTCTTCTGGATCATCCATAGCTCTCGCAAACTTCAGACGGGCCTGGACATGTACTGGCTTAAGCAGGGGGACACGCCTGGCACTGCAGGATCCGAGTCCCTGAATCGGCCTGAATCAAAATCCTTCTTCCTTTTTCCTCCACAGAGCAGGGAAGTACAGCCATGCTGCATGCTTTAGCCTCCAGCCAGGTTGTCTCGGGCCTGATGGGAAACGTAAGGTCCCGGTGGCAGCCATGGTGGCCAATTTCACAAAGCCAACCTGCAACTGGCCATCTCTACTGCAGCACCATGAAGTGGAGACCTTCTTCCATGAGTTCGGTCATGTCATGCACGAACTGTGCTCCAGGGTGCGCAAAAGTCTGATCCTCGATGATCATTTCAGTCTTTTTGTAAACCCTTGACTCTTCATGTACAACATGTTTTTTATCCGTATCATGCAGACTCGCTATGCAGAATTCAGTGGGACGTTGGTGGAGACGGATTTTGTGGAGGTGCCGTCGCAGATGCTGGAGAACTGGGTGTGGGAGAAAGAGCCGTTGAGGAGGATGTCTCGCCATTATATTGATGGAAGCCCGATCCCAGACAGCCTCCTGGATAAACTCATCGCCTCCAGAGTGGCCAACACTGGTGAATTTAGCGTCCACATTCATGTCACACTTGAAGGAACAGTTACTTTTTATTAATGTACTGGTATACACAGTTTAATGACCTCAATACATTCTGTGAAACTCCCCAATGTCTGGAGTGAAAAGACAGATATTTATTTCCTATTAGAATTTATTATAATTTAACATGCATTATAATTTATCCTTTGATGACCAGCACTCTGTCCACTGTAGACTGTGGGGGGGACTGTGGTAGCCTAGTGGTTAAGGTACTGGACTATGGACCAAAAGGTCCAGAGTTCAAATCCCACCTCTGCCAAGCTGCCACTGTTGGGTCCTTGAGCAAGACCCTTAACCCCCAATTGCTTGGATTGTAAGATTGTATCAGTTGTAAGTCGCTCTGGATAAGGGCGTCTGCTAAATGCTGTAAATGTAAGTATGTAGACATTATTCTCCCATGCCGCATCTCTCTGCAGGTTTGATGAACCTCAGGCAGGTCGTGCTCAGTAAAGTGGACCAAGCACTCCATAAGACGGCCACTGCAGATACTACAGCTGAGTTTGCAAAGCACTGTAAGGAAATCCTGGGCGTCCCGGCCACACCAGGTAATTTGTTACAAACTAGTACAAACCTGGTAATGCAACTATCTACTTGATCTTTTGAGGCTATTTCTCAGTTGGACAGTGGTTTCTAAATGGCAAATCTGCCAGAGTGGATGGAATCGTACCTTTTGTAGAGCTTAAGCTTGACTGCCCATGTTTTCGTAGCACTGGATCCATCAGTTGAAGCACTAAAACAAACTTACCAGATAACCCATGGATCATCACTCCATTACTGTTGTTTTGCAAAGATATAATATTAAGCAATATAGGGAAAAGGAAAGGCTACGAGACTGTTGACTTATTGTATTTTTCAAGTGAAGGAATGACAGATGGCACAAAGCATTGCAGTAACGTAACTGATTACAGTTGTGCGCCATTCAACGTCCATCCAATCAAAGCCGTTTCGCTTTAACAGCTGAAGTCTTAAGAATTAAAATAGTACATAAAAATCTGTCTTATATACATCTAATTCATGTCTGAATGACAGAAAACTAGTAGAAGTGAACCCTTTCTGAACTTGCTGAAAGAAAAGAGAATTGCTATCAGGTTTCATAATTGAAGTGGACATGCCCAAACTGGGGAGAAAATCGAAATGAAAGAAAAAAGAATGGCTTTAATTCCGAAATCTTATAGTATTATAGATTCTATAAGACACTATATAGTACAGGTATGTGCTGTTTAATGGCCACATTACCTTGGTCGTTGACCGAAATGGACCTAGACTGGACATAGTCACATAGCAGTTTAGATACTTTGCACATAGTGGTTATTTGTAAACAATAATATTAATTAAATCACAATACAACAGCCTTTTGTACTGTACCATGTTTTCTCTTTCAATACTGCGATTCTCTTTTCTGTCAGCAGGTGTCGCAAGGGTTCACTCCTACTAGTTTTCTGACATTCAGATATGAATTAGATCTATATCAGACAAACTTTTATTTCCTATTATAAGTCTCAATACTTAAGTCGTTAAAGTGAATGGGCGTTGATCGGATGGACATTAAATGGCACACACCTGTAACCAGGAATGAACTTTTCTGTGTTATGTATTGATTGTATAGTGATAATATAACAGTAATCTGTCCACTTGATTCACAGTGCTGAGACCCATGCTTTATTGTAGATCATGGTGCATGTGAGAGACTTTTTCATTTTTTTTATTTTATGTGCATAGGGACGAACATGACGGCAAGTTTCAGTCACCTTGCAGGAGGCTACGATGGGCAGTATTACAGCTACCTTTGGAGTGAAGTCTACTCCATGGACATCTTCTTCAGTCGCTTCAAAAAGGACGGAATCATGAATCCAAAGGTGCTTATGTCAGACATGCATTCCATCAAGTATATTTAACTGCATGTATAATAAGAAGTGGATTTCATTCAGTTAGAAGGAAACCGACTTGAAAAGCAAAACATGTACAGTAGTCCCTCTTGAGGCACAGATTCAGTTTGAAACTATTAAATGGAAAAAGTCCTGGAAAAAAAACAATTCAGAAATGTTAAACTACGTGCCGTTCTGAGTGGTGCAATGAAATTCTCGCTCAGCAACTGGCCAATAGATCAGTGCATCTCTAATAAAAGTTACAGAATTCTTTATTATTATTAGGTTCTCAGTGAGGCAGCGGCAATGCACTTGTCCACCATCATGGTGACCCGGATCGGAGTGCCTTACCATAGGTCGTATCTGAGGGGAGTGAAGGTCCCCGGTGCTGCAATAGCAACCCCTTCCTAGCCCTGTCTTTTAGAGTACATGCCTGCTACCTGTGAATTCTGGGACAGGCTCCAGAACCAACGCTAATGAGGATATGCAGAGCGAACACAGTGGGCTATTATTATTATTATTATTATTATTAGCTGTGTAACGATGCATCATGATGCAAAAATGGGACGATGTGCATTGTCAATCTGGATTATGCATTCTTTTGCTATCTAATCCAGTTGTATTTTTTGAACATCAGAGGGCACAGACATACAGATGCATAGACTCCTCATTTCTTTTAATTGCAAGGGACTAAAGATGATTTTTGTTAGAATTTCTATACAAGAAAAGTACACATTATTTTGAATAGTTATTTTTCAGGAAAAAAGTGTTTTCACTCGTCGTTTAAGATATGGCGAAGCAATATAACATTTCATTTATAGTTTTGAACTGCTAGTGCTTTCTTTTAATTGCATGGGAGCAAGGATTTTTTGTTTGAAAACATATTCAAGAAAATGTTAATTGTTTTGCATTTTTTACATTTGATTGAATGTAAAATCGATAGTTGTGAGAAAATCCGTATTGTGAATCGGATTGAATCGTGAGCAGAGTTTATCGTTACACCCCTAATTATTACTAATAATATTAGATATTATAAGAAGCATGCGTGTATTTTCCCATTTGGCCCCTGTATCCAATGTGACTTCTGCTGTGCTGAGCAGTTGAAGTGTGGTAGCCTAGCGGTTAAGGTACTGGACTCTGGACCAGAAGCTCCAGGGTTCAAATCAAGTCAAGTCAGATTTATTTATATAGCGCTTTTTACAATGGAGCATTTTCTCAAAGCAACTTTACAAGTTTAGATGATCTCCTAATATCTACGTCCAATCCCAAATTGAGCAAGCTTAGGGCGACAGTGGCAAGGAAAAACTCCCTAAGCATTCTGAGGAAGAAACCTTGGGAGGACCAAGACTCAAAAAGGGACCCGACCTTCTTGGGTGGCGTAGATGATAAATCTAATCCCATCTCTGCCAAGCTGCCACTGTTGGGTCCTTGAGCAAGACCCTTAACCCACAATTACTTGGATTGTAAGACTGTAATCAGTTATAAGTCACTAGATAAGGGTCTGGTAAAAACTGTAAATGCTTCAAGGCTCCAAAAAGTCAGGTTGGATCCAGAATTTAAACTCAGAGCCTTCCACTAGGTAACCATAACATTGAGTATAAACTGTCCCAAGCTTGTGTGTCTGATGGAAGACTTCCCTGTTTCCCCTGCAGGTGGGTAAGGAGTACAGAAGAATGGTTCTTGAGGCAGGAGGCTCAGTCGACGGGATGGATATGTTAAAAAGGTTTCTGGGACGTGAGCCGTGCCAGGATGCTTTCTTTCAGTGTAAAGGATTAGCAAATCCATATTGTTTGACTTGATCTAAATCACGCTATTAAATTATAGGAAGGACTGAATCACAGCCAACTTTAATGCCACACGTTTCTTGCACTCCCTCAGGAATGGATGGTCTACGTCCTTTACATTTTATTTTTCTCTCCCCCCTGACAAAGAGATGCCAAGGAGTGCCTCAGTACACATTCCATGGCTGCTAAATGCATCTTTTACACCAACAGGTGGCAGACTTCTACAGCAAGAGCAAGCATGTACAGCTGTTTACATTTAGTCATCTAGCAGATGCCCCGACTTGCAGCTTATACAGTCTTACAACCCATGGATTAAGGGCCTTGCTCGGGGGCCCAGCAGTATGTTTGGCAGTATCCTGGATCCTAAAGCTACCACTACAATCCACGGGTCTAGAGAAGCTAACAATGTATGCCATATCTATTCATCATCTCTGCCTGCTCCTCCGATGGCTGACAGGGGTCACTGCTGCTCATCTGACCTTCCTTACTTCAGATATGGCCACTGTTATCTGCCAATATTTGAACTTGGGTCTGGGCGGTGATGGGCTAGCGCATCTGACTGACTTTCAAAGCCAGAACTGTTATTGTAATTGTTTGATTATTTGTTATATTGAGTTTGTCACACACTGGGATAAGGTAAGAAGTGTTGAAACTGGTCTCAATACTAGTGTGAATCATAGATTTCTAAAAATATAAATAAAAACATGTTATTGTCCGCATATAACAGAGCACCACATTTAGCATGGCTGTTTGCAATGAACTGGAAAGTAAAAACCTGATATGGTTTTGAGATAAATACTCTTTAATAGGAACACCAGTTCAAATTCTCGTTAACGCACACGTCTAATCAGCCAACCAAGTCAAGTCAGATCTATTTATATAGCGCTTTTTACAATACAGCATTGTCTCAAAGCAACTTTACAAGTTTAGATTATCTCCTAATAACTACGTCCAATCCCAAATTGAGCAAGCCTAGGGCGACAGTGGCAAGGAAAAACTACCTGAGTGTTATAGGAAGAAACCTTGGGAGGACCAAGACTCAAAAAGGGACCCAACCTCCTTGGGCGGCGTAGATGATAAATCTAAGAGCGAAACATCACACAACAGTATCTTTATGCACAATATCTTTAGGCATGTAGAGATGGGGTGTGTTTGAAATCACACCCTATTTACTATTTAGTGTTTTATTTAGAGTGTCGGCCATTTTGTAGGGTTGTCCGAATTCTCAGGGGACACATCTATATAGTACACTACTTTGTTACCCATAATGCACCGTAAATATAGCGGACAACCGATGTACACTTCTTACGACAAACGTATCGCAATGCATAGCGGTGTCCTTCGGCTTTACTCGGCAAAGATGACGGATAAACCCGAAACTTTTCGTGTACAAATATAAGTTCAAAACATTATTTAATGACTATTAAACGACAAACAGTTGATAATATTGTGTTTACTGGTCAAAATGGTGAATTTAATATTTATGTATTCGTCATGATTTTAGTTCGTCGGACAAATGAGTGAAGTTTTACACTCGATAAGTAGCACTGTCAGCTAAATGAAAACATCGCTAAACTGCGTTACTCCTTGTTGATGTTTCGGTTCGTTTGTGTGTCGAAAGGTCAAGGTAATTTCTTTCTGGCGTAAGTATACTAAGTGTTGTCCGAATTCCCTCATTTGTGCCGCTCACCGCTACCTTATCTAGTGATCAGTGAATGAGTAACCGAGTGGACCATTTCAGACATACCCATGGTCAAGACGACCTGCTGAAGTTCAAACTGAACATCAGAAGAGGGAAGAAAGGTGATTTAAGTGACTTAAGTGTACATAGCATGGTTGTTGGTGCTAGACAGGCTGGTCTACTGAGATTTTGACACACAGCCGTCTCTAGGTTTTGCAAAGAATGCTCTGAAAAAGAGAAAATATCCAGTGAGCACCAGTTATTTAGGTGAAGATGCCTTGTTGAGGTCAGAGAATAAGCCAAAACTAATGACAGCCTTACAATCAACAAAATCGAGGACTGTGTAAAGGAAATAAAAGATTGTATGTTATTTAATTTTCTCTTACTTAACTCAGATAAAACTGAGGTGCTATTAGTGGGACCCAAGGCTGTGAGAGACAGGTTAGCTACAATCTATCCTAACCTAGATGGTGTCCAGTATTGCCCCGTCTCCGTTGTAAACAAAATTAGGGGGTAACCATTGCTCAGATATCTCCCTTTGATGCGCACATAGCAAGATATCAACTCGGAATTGCTTTCTTTCAATACGTCATATCGCTTTAAATTGACTTGTTAAAATTAACTAATTATACAAACTTAGAAATATCCTCTCTTTTAATGATGGCAGAAAAAAACGTTTCATGCGTTTATAACCTCAAGGTGGATTACTGGAAAGCCTTACTTACTTATGCTGCTCTAGTAAATCGATAAAATATAAACTTCAGTTAGTTCAGAATTGAGCTGCCCCCCCGAGTGCTAACTCGAACTTTGGAAAAATTTGATCATATCACTCCGTGTTCTATCACACTGCACGGTTACCAGTCAAATTCCGACATTGATTACAAATACTTCTTTATACCTTATAAAGCTTACATGGCCCTGGCCCCACATTCCCCACATTAATCTGACCGTTGACCTCTGTAGGTTTTACAATCCAACTCGTTCTACTTGTGCGCAGGGTGCAGAGGACTTCTTTTAGTTCTTAGAATTTTATTAAAAAAAGGTCAGAGCAGGGGGGAAAGGGCTCTTTCCTCTGTCTCATTATGGGCCCCCCAACTATTATATGGAAATATAAAAAACTTCCCACTTTCGTTTTTCGAGATTCAGACAACCCTCCAAAGTTTAGTCTAGGCTAAAGGGGACATACTCTATTTACGGCAGGCTTTTGACTGATTATGTCTAGACAGGTTGCATGGTTGGTTGCGGCGGAGGAGTCTGGATTGGATTCATGTTTGGGCCTGGCCTGCATGTCCCGCTAGACGGGTGGGAGAGTGTAAGTGTCGAGGTGGGTCGGTCTGGCTGCTGAACTAGGCGTCGGTTCCTCGTGTGATCTGAGACTCAGCATTCCTTGCCTTAGGAAAAGGGCCCAGAGTGGAGGGTTCATAGTCAAGAGTATTATGGTGATCAGAGACGTTTGGGTTGCTGTCTTCTGCCGCTCGTGGGGTTTGCCAAGTATCATGTGATCCCTCTTGCTGGGTTTCCTACCCAGTTCTCCTCTTTCTAGGCTTTCTAGCTATTGCTGCTTAGCTAATGCTTGCCGGGGGGTTCTCATGCTCACTTTGCATCAGTGACTTGACATTGGCATCAGTGATTGTTATAACACTTAATCTAACTATTTACATTTTGTTTTCTCTCCGAGCGTTGTTTCCGGCAGTTCGGCACCACACATGATGTACATCTGATGGAAGCCTCCACTGTGCATACTTCACATTTATTCGACCATGATCCATGACTGAGTTAGCTTTAGATTTATCATTACCGTGCCACTTAATGTCGAGGTGCAGACTTCACATTCTTTCAAACTTTGAATTCCATGACTTAGTTCGATCTTAGATTTATCATCTACGCCGCCCCCGGAGGTTGGGTCCCTTTTGAGTCTTGGTCCTCCCAAGGTTCTTCCTAGAAACTAGGAGGTTTTTCCTTGCCACTGTCGCCCTAGGCTTGCTCAATTTGAGATTGGACATAGTTATTAGGAGATAATCTAAACTTGTAAAGTTGCTTTGAGACAATGCTCCACTGTAAAAAGCGCTATATAAATAAATCTGACTTGACTTGACTTGAGAATAACGGCATGACTGGGTTGCGCTGATAGAAAGGCAACAGGAACTCGGATAACCATTCGTCACACCAGAGGTATGCAGAAGAGCATCTCTGAAATTGACAGGGTTTACATAAACATAAGAACAGATGCACTGTACAGTCAGTAAGATTGAAGTGCATGCCTTTACTACAATGGCTGTATTATAGCTGTAATATTTCATATGGCCACTAAAGGGCGCTCAGGTCGTTTCGTTCAGACTGCCTCTCGAGCTCGATGTTTCTCTTTAAACTGTTATGTGTACTTTTTCCGCCTCATGCTCCCTCTGTAATCGCAAATACTCCAACAAATCACTATAGTCTACATATTTCAGTCGGGTCCACCTATTTGTTGTAGATAAACACAAAGTAAACTAATCGTATCAATGATTTCGATGCTGCTTGGCTTGCTGATAAAAGGGACGTATCTCAAATCTGTACTTAACCCCTATTCCCTACAAAGCGTATAACGCGTGCTCTTTGTGCCCTCAAACACAAACGTTTCAAGAGATTCTAAATTATGCTTTGAGTTAATATCAAATCTACCTTATAAGAGTGATTCTATAGTAAATAAGCCATGATGTCGGTTAAAACAGACATAACACACACAGGTCAGGCGTATCAAACTCACCCTGACAATGATAGGCGTGGTTAATCCCGCCCGGCCTGACAAACCATATGCTTCTCAAACAAACTGGTTTGATTGGTTTATTCCAGGACTACAGCTACAGGATTAGGTCTAAGGCTATAGCAGGTAGAGTCATTTTAGGAAAAATACCAAACAGGTATTTCACAATTGCTAATTCAGTTCACTATATAGGATGTAAACTAAGCGTGTTCTTAATACGTTGCACTGTTTGTGCAACTGGACACGACCCTTGTTTCTCGACCCTTGTGAAGGCCCTTCTAATCCAGGTTGGTGGATGTGGTTAGCGCTGTCTCTTGACAGCTCCATGATCCCTGGTTCCTTCCCGAAATCTCTGGTTTCCATATATGTGTATTAGAGGATAATTTGTGTTTCTAACATGCCCTTAGTGTGTGAGAGTTTGTGAGTGTATGAATCCTACGATGGATTGTCACCTTGTCTAGGGCTGTTCCTGCCTTGTGCCCTGTGCCGCCAGCTAGCCACTGCACCAAATTTCACTTTGTCTTTTGACGACATATTTTTCCCCCATGTTTTATGCAAGTTTTCTGATCAGGGTCACACTTAGCACAGGGCGCAGGTGTAAGCGTACCCTCTACGGGACGCAAGGGCATTGTAGACTGGCCTCTCCTCCCTCAGACACAGCCAATTCAGCCTGCATGTGACTCCTGACCTTACCCGAAGCATTGCCTGGACTCAGACCTGGGTTCATTCTGTCGTGACTTGACATATTAGACTGCAGTGTCTGCTGTTACTGTGTGTCTGTGTGTCTATGTGTGTATATATATATATATATATATATATATATATATATGTTATTATTATATATGTATGTGTGGTGTATATATATATATTATAATTATATATATATTATATTATATATATATATATATATTATATGTAAGTATATGTGTGTGTATGTATGTGTGTGTATATAATATATATATATATATATATATTATATAATATATATATATATTATATTTATATATATATATCTATAATATATATATATTTATAAAGTATTTAGTCAGCCACTGATTGTGCACGTTCTCCTACTTAGAAAGATGAGAGAGGTCTGTAATTTTCATTATAGGTACATAAACAGGTATATAAACAGAAATATATTAAGACTGACTTGTGTGGAGTATGAATGTTCTCCCAGTGTCTGCTTGGGTTTCCACTGGGTACTCCAGTTTGATTCCAAATAGATGTATTAGATCATCTGGTGACTCTAAATGTCCCAATGTAAGTGAGTGAACATGTGTGTGTTGAATGTGCATTAATTTTGTGCCCCCACCTTGCAGCCTATGCTGCCAGTTAGTCCACAGCTCCTCACAATCCTGAACCGAATTAATCGGGTATGGAAACTAAATGGATAAATGATTATATATACACTGATCAGCCAAAACATTAAACCCTCTTTTCTGTAAAAATGTTTAGGTAGATATTTCATGTATTTGTCGACTGCGAATTTGTTTGTTCATTTATTAATATACTAATATAATCCCAGAGTTTAAGATGGCTGGGCACCTTTGGTTGGTGGACATTTTTCAGTCCACCACATCAGTGTCACTTCAGTGCTGAGAATGTTCCAATAGTACCTGCTCTGTGGGTGTCCTGACCATTACGGAAGAGAGTAAAGGGGACCACAAAGTATGTAGATACACCAATGGACTACATATTGTGATTGTAGAACTACAAAGTGCATCTATATTGTAGTGCAGAAACAAAGAGGTGTACCTAATAAAGATCAGTGAGTGTGTAGAAATACAGCATGTGTAGACTGCGTAAGGTCTTCAAATGTAGTCTTAAACTAGTTTTTAACTATGGAACCGAGAAAAAGTCTCTGCATAGCTGTCCATTGGTGGGATTAATTTATGCTTGAAATCCGCGATTTTCATTGGTTTATACGACAAGCATAACAAGCACCGTCCAATCAGATCCCACCATAGTTTTCTCAGAGGCTGAATACCAATAAGCTCCTAACTCCCTACTTAGGTGTGCTATATAGGGTGCCCAATAATGGTTTCTACACTCAGTGTAGGGCACTTTGTCTGCAGTTGGGATCGAGCCCCTGTTTCTTTCCCCTGTTCTGTTGTTGCCCCAGTGTTTGGTGTCTGGCGTCGAATTGCGCACTGCTCCTCCATCAGTTGATTCAAACTCGGTCCTGGTGTGAGTGCGTGTGTGAATAGTGCTCCGTGTTTAGCCGTTTTAAAGACCTTTTAGATGCAGCGGTCTGCCGCTGTGAGCGTTAAGTTCATCTGGGAGATTTGTTGGAGTTGCGGTCGCGGTGCTCGTGTTGGACATTTTTTTGGCTTTTGTATTTCAGCGCCTGTTGTGCATTCTGCTTTTTAATCTTCACTCTTCGTATCGGAACGTAGCTTGGAACTAATTAGACACAGTTCTTAATTTTCGTTTGGAATTCGGAACGGTATGGTCATTGTTTAAATGTTATGACAGGAAGACAACTTCCAGGGAACGTAAATATTCAACTTCGGAGAGTGAAAGCAATGGTTAGCTCGAGCTAATCCGTGTTTAGCCTAGCCTGCTAAGCACAACTGGAACGGCAGCCGGACTCCATTCACCCTGATGCTTCAGACCGAACTGGATTTATTTTTAAATTTTGATTCCCAAGAAAACGGAGGATTGAAAACGCATTTTCCGAGGTAAGAGTCATTTCGGTGGTTCGTGTTTGTCTTTCGGGAGCTTTGCGCTGCGACGGAATTATGCAGGTTTTTGCTTCCTTGTTAGCAAACGAATCGATTGAGTGGCTGCTTTCCAAACCGCATACTATCAATCTAAATAGTGCGAATCACCAACGGCCAACTTCAGCTTTTTACTGTACTGTTTAGTACGCTAGTGTGTAGTATGGCACGAATCGATTGTTCCTTTTTTCGCCACTTCTCGTTTATGAATTTCTGTGAGCATATTCAGTGTGCTTCGGGATGCTGAACAGGTGAAATAATGGCAACGGGCACCCGCGCGCGCGCGCACACGTTGTCCTCCGTTGACTGGCTGGTTAATCTGGCACTGGAGCGCCCACGCTTCAGTTTGATGTTTAAAAGGTTTCTGTGCAACCAATACAATTTCTACTACGTACCTTTTAATGAGATTGTTATTCAGTAAGCTTTTAGGTGGCATTTGCCCTGTCTGTAGGAATTCCTGTGCAGAAAAGAACTGTAGGACTGTGGTGGCCTAGCGGTTAAAGTACTGGACTCTGGACCAGAAGGTCCAAGGTTCAAATCCCACCTCTGCCAAGCTGCCACTGTTGGGTCCTTGAGCAAGACCCTTAACCCACAAGTGCTTGGATTGTAAGACTGTACCAATTGTAAGTCGCTTTGGATAAGAGTGTCTGCTAAATGCTGTAAATGTAAGAAATATGATCATACAAGATTTAACACCGCTAGTTGCCAGTTTTTTGCACCAGTAATCAGGGATGGCACACCGCATACCTGTATTCAGTCCACATTACGTTCGGTGACTAAAATGGACGTTAACCAGACATTACCATAGTCTTTAAGCTGCTGCAATGTAAATATGAAGGGTGTTTTCACAAACTGCCCGCAATTGATACGCAAATGCGGCGGTGACACTGAAGAGAACACAAGTGGAACGCTACCATCTACGCAGCAACCCTAATGCCGCTGTGTCTGAAACCTAAACTGTTATACGCATGTTAAACCTACATTGGGACTGTGGTAGTTTAGCGGTTAAAGTACTGGACTAGTTCAAATCCCACCTCTGCCAAGCTGCCGCTGTTGGGTCCTTGAGCAAGACCCTTAAACCCACAATTGCTTGGATTGTAAGACTGTATCAGTTGTAAGTCGCTCTGGATAAGGGCGTCTGCTAAATGCTGTAAATGTAAACCTTTTTTAAATGTATGGAAATTCACAATAATTATAGAAAATATAGTAATGTACTGGTACAACCCTGTGTAGGAGAAACACTTAAGAGGATGTTATGATGGAAGCCAGAAATGTGTTGATGGGTGATTCATTATTTTTGGTGCTTTTTCTGTTGTTTTGCAATATAAACCACCCACTTAAACTTAACCGTCTAAGCAAGTACAGTAGTTTCCTTGTCCAACCTTCCCTAAAAATGGAGACTTCCTGATACACAACTTTAGTTAACTACATACTCAGAGACTTGTTAGACAGGAATTCAAGTTAGTGTTGTGGTTTTCCTCTACAGAGAGTATATGTACTACAATTATTGCTGTCATTAATAGTCATAATCAGTCATCGTTCGATGCTGCGGCAGTTTGCTTGCCCCAGTGGTGCCTTCCAGCTGGGTCGAGCATCTTATATCTTAGGGCCCCAGACACTGGCCAGCTCAAACGAGGGTGAAACAAGTAGTAAATCAATTGAAATTTTAAACACGGGAGTGCAGGTGCCTTTGACAATACCCATCGGTCTGCCTTCCATAAGTGGCAGATGTGTCTGTGCGTGAATGAATGAAGCCAAACCTCATCCTTGCCTCTGCTCCCAGTCTTACTGCCGTAAAATAAGTGCTGGTGAAGCGACTTCCGAGTTGTGAGACTTTTAAGTCTGCGACTCCCGAGGCTGTGTGTTTAAATAACCGAGTGAAATCTGCAGCATTGCATCTTTTCATCTATTTATGGTACCTTGTGGTCATTATATGTATCCTTGCTGTGGATCGGGTTTCTCCATGTGCTGATTAATCAGATTAACATCTCAGAGCTTTGATTATATCATTAGACTCGTTACGAGTCCACTGAAATGGATGACCATGAGAATGTCACGCCCACAAGCAGAACTTAACGTAAGAAAATAAAATGATTACCACGCTTCTCTGTATGTGTACCACGGACGTCCCAGTTCCTCTTTTTTCTTTTTAATGTGGACACGGATCTGTAGTGCTAAAATAGCATTGTGGATGTGATGTGAAAATGCTGGTTCACAGACTGAACGAATCATCCAGTCGCATAGATAAATGTGTTAAAAGTATTAAAATAGGAATTTACCAAGAATGAACATAAAGTGAACTTCAGTCACACTTTGCTTCCAGTTAGACCTGTCAGTAATCAGTGTTATGGAATATTTACATGTATAGCTTCAGTAAGCCATGATACTATTTTATCAGTCTATAATTTTTTTTGTGCTTCCTCTTTATTTAATCTTTGCTTTTCTAGTCTGTTAGTTTGCAATGGTATTACTATTATTTCAGTTATTATTGATTTATTTAACGGAAAATGGTACACAGTGAGAATAAAACCCGTTTCTCGACTGCTTATTGTACCTGGGCGCAAACAATAAGGTGGGCAAAGGTGCTTTTCTCGGGCACAACTGTGCAGCTGGTGAGATGCCTACTACTCACTAAACAGATGAAGTGATTTAACACTAAAGTGGGCATTACTCTGCCATGGATGAGAAAAGAAGCACTAATTAATGCTAAATAAGCTTTTCTTACTTGCACTAAATAAGCTTGTGTACTTTCTTGAACAACTAAAAACTGAAACAGTCTAACTCTCGTGGGTTTCCCCATCAAATGCCAAAACCTCATCCACATTTCTTCTGAACTTCGCATAGGTTACACTGGAAAATGTGACTGAAAAAGCCGGTTGCTCAAGCTTTTGGAAAGATGCTGGCACATTATGGGAAATGTAGTGCCTGTAGTGCATTCAGGTGGCCTATCCTGTGGTTCAGCTCAGCCATTTGGGATAAACGGAAAGCTCCATGGATTTTATTGAGAGTGCTGGGATATATGCAAACGAAAGCAGCTACAGTATGAGATTCACTTTTCAGTGGGGAGTGAAATGGGACTGTGGTGGCCTAGTGGTTAAGGTGCTGGACTATGAACCAGAAGGTCCAGGCTTCAAATCCCACCTCAGCCAAAAAGCTGCCACTGTTGGGTCCTTGAGTAAGACCTTTAAACCCAAAATTGCTTGGATTGTAAGAGTGTACCAATTGTAAGTCGCTCTGGATAAGGGTGTCTGCTAAATGCTGTAAATGTAAATGGGTGAGGTTGTTCAAAAGGAAGAACAAGCTCACCCACTTGCCCAACTCTACTGTAGGGCAAAATCGTTAATATAAAGCTTATTTATTTATTATAATCATTTTTTGAATAATGTATTGAAAGTGGAAAAACCAAACGATTATTACGCAACACCGGTTTTCACTCACTACATTTCCCAGCGCTCACCACTCCCGCCACGTGACTCCTGCGGGAAAGTATTGTACTGCTCATAAATTTGAAATTCAAAACTCAGAGTACGGTTTCTGCTGGATGTATATTTATGTCTGCTTTCGGGTTCCCGTTGTAAGAACCTGTATTTTATTTTCATTTGAGCAAACACTCAGAACCGTTCTGTCTTATCGATGTTCCCTGGCATCTTCGTGGAGGGACTTCACTCTTTCCTTCAAGCGTGGATGATAAAGGAAAAAAAATTAGCATGCATCACAACTACAGGTTGCATGCAAGACAACTGGTCAAGCCAGGCCAGGCATTTGTTATTTAAATTCACGTGACAGTTTGCTGACAGAAAGTAATGGACTGCGTTCCATTTAAATCGCTATTAGCTAGGTAGCTCTGCATTCCTAGTTTTACAGGAATTGCAGTGCAATTCTCACTGACTGCAGAAAGACTACACACATTTATCGACCTCAATTACTGAGTTATCAATAATTATATGCAATGTAGCACATGGAAAAAAAACATCCTATGCAAGACTGTAATGGTCACATGTGGTACCTCAGCTGGCCTCAGACAGTGATCCTTTGTTCTGAAATTCATTGTCTGTGTTTACATGCACTTAATAATCCATAGTTGGATTTCAGCAGTCATGTTATTATTCAAGAGGTCATGTAAACAGCACACTGATCTAGAAATCTGATCAAGAGCTGTAAAGGCACTCAGTATCACCCCCTAAGGTTGTTTTGCTCTTTGCAAGGTTCTGATGTTTAGGTCTTGGAAAGTGAGCTGATTTGTCCTGAGGTCCTGTGTAGAACGTATTCACGTATGCACCCATAAGATCTGTTCACATGCCATCGTTTTGTGACCACTACCTCAGAGAATGGTTTCAGCAGGTGATGAATGGAGCTAATAGGATAAGGACGGGTTAGGGGGATTAAAGGCACTTGGTGGTCTCATCCTCGCTGAGGCTAATCCCTACTTTCGAGCCGGTCGCTGCAGGGACAAATCAAGATCAGCCACAAAGCCTTATTGCCGCATTAAAGAGCAGCACCATCTCCTCGACTGTACTGCCTGTATCACCAGGTCCTGGGAACAAGTGTGGGCTAATGTAGGACTCGTATTTCATGGGCTGTGTCATCAGAACTGTTTGCCAATGTGTTTTTTCCATTTCGCCTTTTTATTAGGCTCATAAAGAGATTGCCTGTCGTCCTTATAAAGTCTGGTATTGTTGTGCAGGCTGGAAGGGAAACTGCTTGTCCATCACAGGGATGTACAGGGTTGGGACTGGGGTAGCCTAGCGGTTAAGGTACTGGACTATAGACCAAATGGTCCAGGGTTCAAATCCCACCTCTGCCAAGCTGCCACTGTTGGGTGAGCAAACCCCTTAACCCCCAAAAATCCAAGGATTGTAAGATTGTATTACCCCAGTGAATTGTATTGTCCAGTGATCTGTGTGTTATAGTGTGATATATAACAATGAAGAGGGTTGGGTCCTTTGTGTGGAGTCTGCTTGTCCTCCCAGTGTCTACGTGGGTTTACTCCGGGTACTCTGGTTTCCTCCAACAGTCCAAAGACGTGTGTTAGGTTAATTGGTGTGTGTCCTGCGATGGATTGGCGCCCTGTGTAGGGTTATTCCTGCCTTGTGTCCTATGCTGCCGGTTAGGCACCGGCTCTCCTGCGACCCTGTCCAGATTGAGCAGATAAGAAATTGAAAGAGTGAATGAATATTTTTGTGTCATACTAGAAACCTGAGATTAAATGCCTGAAATTGTTGAAATGATTTGCGCATTATCTTTTAGATTAGTCAGTTCTTATTGGTCTCTGATTGTTGCACATTTTTGTGGGCTTCATGTAGGGTTAGAGGCTGTGGCACTGACAAAGAGGCAGGAAGCAGAGCTGGAGGTGGCAGAACTTAAGATGTTGAGGTTCTCTTTAGGAGTGTCCAGGATGGACAGGATTAGGAATGAGATCATCAGAGGGACAGCACAGGTTGGAAAATTGGGAGACAAAATTTGTGAGGGAAGACTGAGATGGTTTGGTCATGTGCAGAGGAGGGAGGGTGAGTATATTGGTAGGAGGATGTTGAAGATGGACCTGCCAGGCAAGAGACGGAGAGGAAGACCTAAGAGGAGTTATATGGTTGTGGTAAATGAAGATATGCAGGGAGTTTGGGTGAGATTGGAGGATGCGGAGAACAGGGTGAGGTGGAAACGTTTACCTCGCTGTGGCGACCCCTGATAAAGGGAGAAGCCGGAAGAAGAAGATGTAGGTGCTTAATGTTTCCAGAGTCTTCCTTGGCAGAGAAATCATCAGAACCATCACCTTTTCACAGACCTGTTCCGACCTTTAATTAGGACGGGGTTCAGACTAACTTGAGTGTATTTAGGTTTAGTAACTACTCACATAACTAATCATATGATTCACCTGAATGGGGATTTTATATGGTTTAACCAACTTAAAGTACTGATATGCTGTGAGGGAGTGCAGGAGCCTGTGATGTAATTTCTTTCAAACCCTAATAGCCAACAGCCTTTGATTAAACCCGGTCTGTTGTGGCATGAGCTTGTTCTTTCTGCATAGCATATTTTTTGTGGTTAAATGATGGAAATTGCAGGTATGAGTGCTATGGTGTAAGAATGGAACACGAAGCGCTGTAGTTAAGTCTGTTTCCTTGTGTTGTATTGTGCAGAAGTTGTTTTCCGTGCACACACTCATCTGCTCTATTGTAGGGCTCTGGTAAGGAAATATCGTTTGGGTACTTTACACAAATGCTTGAATGTGTTTGCGTGTGTGTAAGGTATGGATTATTTCCGTTAAAGAAGAAAAGGCCACGTCATTGCTAATTCTTGTGCTTATTCACCTTTACAGTTTCACCTTTGTGTTCTTTTGTTCTGTAGTATGCACTGCAGCCTAATGTGTACAATAGCATTTCTGTGGGTAGACTAGTAGCACTGTAGTTGAACTCGGCAGCATAGGGTTCAGTGTAGAACCAACCCTAGACAGGGTGCCAATTCATCGTAGGGAACATGGACCCACACTTAGAGACACCAGTTAACTCGACACACATGTCTTTGACCTGTGGGAGGAAACCAGAGTACCTGGAGTATCCCCACAGGGACACGGGGAGGACCCAGGCCACTCCATCTGGGGATTGAACCCAGGATCTTCTCGGTGTGAGGTGTCAGTGCTGCCCAAAATATAATTAAAGCAGATGAATGTATAATAAATACACTACCAGTAAACAATGTGCCTATATTTGTTTTCCCAATGTTTTACATCGATTTTCAGCTCCAAAAAGATTTTTGAAGGGCTGTTTATTTTCAACTTTTACGTGTTTGTTTATTTTTAAGATCCTTCTGTTTCTTTCACATCCTG
This sequence comes from Ancistrus triradiatus, assembly GCA_025084515.1. Taxonomy (NCBI): domain Eukaryota; kingdom Metazoa; phylum Chordata; class Actinopteri; order Siluriformes; family Loricariidae; genus Ancistrus; species Ancistrus triradiatus. Next base: position 202,170 of record JAJAGP010000003.1, on the reverse strand, counting down.
ACTTCCGCTTTCACTTTAAAGTAATATTTTAAACACAGTCATCATCTGGAGCAAGATCTTGTAGATTTACTTCTTTCAGGACCTGGCGAGAACTTACTTGAACTTGTAGTTTTGCTTGCCAAATCAAGAAAGGGTGTAGAGTAAAACAGAAGAGGTGCTAATTAACAGTTAATGATAAGTCCTGATGTAATCAGAGTATGTGGTCTTATATTATTGAACTGTCATATGTTTTCCTACAGCCAGAATTAATTTCTGGTTTAAACCTGCTAGGCGTGTTCCTCCTCATAATCCCCTGTAGTCTTTTGTGAGAGGACCGGAGGTTAATCCCATCATTTGGTACACTGCCTTTCCCTGAAACTGTATGTATTGCTGAGGAACAGTAATTAATTTGTGCAAAAATCTTAGCAATGCTGCTGAGCCACATTCTTTTACTTTTTCAGTTTGATTCACTTCCGTGTACAAGCCGGAACCTTTTTTGACCTTAACCTCAGGGTGGTAGTGATTTGTAAAAATAGACATTTCAGTATTATCTCATAAAGGCCTTTCCCTAAAAAGAGTGGTGTTTCCTGTGATTTTTCTTTTGGAGTCTCTTGCTGTGAGACTGGAATGTGTCCCCTTTTCTTCATGCTGATTGTCAGCTGAGAGGTGCCAGTGCTGTCATTTTCCCCCCTTTAGGCTACTCGTCACAAGCAGATTGCAGACATTTATCCTTTCTAACACAACGTGAGTATGGAAATGCTTTCATATCCCATCAGTGCTGGTGTGGGTTGTGGCTCTGCACTGAGAACTGTTAATATAAACAGGAGCCCTGAGAACAGGTGGGGGTAATATGGCCGGAATCTTGTCATTCATTCATTTTCTTACCCGCTTACGGCAGCACAGGGCAGAAGACAGGACTAATCTGAGATGGGGGCCCAGTCCATCACAGGGCACACATTTTCAGACTGGGACACCAGTTTACCTAAAACGTGCTTTTTGTTTGGAGGCAAGCGAAGCACCCTCCACACAGACAGAGACCTGTGACTGTAAGGGCATCTGAGTACAATGAACTCATTCACATTCAACAAACCAGTTTGAGCTGATTTGAGCTTTGTGACATGAAGCGTTATCCTGCAGGAAGTAGCCGTCAGGACACTGGTCATAAAGGGCCAGCAACAATACTCGGGTTGCTGCCATGTGATTGCCTGATTAGATATTTGCATAACATTTACAGCATTTAGCAGATGCCTAATTGATACAGTCTTACAATTGTGGGTTAAGGGTCTTGCTCAAGGACCCAACAGTCGCAGCTTGGCGGAGGTGGGATTTGAACCCTGGACCTTCTGGTCCATGGTCCAGTACCTTAACCACTAGGCTACCACAGTCCCAGCATTAACCGGCAGTTGAACAGGTGTACCTAATAAGGCTCAGGTTTAGGATGCCTTTTTAAAAAAAAGTTCAGGAATGTTGCAATTTTCCATCATTTTGAACACCCTGAGCCTTGTTGCCATATGTGGTAGCCTACCGGGTAAGGTACTGGACTGTGGACCACAAGGTCCAGGGTTCAAATCCCACCTTTGCCAAGCTGCCACTGTTGGGTCCTTGAGCAAGGCCCTTAACCCACAATTGCTTGGATTGTAAGACTGTATCAATTGTAAGTCGCTCTGGATAAGGGTGTCTGCTAAATGCTGTAAATGTAAATATGAATGCGGTGTACCGACACTGCTAAACAGTGATTGCAGCTCAAAATTACATATCTTCTCCATCTTTTTAAATTTGGGCTGCACTTATCTGCTGGAGTTCTTGTCATGCAGAGTCACTTTCGCAAAGCACTCAGCCAAACGTTGCTGAATGTGAGTTGGCTTGTTGGATTTACTTTAACACTTGATGCTGTTTCAGAGCTGGTGCGGCAAACTGGTAAACTGGTGTTGCCTTTCATATGCTTAGCGGGCGCTTGGGTGGCGCAGCAGTCTAACATGCTAACGCACAGCCACCAGGTTTCTGGCGGTTTCCCTTGGTGGGGGTCGGTCATCACATACAGACAGGATTGGCTGCATCTGTGCTAGGAGAGGCCTGTCTCTGACCAGTGTCGGCCCTGTGATTGATGGGCGCCCCTTCCAGAGCATGCTTACGCCTACACACTGTGTTCTCTGAGGACAGACCCTGACCAGGAAATGCAGGGTTAAAACGTGAAGGAAAAAAATTCCTCTTGGCATGAGTCATTTTAAGATTGCAAAGATTGCTGGTGTTGCCTCGTCCAGCTATAACGTTCGGGCAGCAGATCGTCCAGATGTTCTTCTGTTCAGTGTCGGATTTTGTGGAAACAAAAGTCCACACAACAGAAGTCTCTTTCAATCACAATTTGCCCAACGTCAGATGTTTGTGCCTCACTAATGTCCCTCTACGTCACCATCCTTCCTCGTGTTTCTCATGTATAAATGAAGCAGTACTATTATGAATATTTTCGAGAAGCTGCGCTATAAATGATGCAGCCAAATCTCTACCACCAGACCCACATGGTATGTACTACACATTTGTGATGCGACCAGAGTCGAGGTGTGAAAACACTGGTATTAAATTATATTACCGACTGTATCGCCATTATTGAAAGGAATTGTGATGCTCATGTTCAGTGGACTTGATTGTGATACTGTTTGTTACAGTAATTCTGTAGATGATTGTAATGTCTACCATTTTTAATCTAATGCTTACTCTCTGCTGTCAGTAAACAGAAATGCTGTCAAAACACTAACAACAGATGTAGATGTACATTTGTCATAGCGTTCCACTTCCAGTATGCTTAAGATTGCAGTCTTGGGATCAGGTGATGCCTGTGTAACCTGATCGATCTCATCATCCCAAAAGGATGCCTCACAGCTGTTTGGTGTTATGCTGTCAGCTCTAAATGATTTAGAAGAATTGTGGCAGACTGGAGAGGGTTGGGCTGGCTGCCCTTTCAAAACAATGCTTTCTGCCTCCGAGTCTTTCAGACCCTCCGTTGTCAGTAATATGAATTGGTCAGAAATTTCAACTGCCTTCATTCCTGAACTCTCTCAATAACGCAGCTGCCCAATTGATTAGGTATATGTTCCATTTGTATAGTGCCTTTCTAGTACCCATGGTTGCTTTAAAATAGGGGGAGGATGGGGGATAAAACCCATTTTTATATATCTATAATACAAATTGGGATGAAGTACACAATTTCCAGAGGAGCAGGATGTTTCGGACAGAGATCCTTCATCAGCTGTGGGTCTTCAAAGTGCTTTTTTAGATGTATATAAACATTTCTCAGTGTTTTTGGTCCATATTATGGTAACATCACGCATCCATGATGCAAATCTCTCGTTCCACCACATCCCAGAGGCGCTCTTGGATTGAGATCTGGTGACTGTGGAGGCCATTTGAGTACAATGAACTCAGTCATGTTTGAGATCTTTGAACTTTGTGACATGGCAGCTTAAGAGATCAAACCTCTGTTGTAATGAGTGTATGAAATAGATGAAAATCCCAGTAGGTCAGCAGTTTCTGAAATACTCTGACTAGCCTGTCTATCACCAACAATCAAGCCATGTCCAAAGTCACTTAAATCGCCATTCCTCCCCATGCTTGGTTTGAACATCAGCAGGTTGTCTTGACCATGTCTACATGCATTGAGTTGCTACGATGTGATTGGCTGATGAGTTGTTAACGAGCAGTAGAACAGGTGTACCTAATGGTGTTTGGTGAGTGAGGTTTGTAATAGTGGCCTAAGGCTGTGATACCAATACCAATATATGGTGGAATTTGGGATGCGTTTAGTAATCAAAATTTTGAACACACTGAGGCAAAATCCAGAACCTATGTTTGTTTGCATGTTTAAGTGGAGCATAATAAATGTTTTATTGGAATATATCCCATCACCAGTAATTGTCCCCTGTGTACAATTGCACACCTGTCTATTGTAGTATGCCTCAACCTGGTAAATAGCCAAGCTACTTCACTCAGCGTCTTGGCTCTGATGTGCATTTCCTCCATGAGCTCCAGGGGGAATTTACCACCCGGTGTGGAGTTTGCATGTTCTCCCACTGCCCGTATAGGTGTCCTCACGCACTGTAAATCCTCCCAGAGCATGCATGTGTCCTCGGATAGCTTGGTGCCCTCGCTAGGGTTCTGTGCTGTCTTTTTTTTTATTATTTAAACAAAACAAAAAAAAATCGTTCACTATTCGTAATCGAGGTACAATGTTAAATTAACCGTGATATCGATTTGAGGTCATATCACTCGGCACTAGTGTGACGTTCAAAAACAAACTGACAGCTTTGTTAGTTTCGATAACTAAGTCCATTTCGGTGGATCACTAGTTTAGACCGTAATTGCTTTAGTAGATCAAGGGGGTAAATATGGATTAAAAAGCCAGACGTTATCTAACAGATACTTCGTAATGAATGAGCTGTTTGTTACAAACCTTTCTGGAGATAGCACACATTTATTACCCCACATTGCTTAACTCGGAGGATTTGTTAATGTTATACCTGGGAAGTACAAGATTAAAACACTTCGTCTGGGTGCACTCACTTATTTCCATAGGCTTGGTGTTGCTGAGCCGTTATGCAGACTTGCATCTTTTCATTTAGGCTCAGCTGGGTATGTAGCATGTTTTTTTTTTTTTTTTTTTTTTTTCCTCCATCCCCCTTCGCTGTTTTTGATGAGATGAACTCGATGACCCTTCATGTGCTCATGATTATTGGGTGTAAATTTAAAACTTTCAGACATTTTGTCTAGTGGTATTATTTGAATGAGCCACAAAAGGAGGTTTACTGGACTAAATAATGCTCATATTCACTGTCTCTTGCTGTTGTTATATTTATTATGTCATTAATTATATATACTAATGTATTTTTTTATATTTTATTTTACTTTTCATAATGTTACATTACAAATATTACTAGGGATGCACCGATATTGAATTTCTTGGACCGATACGATAACCGATTTTTAGCACATTATTATGTCTGCTATTGATGTTAAAAATCCGATAATTGAACCTTTCTGCATTTCAAATACAGTAAATCATTTTTGCAATAAAATAATTAACAATAAAGCAGTTAAGTCAGACCTGACAATTACTGTAAACACAAGGTGGAGTTCACTCAAAGGAAAAATGGTTAAATTCCATTTTATTTTTAACCTTTCTTTAAAAAAAGATTTTTTTTGGTCTTGAATTGGTACAGGCAGCAACAATAACAATTAAGTGTATAAGAAAGCTTATGACTGAGCAGCTCCAAGTATTCATGAGTAACAGCCAAAAGAAAAATCAAAAGTATTCATATGTATAAATATCGGCTACAATTCTAATATCAGACTGATGCCGATATCTGAAAGTCCATATATCGGCAAATAATATATCGACCACCGATATATCGTGCATCACTAAATATTACATTCTCTAATTTGTTATGCTCTGTTATTTTTTTAAAATATCTTTGTAGTTAATTTTTGTATTTAAGCTTCTATGTATTAAACTATTCCTAGAAACTTATTAATTAACCAGTTTACTTTAATTCTTGCATATAACATCTGGGCATGTACGTATAACATTGAGTTTTTCTCATGTTGTTGCCCTAGGCTTGCTCACTTATGGCTGAGATGCTATAAAGCTCCTTGAGATGCTCAATTTTGAAAAAGCTCTATGGAAATGAATTTGGCTTGACTTCAATCACACCCATTTTTGCCATTTTTGCAATCTGAAACAATACTCGGTCTTACCAGTGAGGGAAATCAGTATTTTTGTTCTGCTTTATTGTAAGGCGCCATGGTAAACGTCAGTTAGGTGTCACGGTTTCTATTTCTTCTAAGCGTGCTGAAGGGGCGTAGACCAGGAGCGGCTTTAATTAGATGATGTACCATTAGTGTAAGACAGGAGACAATTGGTCTGCTGGCAGGAATGTTGATATACCACTTGAGACAAATACCAGAGCATTCCTCATGACTTTCTGACCTCTGCCGAGGCTTTATGTACGGACACCGACAAGCTCTCTGTTTCTTTAGAGCAGTATCGGCGGAAAGGGTTGGAATTGTTTGTTTGTTCAGCTCGTTGACAATAAAGCAAGCACTTTCTGCACCATTAACCGACAATTAATGCGTGAGGTCAGCAGAAGTCACAACCATGAAACTTGAGCCGATGTTTTCATGCGTAATTCATTTGATTGCATTTTGTTTACTATGTTAAAATAAGCCTTTATTTAATACCTGCATTTATGGTTATACAGGGTCCCTTGGCCACATCATTGGCTGGAAATGCAGCAAATTGGTTTGGGTGTCGTGGTGGATCTATAGCTGTATAACTTTGAGTTGGCATCTAGAAGCATGTAAGTCAAACTTAACCTCTGTGACGTGTTAAGTGTGGCATGAATCCAATTATAGATTTTGTAGTTTAACATCAAATAGCTGTCACAAACTGTGCATTTATTATTTGTTACCTGGTTCAGTTTTTTTTAGCAAGTGCTCTATAGCTGTATAGTCAAATATTTCATTGCATTAATCGCTTTTTGCTTACTCTTGTAAATCATTAAGGATTTTTTTCCCTTAAAAAGCACTACACAGCTATCTGAATGGACTGTATAAGCTTCAGCAGAATGCATTAATTCATTTTAACTAATAATAGTAATAACACAACAGCGATTACCAGAACCAAAGTAGGCTCTTCATTTCTTTAGTCGCTTCTAATATCGCTGTAACTTGCTCCTGTCATTTAATAGCCATTGGTGCCGATGTGATGTTAAATAAATGAATAAACGCACAAGCATTAGGTACTTTTATTAGGAACAGCATCTGCAAACTTCTCATGTGCCCGCCGTTGTCAAACTGCATGGCTAAACGTGGCCATCTTGGTTGTTGCTAAGCCAACGCCAGAAGCGACAGTGATTGGTCAGTGAGGTTTTGTCGCCGGGGAAAGTTTCCAAACTAGAACTACTAGAATTTGGTGTGGAAGATACCGTCACTATAGAAGAGCTTGAAGTAAATTACTTGCATGAAAACATTGTGGTATGTAATGGCCTTAAGACTGATAAATAATATTTGTTTACAATTTAGGTTTTATTCTCAAAGCTTAAGCTGCAACAAAAGCCAGAATCATGTACATTTATGTCATTTAGCGGACGCCCTTTTCCAGAGCGACTTACAGTTGTTAGTCTTTCAATCTAAGCATTTATGGGTTAAGGGCCCTGCTGAAGGACCCAACAGTGGCAGTTTGGCAGAGGTGGGATTTGAACCCTGGACCTTCTGCTCCATAGTCCAGTACTTTAACCGCTAGACTACCACAGTCCCATGTAATTTCCCCTCTGGATTTAACAGTAATAAAACATAGACACACATCTCCTTACATTGTGACTCTAACGTAGCTTCTAAGCATGAAGCATGAAGGGACATGTAGTCTGATGTACTGTTTTTGTAATGAAAAATCCTATGTTGAAGCGCTTAGTTCCAGCTGCCAAAAGTCCGGCAGTGACGTCTGAGTGGTTATAAACTCGACTCGCATTCTGCCTCGTCACGTCCTCGCGTTAAGGAATGACTTTTATTTGAAACATGCTTGCTGTTTTTAAATATGTGGTCTGATTCCTATATAGTGGTTGGCGTACGCATGGCTCTGCTGCCGGCGGGAAACTAGTGTTAAAGAGGCAGTAAAAGTATTAAAACCAGACTGATGCATTACATTATCTCCAGTAAAGCAGCTTGTGGAATGAATGGTTAAGCCGTCTGTACAGGCAGCCCTTGAGGATTGGTTCCAGGGCTCTCTGTGGGTACCAGAATCCACTGATGCTTAAGTGCCTTCATATAAAATACTGGAGTACAACCTACATAGATCCTTCTGTGCAATATAAAATAGCTCAGGATTGTTTAATACCTAATACAATGTAAATGACATGCTAGGAGTTATCATACTGTAATGTTTAGGGAATAATGGCGAAGAAAAGTCTGTACGTGTGATCTAACGAGACGTGAGGCGAGCAGTGCTTAAACTTTTCGGACAGAGACTGAGTATACAGCAGGGAATCCCTAAGTATTACTTCGTTTGCATGGATCCAGAGTTGTGCTCGGCACATGGCAAATTCAGGTTTTGCTTCTTGCAGCTTTCTGCTATTGATCTTTCTCTGATTGTTTTCAATCCCTGGATTCAGGACCTGCTTATAAGGAGGACCAACTGTATGAGCTTGTGCTTAAACTTGCAAACACACTGCAGTTCTGTCATTTCTACGCTGTTTTCATACCTGTATAAACTTGCACGGCTTGCAAATGAATTCCAGATTTGCCCTGATTGACCTATTTTTGCAGATCATCAGTCTCCTTTCGCTCCTCTCCTGATTTACTTGCTGTCTGTTGCCGTTTCATCCAGATGGCTGAATTCGGCTTGTCATTTGCCTTCTCTGACATGAAATACGAGGAAGTTGAAGCTGAATCAGCCATACTAAAACTGGATCCTGCTGAGCAGCGCTGATGTTAAATCCGTCAAATAATCTCAAAAGACCTCTGATCTCAGAAATATACTTTCCAGATTACAATTTTCTTTGGTCAATAAACAATAAACCAACCTCAGAATAAAAATCAACATGCTTTTCACATCTGACTGCCAAACTAAAACTCATGCAAGGCTTTTTACTTCTTAATGCTTAGAAGTCAAGCTGACAAAAATATCTACAGATATTTAATTTAGCTTGAGGATCATCTCCCTGTTTGTTCCCATGCTGTGTACCATTTGGGGTCTTGGCAGTTTTGTAGTGCTTTGGGTGAAGTTCCCTGGATGGTGCACTTCATCAGTGTACATCCAATGAGTACTACTTCCATATATACACTTATTGGTCACTTTATTAGGTTTCTACACTCATTGTCCATTTTATCGGTTCCACTTATCATACAGAAGCTCTTTGTAGTTCTACAGTTACAGACCGTAGTCCATCTGTTTCTCTATATACTTTTAGTCCCCTTTACTCTCTTCTCTGATGGTCAGGACCCCCATAGGACCAGCACAGATCAGGTACTATTTGGGTGGTGGATCATTCTCAGCACTGCAGTGACGCTGTTGTGGTGTTGGTGTTAGTGTGTGGTGTGCTGCTGGAGTTTTCAAACACTTCAGTGTCACTGCTGGCCTGAAAGTACTCCACCAACAAAAATTATCCAGCCACCAGCATCCTGTAGGCAGCATCCTGTGAGCACTGCTGAAGGATTAGAGGATGAATAATAACAATATTTGAGTCTGATTTTACATCTACGAGGTGGAGCAATATGATTGATGTTTCTGAGTGCACATTGAGTGAACAGTGGTTAAAAACTCCAGCAGCACTGCTCTGTCTGATCCAATTGTACCAGCCCAACACACACTAACACACCAGTGTGTAGTGCAACACATGGACTACAGTCTGTAATTGTAGAACTACAAAGTGCTTGTACAAAATGAATGTAGAAACGATGGACCTAATAAAGTGACTATACCCCACGGTTTGTGCGCAGTTAAAGCAATTACTTTTACCTCTGAATATGGTTCATGAAGGAACATGAATGTTGATATTGACCATCACAAGTTAAGCTCGTGCTCAATCAAACGACAGCCTGTGTTCAAACCCTGACAAGTGTTTCATTCAGTCGTTGCTGATTTAAAAATAGAACTTTGTGGGTATACTGTAGGGGTTATTAATTTTTAATGTCCTGTGACGGTATCACAAGCGATCACAAGTGTTGGTGAGCCATTATTTCCACACTTTCAAGTAAGTGGTGATTGAATTATTTTGAGGTTTTCCTTGTATAGAGCAGTCTAATTAGTGAATTTTTCTAGAAGATGCAATGTCCTGTCAGATTGTTATTACTAAATCCCATTGCAGGTGTGACTATAGCTGCATGAGTTGTGTAGATGAGCATCGATCCAAGTGTTTCTCTTCCTGAACCTGAAACCTGAACTCTTTGCATTGGATGATTGAGTATCCATCCAATAGCAGTGCTTTTTAAAATGAATTATTTGTTCCTCACTGCGTTGAACATGACCCTGTAGCAAAATGTGAGACTACATCAAAAGAGAACTAAAAATGAAAACAAGAATGAAGTATTTAAAAAAAAAAAAACTTGATACCTGCTTTTCTTGTTAGCTGAAATTAAAGATTTGTTTTGAATGTTATGAATTTAATTTAATGCAACTCTGTAGCTATCAAGTGAAATGTCTTTATTTAGTGCTTTTTACAATGGAGCGTTGTCTACAGCGTTTGATGTATTCAGGCCCACAGCCCTAACTGAGGAAGCCTAGGGGACAGTGGCAAGGAAAAACTCCTTTAATGTTATAAGGAAGAAACCTTGGGATGACCAAGACTCAAAGGTGGGACTGTGGTAGCCTAGCGGTTAAGATACTGGACTATGGACCAGAAGGTCCAGGGTTCAAATCACACCTCTGCCAAGCTGCCACTGTTGGGTCCTTGAGCAAGGCCCTTAACCCACAATTGCTTGGATTGTAAGACTGTACCAGACAGTTGTATCACTCTGGATAAGGGCGTCTGCTAAATGCTGTAAATGTAAATGTTGGGACTCCATCTCTCTGTGCAGCCTGAAGTGCAACAATAGCCCTTAAATAGTGAAACATATTATAGTGATTTCATGGTGGCAAGATAAAGTAACTTGGTGAAATATGTGTTAATATTAATAATAATGTGTAATAAGAGGTATTGAATTCAAGATGTTTGTGTCTGCGTCAAAAGTAATGCCCAGTCCTAGTCATTATCAGATCACTTCATTTTCAGTTTCGTTTTTCACACGTCAATTTTGGAATTTCGGTTTCATCAACTATTTATTTCGGTGCCATGCCAGTGCCATGCCATAATTGAATTCTCTTCCGATAATTGGTGGCTTGACTAATTAGTAGTTGTCATTTACTGAGGTTAGATTCCCTAGTGTACATTTTAATTGTTTGATTGTTTTAAATATTTAATTTTCCCATCCGTTTACTGATCTTGCACAGAGGCCCGAGTGAGTAACTCTGTAGTAGGACCATGGCAGATGCATCATGACTGTAGACTACACTTGGCACGTTTTCCAGTCCCAGAGGTTTAGAAGAATGGAATAGTAGTAAAAGAATAGTAATCTCGTCTGCACATGTGTGTGTCTGCACGTGCATACAGCTAACCTTTAACATGCGAGCCAGACAGAATGTCTTGGGAGGAACTGGAGCAGAAGTGAATGACTGCATGATGCAAACCAATGCCATTTGGGCTTTATAACTCTTCTGAGGGATCCTTCCCCTTCATCTATACAGCTGCCCTTCCTGGAGCGAGCTCCTGTCAGCTCGGGGTCGACAAGCGTTGTGCAGATCACAGCTGAAAGCTTGTCGGATCGTCTAGTAGCTAGACAGCAGAAAAGGCTCGGCTCTGATGTGATTTAGAGTCTTCTAAATCTGAGGATGTTGATACGACCTTTGGCACGTAGGGCTACTGACAGCGTGTTGTTGCAGAAGTGTAGTGAGAACGTGATGGCTTATGGAAAGCTTGCCTTTGGAATGTCAGTTTATCAGTGGTCTGCTGTTTCATTTACACTAAGCAGATGTCTCAAGCCAGATGGTTAATGCATAAATCATTCTGTGTATTTCTCATATATAATGGTTCTTCTTTATGTTTAGTCGTTTCACAGAGGTTGTTATCCAGAGAAACGGATTCAGTCTTAAAATGGCAAGTTTATTTATAATGGAGCATTGTCTGAAAGCAGCTTTAGGAATATCGAGGCCCACAGCCCTAATTGAGCAAGCCTAGGGTAGTAGAGGCAAGTAAAATCTTCCTAAATGGGAGGACCAAGACTCAAAATGGGACTCGACCTTCTTGGGCAGCCTAGATGTTAAATGTAAGAATTACACTAGTTTATAGTAATAGTTGAAATATGAAGATGCAAAGTATCAGAATTAATGGAAGAACATATGGAAAAAGTAAAGTATTTAGACTATAATAAATTAGAAATACAAGAAAATGCAGAATATATGGCAGTATTGTATGTAATATAAATCTAATAACGTAGAGAATGAGTGAGTATAGGCATTATTTAGTCCAGTAAACAGTCTCTGCAGGTTCTCCTGTCCTCAGCGGGTAAGTTTTAGTGGCGTGGGATGCTCAGTCAAGCAGACGAGGGGAGGGGGAGTTAAATAATTGCCCTCTGATGTGTTCTGACAAATGGAGAATCTAAGCAAGTGCGTGTTAAAGGTCTCGCTGGGAATTCAACCCTGGACCTTCTGGGCCATGGACATTCATTTCAATTTAATACACAGTACTATAAATAGGGTTTGTCTCTGACCTGTCTATCAAATGTTGATGCCTTAAAGCGGACTCACTACGTCACTGAGGAATGAGTGATGGCTGCTCTGATAAGCGCTTTATGTAAATGTAGCTATGGTGAGTCACCACGGTAAGAGCTTCGTTTTGAATCAGAACTGCAGTAAAATTATGGTCGAGGGCAGATTTGCACTTTCCATGTTTGTCTGCCTGCAGTGGAGAAGAGGATGGAAGGGTAATCAAGAATAGATAAGGATTAGTGCTTCGCTGCTTTTCATCAGGTTGCTGAAGTGCTTTTGCGTAGCACGGAATGTGCTGCTTGTGAAATCGGTGGCTCTGTTCCATGTCCTACAAACCTATGAAAAGAAGGGAGGTTCTGTTGGTGGTGGTGATGCTTTTTAGCAGTTAACAGTAGCGACTCGCCGAAATAAACATTCTTTCAACCTGGAGTGAAAGATTTATGTTCTTCACTTGTGATTGGTGCCTTGGTATTTAGTAGTTGAGAAAGTACATTGGCTTCTTTGACGCTAAAAATTTCTGTGAACTCGTACAAGTCGAGATGAGCAACCCTTTCCAGCCAAAAAATGGGAGCACAAGACAGTCTCACGATGGCTCTCGCTCAGTGCAGATCTCCGCTAAAATCTGCTGTCAACGTTCATGGTTTTAGGGCTGCAACTAACGATTATTTTAATAATCGATAATCGGTCGATTATTTGTTCGATTAATCGATGAATCGGGTCAAAAAAAAAAAAAACTTTCCATGTCTTTATTCTGAAATATAACATTAAATAACAGAGCAAATAAGTGCTTACAATAAATGAATAATAATAAATTACATTTATTAATAAATTAAAATAACAAATTAAATAATAAAGAAAAATAAGTGCATCTCTGATGCAAACACTACATACAAACTCATTCACTCCCTTTCTTTAGGAACTTTGCATTGCAGTCCAAAAATGTTATCATGTCAACATGCTCCAGGCTAAAGCTGGCTCTCTTTTTAGGCCCTGTCCACACGAACACGGGTATTTTTAAAAACGTAGCTTTTTCTATGCGTTTTGACCGTTCGTCACTGAAAACGGACTTTTTTTTGCAAAACTCCTTCCAGGGTGAAGATTTTCAGAATTTTTTTTCCAGCATTGTCGTTGGACTGGGGAAAACGGAGTTTCTCGCTTGTAACGTCACTTTGTGCGCCGTTATCTCCTTTGTTTACATGAGGCAATTTTGTGCAATAGCGGACGTAGCCAAAATAGCGCCAGCTGTAACACTGCTGACCGAACTTGTTACAAATCTACAAATAAATGTACAATTATTACTTTTTCATTACACTGAAGAACAGAGGCGTCAGAAAGCGCTACGGAGGTCACTGCTATATCCATCACACCCACGAAGCAGTTCCCGCCCCCAGCGTCGCCGGTTTGGGACGAGACCCGGTCGGACCTCTCGTGGTGGGACAGCTTTCAAAACGAAGTGGTTGTTGAAGAACAATGGCGAGAAAATGTTTTATAAACGAATTTAAACCCCCGTTTTAGAAAATACCCGCGTACGTGTGGACATAGCCTTAATGCTAACTTGTTTTGAAGATTCTGCGCCGGCTCCGCCTCGCTCCGTTCAATCGCTCGTGTTTTTTTTTCCAACGCTGACCGCAAGTAACGTAAGCGGATATGATAAGGTGGGGGACACATAAATCATGCGACACAACGAATCGATATTGAATTTCGTTGTCGACACTTTTAATAATCGATTTTATCGATTCGTTGTTGCAGCCCTACATGGTTTATTAACTTTTACATTTAATCTCGGTGCAATTAAGTCACCATGGGTCCTAAGAAGGTTGGCGATGACGGCCAGCCAAAAAGGAAACCGGTGAGACCCTCAATGGATTTTATTTTGTATAATAAAGTAGCTCTTGTATTTCATCTTTGTTTTAAACTTTTGTTTGTGTGTGTATATATAGTAGGTTTGGGCAATTATGGTGAAAATATTATATCACGATAATTAAAGACATTTTAACAATACACTATCATACTTGTGATCACAGATGAAATGCATCAATAGCGACAGATTCTTAAAAACTACTATTCAAATATTGTCCTATACTTAGTGATTTATATTCCAAATGTGTTGCACTTCATCCAATGAAACAGGACTGATTACACTCTTTATAATGAAACATGCAAGTCCTGTCGATATCCTCTATAACTTTAAATTGATCACGATACGATAAAATATCATCACATCGCCCACCCCTAATATATAGTTTAAGTGTACAATACAACTCATTAATCCATCTAATGACTTAATGTGGATTTTTGGGGGATCTTGAAGGCACCAATTCAATGTACATTATCCCATATGGGAAATAACATGAGGTTCCACTATAATTGACTGAGATACAGGCAATGCATGCTTGAGCAACACTTAACCCTCAGTTGTTTGGATTGCGTCTTGTAAGATCGTATCACGTGTAAGTCGCTCTGGACGAGGCTGCTGAATGACTAAACATTTTGGAGCTTCTGTAATTATTAGGCCTGTTCTTTGTGGTTACCCACATAATGTGACCTTTGTATTCCAAAGTAGTCAGCTGATTTTGTGCTTAATTACAGGTAGATCGTGTTCTTATTGTTTTCTGCTTTTTGTCCTTCAGATAAGCACCTGTGTTTTATGACGACTCTTCTGCCACTACCGGGATCCTGAAAGAAGATCATAAATGACAAGGTAAACATGCTGTTCATTCTTGTTGTGTAGCATACACGGCCAGTGCTGGCTTGCAAACGATGAACTGGAAACCGGTGTAATCCTGCTTTATCATCATGATCTTACAATTGAACTTTATGTAAATGAAGACGCTCTGAGGCATGTTTATCTCTTCCTGTGTCACTATGGTTAAGCCAGCTGTTGTTGCAAGTTGGCTGCGCAGACATGCAGGGACTTCTCGTAATCACTGGGCTGTTTTTGAAAAGGAAATTGTTGCTTTTTTTTTGTGCTAGAAGTAGTAATGCAAATTACACAAACCCCAGGGTATGTAATATATACTCACTGGCTACTTTATTCATCGTCCTATCTATCTATGTCTATCTCATCATCCTACAAGGATGCCTCACAGCTGTTTGGTGTTCTGCAGTCAACTCTAAATGAATTGTGGCAGATTGGAGAGGGTTGGGCTTAGCTTCCTTTCCAAAACGATGTTTGGAAACCATTGACCAATGTGAATTGATCAAAATTTCACCTGCCTCCATTCCTGTGAGCTCTCCCCTTAATAGAATGTGGTTGTTCTATACAGTCCCTCTCCATTTTATTAGATACACCTTGCTAGTACTGGGTTGGACCCAAGTTTGCCTTCAGAACTGCCTTAATTCTTTGACAGATTCGTTCCTCAGAGATTTTGGTCCGTGTTCTTATAGTCACATCACGCAGTCGCTGCAGATTTGTTGGCTGCATGGTCATGATGCAAATCTCTCGGTCCACCCCAAAGATGCTCTATTGGATTGAGATCTGGTGACTGCGGAGGCCGTTTGAGATGGTATGAGCTTTGTGATTGGAGCTTTGCTTCACCCTGCTGGAAGTAACCCTAAGATGATGGGTATACTGTAGTCATAAAGGGATGGGTATGGTCAGCAGCGATACCTGAGTAGGCTGTGGTGTTTAAACAATGCTCAGTTGGTATTCTGACCCTACCATCTGAATGTTGCAGCCGAAATCGAGACTCATCAGACCAGGCAGCATTTTTCCAATCTTCTTCTGTCCAATTTTAGTGCGTCTGTGTGAATTGTGGCCTCAGTTGCCGTTCGATCAGCTCGAATCAGTCTGGCCGTTCTCGTCTGACCTCGGGCATCAGCAAGGCATTTATTCCCAGAAGACCGTCACTCACTAGTTGTTTTCTCTTTTTTCAGACCATTTTCTTTAAACTCTAGAGATGACTGTGCATGAAAATCCCAGTTTCTGAAATACTCAGACCAGTACGTTGTGGTACCAACAACTTCACTTTAATCACCTTTCTTCCCATTCTGATGCCCTTCAACTTGGTCAGCTTGTTTTAACCATGTCTACATGCCTGAATATATTCAGTTGCTGCCATGTGATTGGCTGATTAGACATTTGTGTTAACAAGCAGTTGTGCCTAATAAAGTGGCCGGCGAGTGTTTGTATAGTTTTGTTGTGTTGGGTAAATGGCACTAAAGCATTCATTTTACAAGGTTTTAGGTCGTCCTGCCCCTTTGCAGAAAAACAGCCCCAAAGCATGATGTTTCCACCCCATGCTTCACAGTAGGTATGGTGTTCTTGCGACGCGTTCTTCTTTCTCCAAACACGATGAGTTGAGTTTTTACCAAAAAGTTCTATTTTGGTTTCATCTGACCACATGATATTCTCCCAATCCTCTTCTGGATCATCCATATGCTCTCTGGCAAACTTCAGATGGGCCTGGACATGTACTGCAGGGGGGCACGCCTGGCACTGCAGAATATGAGTCCCTCTCAGCGTAGTGTGTTACTGATGGTAGCCTTTGTTACGTTGGTCCCAGCTCTCTGCAGGTCATTCATCAGGTCCCTCTGTGTAGTTCTGGGATTTTTGCTCACCATTCTCATGATCATTTTGACCCCATGGGATGAGATCTTGCGTGGAGCCCCAGATCGAGGAAGATTATCAATGGTCTAGTATGTCTTCCATTTTCTTACAATTTATTCACACCAACCTGCTTGCCTATTGTAGATTCACTCTTCCCAGCCTGCTGCAGGTCTACAATTTTCTTCCTGGTGTCCTTCAACAGCTCTTTGGTCTTGGCCATGGTTGAGTTTGGAGTCTGACTGACTGAGGCTGTGGACAGGTGTCTTTTATACAGATAACAAGGTCAAACGGGTTTTGCCATTAATACAGGTAACGAGTGGAGGACAGAAGAGCTTCTTAAAGAAGTAGTTACAGGTCTGTGAGAGTCAGAAATCTTGGTTGTTTGTGGGTGACCAAATACTTATTTTCCACCATGATTTACAATTAAATTCTTTAAAAATCCTACAATTTTTTTTTTCCTCATTTTGTCTCTCATAGTTGCAGTGTACCTATGATGAAAATTACAGACCTCTCTCATCTTTCTAAGTTGGAGAACTTGCACAATCAGTGGCTGACTAAATACTTTTTTGCCCCACTGTATGCCCACACCACAATCAAATTCCTCAATCAAGAATCCCAAATGTAGCAGTGTGTCTGGATTCATTGCTTTATATGTAGTGCTCTTACAGAAGGCTCAATAATTCTTCGCTCTGTCCTTGAGTGTTCATGACCGTAAGTACATGGTCTACAGACCTCCATTCCTGAACAGGAAGAATGTGTACAGTGTTATGGCTTACAGTTATTCCTATTGTTTTTTTTTAACCACATAGAAATGACAGGTGTCATACTTTTTGTGAGTTCATAGCTAAACAAAGTCCTTCCCTGTGGTTGTTTGTGAGAGAGAGAACTGCTGTGGCAATGATGTGCAGGACCTCATGTGCAGGCATATTGATCATTGTGTGCTCAGATCCTGTGTGAAATCAAATCAGAATTGGAGATTTTCATTGACACTCTATTATCCAATACCGATAAATAATTTTGCTCATTGCTGTCTTTTAAGCTTCATTAAATTATAACAGTAAGCAGTTGATATTTGGGACTGAAAATGGGAGTTCTGAGAAGAATCCATGTGTCTGGCACAAACTAAGGGTGTGTGATATTGACAAAAAAAAGATCCCTCTCTCAGATTTTGTTGATGACTATAATTAGGCAATATTTTGGCACTGTGTATGTTGGTGTGGGTTTAATGTATTCATAAGCTGTTTGAAACCGTCTCTCAACCGCCTGAATTGGCACCACTTCTTTCGTGATGTAATTGGTGTCAGTATTTCTTGCCACCTTTTGCTTTTCTTGCAGAATGGTTCCACTAAGGTGTGCCGAGTGTTTTTATGCTGGTACCTTGGCTGCTTTAAGCCTGTTATGGACAGCTGACTCCTGAAGTTAGTCATAGTCT
The DNA here is from genome assembly GCA_025084515.1 of Ancistrus triradiatus. NCBI lineage: Eukaryota > Metazoa > Chordata > Actinopteri > Siluriformes > Loricariidae > Ancistrus > Ancistrus triradiatus. The sequence goes on along the minus strand of JAJAGP010000003.1, from coordinate 183,924 downwards.
TCATATTCTGCACGGTCGTTAGTCTGCAGTAGGTGAAATAAGGTCATCGTTGAGTTGACGTTAATAGCAACTGATTTCCGACATAGTTATACTCTATACTGTGATACTGTAGCCTACAGGTCAGGCAGTTATGCTTATTTTATTTTTCTGTACAGTAAATTTGCTGCTGCTGTGTTTGAGACCCAGCGATCGGTTTGTTTTGATGGCTTCCTGTTTCTGATGGCTTGTCATGTAATGGATTGTCCATGTCAGTGAAAGGATTACCCTTGATAAAGCTTGGTTATCGGTTAAAAGTTCTTGGTCAGTTTTGGACCCTTATTATTTATTTACATTCGTTCTATGGGGTGTCTCAAATCTGGAGAGGGTTACATGGTTTACAAAACAATTAGGTTTCAATTCATATATTGTAACTTAAGTAATGTTGTAACTTCAGCTTCTGTGGCTTGGAGATAAGATCGAGTTGCTGGAAATTGCAGTTCCTGAGGATTCAGGCTGGGACGTGTAGGTTGGGTGGTGAATTGGGTGAACTGCGACCCTGATCAGGATAACTCTGGGGGGAAATTGGATGCTTTGGACGAGGCACAGCAGCAATTCCCTAGCCCATTTACATTTACAGCATTTAGCAGACACCCATATCCAGAGCGACTTGCAATTGGTACAGTCTTACAATCCAAGCAATCGTGGGTCAAGGAACCAACAGTGGCAGCTTCTCAGAGGTGGGATTTGAACCCTGGACCTTCTGGTCCATAGTCCAGTACCTTAAGCACTAGGCTACCACAGTCCCACCATTGCCCATCGCCCATGGTGACCCAGGTTTGAGTCCCAGAGGTGGCTTGTGGCACGGCCTGGGCTTCATACAGACAGTTGACTCTGAAGTATTGTTGAGTAATTTTGTGAAATGGTTTAAACTTAGATTTAATTCCTTACCTTGAAATAAGGTATTGCTATAACTTCGTGTGATGTTTCACAATCCAGCCCTGCATACTATAAAGTTGTTTGTGCCTCTTGGTTCTTTTTGATATCCTGTCCAAATATTAATCATTGATCTTTCAGTTTGCATTTAACTGATATGTGGTAGGAAAGCATAAATGACCCAGTTACCCAAGCTCTGGTTCAGGAAGGAAAAAACGTTGTATGTATAATCTTGTTGAATGTTGTCAGTGGGTTTAACTGGATTGTATCAAGTCTAGATGGGAGGAGGAAATGACAGCTTGGTTGTTTATATCTCGTTTGTTTAGGAGCAATAAAATTACCGTTGACCTTTTTGTTGTATAAGCATACTGCAGAAATTTGGAGACAAGCGCTCCTCTTTTGTAAAATGGCACATGTCCAACTAGTCAGCTGATTTAACCCTCTGAGGAATGCCAAGCATTATACTAGCTTCTCCACATTCCCCTGATTTTCCTTCCTGTGAGGCTTGTCATTTTTGACTGCATGTTCTTAAACGCTGGCAGCTACTCCACATGGGGTAAATAAGGAAAATCCATGACTCCAGAGCCCCATCACTGCGAGTCAGCAGTCTTATGAAGGCTGTGAGCAACCAAAACTAGTGAAGCGTCAGGAAGCTCCCATTAGAGCAAAAATGCACAGTAGTTCAAGGGTTGCTTTAACCTCTGGCCTCATTTCTGGTTTTATTGCTTCCTGTTTGTGCCCTGAGAAGAGAAATATGATGTGTCATTTTTACAGCATGCTTTTTTGGGTTAATGACATGTTTGGTTTACAGAGATGAGATTAGAGGTAGGGTAGAAGGGAGCAGCCAATTCATGCCTTAAATGCTGGATCATATCAGGTCAGAACGGACATTTTCCAGTCGATCCACTGAAGAATTTTGCTACAGCTTTTTAAAAATGCAGATTAAAGTGCACACCCAACAAGTCAAAGATTAAGGAGTGAGTTATTTTTCAGAAGTTTGTGTGCCTTGTTAACTGTGTTGTTAATATTGGCTCAGTATGATGTATCTGCAATACGCATAGCATTGACATTAGTAATGTCAGACTGAGTGGTGTGAAGGTGCATTATATGGACAAAAGTATTGGGACGCCTACACATTACACCCACAGGAGCTTTCATTTGGAATTTGTTCCCCCTTTGTAGCTATAATGGCGTCCATTTTCTGAGAAGGCCTTCTACATGATTTTGGACTGTGTCTGTGGGGAATTTTGTGTCTGGGGGGCCTGGTCATTCTAGTTAATCCCAAAAGTGTTTGGGGTTGAGTTCAGGGCTCTGTGCCTTTATGGGTCTTGCTTGAGCACTTGGGCACAGTCATGCAGGAACAGAAAAGGGACTTCGATAAACTTTTCCCACAAAGTCTGAATGATTGGACTTATCCAAGAAATGTATGTAAAAGTGAAAAATAACACAGAAATGGGTTTGAAACCTTCTTAAAGAGAGCTGCTACCCAGTAAAGCAAACTAGTAGAACCTGTCAGGGTAGATCATGGCTACTAGTACTTTCATTATCATCTGCAGCTTTGGGCGTTCTGCTCTAATGACATGGTTTGTTGATTTTCTGTGGTATGCAAGTTAAGACATTGAACAACGTTCAGTATGGCATTTACTCAAATAAACCATTAACAAGTCATACAAGTCAAACAGCAACATGAAATTAATAATACACTACCCATAATTCAGTGTTACACAGCAGTTGTGGTGTGAACAAGTGGTCTGAGATCTCATCAGTGCTAAAGAGGACCAGAAAGAGAAGAGTGTTTGTGTAAAGAAGTCCCAGCTTCATAGTTGTACTGTGTTTGGGCGGGCTGACACACAAGCCGCTCAAACACCTTGTTATAGATTTATTGATTATGTAGTGGGGTAGTACAGTCTGCTCAGAGCAGTCTAACGAACTGTGCTTTGGGGGTCAGATGCGCTCGGGCACAATACATAAAGCCTAGTGTGAATACGCTCTAAAAGAGCTGAGTTTGGTTTATTTAAAATTCATTGGCTTTCAGAAGTGGAACATTTGGAAGCCACATCTAGGATGGCCAAAAAAAGTTCACACGTTCTAATATTTCGTTGGGCTGCCTTTAGCTTTGATTATAGCACGCATTCGCTGTGGCATCGTTTCCACAAGTTTCTGCAATGTCCCAACATTTATTTCTGTCCAGAACTGCATTAATCTTTCCCCAAAGATCTTGTATTGATGATGGGAGATTTGTTCCACTGCACAAAGTCTTCTCCAGCACATCCCAAAGATTCTCAATGGGGTTCAGCTCTGGACTCTGTGGTGGCCAATCCATGTGTGAAAATGATGTCTCATGCTCCCTGAACCACTCTTTCAGTATTTGAGCCAGATGAATCCTGGCATTGTCATCTTGGAATATGCCCGTGCCATAAGGGAAGAAAGAATCCATTGATGGAGTAACTTGGTTGTTCAGTATCTTCAGGTAGTCAGCTGACCTCATTCTTTGGCCGCCCCCACAGGCTTGTACGGTAGGCACTAGGCATGATGGGTGATCACTTCAGCCGCCTCTCCTCTTTCCCTGATGCCCCCATCACTCTGGAATAGGGTAAATCTGGACTCATCAGATCACATGACCTTCTTCCATTGCTCCAGAGTCCAATCTTTATGCTCTTTAGCACATTGAAGCCAGTTAGCCTCACTGACGAGTGGTTTTCTTAAGGCTACACAGCGGTTAAGTCCCAATCCCTTGAGTTCCCTTCGCATTGTGTGTGGGGAAATGCTCTTACTTTCACTATTAAACATATCCCTGAGTTCTACTGTTGTTTTTCTACGATTTGATTTCATCAAACGTTTAACTGATCGCCGATCACAATCATTCAAGATTTTTCCGTCCACATTCCTTCCTCGAAAGATGTTTCCCCACTGTCCTTCCACTTATTAATAATGTGTTGGACAGTTCTTGACCCAGTTTTAGTACTTTCAGCAGTCTCCTTAGGTGTTTTCTCTGCTTGATGCATGCTAATAATTTGAGCCTTCTGAAACAGATGAATATCTTTTCCACAACCACAGGATGTGTCTTTCGACAGGGTTGTTTAACAAATGAGAAGCTGCTCACTACATCAGTTAGGGTTAAAGAACTTGTTGCCAGCTGAAACATAATCACCAATGCAGTAATTCTTCGATGGGAGGTTCTTCCCTATTTGCTTAGTTAAATCCAGGTGGTGACCCTTTGTTTGGCCAGGCAGTGTATGTTGGGTGAAATGTTTAGTTTGTGACCTGCTAAGCTTATCTCTTGGCGTTGTGTACGTGTGTGACTGTGTAAAGTGGTGGGAACTAATCAGTTGCTTAATGGTTGGTTGGTGACTCTGCAGAGCTGCCAAGTTGAAGCACTTTACATAAGCAGCCGTCCTTCTTGTTTGCTGGAGCTTTGTACGTGCAATGCGATGGTTCTGTTAAGTGTTTTGGCACTGGTTCATTCTCTGTACTGGTACTTAGCAACATGACTTGATCTGGTGTGTAACAACAACGCTTGGAGCTTCTTTTAGAGCCTGTTTACTAGGACCGAGGAGAGGGGCACGATTTCCAGAGGTGAACAGTGAGAGTTTATGAATGGCTTAATGGTCAGCAGGCATCTGCTCTGATGCCATGTCATTTTCTTGGTGCAATATGTTGTGTGCTGCCTTCCAAGGCGTGTTCTGAGCACTGACTGCTTTTCTTTTGCACTCTGCAGCGTTTGCCGTGTCCAATTCCAGGCTCCAACTGTGAGTCTTTATGATTTTAGTCAGGCAGATGGCAGGCTCTTAAGTAGAGCATGTGCGGTCAGTGGGTTCACCCAAGCGAGGAACTCTTTCCATATTCAGGATTGGTCTTTGCTTGGCTCAGGCTGAATCTCCACGCGTTAGGAAACACCACAGCGCTGAACAGTTGGCAGTAGTGAAGCACTGAAATGCGGAGTTTGGCCTCTAAGTCGGCTCAGTTCAGATTTATTTCTGTAGGGATTTTTCTACATTGGTGCAAAGCAGCTATATGGAAAGCTGGATCAAGAGGACCTTTGAGTCATACAAGGGAAAAAAAATACAAAAGTAAATAAATAAATACACACACACCGTCGACTGAAAATGACTGATGATTTGCATTATTTTTTGTAGTATACACTAATGCATTTGAGACGCAATGCAAGAAAAAACATTTTTCTTGAGCACCTATGGGATGTGGTGGAACGGGAGATGTACCATGAATGTGCAGCTGAAAAAATCTGCCGCAACCATGTGGTGCTATCATGTAAATATGAACCCAAATCTCCAGAAATGTTTCCAACATATTGTTGAAATAGTGCCGTGAAGATTTAAGGCAGTTCTGAAAGCAATAGGGGATCCATCTCTCCAGTAGCAAGGTGTACTTCAAAGTGGCTGGTGAGTGTATTTCATACTTTTCCGAGTACATGTTCTGTGTCACTGTGTTGCAGTGTATGGCATGTTCATGCCATATCTAGTGCAAAGTTCACTACCAAAGCGCAGAACTTGTAAGCATTCTCTTAGTGCAGAATTTTAAAGCCTTTTCACTACGGTACTAAAGTCCTGCCAGGCACCTGATGGAGGTTTAATGAGAAAATAACTTGTGCAAATTTGTTCAGTTTGCCTTGTTAAAATGTACTTTGTGTTCGTCACCTCCTAAGCCTGGGCTATGACGTTTTCTTGGCCGGATCTGGTAGTGCTTTCAGGTTCGGAATGTTTTTGAGGGAAAGAGAATGGCTTTTTTTTCGTTGACTTTATATGAAGCGTGAGCCTATGACGGCTGCCTCCTCTACTCCTTTCTTTCTCATGCGTGGGTGGCTTTCAAGGATTTCGTTCTCTTAAAGAAACAGGTCGCATGTACAGTGGGGCAAAAAAAGTATTTAGTCAGCCACTGGTTGTGCAAGTTCTCCTACTTAGAAAGATGACAGAGGTCTGTAATTTTCATCACTTCAACTATAAGAGACAAAATGAGGGAAAAAAAATCCAGGAAATCACATTGTAGGATTTTTTAAGAATTTAATTGTAAGTCATGGTGGAAAATAAGTATTTGGTCACCCACAAACAAGCAAGATTTCTGCCTGCAATGTGATTTCCTGGATTTTTTGTCTCTTATAGTTGTCTGTTGTCTCATAGTAGTCTGTCCTTCGACAGCTCTTTGGTCTTGAGTTTGGAATCTGACTGTTTGAGGCTGTGGACAGGTGTCTTTTATACAGATAATGAGATCAAACAGGTGCCACTAATACAGGTAACGACTGGAGGACAGAAGAGCTTCTTAAAGAAGAAGTTACAGGTCTGAGAGAGCCAGAAATCTTGCTTGTATGTGGGTGACCAAATACTTATTTTCCACCATGATTTACAGTTAAATTCTTTAAAAATCCTACAATGTGATTTCCTGGATTTTGTTTTTTCCCCTTGTTGTCTCTCATAGTTACAGATCTCTCTCATCTTTCTAAGTAGGAGAACTTGCACAGTCAGTGGCTGACTCAATACTTTTTTGCCCCACTGTAATACTGTCCACATTTTAGTTTGTGTATTGAAGGAGGAGCATGAGGTTTTAGTCAATCGCTGGCAGGTCGTTTGTAGGGCTGTGCTAAAAAATTGTTACAGCAGTATATTGTGATATGTTTTCGCAATATAAAAATCGATTTTCGGCTCAAAAAAGCAAGAACAAAAATGTTTGAAGTGGGGTATAAACTGCAGGTGCTGTTCCTGTAGATGTTCAAATAGTGTTTTGTGTATTTCAGTGAACTAGTAATCAGTGTAATAGTGTGTTTCAGTGAACTTGGTGGAATATCACAATATATCGCAATAATATATCGTATCGTGAAGTCCTTTCCAGTACCCACCCCTAGTAGTTGGTGTCAGTAGTTGATTTTTCAGTTGCCAGCTGGGACCAGCTATAAACCCTATGTCTAATTTCCTACTTACCTGTGGGTGTGAGGGCTCTCTGAGTCGTGAAGCTGATGACTTCACTTTTTCCAAACTGCTTGTCCCGACCAGCTCTGGTGACTGAGGGGTATGAGCTAGCTGTGGGCATGGGTTCTAACCCTGGGTGGAATTGCGATGTGAGGATCTGGTGGTGCTTGTATGAAATTTACCTCTGCTTGCACCCGGTGAATTTTGCGTTATGCTCCTTGTGCCACTGACCAGGATAAGGGATGGCCTGGCGGTTAAGATACTGGACTATGGACCATTAGGTCCAGGGTTTAAATTCCACCTTTGCCAGGCTGCCACTGCTGGGTCCTTGAGCAAGACTCTTCATCCACAGTTGCTTGGCTTGTAAGATGAGGAGTTGTAAGTCACTCTGGATAAGGGCGTCTGCTGAATGACTTAAATTTAAATAAGCTGGGTAAAAGGGGGTCCTTTGCTTTGTCCTGTATATGGACAGCAGTGTTAGATTCAGTTTTTTGTTTTTAGTTTTAATTCCTTGGAATATCAGTCAGCAAGTGCCCTTGCTGTTTCTGTAGCAGTTTAGAGCAACCTATTAACCTAACCATGTTTTTGGAACCCAACCGGTCTTCATCAGTGAGAGGAACCAAAACATCCATTATATGGCTAGAGTGATGGCGGTTTTGTAAGAAAATCAGTTGTTCCTCAGGATTAAAACTTATTTTTCTGCCGAATCAGTAAAGTCTCCTACTAAATCACAGAGCTAGAAAGCCAAAGCTCCACGTAAAATTAAATTCCCCTGGCTTTCATTTCCTGTTCACTAAACTGCACCTTGACACTTAATCGAAAGAGCAACAGAGCATTTAGCAGAAACCCAGCTGAGGGATCACCCTTGTGGGTGGTGGAACAGAAGCCCACAGGCGCTCACGGCTTTATGCGAGACCATCAATTACAGGTGGCGCTTTGCTTTCAGGGCCATGCTGCAGACCCAGATTTGCTGTTTCTCGTTCTTTTTTCTGCTGGCAGGTTATTTAGAGCTGCTGAATATTAATCAGACAGCAAGCCTGATGGAGTGCCAGGTGCATCGGCTCAGGAGCCTGTATTCTGATTACAGATATCAGAATCCGTCCACTTCTCAGAATGATCTCCATTTCTAATGATCTCTGTTTCTAGCCAAGCAAGATTTCACTGCTTCAGAAGATCTTCAAGCTATGAGGCAACTGGTTGACCGATATGGGTTTTTCAATGGTTGATGCCGATATTTGGAGAGCAGGGTGGCTGAGATGTAATGCTGATGACTTTTTCTTTTTTTTGTAACTGATAGCCTAGTGGTTAAGATACTGGACTCTGGACCAGGAGGTCCAGGGTTCAAATCCCACCTCTGCCAAGCTGGGTCCTTGAGCAAGGCCCTTAACCCACAATTGCTTGGATTGTAAGACTGTACCAATTGTAAGACGCTCTGGATATGGAACATGATCATAATCTTTCTGGGAAAAACACACGTGTGAATACTTGGGGAAAAAATACATTTATAAATTGTGATTTTTCCCCACTATTTCCGAATATTGGCCTCGTGAGTGCAGATATCGGCCAGCCGTTTCTGTCCCATGTTTGTTTGCTAATTGCATCAAACAAAAAAAACTTCTGTTCTTCTGTTTCTTTGCAATTTTGACCACCGAAAATGGTGAAAAAGCCACTTATTGGAATATTTACTTCTAGACCTTTTAGAGAAGTGTGATTTTCAAAACGGGGTATAAATCAGTGGAACAAGGTTACAGAGGAGTTGTGCCATTAGCTTATTAGCTCATCTAGTTAAGTGCCCTGTGTTGGCATTGTGTGCTGTAAACCAAAAGGTTAAAGGAACCAGACATTGTCTGATATTGAGTGTTTACTGGAGCTGGCACTTTGTTTTGGAAAAAAGGTGACAAGGCCTCAGCTCCTCAGTTCTGTCCGGAGCGAGATGAAAGAAAGTCAGGACGTGCTGTGGAAGTGTTTATGGGATTTGGGGGTAGAGACATTCCCCAGTACTTGTTCCAAGAAGTTTCTGCTTTAAATCTGACTAATCCCCCACTTTTGAGCTTTAACATCCCTGCTGTCTGGTGTTCGATTTACATTAGTGACAGTTTGGTTATCGTCTGGGTGCGTCTGGACAAACAAAAGCAGGGCCTGTGCTGTTTCCACTTGCCTGTCTGACTTCCATTGCTCTGAGGCAGTCTGCCTCGTCTTCACTCTCTTATTGCCTTTCTCTCTCTCGCTCGCTCGGCTTCCATTCAGATCGTCTTTCACTTTCTCCAGTACAATATGGTTCCCCTCAGCGGGAGCTTCCTGGGCACGGTATCAAAGTCTGAGTGGAGTCATTCTCACCCCGATAAACACTCGGTACCAAGGACACGCAGTCAAAAGCGTGCAAAATGCCTTCAAATCTCTGTCATAGATAAAATAGCTGCAGTTTGTCCTGATTTGACATCTCGTCTGTTCTTTGATTCCTGTTTTGGAGCAGACATGGTGTGACGTGTAACGTGCTTTTATTTTCCCAGCTCTTAAGTGACCGCAGTCTGTTATCTACTCGAATCTGTCTGTTTTGACACACGGGGAACTCGGTAAGTGGTTTACATGTTTTAGAGTTACCGCGGACGGATGTTTGGTCTGAGACTAGAGGACAAAGTAGAGCAGGTAGTTCTTGTTCATGGCGACTACCACGGGAGTCTTGGTTATTCAGTCATGTTGTCATGTACCAGCCAGAACGAAATGAGCCAGGCTAGTTCTGTCTCTGTCAGGCAGTCTGGTTGGCTGTTCTCACATGTGGGAAGAGAGAAACTAAAATAAGAAAAGCAAGATAATTTACATTTCCAGCATTTAGCAGATGTCCTTATCCAGAGCGACTTACAATTGGTACAGTCTTGCAATCCAAGCAATTGTGAGTTAAGGGTCTTGCGCAAGGACCCAACAGTAGCAGCTTTGGCAATGGTGGGATTTGATCCCTGGACCTTCTGGTCCAGAGTCCAGTACCTTTTCCGCTAGGCTACAACAGGCCCTAAAACTGGCAACTAGCGGTGTTAAATCTTGTATGATCACATTTCTTACATTTCCAGCATTTAGCAGACGCCCTTATCCAGAGCGACTTACAGTTGATACAGTCTTACAATCCAAGCAATTGTGGGCCAACAGTGGTAGCTTGGCAGATGTGGGATTTGAACCCTGAACTTTCTGGTCCATAGTCCTGTACCTTTACCGTTAGGCTACCAGTCACAAACAAGGTGATAGACAGAGCATTTTGATCCCAGGTGGAGTTTCCCTAGTTTCAAATTAAGCTGTATCGACGTGGGCTGTGGTAGCCTAGCGGTTAAGGTACTGGACTATGGACCAAAAGGTCCAGGGTTCAAATCCCACCTCTGCCAAGCTGCCACTGTTGGGTCCTTTAGCAAGACCCTGACCCACAATTGCTTGGATTGTAAGACTATCAATCCTACAATCCTAGTCTGATGTAAAATGACCATTGATGCCGAGAGCGACGTTAAATAAACCAAACAGCGGAGAAATTTGCAGAGTCACTATTCATACTTATTGCTAGGGCTGTGCTAAAAAATAAATACAGCAATATATCGTGATATTTATTTTCGCAATATACTACATCGATTTTCAGCTGAAAATATCGGTTGGTTGTTTCTTGAAGGAAGAAAAACATTTTAAACAGGATGTAAACTACAATCTCTGCTCTTGTAGAACTCGCAGAGCAGTGTTTGGGCTCAATTTGTGTGCTGAATAGTCAGTGATGTGACGGATTAAGACTACTCGGATTGTACACCAACATGGTTTTATATTTCCAGTGAAATTTGTGGAATAATGTAGTATGATAGTCCTTTCGTGAAGTTCTTTCCATTACCCTCCCCTACTTATTACATGTATGAGCTTTGTTTTGATCCTGAAGTGTTTGTGTTTATCATGTAATAAAACACTTCAAGTGACGAGCAATCGCAACTGAGACGGTATCTGTTTAATAAGGTTAGTAATGGTGCCAATGGATTCACATGGCTGACCTTTACTGTTGATCTACTGCTGCCTTGATGGACCCAAGAGGATGAAGGAAACAAACAGCGTTTTAATTACTTTCACATTTTTATTCCCCTTACAGTTATTCTTACAATTAGTCTCAGTTGCCTGAAAATCAGAATTGCCTGAAAGTGCTGATTCTGGTTTCCATTGGTCGAAAAGTTGCTACATTCTTACAATTAAAGCTGTACTTGAACTGTCACTCTCTGACCCGTCTGACCTTGTGCTCGCTCATGCTGCTATTGGTTTACTGTCAATCTTTCACTGATGTCTGAACGGTGCTGGTGGGGAAACCAGAGGACTATTGTAAAACTGGACAGAAGAAAACATTAACCAGCTAACTTCAAGCCGTGTGCCCGGAGCTTAACTTTTAACTCTGTTTAAAGAGTCCTAGGTAGGCACAGAGCGAGCAGCAAACTTTGTTTGTCCACAGGTATTTGCTTAGGATAATGAGCAGGATGTCCTGTTCATAATCGGACTCTTGTGTCAACGTTTTATGTCATCACCAGATCATGTGATGTAGTGGTTATATAATCAGCTGAGCATCATGTTGCGTCAATTTAAGGGTATTTTTTAAATGAACGGTTCGTATGTAGGCTGCTTACCTGTTCCTCAGTGAAAGTGTCCTACAGGCCTTTCAGAGCCTGAGCTTTTATTTCATTTCCTGTTAAGACAGAGGTCAGTTTCACTCCTACACAATTCACTCACGCATTTGCCTAATCATAATGGCATGCACCTTTCATACAAGCTTTCACAAACATGTGCGCGCACATCCTCATACACACCGCACACTCACTGTTCGGTTTCGCTCTCTAGTCCTGGCTGAATAGATTAAAGCCTTACCTAAACACCTACCGCATGCTCTCACTGTCGCTCCTTTTCCTGTCTCGTCCTGCCAGGATAGATCAAAGCCGATACACGCACCTACAGCAATGCTTTTTAAATAGATGCACATTGGACAGTTTATTAGGTACACCTGTCCGGGTGTATGTTAATGCAAATATCTGATCACAATCACATGGCGGTGGCTAAATACATTTAGGTATGCAGACATGGTCAGACCGAGCATCAGAATGGGGAAGAAAGGTGATTTAAGTGGTGTTGAATATGATGTGGTTGCTGGTGGTGGATGGGATCAGAAACTGCTGGGATCTTCATGCACAGCCATCTCTAGGGTTTACAGAGAACGGTCCGGAAAAAAGAAAATACCCAGTGAGGGCAGTGCTCTGGGCAAAAAAACGCCTTGAGGTCAGAGGAGAATAGCCAGACTGGTTTGAGCTTATCGAAAGGCAACAGTGACTCAAATAACCACTTGTTACAATCGAGGTATGCAGAAGAGCATCTCTCAACATGCAACACATCAAACATTGAAGCAGATGGGCTACAGCAGCCTAAGACCACACCAGGTGCAACTTCTTCTGTCTCCGACTGACAGACGATTGTATGCTGACAACGTTGCCTGGTCTGATGAGTCTCGGCTTCTGCTTTGACATTCAGATGGCAGGATCACAATTTGACGTAAAACACACAAAAGCATGAGGCCAACCTGCCTTGTATCAATTGTTTAGGCTGATGGTGGTGTAATGGTGTTTGGAAATGTTCTTGGCACAATTTGGACCCCTTGATATCGGTTGAACATCGTTTAAGCACCACAGCCTACCTGAGTACTGTTGCTGATCATGTCCCCTCCCTTTATGATCTCAGTGTAGCATCTGCTGATGGCTACTTCCAGCAGGATAACGCACCACGTCGCAGCTCAGATCACCTCAAACTGGCTTCTTGAACATGGCAATGTGTTCACTGTACTCAAATGCCCTCCAGTCACCAGCTCTCAATCCAATAGAGCATCTTTTATTAGAGGGGATGTGGTGAAATGGGAGATCCTGTCAATATGGACCAAAATCTCTGAAGAATGTTTGCATGACCTGCATGAGGCAGCTGCGTCTCCCTACTGGCCTTCCCTCCCTCAAACACAGCCGGTCATGTCTGCATGTGACAGCCGACCCGACTGAATGGCACTGCTGGGACTCCAACCCAGTTTGTTGGGTTGGTTTGTTTGGTTCTGCTTGCAGGTCCATTCTGATTTGTGTCCTTACCTAAAACAGAGCTGAGGCGGCCTTACTCTCTCAAGTTCAGAACAGAACAGTGTGTTCTGGGAGGATACTTGAGACGGGGTGTGGGAGTCTGACTGTGTGTGTGTGGTAGTATTACATTTTGACCCTCTGCAAGATGTCCCAGTCAATAAGAAAGGCGTCTGATCTAATCTTTCTCTTTGTCCATCCAGCTTACGACGGTCCCATCCTCGCTCCATCACTGTTCTGCTAACCCATCCGAACCTTCAGACGTCCTCTGCCTTCCCACAAGATTGAGTGGATTTTGGTGTCTCACTAAGAAATCCTTTGGATGTTGTTAAAGGTACGCAAAGGCATTCACTTTATCCTCTATCTATCACTTTCATTTCATCCTCACATTTTCAGCCTAATCTCATATTTAATTAAGCTTTCAGCTGCTAATCCTGAGCTTTTTAAAACCAGCTGCTATTTCTGGATGCAGAACTCTCTCGCTCTGGCTCTGTTTCCTTTCCTTCTCTCTGGCTTTCTCAATCAGACTTGGTGTGATTCGTATTGAGGTGGTCGGTTGTGGGTTTTAGTAAGAGTACATCTAAATACAGCTTCTCACTCATTATTGATGAGGGTGCATGAAGAAAGTGCTAGCTTGTGCTTGCTAATGACATTGTGCTGGCATTTCTTGGAGGAACTCTCATAATAGACCTGAATTTAACACTTGCTTGTTGTTGTTGAGGTTCCAAATGAATTCCCAATATCATTTTGATGAATAGGACATATCAAAGCAGGAGTCTGTCACTTCATGTTCCACATAACTTGCTTGTAGAGAGTAGGTTCACTCTCAAGTTGGTTTTACTTGCTCCTGTCCATAGCTGCTCTTGATTCTATGCTAATAGCTAATTTGACATGTAAGACCTACCTAAATATTGTTACCAACCTGGTGAGGTTTATATTCTGGCTGGTGAGTGTATATAGCGCCTTTCCCAAGCTCATGGATGTGTTTCAACTGTTAAGAGCATATACATGTAACAAAAAGACAAAATATGAGCTGTAATCCCAGTCAGAAGGAATGTATGGAAAAGAACCACAGAATTGGGAGAATAGGCCTTGGAGAAAGGCAAGGTTTTCAACTCTGATTTGAAAGATTTAAGTGTCGTGACGCTACAGACGTTTTGTGAGAGTTTTGGAGCGATCACGCCAATTGACCTGGTTTCCACTGATGTTGAGGAAATGATGAGGAAAAGGAAAAATGGCTTAAGAATCTACACTCGGATGATGGGGTATGAGATTATGTAATGCTTTGTAGATGTATTACTTTATATTGAGTGCAAGTTGAACAGGTGCTGAGCTTTGAATATGTTGTAGCCTTGCAGATAATTGTAGGAAGGGCAATGAAAACTGCATTGCAGCAATCAAAACTTGCCCATGATGGCGTCAGCAGTAGTCGTCTCTTCATACTTTGTGCTGAGCAAAGGACGAAGGCTGACAATGTTTTTTAGATGGAAAAAGGCAGTCTTAGCCAGGTAGCGCAGATGGTATTCAAAGGTCAACAACAGTCCAAAATAATACCCAAATTTCAGACTGTTTATGAAATTTCAATATCAATGGTCAGCTCTGGGCATCTTCAATAGGATTTCTGTTTTGTCAGTTTGGCTCTGAAAAATCAACTGCATCTGGTCATTTATTTCACAGATAAATGTATTTAATGGCGCTTGGGTGGCATAGCGGTGTAATGCGTTAGCTCACGACCGCAGGCACCCTTTGCTCTTTGAAGTCCCATTGGTGCTTTCCAGACAGCTTGGAATCAAATCAGACATGACTGGTTGTGTCTGAGGAATGGTCAAGGGATCATCCACCATTATTCCAGCAACGATCGCTACTCCGCCCTGCAATGGACTGGTGCCCCATCTGGGGCATGCCTATGCCTGTGCCCTCTGGGGGGGGCACAAGAGCACAAGAGGATACTTGTTCTTGCAGCCTAGTAATTGGAATACTAGATCAGTGGGACTAGATGGTCAAGTCAAGCCAGATATTTTTATGTAGCGCTTTTTACAGTGGACCATTGTCTCAAAGCTTTGTAATTTTAGATCTTCTTCTAAATATCTAGGGCTAATTTCAAATTGAGCAAGCCTAGAGCGACAGTGGAAAGGGAAAAAAAAAAACTAAATGTTTGAGGAACAAACCTTGGGGAGGACCAAGACTCAAAGGGACCAAACCACCTTGGATGTGTTCATGAATCCACCTCAACTGGGAGAGTAATCCTTCTGAGGTCAGTGTGAATGAAATTCTCATTCATTTATCTGTTTGAATAAGGTGGGTAATCCTATAAATAACCCATATAGTGGAAGAAGAATAGCAACAAGAACTTGTATCTGATTACATATCCAGTCAGACTAGTTCTGCACATGTGCGATTGTGTGTTGATACCCGCAAGTCGTTATCAGTGGCTGAACCAATGTTGTGAGTTGTGACTAATTTGTGAATTTGAACTGAACTGCCGTAGCTTTGAGATTTATGAGTCTGTTATTAGATACATGTCCCTTCCATATCCCCTCCTCTCCATTCCATTTCTATTAGCGATCTGCGTTTTACAATAGTAAACGCATTTAATGTGATTAAATGTTTCTGTGGGCCCATGGTGGTTCAGTGGTTAAGGTACTGGACTGTGGTCGGAGCTGCCCCTGTTGGACATTTAAGCAAGGCCACAATGCTTAGACAGTAAAACTGTAATTTGTAAGTTTGGATAAGGGCATCTTCTGAGTAGCTAAATGTATATCTTATTCTTTCACTGTGGTGGCCTAGTGCTTAAGGTACTGGACTTGAGTGTTGAGTTGAAGGCAGCTGGACGACGACTTAGTTTTTGAACAAGTTTTACCTCTCATCAAAAAGGCTTCATCAGTTCATCAGTATTTACCTCTAATGGGGTTGTCACCTGACAATCCTTGACCCACCCTGTCAATAAGGTACTGGACTGTAGAAGAGAAGGTCATCTGCTTAATGACTAAATGTGATGTAGTTGCATGCCTGTATGTTTCTGGGATGGGTTTATTTATTGTCAAGAATTGCATTCATTTATTCACGTTCATTATTTTTTTAATCAGTGCTATAACAAAATGTGATGATGTATTTTGCTTCGTATTAAAGATACAGTTCAGGCAGTTTCGAATTTTGATATTGTTTCCCCAAAATGGTACGTAGGAGAGTATGGTGTCTACTTGGTGGTTATTTTGCGGAAATCTAGCTATGGGTAGAGTAATTCTGGTACTCCTGGTTTCCATCATAACGGATAATGCTTTTTGCCAGTATGGACTGAAATGGGTAAATGAGGTCATAAAAGGACAAACTTATCTTGTTGAAATTAGCAGAAACCCTTGAATGTGATTGTTTCCCAAAAACAGATTTGCACCCATATTCTGATTCAGGGGTTTTATCTCCAAATACCATCTGAATTAATCTGGCGCTGGTGTGCTTGTGGTAACTGCTCTTAGACCGTCTCGTCTTTCTGCAGGTTTGCCTGCTACTTCATGCTAGAGTGCTGGTCAGTGTACAGTGACCCGGCCAGCGCTGTAATCTGTAGACTTTAATCAGTCCCAGTCCCAGACATGGTGGCTGCTGGGGCTGCTGCTGATTGGTATAGATGAGCCGGCTAGCCTTCAGATTCAGCCACTTCGTTAGGTACACCTTGGTAGTACCAAGTTTGGACCTCTTTTGCCTTCAGAACTGCCTTAATTCTTTTCCTTAATTTAACAAGGTGCTGGATTTCTCAGGTCATAATGGGATGGACATGATCAGAAAGTCCTCAGTTAGACTGTGGTGTTTAAACGATGCTCTGTTGATATTAAGGGCCTCGAAGTTTGCCAAGGAATTATTTCCCACATATTAGGTTCATTTAGAAAGATTAACATTGGTGATAACAGAGAAACACATCAGTAAACAACAAAACTCTCTGTTATGGAAATATCACTGATTGTAACTGACAGTTTCAGACCTTAATGACGTGTGGTACTGAAATAGGCTCAGTGATCCAGCTGGATGTTCACTTTGGAAGAGCTCAGCTGCAGTCCTTTGTCTGGAAAGCTGGCAATACAGGACAGTTAGATCCTGCTTTTCTACACAACGAATTACACGGCTGACCTACATTACACAAGCGCTCGTTAAACCCGTTGGTCAAAACGTCACGAATCATGATCGGGTATGTTTTTCTTGTAGACCTCTTCTGAGGGTTCATGTTAATGGTGTAAGTAAGAACCCTATCTGAAGTCAGATTCACTGGCTGCTAGAAGAGTCAGGCACTTGAGTTCTTGCCATTCCATTAAGCATTCAGGTGTAGAGGCCAGCCGAGGCGGACAGGCCAAGGTGTGAGCAAACACAAATGTAGAAAACATTCAAGAACGAGTTCTCTAGACCTGCTGCTCTCATCATCCTGTGAATTTGAGCTCCCAGCGGGAGGAAGATGCTATGGAGCCATTCTGTGCTGTGGATCAGATTACCTGAATTCGTTTGAAATCTGTTTAAGCGGTACAATGGAGACTTTTGTTTTCGCTGCTCCCTTAAGACCACTGATCTGGTGAGAACCAAAACCAAGGGGTGAGAAAACGGGAGGAGCAGGTTTGTCTGCCCTCGACACCGATACCAGCAGCCATGCTGTGTTTGCCTCTCCCTTTGCAGAGAGCATAACATGCCTTCATGCTGATGCAATATTCATGATCATAGTAAAGAAATACCATGTGTTCCTGGTTCCGGGCTTCTACAAACCTGTTTCATTTCTACAGAATTGTTACCTCATATGTAGTCGGTTGGCTTTTTCTTGTTTGGTGGTGTCTTTTTTTTTTTTTTTTTTTTTTAAAGACGCTCTTGCAAAACAGCATTACTAAATACAAACCTAAATTGAATTACTAAATTAACATGACTATAGTATTAATTAATGAAACTATACGATTACCCAGCTAGTGTAAATGGGACCTACAGGGTGGTCATAACTAATCAAGTCAGATTTATTTCTATAGTGCTTTTTACAACGGAGCATCGTCTCAAAGCAGCTTTACAATTTTCAGTTGTCTTCTAATATCAAAGGCCAATCCCAAACTAGTAACTTCTTCTACTCTTAAGGCGCTGGAGGAACCTTTTTGTACTTGAAACTGTTGGAGAAAGTGCCCCGTGTAGTGCATTCGCACCGCAGGAACTCTGTAGGTCTTAGAATGCTGGCTGTAGGGACTTTTTTAGCTCTTCCTTTGGGTAGGTACTTTTCTCAGCTCCGAGTGATGCAGGTATGCAGTGGTTTTTCCAGATGTAAGAGTATTAATTCAGACATGGGGACATAAGTGTGTAGTGATTTGACCATACCTGGAGGGCAACTTCCATTTTTAAATACTTAATATAGCAGTGGGCGATTTATGGTATAAGAAATACATATAGCTACCTTGAGCTACATCTGATATTACCTGTTGTCTTTGACTGTTGCCCAAGAGTGCTGTTTTTACCCCGAATAGGTTTAGTACATCTCTAGTTGATTTATGTGACTACTAATATCAAACAGCAGAAACAATGGAAGTTGAAAGTGTCAACAAATCTCTCTTGAGTACGTTTGAAAAATATCCAAATGCCTACTGGCTGTGAAAAATAGCAAACTCAGTTTCCAGGTGGAGTAAACCGATAATGTGGTACAGAACATTTTCTGTAGTAGTGAACATTTTGTGGTGTACTTAGAGGTGATGTGTCAGCAAAACGTACTGTGTGAACAGTCAGACAGCTTGTTTCTGTCGTATGTTTTATGGTCTGGATTTTTGCCGCGGTTCTTGCTTTTTGCGTGTATTTATTTTATTGAGGTGACTTTTTTATCAGTTTAATATCAGATTTTATGGTTGTATTAAATTTGTATCTCTGCCCTGCTGTTATGCGTACAGCAGTGTAGTAAGTATACATATTCTTCCTGTTAAAGCGAATGTGTCATGGAGTCTTTAATAAGAATAGTCATCTCAGTTTTGAGCCAAAAAATGAGCTAAACTATACAATGGAAGTTAGATTAGATTGTAGATTATAGATTATAAGTCTCATCTGTTTCCTAAACCACGTCTGATTTACGTAATGTTACACCACTTGGTGTGTGTGTGACATGATTTTAGACTGGATGTGGTTTGTGAGGGTGTATTTACAGAAAAGGTTTTGGGTGAGAAATGCTTTCATTACTTGTTAGCTCCACTGCAGAGAGAAAGATTGAACCGTCCATGTTATACCGGTTAACAAAGAGTGTGTCCCATGAAATACACAAGTTATGTATTTAAATCTTGTGCTGATACCCCAGCCACCATTATACTATCAACAAATTGTGTAAATAGTCCAAATTCTTTCTGCTCTTTCTCTGTCATATATATTGTGTGTGTGTGTGTGTGTGTGTGTGTGTGTATATATATATATGTATATATATATATATATATATATATATATATGTATATATATATATATATATATATATGTGTGTGTGTGTGT